>CM054118.1:51912117-53112117 GCA_028673005.1 Tanypteryx hageni | reverse complement strand
CAATTGACGCTTAGTTACGCCTTAGTAACGCTCCTTTTTCTTTTCCTAATTGTTGGAGCTTTGTGGCTATATCCAATTTCAGGAGACTATGGTTTGTATATTTCTGTTCTTTGTCAAGTAAAATTTTCTCGCAGTTTCTTAAAATATTTATTATTATGTAACCTATTTGGAATTTTTAGAAATATTACAGATATGGAGAAAGTCATGCGGTGGCCACATCAGATTTTTATTATAGGAAAAAGAACATATTAGTTTTTGGTAAAAATCGACCAACTCAAAGTGGGCGTTTACTCTTGTCATTTTTCCGTTATTTGAAAATATTTGTTTGGATAATTGCTAAATGTAAAAGAGCACTAGAATAAACATTGTATAAAATGTAATTTTATAAAATATTTGTTCGAAACATTTTCCCCCATGTAATGCATTTTTGAAGAGATATGTTAAAAATTAAATCTTTTAGCTGTCACAACCACGCATACCGTCGACTATTGTAAACACTATACGCTCATTTTATTTTCTTCGCTGTTTAAGCTTCGGGGCTACATCCAATATCAGAAGGCTACGGTTTGAGTTTATTTCTGTTCTTTGTAAACTCTTTTAATTTATCTCGCAGCTCCTTTTAATATTTATTACTAGTTGAAGTGCCCGGCTTCGCTCGGGAAAGTTTATTTTAAAGTAGCAAACGATTTTTATTACTCGGGGCCCCGCGCTGTCGCAAACGATGTTCACATTAACATTTACTATTTTATGTATTGTATTGTAAAGTTTTACCATTAATATATTTACGCATTAACGTCTTACTTAATATTCACATGGGTAGATGTACCGAAGCCTTTAAAGCAGCAATAAAATTATGTGGATTATGTCAATACTATTAGCCAATTTTGCGCTTAAAGGATAATTTCGAGCGATTTAACATGTAATACGACTAAACATGAACGGTATTAAAATATTCAGTCTTTCGTGCGTAATATAGGCCATTCCTTGCATTCTTATAGAAATAGTATTTTGTTGACCCCATGGGGTATAAGAGATCCCACGGTCTGCAAATCTAGAGCAAGTTCTTCCTTTGGTCCATAGGATGTCCCATGAAAATTTTGATTTTTATAGCTTCAACGGTGTAAAAACGTATAAATAACATACACACACACACTAAAATATTTATAAGATAATTTAACCCATTTGAAATTTTTAGAATTATTACAGGTATGGAGAAAGTCATGTGGTGGCCACATCAGATTTTTTCTAAGACATCTAAAAAATATTGAAAGTTTCATGCTACAAGAGTCGGTTCCTTTGTGGTTTTTTCATAGCGGTCACTACTTCTACTAATGAAAAACAATAGTACACAAGTACCACCGAAAATTATTATACTCTCATACCCGGCGCATCATTTTTAATGCTCTAACAAATGAGAAAGTTTTAAATAAAGAAGAGGAAGACAGGAGGTCAATTAGAGTAATAACGTGAAAGACGAAAAATAGAGGCAAAGAGATATAAAGAGGAAAATATTTCAGAGCCATTAGGTATGAGAGGACGAAAATAAAATCATTGAATGAAACAAATTAGACCGAGAGAGCCAAAAACCTTCCAAAAGGCAGAATGATTATGAACTCAGAACTAACAAACACAAAAACTACAACGATGAATTTCTACCTGAAATTCGATTCTCAAAAAGATACATTGCTGCATATAAAATCTTTATCAAACAGAAGCAGCATCTCATTAAATATTATAACCTCCTTTCCATGCGATTCATTTTAACTTTATAGTTAGGGAAAATAAAAAGCAAAATACATTCACTCTGTCAATTCGACTGACTCGTTTCCACCATTATGTTCGACGATTCAGAAACGAAGCGGGGCTATTACGTAACCAAATTCATTTACGGTGCTTTATGTTTCAAACCGATAATTCTCCTATTAACGCAGCCAGAAGAGCGAAGGCGGATTTGATTACTCAAACATCTAGTGTTCGCAACAGCGCTTTCTCACTTCCGACTCCCGTTGAAACCTTTTGTCGTCTCTCCAGTTGCCATCCAGTTACGGAAAGTTTCGCGTCTCTTGCGCTAATGCCTTCCTAATAGTTAATGCCGTTGAATTATCTCGCGGAAGCGCGCATGCGTAAATCGCCTCGGATTTATGGCCATTTCCAAAGCTTCTGCGTGCGCGTCTGTTAGTTGTGAGATATTAGAGCGAGACGGTAGCGCTGAATTATGCGGCCAAGCCTGAGAACTACGATATGGCAAATCCACTATCTCAAAAAGGCACAACATCGATAGAAATAGCCTCCAGCTGGAAATATAAATCTTCAAAAGACAACTTGGAATGAACAGAAATTATAAGACCTTCTTTATTCAATCCTAGCTAGTGTCACACTGTAACGGTATAAACACTGGCGTATGGTATAAACTATTGAATTGAATATTTATTAAAGCCAGCATAAAAGTATTTTAACGTTTGTTATTTTTGAAATTATATTTAAATATTAAGAACATTGATGGAAATAGAGGAACAAAATAAAAAGCGACTTGGATTTTCAATTATAGATTGAGTCTTAAGATATCGAGTAGATCCGAGATGATTAATTACAGAACTTTGAACCTGCGCAATTTGTCGGTTCACCGAACTTATTCTTTCGTCTTATCGGTTCTCCAACCCGTGAAAACGACCTATATTGGATGTTTACTTCAGTAAAAAGTCGTAAATATGGCATCGCTCGCATCAGTCATCCGGATTCTTTATGCGCGGCTATAAGTCTCCTTCCCCAGGCTTTTATCTAACAGATCATAAAATCGAACAAACAAGGTTTTAGCCCACTTCAACACGAAATATTATAACGATAGCTTCCTTATAATCAAGGAGGTAAGCTTCTCTACGCCATACCAATCATTCGTGCAACAAAAATATTTCGACACTCAAATTAGACCTGATACTCTACGACAAACCCTGGCGCTGGTCCCGAGAAAAACCATTTAAAAGACAGGGCTTATTCCTACACACACACACACACACACGCACAACAGAAAACAAGAGAGAACTCTCATTAAAATCCCAATGCGGTTGATCCAAGGACGATTAAATATCTCGCGGAAACTTCTTTTATTATCATCAACCTTGAATCGTGGACGTTCAAGCATTTTTCCTGTTCCTTATTCTCCTCTTTTCCCCTTTTTCTCTGTCTCTATCTTTTTTCGTTAACTCTTCTCTTCGTCCCAATTTTATCCACCTTTTTCCTTTTATACCCCGCCTTTTTCCCTTCTTCCGCGTACGCTTTCGGCGTTTTCAGCGCTAATGTGAGTGGTTCTCCCGGAACTCGAGTCTTTGGGGAGGAAACTCCCGAGACGATACATTATGAATGTACGGTTTATCCCCTCATCCCTTTCCGCCAGGTCTAAAAGCTAAAGGATTATGGGAACTTCGTCGCACCTCTTGATATGCCACAGGGAGAATAGTGGGAGTCTAAAAGGTTAGGGATACCCTCAGAGGTTAGGAAATGGTGGGAGTGATAGGAAAAAGTCGGGATACGTCTAATTTGGTTAATTGGCTCGCCTAAATTCCTCGGTCTGCCGTTACGTATCGGAAGGAAAACCTCTGTCCCACGAACGATTGCTCGGAGATTTTTTTAAGCTTCTTTAAATGCTGAATGGGGAAGTCCGCTTCCTTAGTTTCCATCTGGTGCCCCGAAAATTTATTTCCACAATGTGTGCGCTTTTCTTGGCAACCTCCCGAGGCGAATTTTATTAACTGGAGAAGGGAGATACTACTTAGTACTTTTTCGTAGGTTCCTTTAAACACTACAAATGTACTGTCTCCAAAGCCTTTCTTTTTATCATCTCATAGCTAACTTCCCTCTCCAAGTTGTTCACCTCTCCTTTTCGATCTCCCTTCCTCTTTGTCTCAGTACCAGCACTAAGGAACCACATGCCAGAAAAGTAGCAAGTAGGTACTTCTCGCATATAATGAGTCATTTATATTTGATGACGTGGTCAATTTGCCCCCAAATGTTTTGTAATGTAAGGTTAAGAAGTACCTAAACTTGGTTAAATACAAGTTACTACATTATCATACAAGATATCTTACGGATTAATCAGCCATTTTTATGAAATTGAATCGGTGTTATTAGGTGTCTCAAATTGACAATCCCTCCGAGTTATGTTGCTTGTTTATTCACAAAGCTTAGAAGGGTCTGTTTTATTCCACAGTTACCTTCGCACATGCATACGAAAATTCTCCGTTATCGAAATCTGAAATTACTCATAACCAGAAGGCAACCCTCAGAATCTCGTCTAATTCTCAGCCGGAGAAGCAATCTAGACTTATTTCGTTCATTATTCATCGAAGGCCCTGGCATAAATTCATTCCGAGTGAGAAGGCCGATATCGGCTCGTCTTAATGAGAACCAATTTGCAAAGGGGACTCTCCGCCCGAGAACATTTTGGATTGCCGCTGGACTCTCTTGGTTCTTCATTAACTCGGCTTTCCCGAATAACTTTCCAAAACGCATTCAGCGACCTTGCTATTGAAATTTTCTATTTCAACAGAGAAAATGGAGCATCTTTTCTTACACTTGATCTTATTATGTAAGTTATGCCTTCGTAATTCGGTGAATCGGCACAAACACGCCTGACAATTACAAATATTCGTAGTTTTGCCAATATATTTGAGAAAATTACCGGTTAAAATAATTAATTCAACTAAAAATGTTATGATTTTACCTTTATTTCCTTATTGGAATTTTTTATGAAAACTCGTAGATTTTATGATCAAGAAAAACGAACATCAATGATGATTGCGTAATGACGGACATAACTTCTGGTTATAGGTTACAAATATTTTTATAAACTATGGTAGAGCATATTTGCCCACGTTTATGTTTTAACAATACGCTAACCACAATATTTTATTCTATGGGAATATTTAAAATTTTAATTAATAATTTACAATTCCATAAGTGTGTTTATAAATCCTTTTGATACAAAATTCATTTATCCTGGAAGAAGTTGCTATAAATTGAAAAGAATTAGCAACAGTAATGCTAAAATAGTTTACTTTCCAGTGACCCTGCGGAAACACATTATCGGGGAATACGATTTAATTATTTAACTCAAAGAAATTATTGTTATGTTAACACCGCTAATTAAATAGTACATGCTATTTTTAGTGCTTTTTGTCATTGCTGAAAAGCAGTATTTATCTTCGTGATGTCCGTCCGTCCGTACGCATATATCAGGGAAGAATTGACTGAACCGATTTCAACCAAAATCGGAATATAGAATCTTCACGTACATGTAGGACCAAAATGGCATATTTCGACCAGATCAACTATACAGGGGTGCCATAATTGCAAAATTAAACTTTTCGGTAATGATGAATTTGGAAATAATTGACCTAACCGTTTTCAACGAAATTTAGTACGAAGAAGGTGTGCAACATTAAAAAACAAAATCAATATTTTAAATGTAGATATCATAGTCAGGATTGCCACAATACAAGTAATAAAAAAATTCATTTTACAAGTATTTTTGTTGAACTGTTCATATCAGTTTTAACCAAATTTAAAATTTGTAATGTACACATATATAAAAAATCATAATAGCATATTTGGACAGGATCAACCAAACAGGGGTGCCACACTTACAAATTAAATTCTTTCAGTAATTACGGATTTGGAAGGAATTGCCGGAATGGATTTCAAATAAATTCTGTATATAAGATTTGCACAACCTACCATAATGAAATCAAGATGTTTAAAGCAGAAATAAAGAGCAGGGCTACCACAGTAAAAAGTAAAATTATATTTTTACCGGCCTCGGTGGTGGCAGGGTCCTCACCTGCCAATCCGAAGGTCGCGGGTTCGAATCCCGCCTAGGTGGGTTTTCTCCACCTACGGCATGGATGTTTGTGATCGTCATTATTGTTATGCTGTTGGTATTTCACTTTAAATTGGCTATTACGCTGTATGTGAAATTATTAATAAATAAATAAATAAATAAACAGGCAGCATGAATTTTAATCCAATATGGTACATATAATCTTCATATAAATAAATAACCAAAACAGCATATTTCAATCGGGTCGACTAAACAGGGCTACCACAATGTCAATGATAGAATTTTTTTGTAACCATGAGTTTGGAAGTTTTTAGCTGAACCGATTTCAAAAAGAAATTTAGCTAGTAGGGCGAGTATAGAATGGCAAAATGAAATGAACATGTTTTGAGCGTATCTATAAAGCAGGGCTATCACAATATGAGGAAAAATAATTTTCTCATTTCAAAGCAAATACATTACTATACGATTATACTACGGCTAATTTGACGAAAAGCACTTATGTACCACAGGAAACCCGAGCACATCCTTACTTGTTTATTTATGTACATGTAGAAGAACTTCTGTATTCATGCCCCAAGTTATCTCCCAAGCCTTTACTGAAGGCATTTTGATGCCATTTTCTCATATCTTGATTGGTTGAGAATAGCTCCATTGGAAAGCGCTCTATCCATCCAATTCATATATTTCATCCTTCCGTTTCCTTTCGCTCCAAAAGAGGTTTAATTTCATTTCCTTTTTTCTCAGTCCAATCCTTCATCTTATTACGCCTCCCATTATTCCCCCTGGTGGGTTGACTTTTTTTTGTTCAGAAAAAATTCCCGACGATCCGACGCATCACCTGCTTCCTCTATCATTTTTTCTCCATCTTCCTTTTGACCTTCTGAAGGAGCCTCGTCCTTTCAGCACACGTACCCAACCTCCCTTCGATCTATTAGAGGCTCCAACTCTCATCTACCTCCTGCATTCTTTTGTCTCGCTGCGTCTTCCTTTCCCCCTCTTCTTTTCTCAAACTCTCTCCCGAGAGTATATATATATATATATATATATATATATATATTAGTTCCGTTCTCCTCTATCTGGTCATATCACGTAGAGCCAAGGAAAGAAAGAATTCCTTTCCAATTCACCATGAAAGATTTTTGATGGAAAGATTTATTGGATCCGGGTCGACTATTGGCAGCCATTATTGCCAAAGGAAATATAGTTTTTTAAAAATATTTTTAACAATCTACCGTAGTTTCCGTTACGTTTACCTTTAATATCCAATTTCCTCTTCGACTGCTCCTCGAGGCCAAAAATGTCGACGTAATGGGAACCGAAAAACCGTTCCAACGAGCGTAGATCGGCGGAGATACGCCATTGAAAAATCGTTTACGAGCGGAATAGGTTTCAAGGTTCACGGCAGGAGGAAAAACGACGAAAAAAGTTCTTTGGATTTGATAGTTATTTAGTAACTGTTATGTTATGAAGCTAGAGGAGAATAATCCACCGCATTAACTGTCGAAAATATCGATTTATTTTCTAAAGTTGAGTAAGCGAACGCAGGAATTGTGGGAATAAACCTTAAAAGGTATATTTCTGCCACCATTTCACGCTATGTTGTTCTCCAGCAAGCATAAAATATTATAACCTGCACATTTGAAAGAAATCGTGGCCATCAAAATAAACTAAGTTTTTTACCTGAAAATCCATGTGCACAACACTGGAAAAATATGAATATGCTAGCGTAATTGCCCGTTGAAATTCAACGGGAAAATTGGAACTTACTATATTCAACCATATTGGATGGAAGTGAGCTAAATCTAATGCATTATCATATTTGTTAATATTAAAATTTAGTCAGAATTTAACTAAGTTAAAGTTAAGTCTTTGACGTTTTAATCCGAAAATATTAGCTATTATGGACTCATCAGATATGTTGATTTTTTGTATGAACAACAATGCTCTTGATTGCCAAGGGAGCGTTTCAATAAAAATGCAAAATTTTGACAAATTTTCGAATATTTTAGCTTAATGTGAGCGAATTCGATTCGAAAACAAAAATCTACGATAAGAATAAGAATCTTCATTTAATTTCCTTTAAAATGGTTTTTATCCGAAGATCGTGCGTCAGTTACTTCTAATTTAATTTTGGAAAAGAAAATAAGTCTGCAAGTGTGAAAGAGGTATATTTAAGATCCCTCTTATGGGAAATCCCATATAGCGTTCCAACCAACAAACCAACCAACAGATTAAGTCTTTTATTAATAGTTTAATGAATGACACATTTTTAAGAAATGTACCACGAAAGTATAGCCTAAAAGCCTCACTGCACTTCAAATAATTTCTATTCGACTGCTGCTATATCTTTTTTCGAGTAAATCCCTAAGGCGGCAGCGAGAAAGGCAGAGGATCTCACATTGGGCCAATACACACGCCCTATATTCCATTAATGAAGACTGCGTTTCTTTATTTCTTCCTCTTTCCGCTGCCTTCTCGAATAATCCTCCACTCTTTTGTTCTTCCCAAAACACGAGAACTGGATGAAAAAATGTCTACATTATATTTTATGATCTCTACGTTTATACGATATTCTTTCTCTTTTTTCGTGCTAATAAAAGTCCTCTGGTTCTTATCTCAATCCTGCTATATCTTCTCTTTCTCTCGCTTTTTCCCCCGTGTTCCACGTGAAATTAATTTTGCGCCGGGATGATAAATTCGAAGCGCTATTCTCCGAGACATTAAAAAGGAGATGAAATAATCCGACAACTTCACTTTTCGTGAGGGAGAATATTAAAAAATAATAATGCAGCGAAAAATTCTTCCATTTACCTTTTCCGTCGTATCCCATCAATTATGATTAGGGTCCACTAAGTTTAACAGCACCTTCATGAAAAATTGATATTTCCGTTACAGAAAAGGCAAATAAAAGTGGTTTTGAATTACTTTTTTATATCGGAGCGTTCTTTGATGCAAATATTTGATCGTGGTAGAATTAGAATATTGATTTGGATAAGTTATGACTATAGATCACGTTGTTTATGGGGTAGGTTGTCCGTTTACAGATTTAAGGAACACATGCATCAATAATAAAATAATAACTGAGACACAGATTTATGAAAAATGGTCCAAATATATGAGAAAAAGCTTGTTTGCAATTTTAAATAAAAAACCTATGCTTTGGTATTTATTTTTCTGCAAGTTACACAACGGATTTGAAGTACAATATTAGTTGCATTTAAGCTATTCAGTTTTTGTCTACTCAAACTTCGATTTTATTGGTAGAGGGGTGGTTATCGTGTCTGGCTCCCAACGCTAGGTCCGCGGGTTCGAATCCTGCCGAGGGTGTGGTGTTCGTCTTTTTTAAAGTTATTACGCTTATTATAAAAGGCCGTTAACGACTGTTTATGAGCTGATATAAAATTTTAAAAAAATTAAAAAATTAAAACTTAAAAAGTTGTTTGTGGTTCCATTCAGTTTATCAAGTTACCAATATTATTGATTGCGAATCAACGACAACCATTTTTCTTTACGCTCTTCGTTCTTCTATGCTCGATTTTAAATTCTGTTCAGTTTCTCGATATACTGTACCTAGCTCAAGATCTATGAAATCAGAATCCACTATCGGTGAATCACCACTGGTGACGGCTCTGCTTCGTAGCCAAAATTCGGATCTGGTTCTCGTAATTTAGATTGTCGCTTTGATTTCAGAGATAAGCCGAGTTCGGAAATTCTGTGCCGAATAGAGGAATCAATTTTCGGTTGACGGCAATCTCAAATTTTGAAAAATCTAGTGCGGGTCAATTTGAATTAAGATTTAACCTTGCGTTATAATAGATAATATTTACTAAATAAAGTGTTTCGATGGCCTAATGATAAATAGAAAATTCCCGAGCAACGTTTTTGCAACAAAGCATAAAGCTTTCTGATGCAATAATTTTACTTCAAAACTTTCATTACAACATCGCACAGAAATATGGGCGTTTGACCGGAAACGGGATTAAAAAAATTACAAAGCACCACGCTATAGCATCGTCCGTTTCCTCACCTCACGCAATCCAGACGCTTTCAACTCGACCGATGAAACTATCTTTTTTTCCGTCTCATTCTTTTCCTTTCTTGTTGCATTTTTCTGCTCCGTGATTTCCCCGCAGTTTATTTCACGCGCCGAAGCTTCCGTGCGTGGGGTAAAGACAAAACGGCTCTCAGCATCCTCCCACGAACTACTATCCATCCATTCTTAGCCGCTTAATCTCCTCCATCAATCATCGTTGTCCTAACTACCATTATTCACGGGCCTTATCGGTTCGGCCAAGCGTCCACTCAACTACACAGATCTCTCTCTCTCTCCTCCTCTATCTCCCATTAAAGGATGAACAATGCAACCCTCACATCCTCGATGGGTCAGTTATGGAGGCGATTCTAGCAAGAAAACTTTGTTGTAACGTCGGCGCACAAGTGGGAGAAAGGAAAACAACTTTAAGCGGTTTCCTTGTTCGGAGACAAAAGAAAAGCGTATTCGCTTTCGGATTAAGCAAGAACACGAGGCCGGTTATTAATGGCTAAAGTTTATGTTTGGGTTTTCATCGAGGCAAAAAAAAATTCGGTCGTGCCTTGAATGGATTCAGGTAACTGGCTATCGAAGAGGCTCCGGACCCAGCATCTCGCAAAAAATGAGAAAGATTTTGCGGATTTTTAAGAGATAAATTTTGCGAAGACCGAATTGAATGAAAAGTTTCCAACCCTTCACAAATTTCATTAAACTTTTTCTTCTGGTGTATAAATTGATCGACTACATTCACTCTTTATAGAATTAAAAGCTTTCATCAGTATCTTGCCGAAATGCTAGCCGCAAGGCAGAATACAAATATTATCAGACACATATCTTTCGCAAATCTTATAAGTGTTAATGAGTGATACCTAATGTGAAACGAGGTAAATTTTCGAACAAAAACATAAAAAAATAATAAATTAAGCGCTCCTTTTATCATTGCGTTGGCAGAAAGTTTGGTCTGTAAATGAAAGGGTGTTGCAAATACAGGTTGTCCCCGCTTAACACGAGTTCACTTAACAGGAAATTCATGTTAGCACGATTTACCAATTAGGGGACCTGATCACTTTACACGAAGTAGAAGCTCCCGGTTTAACACTTAACTGCAACGCGATCCATTGCGTGAAAAAATCTGACGTGGCCACCACGTGACTTTCTCCATACCTGCAATATTTCCAAAAATTCCAAATAGGTTACAAAAAAATAAATATTTTAAGAAACTGCGAGAAAATTTTCGACTTTACAAAGAACAGAAATAAACTCAAACCATAGCCTTCTGATATTAGATATTGTCACAAAGCTCCAAAAAATTAAGAGAATAAAAAGGAAACTCACGAAGGCGTAACTAAGTGCAAAGTGTTTACAATAGTCGCCGGTTGGTGGTGTGGTGGTGGCAGCTAAAAAATTAGTTTCTTAAACAATGCATATGGGAAAATGTTTCAAACAAAGGTTGTATAAAACTAAATTTCCTACCGCATTTATTCGAATACTTTTTACATTACAAAAATAACTGTCACATACACAAACACAAAGACAGCATCGAGAAAATGGTCAAAACGTATTCAGGGGACCTCAAAATGTGTATTTCCTTAGAAATATCGAAATCTATTTTTTTCATCAAAACAATACTTTCCCTTATACTACATATGGAGAAAGTAAAAATAAAAAAATGTTGAGATTAATGCAACGTAAAATTACTTTATATTTATTCGTAAAATATTAGATAATTTATAATTTGCAGTCGCAAAGTCGTAGTAAAATTTTAATTGGTGTTTTTCGTGATTTTTCCCGCGAAAGAGTGAATGACGACGTCGGAATAAGAGAAACTCTATACAAATGATGGAATACTAGACTAAAACACACGAAATAAGTCTCGGAAGAGGAGTACAGATTATGATGAATATGCTTCAACAACAACCACCCACTGTGCTACTCTGTGCAAACATCAACCGCCACTAAGGTTATGAAAACGTTTTAGATTTGATAGTTTTCACGTATGAATCACAGGCAGAGCTCATCTTTTGCGAATTATATAATACTTCGTGTTTTCTGCAATTCCCAGGTTAAA
Organism: Tanypteryx hageni; assembly: GCA_028673005.1. Taxonomy (NCBI): domain Eukaryota; kingdom Metazoa; phylum Arthropoda; class Insecta; order Odonata; family Petaluridae; genus Tanypteryx; species Tanypteryx hageni. The sequence continues at coordinate 53,100,186 of CM054118.1, read as the reverse complement.
GTCCCAGAAAAGACTACGAGAATTTTGTTTTGAGTTTGTGGGTGAAAATTATACATTAATGAATATTCTAGGTATAAATAAAAATGTATATATCCGCTGTGATATGGCTAACATTTTTATTGTACGACATTCCATATTCTACATATAAACCTTCGCTATTTTCTATTGTTGATCATTTATGCCTCTGCGTTCAAATGCCATTCTTCCCATCTCATTCTGATTTCATTTACCAACTGATTTCTACATCTACATCTACATATTACCCTGCAAGTCACCTTGACGGTGGATGGCAGGGGGTGCCGCGCACCAAGTTCCTAACTAATTATTATTCACTGTTATCTATTGTGGTCACGTATTGTCCTAGGGAAAAAGGACTCCTTATACCTCTCCGTCCTACTATCTATTTCGCGAATCTTGTCGTCATTATCCCTCCGTCCGATATACGTTGGTTGTCGAATAATATCCTTCATTTCATTTACGAATATCTCCGACCTATATTTATCTAGAAGTTTAAGTCTCGCCTGTAATCTACGATCTTTCAACGATGGCCAACTCAACTCATCAATGAGTAACGTAACGCTCTGTTTTTTATCGTAATTCTTTTTCACGAATCTAGCTGCTCGCCGCTGTATCCTTTCTAAATCCTTTATGAGTCCCCTCTGATATGGATCCCAAACCGCTGCTGCGTATTCCATTTGAGGTCTAACCAACGATAAATAACAGGATTCTCTCACCTTTTCCGTGCTTTTCCTGACTATCCTACGCACAAAAGCCAACTTCTTATTTGCCGCACCTATCACTCGTCTTATGTGGGTGTCCCAAGACAGGTCACGATTCAAGGTTACCCCGAGGTATTTCACGGATTCCGAAACAGGAATGATCTCACCATCTATCGAGTAGGTAAACACGGACGATGGGCTTCTAGATTTCCAAAAGTTTAGAACGTTACTCTTTTTCTGATTGATTTCTAGCTGCCATTCCTTGCACCAAACAGATAACGCATCCAGATCATCCTGAAGCTGACGATGGTCGCTAGGACCACTAATTTCTCTATAGACTACGGTGTCATCCGCAAAAAGCCTGATATTACTTTTTACAACTGAGCTGATGTCGTTTATATAAAGCAAGAAAAGCATAGGTCCGATCACACTACCCTGCGGCACTCCAGAGACTACATCTGCCACACTCGAGGACTTACCATCGATGACTACTTTTTGTTTTCTATTCCAAAGGAAAGCGCGAACCCAGTTAATGACTTTAACATTAACGCCAAGATTTCCCAATTTTAATAACAACTTACGGTGGGGAACCTTGTCAAAAGCTTTTCTAAAATCAAGGAACACTGCATCGACCTGCTTATTATTTTCGCCGCATGATAAAACATCATTCACAAACAGACCGAGTTGGGTGTCACAGGATCTACCTTTTCTGAAGCCATTTCAGATCGATCTAAGAGCAGGAAAATCGAATCAGATCCTACAGATTCAACAAGAACGGATTCTTTAGTTCAACCAAGCGGTCGTACATTAAAGGAATGGTAATTCATGATCAAAAGATCCTGCAAAACTAGGACACGTAGTCGTGTTTATCGTTTATTTACGTGTTATGTATATTGTTTATGTATTGCAATTTATTTATATTGTACTGGTTCCTGCATTTTGTATTAACACGTAAGTGAAATGTACATTAATATTATTATCTCTGCTTTCTCGGACGATCTCATTCGCCCTCAAACACCTACCTCTCACATTTTACGTGGTTTCTTATGCAGAATACAGGCTCAACACGACAATTTTTAGGAACGTATCCTTCGTGTTCAGTGGGGGCTACCTGTATTTTGCAAAACATGGTCCATACATTTTGATGACATAATGGAAAAACCTTTATTTGTAAAAGAGAAATCGATTCAAGCCGCATCAACCTAGCTATGATAGAGAAACATTTTCGGCTTTTCGTCGTAAGCAAAATAAGTGGAAACATCAATCGACTAACAGAACTGGAGAAAATAAATACGACAAATTTTCGATAAATCCTGTTTAACGATGGAATAAATTAATTGTCACTGTCAAATTTGAAGTCGATGATCATTAGATGATAAAAAAGATAAATCGACGGAAGGTGGGAGGAATTCCACAAAGAAGTACTCTTTGGAAGTTTTAAAAAATGTATTTATTTCATTTATATGTACTCCGGCAATCAAAAGTACTTCATTTTATTTTTGATAAGAATATAAACATGAAAAATGTTCTGTGACTACGGATTCGTACTCGCTGTCAACCACTCTACTGAATCAGATAATCAAATAATAATAACTTTGAATAAAATTAATCATAAAATTTTAAAAGTTTTCGTTCACTAGAATCGAGATGATTTCCTCAAAAGCAGGTAGTCTCTCTAATTGAAGCAATCTATTCGTCCGCAGACTACAGCTGAGAAGCTGTGATTTGTTGTCAGGAAATTTAATTTTGCTTAATTTCTTTGGAGACGATAACGAAGGACCTAATTTACAGGTGCGTTAAAATGTACGGCCAATCAACTAGAGCGAGAAGTTTGCATATTAAGAAGCATAGAGCTACCACGGACGAATCAGGAAAATTCAGGTCAATTATCCTGGAAAATTAACGAATAATGTAATAGGTCAAATACATACATATACGCAGGTATGGAAAACGGCATTAAACTTTTTCCGTTAAATTCAAAATCATAAAAACAATTTTCATCTCATATTAAATCTTTCTAATTTGTTAGAATTTTTTCAGACCATGTATATTTCTATGAAAGAGGAAATATAATGGCCAATTACCTATAAAACAATATAATTTTATAAATTTTATTCAATTTAAAAAGAAAATATTATTCATACAGCTACTTCGATGGTGATTGCATCCAGTTACCGATTGAAAATATAGCAAAAATAAATTGGACGATGAATTATTTACTCGAGTTAAAAAGTAATTAAGCTCTTTTGAATTGATGTGACCGAAACTCATTTGGGTAGGAATTATTTTCAATCTTCACAATCCATATAAATATCAAAATTTTCATTTCAACATTAATTTGCCTTCGAAATTAATAATTGCTATTTACGCAACTGCTTCATTGATGGCATTAAACTTCAAAAAGAACAAAACAACAATAAAATATAATGATGTGGATTTTACGACTGATAGAATTAAAACGAATCTGATGGAATAATTATGTCAGACGAATTTTTAAGTATGTTAACAGCGAGGTGAATTGCATGTTTCTTGTAGTGGAGAATGTTCTTCGATATACAAAGGTTAGAGGTTCGATTCCTGGCTTATCATAGGTAATGGTCTATGTGACTGATAAACTGTGTACGGTGAAAATATGTGACTAGGGCGGTGCAATGATGCTGCAAAGTAAATCCAAATATTTTATCTTAATTAAAGCATATTTCCTAAATGTAGTATTGTTTTCCATACCCATTAAATCAACTACACGATCACAGCTATATCTCCATTTGTCGTCTCTCATCGTAGAAATTCTCATTGAAATTCATAGTCCCGTGCATCCCCCCTTGTCGCCATCCATATTAAATTCAATGACCTTTCATCCCCCGCCCTTTCTCCCGAACTCCACCTCCTCTCTCTCACGTGCGACATTTTCAAATAGATTACCTCACTTGTAATATCCTCCCCTACACGATTTACCGTGAATGCAAAGGAGGATTAGGATCGCCCTTGAGCAAGCTGGATTTGATTTCACATAATCTAAGGGAACCATTCAGCACCTCGTTACTCGAATGTGGAATAGAATGAGAGAATGGAGTCTCGGATTCGAAGAGTGGACGCATACACCGAGGGAGTGTTATATGCGTCTTGGGATAGGAGAGGAAGCAGAGGAGGAGGTGCGTGGCAAGTTGGAGACGCCTTTGTAACATAGAATGGAGAACTGCTCTCGTGGGAATATGCTAACCTGAACCAACCCCTTCAAGAAGACAAGGGATCGGGAGGTTACTGGGGGGACTTAAAATGTGTGTGTATATATGCATATATATATAAACTTAAGGAAAAGAAAAGGTAGTGATGAGGGTGGCAACAAGGTGTCGAAGGAAGCCCAGCAGACACCAAGTTGGGGACAAAGTTGGCAGGCTGCTGGGGGCGTCAAAGAGACACGTAAAACACACGAACACAAAAAACACGCAAGCTTATCGGGCCTATGCCCTTCTTCAACGATAGAGTAACACACACACACACACACACACACACACATATATATATATATATATATATATATATGTATGTGTGTGTGTGTACGTATGTGTGTGTGTATGTATGAGTGTGTTTGCATGAATACATGTAGGTGCGCATGTGCGCACGCGTGCTTTTGTGTATTAATATAATCGTCGCAGGAAATCTGTCCGTAGACCGCTTCGTAAATACTATTGTATAGATTTTGTTCTCCACATAATCCTCCTTTCCGAAATCTTCTTCATTTCTTGATGCAGTAGTCTCGATAATCCGAATCCCGTTAAACCTAGTTCCGCTTAATCCGAGGTCGACCTCAGAAAAAATAAGTTACAGTAAAACGTTGTAACCTGAAAATGAAAACTGTTTAGACGGAAAGAAGGCGTCATTTAAACTCCGCCATACATATATGCCTTTAAAAGTTTCGTTTTTGTTGATTGGATGCGAAAAAAGATTCATCGTCGCAGCGAAGTAATTGTGTATCACAAAGGAACTACAGACTGGACGATTTTTTATCTTTAACATATACTTATATTTTATTATTATAATTAAGTGGAATCTTCTATTTACAGTAAAATGTTTTTTAATAATAAAAATGCCGAAATGCATTTTTTTCTTTTTACGATTTTAAATATTATCATTCTGTATAACTCGAGTTTCCAACAATCCGAGTTGGCTTTGGTCCAGTTTATCTCGGATTATCGAGACTACTGTAACTAACTTTCGCTTTCAATTCATCTATCGGCTAAAACTTTCCAGCTTTCCTTCTAACACGACCTTCTCTCTCCTCAAGTAATGTCTTATCCCGGTGGTGAGCAATATGCGACACTCGCGAGCGTTTTATGCGGCCCGCGAAGCTATGATTAAAAAGAGATTTAACAGAATCTCGTATTATATGCATTCAAATTACGACAATAAGACACTTGGCAAGTTAACCCTAAAAACCTAATTTAGGCATGATTTTCACTGATATGATGCCTAGGAATCTTTAGTTAAGGCCCGATTTAAAGTCTGATATGGGCCACCAAAGCACTGATAACTTGCAATACGGCCCGCCGAAGAATTCGGAACCACCAATGCAGCCCGCCACGTAGGAAAGATAGCCCACCACTGTCCTATCCAGTTGGCTTTCATCTTTACCCAATTTAACTGACTATAAGACCATCTCTAATATAAAACAGCCAAATAAAAAGAAAAAAGTTTCATGAGGCTTTCTGAAGCGAATAAACTAAAAAAGATTATTGAAGTTGATCCATCATCTTATTTTAATTTCTAAAAACTGTCACCACAATGTGCACTGAAAAGATAAAAGTGATTGAAACCACGCTAGGCTAGTCATAATCACCGTCGCCATTTGTTGTCATTCTTTTTCTTTGTTCACGACCTACAACCTATGACTGAAAAAAAAAACGAAAAACCTCGTCTTACAATTGGGTAAATACGGTATTATAGTCTACATAGTTATTCGTTTTTTTAAATTTTCATCGTAGCATTTCTTCGTTTTTCATCCTATCTTATCTAGTTTGGTAACTATAAAATGCTAATTCTCTTGGACACTTGGTCATTATGTCCATAACGCTCAATATCTCAGTTGTTTCATCAGCCAGTTCAACCAAATTTGAGAGGATTGAATTGATCACGTACCAGTCAAGAATGACAGAAAAACATTTCCAAAAAAGTCCTAGGTTCGACTCCAGAGGGTGATTTTAATTTCCCATAAAATAACACGTAAAAATAGATTTTTCGACGTAAAGGCTTTTACTCTTTTGCAAATCGTCTAATATATAAAAATGAATGTGTGTATATATGTATGTTTTTACACCGTTAAAGCTATCGAATTCAAAAGTTTCATTGGTCATTCTAAAGACCAAAGGAAGAACTTGGTCTACATTTGCAGACCGTGGGGTCTCTTATACCCCATGGGGTCAACAAAATACTATTTCCATAAGAATGCATGGGAAATGGTGTGGAGAAACCCCAAAATGCCATGCAGCCCTTCACTGATGTGGATATAAATATACCTAAATATTAACTTACAATCACGGGAAGAATAGCCAAATCCAAGATAAAGGGTACAAATGGATTAAATATAGTCTATGAATACTTTTAAAGTGAGTCAAATGATTTTTAAGGAATTTTATAACATTGTTACCATTTACTATTAATATTGAAAGATTTATCGCAACATAAATCGATACATCTACTTACATTTGTTCGGTAATCAAGATGTTGTTTATTGCATACGTTTTGGCTCGATCATGCCAAATATTCTTGGAAAAGCAGTCTGCCTTGATTATATGATGGATTCGCCATTGAGATACACCCACGAACCTCTTCTCCGAATAACACATTTGAGAAATTTGGGGGCACCGACAGCTCAGGGCAATAAAAGCAATAAAAATCATTTGCTACTTAAAAGAAAATTCTTTCCCGAGCGAATCCGGGTAACTCCAGCTAGTACTATACGTATATAAAAATAATCGAGTGTCAGGCGGTGTCCGGTCAAGTATAAGTTTGTATCCATAACTCAAAAACAAGTAGTAGTAGAGACAAGTTGAATATGTCATTTTAACTGCAATAAAGAGTATAGGGTGATATGCTTGTTTTTAAACCGATTTACTCGAGCAATTTATTTTATTTGTTTTTGTTTTAATTTCTCCATTTAAAAACATGGAAATGAGTGTAGACTATTTTTCAGTTGTACATTAAAATTACTAAAAATCATCGTACAAAATCAGCACTTAAACAGGAGGACAAAGAAAATTATAATGATTTATTTTCCTACGGTAAAATTTCAACTACAGATCAAATTTTTCGAAAATTGAGCTTTAAACTACAAAATCTCAAGTTTTTTTAAAAATAAAAACGCTTTACTTTCCAAGGCGACCAATATTGTTCCCGAATTCAATAAAGTAATCCTAAGCCATTGAAATGAAAGGTCGCTTAATTATGTAAATGTAAATAAGAGATGACATAACCAGCTATTCCTTCAGTTACAAATATTAAAAGACAAGCAAGAGGAAGAAAGAGAGAGAGATGGGGAATGGGGCAAGGAAAAGAGAGAGGGGGAGAGAACGGGAGGAAGATTGATTCGACCCTTTATTAGGAGAGAGAGAGAGATGGAGGGAGAATGAGAGAAGGAAGTGGGAGAGAAAATGGGAGGAGAGAATGGGAGGAAGAGAGAGAGGTTGGGAGAGAATGGGCGGAAGGAAGAGAGAGGGAGAGAGAATGGGCGGAAGGAAGAGGGAGATAGAATTATAGGAAGGGAGAGAGGGGGGGGGGGGGGAGAAAACAAGAAGAGGTGAAAAATGTATTTATTTGTTGTAAGACATTTGCAATGTCACAATGTCACACTCTATCGACCTTTGATTATTCTTTCTCTCTTTGTCCTTCGTCTATTTCTTTCATCATTTTGTTCGTCTTTGCGGTTCTTTCTTTGTTCATATTTGTTTGTTTCTCATTTTGCCTCTCTCCTGACGTTTGATTTCTTCTTTTCTGTTCGTTCTTCGTTTATTATAATATTTTTTGGAAGTTTGTCAAATTTTCCTACAGTAGAACTGCGGACTCCCTACTAGTTAAAATTAGAAATAATTGACCTACGATCTTCAAACCTGGACCGTTTTAACGAAAAAAAATACCGTTTCGTATTCTTATCGTCATATTTTGCCTACGATGCAGAGTCGCTCAATTTCTACGTTCAAATCATATTTATTGGAAAATTTTAAACTTTTTAACGATATGTTACCTTGCCGACCGTGTCGATATTGTATAGTCGTCTCAAACCTTATGCTACATGCGCAAGGAAAGTGTGCTTTGAATGTTTTAATAGGTGAGTGAGTAAGAGAGAGGAAGAAAGGAGAGAGACAGGGAGAGAGAGAGGAAGTGAGAGAGGAAGTGAGAGAGGAGGGAGACAGAAGAGGGAGATACAGAAAAAGGTAGAGGGGGAGACAGATAGATAATGTTCTTTATTAGGGCGAGATTGAGACTAGGAAATATATTTTTCCAGGGAAGGAGGGAGGGAGAATGGGAGGGAGGAGGATTGGAGAGAGGAAGAGAGAAAAGGACGAAGAAGTAAAGTTCCTTAAATTTAATACTTAATCCACGCAACCAAATTTGGTGGAATTGCTACCATCACGTACCAATAGCGAATGACCAAATATTTCAAAAAAGGTCCTGGGTTCGACTCCCGAGGGTGATTTCAATCTCTCATAAGACAATCAATATCTCAGCCGTTTGTTTTTATTACACAGCCCTTTTTAAACGGGCTATTTCATCTAGTTATTATGATGAACGCCTAGATGGTGGGGTTTGTGTATAACGCTGACGTCATCAATGGCACTTTTTAACACTTTCCGATTAGATGGAAGACAGAAATTTCACAGGAATGTTTGATTCAGATATAAAAGTTAAATGACGAAAAATGACCCGGGTTCGACTCCAGGTGTGATATTTCCGTTTCCCGTAAGGTAAAACGTAACAATCGACTTTTTTAAATGCACGCTTTTATTCTTTTGGAAATTCAAATTAGAAAGAATTGACTTACGATCTTCAAATTTAAACTATGTTTTAGGAAAATTAATGAAGTTTTTTATTCTATTCATCTTTTTTCGCCTACCAATCGAAATCTCTCATATCAAACATTTAAATCACATATTTTGGGAAAATATCGGTTTATAAACGGGATGTTGCCTTGCCGAACACATCTTTGTTAAACTTCGAGAATCAATTGTTGTCTCAACCCGCATAGATTGCCTTAAATTATCGTAGGATTTTTCGCAAAATTACGTAATCCTAATGGGAGCGGGATTTAGTTTGGATTCCTTTGCTTATTTAAACGATTATATAGGTGTAGAGTAAGGGAGAGGAGGATGTGGGGAGGTAGATAGGAAGGCAGGGATAAAGAATGGGAGGGTACATAGAAAGTAAGGGAGGTAGAGAATTAAAAAAGGACGGAAAGAAAGAGATAAATAGGGAGACGGAGAAAAAGAGGGAGCGCTATGGATTGTGACAGGAGGGAATGAGAGAGGGGGAGGTGGGAGAAAAGAGAGGCAGAGATAGGGAGGGAGACGGAGGGAGGGATAGATAGATAATCGTCTTTATTCAAGCGAAATTTAGACCATAAGGTCCATTCTTACATTTACCCCTTCGTCAATATAATAAATATAAGAAATGGTAAAGTAAGATATTACGATACGCAATACAGAAACAGTATATACCTTAATCATACAGAGTAAAAAACTATAAAATTGAAGACAGATTAGAGATTGTGGGGAAAACCTAGGTAAAACAGACATGTCCTCCCTAGTAAAACCCACGCAGGAAAACGCCCACTGAGAAGGGGGTGTGAAAAACCTGCGAAAACCCTAGATAGTGTACATATGATAATACTAGTAGTTGGTGCTTGCATTCCGCAAGCATATCATCTCAACATAAAAAACATTCATTTTTCATATTTCATCATCACAAATATTTTTTTTAATTTTAAATATTTCACCTCCAGAGCGATTTTCGTTTTTCCCTTATGTAAAAATAATAGACTAAAACAATCCCAAAATTTTGTAATTTTAAGAATTTTATACTTTCTCCATTATGGGGTACTAATGTTACACATGTATGCCAAATTTTAAAGTTGTAGTACTTCTAGAAGTGAAATAATATTTTTCCAATTGTTTAAAATTTAAGCATTTTTAACAGCCGCAGCAATATATATATGGACAAATTAAAATGTTTATTTGTGCAAATGCACTGTTCTGTAAATTATTTGAAAATTTCAGCTTCCTAGCTCATCCCGTAGAACCTAAAAAATTATTAAACTTTAATGTTCAAATGGGGTTAAAACAACCCCTAAAAATTCACAATTTTAAAATTTTCCATTTTTATAGTTGGTTATGAGAAAAGTTCTATAATCTTGCAAAATTTCAGCTTCCTAAACTTATTAGATTGGTCTACACACTGGATTACGTTTTCCCATGCTAACTTATGGGAGATATTCCGGGGTCTCTGGAGTCGAACCCAAGACACTGTAAGCAAAAGTGACAATAATTCCTAATAGATATTGCAACAATCTAGCAACACTGAAAATTTCATCTTTCTAGCTTACCGGCAAGTACCCATAATTAATTTACAAAAATGGCGCAATGCTTTTCTTAAGGGAAAAAACGCAACTTTCGGAATTTCTGGAGTCGAACTCATGTCACTTAGATAAAAAGTCTTACTTTATCTGTAAGTTTCTATATTATATCTACAAAAACAAAAATTTTCAGCTCTCTAGTTCTTGTAGTTTGGGCTGGACATTAGTATCCTCCTGTTATATCCTCCTCCTCCTCCTCTGTAAGGAACGTCTATATATAATGATAATAGTACAACATTAAATAGAAGGGATAGTGGGCGGGAGGGAGGGAGGGAGAGAGGAAGGGAGGGAGAGAGGAAGGGAGGGAGAGAGGAAGGGAGGGAAAAAGGAAGGGAGGGAGAGAGGAAGGGAGGGGGAGACGAAGGAAGGGAGAGAGGAAGGGAAGGAGAGAGGAAGGGAGGGAGAGAGGATAGGAGGGAGAGAGGAAGGGAAGGAGAGAGAGAGAGGGACGGCGAGAGGGAGGGAGGGAATATTATTATTTATCCGTCATATGACGGGCAATACAATAGTATATATGTATATAAATATAGACGCACACACGAGTATTTTGGAGATTAATTTCTCCCGCGTTTCTTAGCTCGGGGGAAATTAGTCTTGACTAGTATGACAGTCTGGGAGACGTGAGATGGAGAGGAGAGAGAGGAAGAAAGCGTTCGAGTCCGGCGTCTCAGCGGGATATGGATTTATATATTCTGGCGCGGGGAAACTTTTGGTGTTTACTCAGCGGCGTAAAGACTAAAGTTTCGGAGAGATTGCGTCAGGATAAGGCGTTCGGAAAGTGAATGAGGGGGAAACTGGGTTGATCCTTGTTATCCATCGTAACGTTTACCGATGGGAAGAAAAAGGGCGCGTTATGTTAGCTTCGCGAGTTCAGATGTTGCCAAAGCGCTCGAGGCGAACGCGGAGTTTAGTTTTGATCTACCGAAAGGATTGCCCGAGTATGACAAAATTCATATGACGCGTCTCCTAAAAGTACTCGGAGTTTTGAATCCTTTTACATTTCCCACAATCCCTGCGAAGTAAACAAATATGAAATGAAGTTCGAAGAATTGTCACATTAAATTATTTTTTTACATTGCAAAATTCAATTATTTAAATCCAGCTTAAGGTGAGGAGGCCAATTTTGTTGAGTAAACTAAGAGGGGACATTTTAAAATACAGTATATCCTCGACTCAATGGGCTAATTGGGGGATAGGGTGTCCATTATTGCCGAAAGTCCGTTAAATCCGAAAGTCCGTTAAATCCGAAAGTTCGTCATATGACGAAGTAAAATGCACCTAAATGGCCAATCTTATAATTTCAAATGCAGTACATTAGTAACATTGTAAAACAAGAATAATATGTTTATCTAATGTGGTAAAGTTGATCATTTGAATTTGAAGATATTACGACTTTGGAATTACCGTGCGCATGTCATCCACGGTCTCCCACTCTCGCCGCTTCACTTCCGACCCATGTAGTGTTTTCTATTTACGTAAATATTCTATAAACATCACCGTTTTTATCAACCTATAAGCGCAAAAAAACTAATAGATTGGAACAGTTGGCAGTCTGAAGATTTGGAACATAAACATCTCCGCGGCAAGTACGAACTCCTGCGGGAAATCCTGTGATACCGAAAATCGAACCAATGTATCCCTAAGTGCAGTATAACAAATTAATTCGTATTTCTACTGCCTCAATCTGCCTTCTTTTAATTTCATCGCTCGGTGCTCGACACCCTCGCCAAACAAGCTTTGCCCGAGAAGTTTCGTCGACGGTCCGGGCAGGAAGTTCAAAAGTGGCGAAAATGTTATGGTGAAAACTGATAAGTATAGAAAACAATCATACAGGAACCAAACGTCAGGCAATAATGCTCTTTGCGAACGGACTGCCCTTGGCATCGACGGAAAGTGAGTGGTCTGAAATCGCGGACGAAGCGACGATAGGGAGTGGATTCTCAGCGACCGGACGGCCGTCGGTCATGAGTCCGTTAAATCCGAAGTCCGTTAAATCGGGGTCCGTTAAATCGAGAATTTACTGTACGTAGATACCGACTATAAGGAGGGTCATATTTTACAGTGGCGTGCATTTATTGATGGATCAGCCTTAGATATATGCAACAGATATCATGTAGCTTATGTGACCGGTGAGGGGCGGTTTAAATGACAATTTGTAATATAAATCATAACTTTTCAAAAAGCGGAACAAAAGTTAAGAATAATGAAAAAATAACTTTGTTGTTTCCACAAATTTTAATTTAAACACGACCGGTTTCACTACGATCGTAGCATCATGATGGAAACAACAAAGTTATTTTTTCATTATGAGTAAATTCCACCGAATTGACCCTGACCTCATTATTGACAAAAGTTAAGAAATTTAACAAAGCGAAACGATAGGTGAAAGGGATAGACGTTAGGTCACCCTACTGTAAGGAGACACATTATTTTTTTTGTGGATATGCTTCATATGATAGGAAAAATACCGCACCAAAAAAATATACCCAAAAACTAAGTTTCGATGTAACGATAAGGAGTCATAATAGAACCTAAATAGTTTTTTCAATGTGGGAATTCCGCCAAATATTCCTACAAATAATTCAATTACTACCTGATTTTATTTTGATGCTGTTTTTCTATAGCTACATCGATCGCTAATAATCGGTTAGTTGGCCCTTTTTATCCCCCCATTTCACATTATTTATACAGTCCCGTGTAATTTATCAATAGGCCGTCAATCGCGACCTTAAAAACCCCGACGGTACAACGTTCGCGCGAAATGTCTCTTGGCAATCACTTAGGGGTCGAACCGTAAATACGATCGATCGAATGACTGCAGCCAAAACCCGCCTCAAATTGGTAATCATCATAACGAAATCACTGGATCCACTTACCTTCTGGCGCGGGAAATCGAAGTCCGATAACCATGTCGCTGGGTATAGCTGCTGCGGCTACTTCCCGTAGGAGGTTGGTGGCGTTGGTGTCAGTTGCCTCCAAACCGCAAAGCTCCCTAATGATGACTGCAATTTCCTGCCTTGGAACAGTCACCTCCTGAGGAGCGACAGGCGTGAAGGGTGTAACTCCCCTCCTTTCGGGGGCCACGACCCCCGCCGAGATGAGGGTCACCACCCCCAGTAGCACCAGGAGCAAGGACTCGCGCCGGCAGACCAGAATCATGACTCTTTTCAGCCGCAGCTCGATGTTACACGGTGAGACATCTTCCGGAGGAGTTCTTCGTCCGAAATATAATTGGCGGTTCACTGATATATGTATATATTCGATATGCCTGTCGAAATGTTTTTCAAAAGAGGTTCCTTTCCCCCACTTACGCGTAGTCCCTTCACTTGCAGGGAGTGTCCAAGAGGGAAAGAACTGAGTAACACGTTTAGGATTGATAGTACACTAGAAACGATTCAACAATTATTCATATGCAACTTACTTATTCGGGGGTACTTCGATAAAATGTTCTTCTTAGTTATGAGGGGAGAATTACCGATCAACAACAGCGAAGCGCAAATTATCCCATTAAAGCGCAGAAAATTAGAATATGCGGATCAAACGTCCACCGCAAGCCGCAGGAAAAAGTCGAGAACCTCAAGTTTTTAAAAGATATTTTTTTTGGAAGACGATATGAAGGAATACAAGCCTATTACAGCAAACCAATTTCGTCGTTTTTCACGAAAATACAGGTTTATGTTTCTTCTTCGGAACCGGCACAATTCGAGTGATTTCTTTCCGTGTCCATGTTTTATTTCTCTAAGCGGATTCTTCTACGGGGAAACAAAAATTCACGAAGCGACGTTATAAAGACAGAAAGGAGGTTTAAGTCAATGGAAGACGGAAGTGATTCTATTCCTTTATTGTTTTAAACGAAGCGTCACCCGACGACCGTGTTTTGTTCTCGTAGATCCCGCAAATAAACTTGATAAAATGTTGCGATTTGCCCCTTCATCTTCCTCTCCAAATTAGATCATCGTCGTCCTCTTCTTTTTCGTCTCCTTTAACGCGTTCCATCGTGTTTATTTGGGATTCTATTTCTCTTTGGCGCGAATTGCTCTGTTTCGCTTTAAAATAATGAGAAAAACGAATGGAAATTCGGTTAACGCTATTGTTAGCACCGATACTATCGACAATGGAGACGATGGTGGGGTGTCTGATGCTTCCCGAGATGAACTTATGGAAGAGGATTTGGCCGCGCGAAAGTCCTGCGAAGAAAATAAAGGACAAAATTAATCAATCGTCACTCACAATATTATTCGATAAATATGTCGCCAAGACTGCATATAAAGCATCGAGACTGCGTAGAATTAGGTCAACTGATTTAAACCAATATTCAAATATGTTATTATATTAATGTCTCGCCTTTAAAAGTAAAAAAGTTCCATTGAAAACGAATCTTTAATGGATAAAAATCTTATATCGTAAAAATTTTAGTTCAAAATGAGCTTCGTGATATAGTTTCATATAAGAAATAAATTTGTTTACAAAATAAACTTTTAAATAAAAAATATTTTTATATGATAATTTATTAATCGCATAAAAGCTGAAGTAAAAGTGTAAAAAGAAACATTTTTAAAAATTTTACTACTTACAGATTATTTCGTATTTGAAATAAATCTTAAGTGCCCGTTTAAGATGTCATATACATTCCTGCCATATTATTTTATTAGTTTGAATTTAGAATTTTGACAAATACTGGTATTAATATTTAATGAAAATAACGTGCTTTCTTTTCAATATATTTACGATACTATAAAGGTTTTATTATTATCATTATTTGATGAGAATTTCATTAAAAACGGAATCAAATTTTTTTGTTAAATTTTGTAGCTGCCATGCACGTAGAGGTATGTGTCATTTGCAGCATCAAATTATACCCTACGTTGGAGATGCCATTATTCGTTCACATTAATAAAACGCATAATACCTCCACCGTTCCGAACTGTTTTGATTGAATAAAACATCCATCGCAGTTAATCTACGAAAATCTAATACACACGTCGTTTTATAAAATTACACATTGTTCATGAGAGAGTGAGAGAGCTAGCACGTATTTTCTTAACTGGTGGATAATTGCTCATTTAATTGAAATTTTAAACCAAGAGTCTGATAGATATTTTTTTATATTAACGCGGATTATATATATATATATATATATATATATATATATATATATATATATATATAATTTGTTTTGTTGGAATAATAATACAGTCATAAGCCAATTTTGTGCCCCCCTATATAGTGTCACTCCAATATATCGCCCATGAACTGTTGTGAACAGAACTTCCATCTTATGACTACATAGAGCAAGCACAGGGTTACTAGACGTCCTCGTTTCCGAGAGAATGTCCCAATTTTAGGGGCGTCTTCGGACGTCTTCTGGGATTTTACGCTCTTGTCCTCGTTTTATAATTTTTTAACAATGTGACACAATAATGACATTAGTACAGATGCTCCTCGACTTACGACGGGGTTCCGTTCCGACGACCAGGTGATAAGTCGTAAATTATTCGACCAATTTCTCAATATCAAGGAATTTGTTACTGTAAAAAGGAGAATAATTGGGAAAGCTTATTAGCTTATAAGAAATGGACTAAATACTTCAATCAGTGTAAGAGTCCTGAAGTAAATTCGGAGTTTCTAAAAATTGCTCAATATGCATTTTCTATTTTTGCTAATGTAAATGTAGAGCGTGTGTTTTCGCTAATCGCAATCAATGGAATAAAGTTAGAAATAAGATAATAAATACTATAAATTATATTGTGCTTACCACTTACAATATGCAGATGGATTGTAAAACACTTTATAATTATTTAATTAATAATCCTGATCTATTATCAAAGATTGGCAATAACGATAAATATTACATGCGTTATTAGTTTATTGTGAATTTGTTAATATTACATTTTATATCATGTAAATGTGTATTATATTATATTAATAAAAATCCTTTTGTAAAACTAATTTTGGAATACCAAATTTAATCAAAAGAAATGTCTTCGTTTTGTCCTTGTTTTGAAAAATGAAAATGTCTTCATTTTTTCCCATTTTGTCCTCGCTTTTGAATTTTAGATCTGGTAACCCAAAGCAAGTATATACCTCGATTTACCGCCATTTCCGCTCTAGCGCCAATGTCAGTGATTGAAAAATGGTGGCGCTAAATCGGGGTTTGACTGTATAATAATTTTATTATTATGGAGTGTTAAATCTTGTCAAAACATTCTCGGAATTTTTTTTTCTACGTGACCTCAGAATAATTAGAACAAGCACATAGAATTAATAATACAATATTTTTAATATAAATAAAATAATAATAATATTTATAATAATAATATTTTAAAATTTATCATTATAAAGAATGTAAAAACTGTCCAGTATCTCTCGCAGTACCAGTAAGCAATTAAAGTTTTAATTTACTTACTTATAGCGAAAGTAATCGTGTCTATCAGTAAATAAAAGCAAAGGATAACAAGCTTCTTTTTATATTGTCCCAGGGAAAATGGGGTAAGCGTCATCGATGTAAAACACGGTTGGATGGAAAGCCATTTTCAAAAACTAGAAGAAGAGTATATAACACGGAAAGAGATAAAAAACTCATCCCGCAGGAGCGAGTTATCCAGCGAAGAAAGTAGTAAATTCCAATTGATTTGGGAACGTAATACGACCTAAATGATAATGGTCTGAGACCCGTCCCGTTGGAGATTATAAACAAAAGAAATGTTTTGAAATAACAAAGAGAGGGCACCGCTCCTGAAAAGGCGTCCGTTTAGCCTCATCCCGAAAACCCTTCAAAACCCGTTTTCATTTCGGGACATAAATTGAGGGATTTTCGAAATACTCGGAAAGCCCCAATTTAGTTTGGGGGAACTCGTTGACGATGATATTAAGCGGTTTATCGACCCTTACGTCAAAACCTCTCTCCGTGAGAGTGTGTATATTTGTGTGTGTGTGCGCGCGCGTTGGGGGGTCTTCGTTTTCCACATGATTCGGGGATGTTCTAACCTTCCTGGCTTCCAGCCATCTAAACTTTATTTATGGTAGGGTGCGAAAGAGAAAATCCCTCGGTGTGATTAAAAATGTGGACAAACCTTGGAGCGACCATTGGGCGGTATAGTCCGTTTGTCTATTCCTTTGTTAAGAGGAAATGAAGGTTTAAGCGAAGGTGAAGATTCCGAAGACTTTACCATATAAAGCCGTGCATATTTTTGGAGAAAACTTCCAACTAAATGTGATAAAATTCGTCATTATTCTCGTTTTTTCAAGGAGAGTCGATTTCGGCCTAGCACTTAGCACATGAGCGGATAAATTAACGAAATATCGCGCGGTAACAGGCCTGTATTTGAAATATAATAATCAAATTATTTTCTCTTCACGGTTATTTTCTGCGTGATTTTGTAAACAAAAGTTTCGATGATGATTTTTATCTCTAAGAATTAATTTTACTTATTTAAAAACCATCATTATCACTCCTTGGGAAGTTTCTGGATCCGCTCCTGATCCTAAACCAACTAAAAACGGCAACTTTATAATGTCCTGCACAGATCCCGATGTACTTATTAAAGTGTAAAGAAATTCGCCTGGATAGAGCCCATGACGATTATGTATTTTACTTTTCATAGAGACAAGGAGTTTTGTTGCTTCAGCTTAAGATGGTTATCTGGATGCAGTTAGCCCACAGTTTAGCGCTACCATTTGTCCATCACGTTGGCGCTAAAGCGGGGGTGGCGGTAAATTGAGGTATAGACCTATCTCAGCGTTCCCCAACCGTTGGTTCGCGAAATAAATCTGAGGGGTTCGAGAGAAAAATTTGTTAATGGCGTCTTTTTCACTTTCATGGTTCTACAATTCTTACCAATATTTTAATTTCATTCAAATTAGTTGCATGGTTTTATTTTCAATTTTTTCTTATGCTTCAAGAATTATGTTTGAATTTTACAGGGTACTAACAAGAAACTGATGACAATATCAGAGATTCTGATTATATTTTGAACGTTTACTATGCGCTATATAAACTTTTTATTTTTCATGAATTAAACGCGCTCAAAAAGATTTGTTTTTGCAAAATTTACTCTTCATTGTAAGGGGTTCGCCGCCAAAACTGGTGCAACTCAAGGGGTTCGCGAAGAGAAAAGGTTAATCCAAAGGGTTCGCGACTTGAAAAAGGTTGGGAACCGCTGCTCTATCTAATCATAAGATGGAGGTTTTGTTCACAACAATTCATGGGTGGTATGCGCGGGTGATTGTACATACATGTGTTTAAGTCCCAGAATGAAAACTTGTCCTCTCTGTAATAAAATGGAAAAGGCAATTACCCGTATTTTGTCGAATATGCGCTAAAAACACTATAAAGTTTCACATTATAATTCCTGCGTTCAAACCATATCTTTCGCTGAAAGTAACATTCCCTTTCATGATGTACACTAAATAATCTAATCGTCTATTATCTTTTTGCCATGAGAATTACCTATATCAACTTTATCGAGCCCTTCAATTTCTCGAATCTGAAGTAAATGAATCATGCGAAGGGTTAAAATTTTAGTTAAAAACAATTCAAAATACGCAGAGAAGGACCTACAGCAGTGTTTTCCGTCAATTTTCATTCCGCGGTCCACTTATAAAAATAGAAAATTCTAAGGCAGTCCTTCCGCATCTCCCAAAATTTAGTGGCACACCAGTTCATGTCTAACAGTACACCACTGTGTAGCGGCACATCCTTTGGGAAAAAACACTGATTTACAATAAAGTGAGATCTATGGTGAAATTCTCATAAAGTTTAAACTTAACTCCTCCTCGTACACGAATAGTGGCAGGATCCTCCGCGACAATCTTTACGATTACACTCTACAAAAATCAGTGGATAATGTAAAAGAATCTATGCATACATGCGCGCGTGTATGTATGTATATATATATATATACACACACACGTGCGCGCTGTAGACCCAATATAACGCGAACGTTGGGGTCCAAGATATTTGACCGCGTTATAAGTGAATCCGCGTTATCTCGCATTTGCCCATTTATAATTACATGCAGTGACAGCCGACGCCATAAACCTACCAGTCAGAAATGGCACTGCGGTAACCGTTATCCGTGCACAAACGGGCGAAAAAAGGGAGAAAAGAATACAGCAGTTAAAAATATTTTGTTTTAAAAATTTGAAATAAATATTTTATTTTTTATTGTTTCACGCTTTCCTTTTTCTTCTTTTTCGCGATTTCTATAATCGATAATGGGGTGACAGGTGGTGTAAATATGTGACGCGACGCTAGACTTGTCTATTCTGTTATATCTGTAATGCGCTAATACGCGATAACTTAGGATAATACGCGATCATTTAGGATAGACTCTATGTCTATAACCAAAGATGTTTGTGGAGAATATGAGTGAAAACTATGTAATTACAAAAGAAAAAAGACGGAGTTCAACCATTGCCCGCGTTATAAACGATCCCGCGTTATATCAAGCCGCGTTATATCGGGTCAACAGTTTGTATATATATTGCGTGTGCGCATTAAGTCTGTATAGACTTGTGGAGTCCAACATTTTTACATGGCGGGCCGCATTCGTAGTCGTGAATGCTTCAGAGGGCCGCATTGGAAATCACGAGAGCTTTGGCGAGCCGGACGATTATTTACATTAGAAATTACCAAGGAATTCTGTGATCTCATATTTGCGAAAATCAAGTCTAAATAAATTACTACTGTTAAAGCTCCACCAAAAAAGATTTTGAGACGATAATTATGCTGAAAAAAATATGAAATTGTCAATATCAAATTTTACTGATCACCTTTTCATCATAGCTTCGCGGACAGCATTTGGCCCGCGAGCCGTATTTGGCCCGCGAGCCGTAATTGGCCCGCGAGCCGCGAATTGGGGACCTCTGGTATAGGCTATAGATTCAAAATAATGGCCTTTCGCATTGAGATATTGAATTTTACAGGGAAGAGACAGACACTAAAAACTTGTGTGAGATATGAAGGCCGTTTCCTTTAGTCACGTATTTCATACTTCATTTCCAATGGAGAATGGCAGCTTGAATTTGATATTATGGTACTTCCAATATTTCTCCGGTGCGATTGAGTAGTTCAGCTATGCTGTTGAATGGCTGCCGACGATTATTTGTTTATTTAAATATTTAGATTGCAATTGGGCACCTGGCCCGGTGGCAAAGTTACAAAAGTTTAAACCTATAAATTATATTTACAATTCACATACTGTATACAAACTTAAATCCAAGAATCTTTCAGTATCAGGAGCTTGAGTTTTCGAGGTTCTTGGCAGGCCTTCACAGCTACCGTAGCGGTCACGGGGCCCTCGAAGTCCCCACTGTACCTCACCCTACCAAGCAATCCATCTACTTCCTCCAGCTCCCTCCATAATAAATTACCATAAAATATTGATACATAGTAATACTAAAAGTAATGGATATCGTTTACATTGATATTATTAACTCTAGATTTAAAAGTTTTAACATTTCTGGGAAACGGTTGGAAGAGTTCCTCAGGTAGTTTTCCATTCCCACACCCCGATTTATAAATGAATACTTAGTTACATTACTTTTCTGCCTTCTTAGTTTTACTTTATACTTGTGATCATTTTTCTCCACAAACTCAGATTCACTTAAACGCCTATTCAAGGCTTCCCAGCCATTATTATTTACGTACGCATTGTATATTCCTCCTAGCCTGTTAACACGCCTTCTCACACTTAGCGTTTCCCAGCCTAACTCTTTAATCATTTCTGTTACGCTATCCACCTTCCCAAATCTCCCTAACATATACAGCGCTGCCTTCCTCTGAACCTTATCTATTTTATCTGTGAGCTCTTTACTATGTGAATCCCAAACAGGCGTCGCGTACTCTAACGTTGGCCTTACAATGGAAGTGTAGTCTAATTCCCTTGCCCTCTAAGGTTTCTCATTACAAAATGTAAATTTTTGTACGCTTTATTAACTAAATTATCAACATGCAAACTCCAATCTAAGTCTTTTGTCAAAAGAACTCCTAAGTACCTGCAATGGTCCGACTTCGGTACCTATTTCCCATTTAACTTGTAATCATAAATATTACTAACTCTCTTATTCGTAAATTTAATACATTTGATTTTATTCACGTTTATATTCATCTTATTTAATTTAATCCATCCTACCACCTTATTCAGATCTTCCTGAAGAACTAAGCGATCATTTTCATCCGATGTCTTCCTATAGATAACGCAATCATCCGCAAACAACCTAATATCTGCCTTTATTGAAACCGGGAGATCATTTATGAAGATAAGAAACAATAAAGGTCCAATAACACTCCCTTGCGGAACACCAGAGGTTGAGAGAGGTTGAGAGTTTGAGCTTCTTTCGAGAATTTCTCACCTATTCTGACCTTTTGCCTTCTACCCTCGAGAAAATCATTTATCCAGTAAACCACTCTCCGATCGATATTCATGTCCCATAGCTTTCCAATTAATCTATCTTCAGGAACTGTGTCAAACGCTTTTGAAAAATCAATTACTACCGCGTCAACTTCCTCTCCTTCGTCTATGTCTTCAGCAATGTCTTGACACAATGCAAGAAGCTGTGTCTCACACGAGAAACCACTCCTGAACCCGTGTTGGTTTTTAAAAAGCCAATTATTCGCTTCCCAAAACTCTCTTATATAATCAACTATGACTCTTTCCATTACCTTACACACGACCGAAGTTAAACTAATTGGTCTATAATTTTCTACATCTGTTTTATTTCCGCCCTTATAAATAGGCACTACCGTTGCCAATTTCCAGTCGTCAGGTACTTGAGAGTTTTGGAGTGATATTAAACAATACTCTGATATATGGAATTAATTCTACTAAACCAAATTTTAATATTTCACTTGATATATTACCCGGCTCTCTTGATTTATTGTTACCAATCTTCAAAATTTTCTTCATTATGTCCCAATCTCTTATCATAATTGACTTCGCGGAAAATGCAGCCCTTCCGTGTTTCTGACCTCTCGATCTCGAGTGGTAATCTTTGGGAGTCAAGTATTTACTTTCATCCCCAAACACACTAGCGAACCAGTTACTAAATTCGTCTACAATCCCTTCGTCGTCTAGAATTACCTACCCATTATTCCTCTTGATCATTCTAATTTTATCCGACCTATCCTTACGTCTTCTGATGTATTTAAAAAATTTATTATTATTATTAGAGCTTAGCATATTAAGGAGATAACTTTCTTGAGCTCTTCTTTTTTCCCTCGTTAGTTTTGTTAGTAATTTCTTATAATTAATTCCATATTCTACCCTTTTATTCTTATCTTTATGTGCTTTTCTAACTTTCTTTTTCAATACTCTCACGTTTTTATTATATTACTCCGGGTCGGACTTTAGACTTAGTACTCTTTTGGGAACAAATTTACGCATTCCTTCAAATAGTATAGTCTTAAAATTATCCCATATTTCCTGCACCGTTTTTCCTTTCCTAGCCCAGTTTTCGTGTAAGTGATTCAAAAAACCCTCTCTATCACCTTTTTTATATTGCCAGATAATAATTTTAGGTACTATATTATGCATTTTATGAAAACCTCATTCTAATTCTAAACATACCGATTTATGATCGCTTATTCCTGGCGTTGTTTCCACACTTAAGAACAACTCATTAGGTCTTAACAAGACATCCAACAAATTACCTTCCCTAGTAGACTCTTCTACTACCGGCGAGAATCTCTCTTCCTGGGTCAGATTTTTTATCAATTCCTGTGCCCTCCCACCTCCCCACTTGACTTTCAGAAGATTTAGATCTCCCGCAATTAAGCAAGTTGAACGACCAGGATTTTCTGAAAGCAACTCGTTCAGGGTCTCTAACAAGTACATATTGCACCCTGGACTCCTATAAGCTGCAATGATATCTAATATTTTACGGCCCCTGGAGCCACTTAACCGTACACACATCATTTCACAATCCTTCCTAACCCATTCAAGAGCACTCGGTAAACCTTCCTTTACGCAAATGAAAATCCCACCACCCCTAGAATCACGATTTCTTCTGTACGTCGTAAAATCTTTAGGGAATATTTCATTTGTCAATATATCAGTTTTTTTAACCATGATTCAGTCCCAATTATTACATCCGGTTTGCATGCATCCAATAATGTTGAGAACTCATTTATCTTATTTAGCAAACTACGACAGTTGACCTGAAGGACTCTTGTGCCCTTACCCGAGTCAATTTTTTGCTGCCCTCTTAGCGGCACCACTAATTCCGCCTAAAGTCTTCCCACAACCCACATAGTTTCACCTCTTGGAGCGTCTATGTCAGTTCTCACCTTCCCACATACAATATCACCTCCAGTAACCTTTTCTAGTTTCCCTGCCCCTTAAATTTATTAACGGCATCACTGAAAATTTTTCCCATTTTAAACGATCCATTCCCATTCAAATGCAATCCATCTCTTGCCAAGTTACTCTCTTTGACCCAACAATTTAAATCCACAAAACAAACACCTTGCGTACTGTAAACCCAGTCAATCCCCTCATTGATATAATCAACCCTTCTGTTGGAAATATCCTTCTTCGCACAATTCCACTAATTATCACCTTCGCATTTTTCAAATTCTTCTTCGTCGCGGTGCACAGGTCCCAAATCTGCCTCACAACGTGATCATCACTCCTCGCCCATTATTATACAATATCATTGGTTCCGACATGCAATAACACCACGTTTTCCTTCCTATCATTCCTACCATTACACGAATTTTGTTTTCCAATCGTTCAGCTTTTATCCCTGGAAAACAGTCCACTTTTCGCTCCTTCTTTTCTACAATGCTCCCCACTAAATCTGACCATTGAGTCACCCATTATCCTAACTACAGGCTCTTTTTCCTCACGTCCCTTTTTTCCAACCTTTGCCCACTCACCTCTTTCAGTTAATTGGGACTTGAGATCTTCATTTTCGTGGGTTAGCACTTTGATCTTAGAATTCGCCAACTCGAGCTCGCTCTGCAATCTAACAAGCTCGTTCTGCAGACCTGCAATAATTTCCTATTCTGTTAACTTCTTTTCCCGGTCATCTCCACACCCGCTTTAAATAGAGCCATCTTCTACACACTCCTCTATCTTGCTTTTGGAGCATTTAAAATGGTACCAGCAGCCACAATCACCACACTGAACTCCATTCTTTAATTTCCTTCGACACACCTTACACTTCACCATTACAACCCCCACTCGGTTTTCCTGCCCAATCATGCCCTTAACTTTCACTTTTCAGAGCAGAGACAAAACGTCCTCTCACCAGCTGCCTCTGACTGACTGGTTGCCTCTGACCCTTTTTTTTCGTACTGTATCCAAGACAAAATAATCTATTGAATTATAATTTTGTAGCCATTCGCTGACTCTAATGTGATTTGATCCGTATTGCGTCAAATACTCCCGAGTTACTTGTCCACGATGAGAAGACCTTGCACAAAACTCTAATCGCAGTAAGGGTACAAAATAGTGCACTCTTAGAAGCTAGTGAGCTGCACATAACGAATAGCATTCACATTAGCACCTAAGATATTAAGAATAGACTATTTTCCCCTTCCGTTTGCTTTTGCGAGAGACGCAGCCTGTTATAGTACAAGCGTCCTGAGGTAATTGTTATTTTCTTCTGTTGAAAATGCACTCTTTTGTTTCAATAATTAGAATTTGTACGAGAAATCCTTACCGTTTCACACATTCTAAACAACATTTGTGAGATAACGAACGGAATATGACGTCGTTTGTTCTTGGAGGATCAAGAAAGGCACGATACTTCCAAAAGCCGATAAAATTTCATTCCTTTAAACCTGACGATTCGTTAAAGCATACGTTTTGATATTCCTATGCGCCGTGTTATTCTTCTCTGTAGAAAGTGAGTGCATGGCCACTTTTCTAATTATAACGCTAATTATTCAACTTTCAATGTCCACATTTCTGACTGATCGCTTTGGACCACTGGCGCCGTTTTGTTGACTAGAAATAGAACCCGGTGTTTGAAGGCGTTGAAAATTCTACGATACACAGTGCTAACGGCTCAATGTTTTCCTGGAAATCCAGTAACCGATCCCTTTCCTCTCCATCCTCTCTCTTGAAAACAGGGTTCTATAACGTCAATCTGTCAACTGCGGCATTATTGAAGCTGCGAGCGATATTGGACAGACTGTGGATGCCAAGTGACGAGCGTTACACTTCAGATTGAAAGACGATCATCACGACATCAAAGCGACTTCCTATCGCAAAAATTTGCTATTGTTTGAAAAGAACCGTAACGCTGTAGTATAATTTTATCTAAGTCAAAGTTAATGCAATTTAACTTAATGTTTCAATTTCATTGGTTTAAGTTAAAGCATCTGTAACTTTACTCCAAGGCATAAAATGGCAAAAAGGCGAAGTGAAAGCAAGAAAATTTACATGAAGAAAATGGCAGAGGAAACGGACAAAGAATTTGTCAAGGAATGGAGAAACATGATAATATAAAACGAATTCCTTTTCCGCGAAATAATATATGGTAAAGGAGTCTCTTGACTCTCAGAATCCGTTGGGTTAAAAAGATCTGATGTGGCCGCCACATGACTTTCTTCATATCTGTATTATTTCTAAAAATTCCAAATAGGTTACATGATAATAAATATTTTAAGGAACTGAGAGAAAATTTTAGAGTTTAAAAAGAACAGAAATAAACTCAAACCATAGTCTTCTGTTATTGGATATAGCCACGAAGCTCAAACAACTAAAAAACTATAAAGAGGCGTTAGTAAGACGTAACTAAGCATCAATTGTTAACAATAGTCATCGGTAGGTGGGGTGGTGGTGGCAGCTAAAATATAATTTTAAATATATCTCTTAAACAATGAATTATATGGAAAAATGTTTCAAACAACGGTTGTAGAAAATTAAATTTCCTACAGTACATTTTACATATATCAAATATTAAAGCAAATATTTCAATATAACGGATGTGACAAGAGTAAACACCCACTTACGGTTGACCGATTCTTACCAAACACTAATCAACTCTTGTGACTCTCATAAAAACGTTAAATATAAAATTTTGCGTTGACCTGATTAATAGTTTTTGAGTTAGAGCACCCACAAAAAAGCTATCACACATACACACACAAGGAGATCATCGAGAAAATCGTCAAAACGTGTTCAGGGGACCTGAAAACGTGTATTTCCGTTGAAATCTCGAAATCGATTTTTCATGTAAACAATAATTTCCCCTGTACTACGTATGGAGAAAGTAAAAAGGGTTATCACAGATAAGAGATTCCAAATCGGAAATGTAAATTATAGAAATCGGATTAAAAGCTAAAACTGGTAAAAATATCTTAGAAGAGTTTATATAACTAGCGAAGGATGAATAATCCGATCAACCGTTGAAATAATAAGCTGATAAGGATAAGGTTTAATTAAAACCCAAATTATAATGGTCATTCATCAAATCTCCTAAGCCAACGAAAAAAGGACATTAAGAATTCATTTCACAAATTTCGTAAACCGAGTTGATTCATCGAGACTTTATTTAAATTCTTATAAGGAAACAAAAAAGATTTGTTTTCTTGGATTAGACTGAGAGGATATTAGTCGGAATAAAATCGAGGTAAATAGTGAACTAAAGAGTATAAGAACAGAAGACAACGAAGCAGTAATAATTAATGTAAATATTTCCGAGGTGAAGAGATAACAGAGCAGGTAAAGAGTAACCAAAATAAATGGATATTTCTGATGAAAGCGATTTTATCGCTGCTGAAGCTAAAGTGAAACATTCTTTTAAAGATTTGTCGAGCAATCGAAATACAGAGAAACTGGATTTCTTCCCCATGAATTATGAATCGCTACAAATATATCCAGATGTAGCTTAGGTGATGGTAAGGTGGGAACTTGCAGCTATTTCTAAGAGGTTTATTGTCTCTTTATTATTATTATTGAAAATTCGAGTCCTCAATCAGTAAAAATTTTGTCATAATACCCCCTTAAAAAGTTTTGAATTCCCTGTCTAACAGAGAACTCAATAGAATAAACCCGATTCTGGAAAATTCTAGTCAATATTCCTTACTTATTATTCATCGCAAATATTACGGAAGTGACATAAAAACTAAATTCGAGAGATGAAAAATAAATAAAACGCGAGAAAGACACTGTATCATAAAGATAGGTTGACAAAGGGACGACATCAATTTTTTTCGAGTAGTTCGGAAAAGGAAGACAACTGAACGGCGGAGAGAACGACAGTATTAGACGGAACGACACGCGTAAAAAGCGGAGGAACTGTTGAGAGGAAAACGAAGTGAACGCGGACCTGGAAGCAGTTAAAAGGAGTTGAGGAGGTATAAAAGAAGACGCGCTCGGAGATAAACAGCGAGGCGAAGAGTACGATAAAAGCGGACGGAGAGATAGAACGAGGGGCGTAAAAGACGAGGGGCGTAAAAAAACGAAGTAACGAGAGACGGATGGGGAAGGTGAGAATGAGTGGCTCTATGGAACGCTGCAGGAAGATGGGGAAGAGGAGGTTATAGCACTACAAGATTCCCGGGCAAATCGGCACGCCGGCTAATGGAATGCATTGTCATCCTCTCTTCTCTACTTTTGGAGAGTAATTAAAGAGACGTGGATCGATATTAGGAGAGCGGTGTGAGGAGGAAGAGACGAGAAGGGCGAGAGAGAGGCTAGGAGAGATGAAAGAGGTAGAGGGACAGCGAGGAGGGAGAAAACAAGAGGGGAGAGAGAGTTAGAAAGAGGAAGGATAGGGAGGGATAGGAAGGGGTAAGAAGGGATAGAGAGTGAGAGATGGAGAGGAAGGGAAAGTGAGACAGAGGGCGCGTGAGAGAGGGAGGGAAATGGAGAAAGAGGGAGGTGAAGAGAGGGTGGTGGAGAGAGGGAGGTGGAGAGAGGGAGGTGGAGAGAGAAGGGAGAGAGGGAGGGAGTGAGATAGGGAGGGAGTGAGAAAGAGAGGGGGAGCAAGAGAGGGGGAGCGAGAAAGAGAGTGAAAAAATGAGGGAGGGAGTGAGAGAGAGATGGAGCGAGAAAAGGAGAGAGGGATGGAGCGAGAAAAGGAGAGAGAGAGGGAGGGAGTGAGAGAGAGGGAGTGAGAGAGAGAGGGGGAGCAAGAGAGGGGGAGCGAGAGAGGGAGGGAGTGAGAAAGGGAGGGAGGGAGTGAGAAAGGGAGGGAGGGAGTGAGAAAGGGAGGGAGGGAGTGAGAAAAGAGGGAGGGAATGAGAAAGTGAGGGATGGAGAGTGTGATAGAGGGAAGGAGTGAGAGAGAGGGATGGAGAGAGAGAGGAAGTGAGAGGAAGGGAATGGGAGGGTCAGGAGAGATAGAAGGGAGAGAAAGTAAGTTTGACGGAGAAAGGGACAGCGATAGAGAGAGGGAGGAAAAACAAGGAGGGAGAGAGGAAGACAGTGGTAGAGGAAGTAGAAGTAGAAAAGAGACAGACGTAAGACAAGTTTGTTGGAGGGGATAAAGGAGGCTGGAGGATAAGGAAATGAAAGGGTATAGAACTTATGAATGGAACGGAAATGGAAAATGAGTGTAAAAAAGTAATGAAAGGACATGAGAAAAGAGAATAGCGGGATAAAAGAAGATGAACAGAGAGTGATAGTAGATGAAAGATTTGAACCAACAGAATGAACAAAGACAGAAAGGAAGATAGAAAAAAACTCTCAGAAAAAATTGATAACGAAAAAGGCAGCAGTTTGTTTAGTGGCATTGCGTGTTAGCTTATTCTGAACCGGCAAGAGGAGACAAAAAAGGAAGGGCTGTGAAATATTTTTCAACGGATTTGCATATTTATATTCCTTAGGATCTCTTTCGAAACATTTGATGATAGATATGAAGTAATTAGGAGGCAATACACGGTATGTTTCATTGGGTAGGTGAAGTATTATACAAGTGGAGACGATACAATTTATAGTCTGAATATATCTTATGGAAAACTACGAAGACGCTTAGTCCTGAAAACTCCTTTTTTCCCCACAAAGATCCGGTCCAGATTATTTATAAACTGCACAATTAACAAATAGTATTTGGTGACTTTTAGCTGTTTCGCCTCCAAAATACCTAAAGAACTTTTCTCTCTGAGGCATCTTAAAGAATCGTAGTTTTCTTTGTCTTATTCTTGCTTTTCGCGAGTGAGAGGTAAATCACACCTGTCACTTTTGTCAAGATTTCCACTCGGTGGAGAAAGACATTGATCTCGTACTCCGGAATAAGATACGTGTTTGCCTAAAGACACCGTCGCCTTGAGTCTAACCAACCTTGAAATCAGAAAACTGATGAATCCTTCCGTTCTTTGTCTTCAAGTCATTCTGCGTCGGCGAGACCGGTCTCAGGAGCAAGCAATCATAAAGATTTTCTTCGAGTCTTTAAAAGAGTAGTCAAGAAGTCCAGTTTTGGACTGAGGATCAACTTTAGTGGCCATCGTGAGATTAAAGGGGTTGAGCGAGGTTAAGAGGGTCCGGGGTGGAAATGAGTTAATCACGTGTCACCTTCGGACATCGGCAGAAGGCTACAAAGGCGAAGAACTCGGGAAAGGGCGATTACGAATGAGAGATAAATACTAGACGAAGGCAGAAGGAAGAAAGAAATGAGACCGCAGAAGATAAAGACAGATAATTCGGAAGGAAATTACAGAGAAAAAATAAAGAACGAAAATAAGAAAGAGAAAACAGCTGCAAGAGAGGTGAAACGGGATTATGGAAATTGGCGTGAACAAAAGCTGAGCAAGGAAGCAGAGAGTAGGCGTAAGAAAGAAAGTGAAATGAAACGAAAAATGCAAATACATTGAAAAATACGGATGGAATGATATGGTCAGATAAACGAAAAAGAAAACAATTATAGCGTGAGAGCTGAACAAGGGATAGGGAAGAAATAGAGAGGGAAAGAAATGAGAAGGGAGATGAGAGATAGAAGATGGAGAACATGGAGAAATGCCTAGATGGCGAAAGAGATGGAGGAAACGAAATGGAAGAGCTAAAGAGATAATGAAAACGATTGGGAGACCAGACAAAATGAGGCGACTCATACCAGGAGAGAGTGAGAGAAAGAGAGAGACAATAAAAGTGCCAGAATGGATAGAAGAGAGGACGCAATTAGAGAGAGACAGAACGAACAAGGCAAGCAGGCATCAAAATAATAACGAATTAAATGGTAAAGAGTAATAAGAAGAGTGGGAAGGAAATGAGAGAGTGGGAAGAGAGAAATGAAGGGTGTACGAGGGGAGAGGACATAATGAGGATGAGGGAGAGGGTCCCTCAAGGGGTTTGGTGCCACTTTCATGCCTTTCAAGAATATTTGGAGACATGAGAAGCAGGGACTGGAAAGAAGAGAGGCAGAAAGAGGGAAGGAGAGTGAAGTAAATTGTGAGGATAGGGGGAGGAAAAGAGGGAGAGAGAGAAAGTTGGAGAGAGTGTCGTAGCGAACGGGTGCAATGAAGCAGAGACCCTAGTCAAGGAGGCCCCTACAACAAAGAAGCATTTCATCAAAAATTATTTGTTTTTTGTCATGTAAATATTTTTTAACTCGTTATTTTCGGTAAATTATTTTTGACCACTCCAGCTAGTAGGTAGGGGACTTTCCGACGTCCCAACTTTTCTGTTTGTCGGGAGAGCGGAAAATGTAATTATTTTCAATTAACGCAATATTTCTGCCGAGGCTCGTCAAAATAATTTAATATTATTTGCTACCACCGTAAATTATTGACAACTGCATAGTCTCGCTCTTATCGATGGATAATAAGTTGGTTTCTCATTGAAAAATTGCTGTTTTTTATATAAAAAGTAATTATAAGACACACCGAAAAATATTTTGTACTGGGGTTCCTATAAAGTTTGTTAAGTCAATGCAGA
The DNA here is from genome assembly GCA_028673005.1 of Tanypteryx hageni. Lineage (NCBI taxonomy): Eukaryota > Metazoa > Arthropoda > Insecta > Odonata > Petaluridae > Tanypteryx > Tanypteryx hageni. The sequence goes on along the minus strand of CM054118.1, from coordinate 53,069,017 downwards.
GATTGATGTGGTCTTTATTTGGGGCGAGATTGAAACTAAAAAGTCCCATCTTCCACCTAACCCTTCGTAATGAAACATATATACAAATTCATAGCACTTTATATAAATACAAGTAACAATAAAAATACAAGAATTGGAAAAGAAAAGAGGTAATTTTGTGGAGAAAAATAAGGGCTGCTAAAATAATGAAATCCATGTAAAAAGCCTAAAACAGGAATGACAGAAAGAATGTCATAGAGAGAGAGTGATGAAGAGAGAGTGAGAGAGAGAGGAGTGAGAGGAAGAGAGTGAGAGAGAGAGGGAGTGAGAGAGAGAGAGGGAGTGAGAGAGAGGGAGTGTGAGAGAGAGGGAGTGTGAGAGAGAGGGAGTGAGAGAGGGAGTGAAAGAGAGGGAGTGAGAGAGATGGAGTGAGTGAGAGAGAGGGAGTGAGAGAGAGATTGAGGGAGAGAGAGGGAATGAGAGAGAGTGTGAGAGAAAGGGAATGAGAAATAGAGGGAGTGAGAGAGAAAGAGTGAGACTGATTGATTGATTTGGTCTTTATTTGGGGCGAGATTAAGACTAGGAAGTCCCATCTTCCACCCATCCCCTCGTCATGAAACATATAGTAATATGTAAAACATTAACAATGTAAATATAGGTAACAATAAAAATACAAGTATTTGAAAAGAAAAGATGTGATTTTGTGAGAAAAAATATGGACTGCTGAATAATGGAATCCATGTAAAAAAAACCCACTGCAGGAAAACACCCGCACAAGAAAGGGGGTGTGAAAAACCTGCGAAACCTACTGAGATTCAGTATAGACATTAATAACTGAATATTTATAACAAAATATGAATACATGAAAAACTTAAAGCTATGCATCAGGAAAAATTTGGCACAATACGAATACATCATTGATGGAATGAACATATGAAAATGACAAAATGAATAGATAATAACACTGTTATGACTAAACAAAAAATAGAGGAGAAAAAAATAAATTAATAAAAAAGTATAAATCATGCACAATGACTATTGTTTTGACAAAATCAAGATTGAGAAACATTGAAGCGTTAAGTATGTTTAACTGTTCCTTTGAAAGGATAAGAGAGATGGATAGCAGTGTCGTTTGAATGATGAGAGCAAGTGCAAGTTTTTTATTGTTTGGGGAAGTTTGTTCCATAGTCTGCAAGCAGTTACAATGAAGAACTTGTTGAATATTGCCGTTCTGCGTTGAGGAATAAGGAGTTTATGGCACCCTCTGGTATTACGGTTATGTACAGTGTCTATACTTCTAAATTCCGTTGCAAGAAAATGTGGATTGTTAGAAGTAAGGAATTGATATAGTAAGGGAAGCAAGTGGAGGCGTCTTCAGGACTCCAAATTTAGCCAGTTTATTTTGGCGAGTGAATCTGAAATATGGTCTGATTTCTTCAGGTTAAAAATATATCTAATGCACGCGTTCTCTGAATCTTTAACGACAACCCTTGAGACAAATCTGAATTTGCTATGTTGATCGGTATTCTTTGGGATTGATTAATTGCGGTTAATATCATAGGGTAACCAATTAAGATAGACTGTGGTTTTTCTGGATTAATACTAAGAAAGTTTTTATTACTCCATGCCTCTAGAGTTTCTAAGTCCTTATTGATATTTGTTAGGGCTTTCGCGAGATCGTTTGCTGTAAAACTTGAGTATATTTGCAAGTCATCTGCATAAATATGATGATTGCAGTGATTTAAGTGACAAGGAGCAGTCATTTATGCATAAAGAAAATAGTAGGGGACCCAAAATTGAGCCCTGTGGGACGCCACTCCCGTTGTTAAGCCAGTGAAGTGAAGAATTAATGGAAATCACTTGTTGGGAACTATCGCTTAAATAAGAAGATATCCAATTAATGGCCGAAGGCGAGAAATTCATTGCGAGCAGTTTAGACAGCAGAACATCTTTGTCCATCGAGTCGAAAGCTTTACTGAAATCTAGTAGTACTAGGATTGTTACTTCCCTTTTGTCCATTGCGCGGCGCATGTCGCCGGTGATTTTTACAAACCAGATTGAAAGTTATCTAACAATTGATTTTCGATAAGAAAGAGTGCGATTTTCTTAGGACTTTTGAAAGGCAAAAAGATAATTGGGCAAAAATAGTTGATTTCAATCGATTTCGATTTCTTTGGTAATGGCCTTATGAAAGCGCGTTTCGCACTGGAAAATTTTCTTGGGATAGGGAGCAGTTAAATATATTCGTTATTATTGGTAGAATAATATGAATCAATTTCTTGATGAAAATAGTAGGTATGCCATCTGACCCTTGAGCTTTAGATTTAATTTTTCGAAAAGCATGGAGCACTTGGAATTGAGTGACCGGGATGAACTTGAACGGGTTAAAATCCTTGTTTGAATTTTCCGCTGCGATGGTAATCGAATTAATAACTTCCCTTTTTATTTTGTCATTAATGACATTTGGGAGTGTCGAGAATTTACAATTCAACGAGTCTAATGATATTTATGGAGGGAATTTAAAGTCATTTTGTTTGCCAATACCAATCGACCTAAGTTTTTTCCAAATAATCGAAGGTGATTCGTTCGAACTAGCTGTTGAGTGAATGAATCTAATTTTTGCATTTCTGATTAGTTGTTTTATTTCTAGTGCGCTTATATTTGTCGAAAATATTATCGTCTTTAGTTCTTTTGAAAAAAACGAAAAACCGAATCGCGATGCGCCATCATTTTTTTTAATATCATCATTAAGCCAGGGCAAGTGAGGTTTGAAAATGCGAATGGTTTTTCAGGTGCAAAATGGTCAAGCAATTGCATTAATCAAATGTTTAAGGCTTCAACTTTTTTATCGACATCATCGATAAATTCAATGGTATACCAGGGAAGAGAAGAAGCTTCGTTCATTAATTCAAAATCATCTATCCCTTTTATGTCTCGATGATGCATATAAGTTTGTTTGAATTTCGGCGAATTTAGTGAGTAAGCTAAGAAGATTAGATCATGAGAAGAAATTCCTGGGACTGGCAATTGACCACGAGTTATTATTTTTTCAAGGTTAGTCGTCACGGCTAAGTCGATCCAGGTTGAGGCTGTTTGAGTGTTATTAGTAGGATTCAGCGGAACGATATTGAGGTCATGCGAATTAAAAGAATGTTTTAAATAATCTGTATCATGAGAAATAGCCGTAAAATTGGCATTAAAATCACTGCTGATTATAATGTGCTCGTAATTGGTAGAAAAATTCGAAAATATGTGGTTTAAGTCTGATAGATGGGCTATTTTGGGAGGTCGAAAAATTATTCCCAGTAAAAGTTTTTTGGCATTGACTAAAATTTATAAGAGGAATTCAGGCCTTCTTGCGTATTGAGGTTCACTTGCAGCTATCACTTCAAATTTCAAATCATTTCGTACGTAACAACCCACACCACCACCACCTTTCCCTAAGCGATCGTTGCAATAAAAACAGTAAACAGGTATGTCTATAGTAGAAAAGGAGATGGAAGGTTTAAGCCAAGTTTCGGCCAGGGATATTACACGCACGTCATTAAAAGGAAGTATAGCTCCTAACTCGTCTAAATGCGCAGTGAGGCTTTGTACGTTAAGATAAACCAGCTGAAAGGCTCGTGGAAATGGTTTGAAGTAAGAAGAGAACAATTTATGAGTGGAGAGGTCATCAGAGAGGTTGCAATGAGGAGAATTCCCATTGAAAGGGGAAGACGAAGACAAAGCAAGATTTTGGGGGAATCCAGGTATGAACTCCGGGGCGCAAGGGAGAGAGAGAGAGAGAGATGGAAAGAGACAGGGAGATAAGTAGAGAGAGATGTACTAGGAAGTAAGAGAGTAAGAGAGAAAGTAAGAGTAAGCGCGTGAGAGAAAGGGTAAGAAATAAAATAATAGAGAAAGCAATGTAGAAAGCATGAGAGCGAAAAAAGAGAAGAAAAGAAAAGGCGTAGAGAGAGAGATGGATTGGAAGGGAGAGGAGGATGGGGAGGGAGAGATGGGGGAGGAAGAGAGGGATGGGGAGGGAGAGAGGGATGGGGTAGGGAGAGAGAGAAGACCACAGGGTGCTAAACTGGAGCTGTAGTGCGGTAGGGAGAAAGGGAATGGGGACATTGGATGGGTTGGGACCCTATTCTTTTTTGTATCCTTACGGTTTCCGGTAGGGAAAAAAAGCGGGGAAGTCCACTTCCCTCCACTCTTCCCGGTTCTCCATGGCCCCGCAGTGGAGTTTGTACGTGTGTTTATGTGTGGGTGTATGTGTGCGTGTGTGTGGTAATGCGCACGAGTGTAAACGGATAAGTGTGGTTATTCTCCTTGCCTTTTTTGAAGAGATTTTACTATTTCTCTCCTCGCCCGTCTTATAGCCCGGAGGGAAGGGCTTGATGTAGAGGGTGGGAGGAATGGTTGTATGATGATAGGTTTTGCGAGGAAACGAAGTGCACTGGAGGGGAGAAATGGAGAGGAGCAGAATACGGCTGAAAGTTGGGGGCAGGAGAAGGGGAACGCAGGGAAATGAAGGGCGAGAGGAGACGGGGGAGATGGAGGCAGAGAGGGGAGATGGAGGCAGAGAGGGGAGATGGATGCAGAGAGAGAGAACAAAAAATAAAATGTGAGTTAAAGAGGAAGTAGCTTTCGATCCGCCTGTTTCGTAAATGGTCTCGAGGAAAGGTCTCTGGTATCGCTTTATGCTCAGATTTCGGGAAATTTCGGAGCTAAGGTAATTATTATTCGTCTCGATGGGGTAGGCGAGAGTCCTTTCTGTGAAAAGGATTAAGGTGGCTGGGATTTGAATCTAGCGGAAATTTGCAAAAATGATTAGCGATAAATGCGTGAGCGAAGTTAGAGCTTTAAAAAATATATATGTATACTCAAATAAAGGCTGCGTAGTTCGAAGACAACAAAGATGTACATTTTTATAAAAAATATAAAAATAAATCATTAGAATTTTTATGGATCAACTTATAATCGATAATATTTTCAATAGTTGATGGTAAAAAAATGTTTCTCCATCTTGTTTCAGGAATTTGTGCTTTTTTCCCTCGAACTTTTACAATGAAAACGTTTAAAGTAAAGTTAGTCTAAATTAAAGATGAATCGTTGCATTTTTGTATAACAATACAAAAAATCATATTTCACAATTTATACGTAAAATATTACTTATCGCTATGCTAAAATTGAAATGTTCGCCATGACGTTCTAATTGCTACAACTAACTCGAACATCGATGCGACATTTAAGTTCGCCTGTTAAATAACATTTCCTCCATAAATTTAGCTACAAATGTACCAAATGAATGCATATTACAAAACGGAAATCAATTAATGCAGAGTTTAAATTTAAGGGAAGAAAGAACAAGTAAGATATCCATGCTAAAGTAAGAGGTGGAGACACGTTTTCTAAGAAATTTTCAGGATCCTGGATGCAAAGAAAACGTTCTCAAAAGCAAATTATTTGACTTTTGCGGGGAGTAATAATTAAATCTTATGTTAGCGATGACATTTCTCTCCTTTGAGGGATAAATATTTAACTTTTACTATCTCCATGCGTAGTATAGGGGAAAGTATTGTTTTCATGAAAAAACGATTTCGAGATTTCAACGGAAAAACACGTTTTGAGGTCCCCTGAAATTTTTTTGACCATTTTCTCGATGATGTGTGTGAGTGTGTGTGTGTGTGTGAGAGCTCAGATCAACGTGAAATTTTATATTTAACGTTTTTATGGAAGTCATAAGAGTTGATTAGTTTTTGCAAAAAATCGGTCAACCGGAAGTGGGTGTATACTCTTGCCACTAATCCGTTATTTTGAAATATTTGCTTTAATATTCGATAAATGAAAAAATATATTGGAATAAAAGTTGTAGGAAATTTAATTTTATACAACATTCATTCGAAACACTTTTCCATGTAATGCATTGTTTAAGAGATATCTTAAAACCTATATTATTTAACTGCCACGACTACCGACGACTATTTTAGAAGTTTTCACTCTGTTTGTACCTCTTATAGTTAGTAAAAATCAATAAGCGTTTCTCTGAAAAGATTATTAAATAAAAAAGTACATTTAAACGATGCATAAAAAATTTCACATGCCATTATTTTATAAACATTGCTACGAGTATTCTTTGAATGAAATTAATTCTACAAATATATTTAATCTGTAAAATAATAAAATTAATTATGATTATTCCAATTTCTAGTCAAACATAAATAACTCCCGATAGGTATAAAATATATCTTATTGCTATCACAAAATTTAGTTTAGCAATGATCGTTCCGAAGTTCTTACTCTTAAAAAACACACAAATGGGCCTATTTAAAAATTCTTATTAATAGGTCGGATGGAGAGTTCTTCACATTCATTTTTCCACAAAATGAAACACTCAGTTTTGTAATTTTATAGCTGTACTGTGGACAGTATGCTAAAAATATAGAATATCAAAGCGCCAGGTGCATTGTGTAGCCATATAATAAATTAACTAGGGAAAACAGGAAAAGAGAGATTTATTTTCCAGTAAAATTTTAAAATGTCGGAAGTAAGCTGCAAAAGAAATATAGCTGATGAGAATGGCGAATACAGTCTTTTTTTTAGTCAGCAAAAATTGTGTATATTTAAGACTCTTAACAAGTATTTTTTTATAAATAGCAAAAGTATTTTTGACATTTTTACTTGTCTAATGTAAATTCAATCAAAATTTGGATTATAAAATAAGAAAATATGAAAAAAGTAGCGGTACAAGGCGTAATCATTTTATAAAATTCCTCCCGAACTTTATTAACTAAGGATACAAAAAATTATATTCAACCAAAAACGTACCTTAACTAAGCTAAAAATCAAAGAAAATAACCAAAAAATTCCTAAAAGCCATTTTTAATTGAAAATTTAGAGTGGGTCTTAAAACTCGGCGTTTGCTAATGAGTCGTTGAAACAGGCATATGGGAAAACACACCTATTTAGCGGATAATTAATATCAATAACAATGATACTAAAAAATATTTACATTTTACAAAAGGTAATAAAACATGTAAATATCGCGTACGTACTCAATAAATTTCCATTAATCATTTAGATGAGAATTTCAAATATATACCAGGAAACAATTTGCTAGTGATAAACATTTCTATTAAAGCCCGTAGAATATGAGGCTCATTTATTGAATAATGTGGAATTCGAAGGAATTATTTCTTTACTTTTCAGAACAACGTTTCGATTTTAATGGGTTTCTAATATATTTTTATGAGAGAAAGGCGAACATGTCGTTCAAGGAAAGAAACCTTACTAATAAAAATCTGGATATGTGGTAAGTAAAATACAGGCTGACACATACATCTAAACACATTCTGGAAATCGGCGTTCAAAATTTATTGTGAAAATGTAATGCACTGCGAAAGACTTAATAAAAGCAGCTTTAAATCTATGTTTATTAGTACCATATTTTCGAACGTGGTCTTCGTATCTAAATGCACAAAATCTGAATTTATGTTCCAACTGAAATTACATTTTGGAAATTCATTTCTCACTCATTTTACAAGTTTGATATTTGGTTTTCTATTCCATCCAAATGAAATACGAAAATATACTGACATAAATAAAGTTGTCTTATTATAGGTGTGAGTGGACACTGTATAAATAATTCCATTCCACTCTGTGTGTTATACTTACGTAAACGTTACATTGCTTAAAATTGTGATGACTATATCACTACAAAAAAAATTAGGATTCAAAGTAAACTTGTTTCCTGGCATATTAAAAACATATTTAAAACGAAATTAACCAGTATTATACCTCTCACGCACAATAATGTGAAACAGCCAAAAATAAATTGCAAAAAGAATTAATGATAAAACATACTTTTTTAAATTAAGCTTATTGCGAAGAATACATTTAGAAGTTAAATAAAAATTTGTAGCAAAGGAAACGGAACGAGATTCTATTCAATTAACACGAATTCATTGCCGAGAATATATTGTTTTTTAATCAAACAAAAATCACCGAGGTCACGCATTCATGACTATAAATAAAAATTTGATTTGGAATGAAAAGCGAAACTGCAATGCCGCTGATAAGGGTACGTATCGTGCATGAGTGGCAATTAAGAAAACAATGGATATAAAAAAACGACAATATTTCAAAGAATGTTTTTCTTTCTCAAAAATATGTTTCTGCGTCAGGAGTTTCTATTAAAAACAAACGATCATTTAAGCACAAACGTTTCTTAAACACGATGGTAGATTTTGTTTAATAAAAAACAAAATCTTGTTAGATTTTGAATTATTGGTCGAGTAGCTACATCATGTACCTTTGTCGAGTATCTTAATTCAACAAACTCTTGTGAAATCATTTCCAAAATTATTGTTGCACTTAAAATAATATTATATGTAAGATTTGTATGTATATACATTATTTCTAAAACAGTAATAATCTATGCAATAGTATTCTTTAAATTTAAATTAGATATATTGATTATATGACTTATTAAATACTCCACTCTTGGAATTTAAGTTACGACCTAGATATTACGGTTCCCTTGATAATTTTAATTGGAATTGTACATGTTACGGTAAAGGTACGTAATAGGGATAAGTGTGCATTTACCGGTAAATGTGCACCTTTACCGATGTGCCTTGGTAAATGTGGAAATGAGTAAGAATGAGAAATGCTACACTCTAATAATTACGTTAATTTATAACAAAAATCATCGAGGGTTCGGCTCCACTGGTATATATTAAGATGAACGCTTCCCAACCCGTGGGGAGAACACAGTGAACGTGAGGAGGAACCAAAAACACTTCGACTAACCTACCCAACGTGGTGGGGCCGAGTAAAATTTGCCTTCATGTTTAAATTTAGTTTAGTTGTGCACATTTACCACGAAATTTACACATTTACCGGACAACGCACATTTAGCGTGCTTCTAAACTGCAACAGATGTTCGCGACGCCGCCATGTTGTAGCCTGTGTTGCGACGTATATCCGCATTTACCAGTGTCTCTAGGTAAATGTGTACATTTTCCCAATTCAATCGGTAAAAGTATGTTATTCTTACATTTACCGAACTTGGTGGTAAATGTGCACATTAACCGGGAAATGTACACATTTACCGTGGCATACATATTGATTGTATGACTTATTACAAACTCCAGTCTTCGAATTAAAGTAACAACCTTGATATTACTTCTTCCTTGATATAATTTTTTACTAAAAATGCCAAGGATTAGTTTCACATTATAATACAATTTAAAGCTAGAATCTTAACCTCATTTAATAGGCTTTCTCAAATTCACATTTTTCACATTTTAACTTGCCATTATAAAATTCGATAAAATTTAAAGTAACAGATTATTGATTCTTGTCACCCATCATAGGACACAGCCACGGTACCTTTCCAGTTTCCAGGTATCTACAACATTACAACATCGAATCAACATACCCCAAACAATCCAAAATAGAGAATAAAAACTCACGGCATTTCGAACGACCTCTAACAAAAAGGGAAGAACATGGCAACAAAGGGTCGACCAGGACAATAGCAACGAGGGAGGTGGACGCTCCATAATAAGGGTGGCTAGAGAGGATGAGATGGACGCCGTCAGAAAAATACATGTGGAGGACCACCTTCGCACGACCGCGCCAGAGTGGGGAGGAGAGGCTGATAAAAAAATCGAGAGAAGTGGGTTGCCATTGATTGGATGGGTCCGACTGGGAACCAACCAATGGGGACATTTGGTTGGTCCGGATATAAGGACGTGTGAGTGGGAAAGGCTTGGGGTGAGGTCGAGAAAGAGGAGAGAGAGAGAATATAGTTGGAAGAAGGATAATGTAGGAGAGAAACGGAGTAAAGGGACCAGAGAGGTCTGACAAAGTGGGTGGAGGGACTGTACGCGGGGACAAGGTGAAGACCTCTCAGAGAGATAATGGGTCGCCAAGAATAAAAGGCAGGTTCCGGCGGGATTTATGCGGGCCAATCAGAAAGTCGGACAAATAAAAAAAAGATGGGAGAGAGAGAGACCCAAGGGCAGAGGATTTTGGATTATATTAGATTGGGGAATGGAGGAGTTTTTAGTCTTTTTTAATCGAATAAGCTACGGATAAGGAAAATGTATATTTCGTTGGATATTGAATTTTTTCGCTCCGCAAAGTTTGGATTTATTCTGTGATTCTTTTTTGTTTTTTATTTTTTGCCTTCGGAAGGAAAAAATCCGATATTCCGGAACCACCAAGACGGAGTGTGTCCCAGTTTGACGAAGGACAACTTTTCGAGCGAAAATTTTGTTTTATTTATCAAGTACTTCTTTCGGGTTGATTTTCTATATCTGCGTGGTTGTTTCTCGATTTCCAATTTTAATAAAAGAAAAGAGGAGTAACTTACCATTCTTTCACACTGGTTTATCTTGAATGAAAAACTAATATTAAACATATTTTTATATAGAAATTATCTGGTGCAAATCATAATTTTGAAAATATTTTAAGTAGGTTAATGAAATAAAGTATTTAAAAATTCAAATGTTAATTTAACAGAAATCTAAATATTTTTAATTTCCTCCAGTTCCAAATTGTTGATTTCAGTATTATTGAGTGCGTTAAATTCAATGATACTTGTGTATTTCTTTTATATAAAAAAAAAATTATCCACTATATCAGTGAGACATTAATGTATTTTACAAGATTTGTAGTTAATAAAGTATAAACGTTAACTTAAATCTTAAAAGAGCACAATAAAGTCAGAATTATTCTATTGAATAAACATATTGTGAAGTAAAAGGGATAACCATTAAGTAAAATCACTTTTGGGTCACAGAGAATGTATTCCTCTCGTAGAAAGAAGAAAATGAACTTTTCCGCAGAGTGTACTTGGAAGAATCATTCTAACGATCTCTCGCATATAGTTTGTCGATATTAATTATATACTAAAATTATTACTCAGAAAAACGAAACTCAAATTCTATTAATTCTGGTGTCTCTGTCATTTATATTGTTCTTTTCCGAGCCTTTCAATGTCAAAAACAGCAAAAGAAATGAAGTTCAAGAGAAAGTGAAGTTGAAGAGCTTGAAATGCCTCGAACGCAAACATCCGTCACTAAAAACTGGTGCGTTCTTATTTATACGTATCTTTAAAAAATCGTAGATTTTCCTCATTTCAAAAATCCAATAAAAATGCCCTTGACAGCCGAATATAGCGAAAACATTTGATTCGATATTCATGGTTAAATAACGCCAAAACATTACAGTGTTATCATTTTAAATAAATAGTGCTTCAGAAAATTAGAAAACTAATACGATTCCAAAATAGTCCTAATTAAAGAATGCATAAGATGGTATATAGAGGTGGTATAGTTACCATGAGTAACAAAGGTGAATTAAGTGATGGAAAATTCTGTTCAAGGAAAATATGCCAAATGAAGATGAAAAGAATCTCAAATTAAAAGAATTATAAATTCATGAGCCAATAAAACAGCTAAAAAAGTGATCATTCAAAAAAAACCAAAGGTATTTTAACATTTTTATTAATCAAAAGGAAGTAGTAACTATCACAGAGGCTGAATAAAATGCAGCTAAACACCAATAAACGTTCGTTATGTGATCAAAGGAAGTACCTAAAAATAGCACATTGCTTGTCTTAGCGTAACTGATATAAGAAAATCCCAAAAATAAAAAAACATTTTTATCATAAATACATTAATACCAAAGAAATCGTGAAAGATTAAAAGGCGATTTGATTTAATTTCAAAGTAACAATAATTGAAAATGTAAATGCATTAATAATGAAACCCCTGAAAATATAGGAAATTTTCAATAAATTGAAATTAGAATAAAAATATAACTGATTCATTAAAAGATTGTTTAACAGTCAACCACCAATCTATCTATCATTTCGAATTTATTTTAATAGTTAAAAAGAAAACAGTATACGTACACACACATACATAGAAATTTGACGCCGTTAAAATGCGCTAAATATTCTATAATTTTGCTATATCCATCGTCAGTAATGAATTTTACTCAGGTTGCATCTCCAAAAAGATTTCGCGATACCGACAAGCAAATGAAATCTCATTCAATATTTTCGATTTTCATCGTCCATCTTCATGAAAAGGATGCACAAAAGGAAGGTATATGGAGAGGAAGAAAGAAAGATGGAGTAAGAGAGAAAGAGAAAAGGATGAGAGGAGTGGAATGAGAGGTGAGGTCAATTAAAAGGAGCTCCTTCTTCCGTGAGGTGTCGAAAGGGCGAGAGAAAAAGGTTAGAGAAAGGTTCGAGTTTTCACAACGGAATGAGAATGGTGGGATTTTTTATATAGATTGCGTGATTATGCAGGGAAGCTCTAAAGGTGAAGAGGTGTATGAAAAATAAATAGGAAGAGAGGGAAGGAAAGATATAGGAAATGAGGAGAAGAAGACAGTCTGACAGATACAAGAGTTCGGAATGAATGAATGACGGGCTGCCACGCAAAAGGAGATAGAGAGCGAAGAAATTTCTTCGTTTGGTTCGCCTTTCTACTCCGAATGTTATATGTTGAGTGATTTTTCCCGCGTAGGGAAACATCTTAGCGATTTTATTTCATGAGAGAAGTTCTGAACCGTACATTTTTTAAAAGTATATCTATTCACCTTAAAAATTTGACGCGTATTAACGTTACTTAATTTTAGAACGTTTTTAGTTGTTTATTTTTCGACCTAGATGCACCGCCGTGAATGCAACTGATGAGGATTGTTTTAATAAGAATATATTGAACTCTGATAGGGTAACAATAAAGATTCGGTTGAGTTTTCAATCAATTACTTATGGAGACTGGCTTTGACTTTGTTTTGGATAAACTGCTTTCGAATCGGCAATATACCTCAGGACATCATAATAAATTTTTGACAAATTGTGCGCATTCGACAACTTAAAGACATTTTCAACAAAGTTTTTATGCCTCTTCGGCAGCACCAGTTTCCTTGCAGGCACACATTAACATATACTATTCTTTAATTACGATAAAATTCCGAATTACTTATTTTTTTAATTTGACTTTGTTTAGTCTCTAAAATTGTGGCTTACCAATAATTAAAAAAGCTAAAAAAATCTGTTATTTATGAAAACCATACAATGTGATGTCGAACTTAATTAGAGGCCGAAAACATGTGTATCCAATGTTCTCAACTTGGGAGTTTTAACTTACCCGAATATATCTAATAATAATAATAAGAAAAGCTTAGGGATAATTTACAAAAAATTTGAATATATTTAACTGCCTGTAGATTTCCATCCATTTGGATAGACAAATCTCTTTAACTCCTAACGAGATTGCTTGCGTCGAGTCCTTTGTGGATTAACGCAGATGGAAATGAGGAAAATTTTCGAATTTCGCGTAGAGAGGTCGCAAAAAATGTAAGGCGCTGGAAGGGACGGGTTGAATGTAAATAGGGTACGAGGAATGACTGGGAATGAAGGATGAGATATATTTAGTTAAGAGGAACAACAAGTAGAAGACCACCAGGTAAAGGCTAGAGAGGCAGGGGGAGAGAAAGAGGGCATGTAAAAGTTTTTAGAAGAGATTATTTAGTTCAGTGAGGGGTGTTGAGGAACTTTGATGAAAAGAGAAGGATGAAGAGGACGGAGAAGAAGGGAAACGATTACGGAAGAAGAGGAGGAATCGATAGAGAAAGAGAAGTAAGAGGAATGAAAAGAAATAAGCGTGGTCGAGATATAATAGGGACCATAAAAACAAGTAGTTGATACGCCGAATCCAAAAGTAAACGAGATGGAAAAATATATTCCATAAATGGAATGCAAAGAGATTTCAAAGGCAATATTTATAGGAAATAAGTACAAAACAGCATCGAAAGATTGGGCGGTTCTTGAATTTTTACACCCGAAATTAAAAGTCACAATTATGTGGTCTCGCGGACTGTTTTGTGGCAAATGTTGTCCTCCTAATATTTTTTTGACATATAGTTTACAGATAATATAAGAGCCAGGGAGAGAAAAGTTTGGTATTTCGTCGTTGCTTGCCGAGAGAACCGTCTTAGCTATCGATGTAGACAAATTATGCGATGATTCGCTCGGAATTTTCTTGAATTTTTATCCCCGAACCTAGAACTCGTAATTATGCGGTCTCGCGGACTTCTTTTTGGTAAATGCTATCCTATATCCGAATAAATTTTTTAATCTGTAGCTTACAGATCATATGAGAGCCAGGGAGAGAAAACATGGTATCTCATTGCAACTTGATGGATGCCATTTGACGAGTATAAGTTTATTTAAGTATTTATGTAAAGTGGAAGTTTTAATTGACGGATGCAGTTAAAAATCAAAATTGGACGGTAAAAATTACGACAGACAGACGTACGGACGGACCAGACGCGACCATAAGGCGTTCTGTTACTACCGCTTAGCTGGTAATGAACGCTTAAAAAAATCAATATCAAAATAAAGTTTGCACAAAGCCGAATAAAAAACGCACTTTCTTTTAGAAGCGTACAACAGTCTTCAGTGAAAAATAGGAATATAGTGATTATTAGGCGTTCTTTACCAGCGAAACGGTAATAGCGGAACGTCTCGTCCGTCCGTCGTAACTTTCATCTCCCAAACAGTTGGACGGATTTTAATTTAATTACGTATGAGTGATCTTTATTGAAAATTATCGCCCGTTTGTGATTTTCAACTGAATCCGTCAATTAGAACTTCCACTTTACATAATTACTTCAATAAACTTATATCTCGTTAAATGGCTTCCGTCAAGCAACAATGAAATATAAAACTTTTATCTCCCTAGCTCTTATATGATCTGTAAGGTATAGATTGAAAATATTATTTGGATAGAGAACAACATTTACTAAAAGCTGGTCTAAAGAGCACATAATTACGACTTATAGTTTTGGAGATAAAAAATTAGAGAAAATCCCGAGCAAAACATCGCATATTTTGTTTACATCGATCGCGAAGACGGTTATCTCAGCAAACAACAATTAAAAATGCATAAATTCCTCTCCCATTCTATTATATTATCTGTGAGGTATAGATTAAAAAATTTATTTGGATAGAGAACAACATTTACCAGAAGATAGTCCCCGAGACTATAGTTTCAGAGATAGAAATTCGAGAATCACCTAATCTTTCGATACCGTTCCATACGTACGTATTTTACATTAAGAACGCCTTTGAAATCTCTGTGTATTCCATTTATGGAGTATACTTTTTCATCATGTTATAAAAGATATTGTTATTACAAACCTCATCATTAAAATCTAAGTCTCTCGAAGTTTAAACTAACAAGATAATGCTGTATATGTTCTGTTTTACTGAGAATACGCCAACATTTCTACTGTTTCCGTTTGATGATGCCGTAAAGTTTAAGGTAATTGACACTAACACCGCAAGTATACGTACAAATTTCATTCAATAATTAACGGCGGTAGAATATATTATTATGAATTATGAGAGAACCGGCGAAGTATTAGAGTTTAGTTAATATTGCAAAGAGTCTGGGATATCTCTGAGAAGAAACTTCCGTATCATTTACGTTTTCCAATCTCATGTGTTCCTAATTAAAACAATTAACAATGCGGATGGATCGACGAATACAGTAAAACCATCAACAAATCATTTCGATATCTGAAAGAGTGAACGATATTGAAGAATTAAGTGCACTGCCATGTTAATCCGTGGAATGGCGAATTACGGCGCGAAATTTATATAATAATTAACTATTTATGTACTTAGTTATTCTAGCGAATACAGATTGAGACTAAAATGCAGCATTGCAAACGGTGTGAAGTTTGGGTCTGATGTCAGGTGCTCTTGAAATACTCAATACTAAAGCATAAAAATGATTCACAACGGAATTTTTAAAAAGTTATCTTGCTGTCGGTGCGTGTATGCCTTTGGTTCTTGAACTCCACCAAAGCATCACAAGACAAGTGAAGCGTAAACAAAAGAAAATAATAGGAAATTTAAGTTCCTACAACCTTTGTTTGAAACATTTTTCCATATAATGCATTGTTTAAGAGATATGTTTTATTTTTAGCTGCCACCACCACGCCACCTAACGACGACTATTGTTAACAATTGTCACTTAGTTACGTCTTAGTAACGCTCCTTTTTCTTTCCTTAATTTTTGGAACTTTGTGGCTATATCCAATATCAGAAGTCTATGGTTTGAGTTTATTTCTGTTCTCTGTAAAGTCTAAAATTTTCTCGCAGTTTCTTAAAATATTTATTATTATGTAACCTATTTGGAATTTTAAGAAATATTACAGATATGGAGAAAGTTATGTGGTGGCCACATCAGATTTTTGTATTTATAAAGGAGGAGAGATATAAATAAAGAAGGAAACACAGATTACTTAGTGCTCCATTGGCACGCACCCGAGGAAAAAGTAAGGTAAATATTCAAGAAAGACGAGGATGAAATGGGAAGGAAAATGGAAAAGACAGGAACAGAAACGAGGACAGAGTGGAGGATGAAGCTAAAAGAAAAAGAGCGACCCGAAGAGAAAAACGGAAAAAAAAGAAGACGACCCGACTTCATTAAGGAAAAGATTGAGACCATTGAGTACCCCGCCTCTTTTTTTATAAAACCTAAAAAGAGGAGGGAAAATCGCAGCGGGGAAGGAGGCGAGCGGCGGAGTCAAAATGGGAGAGCAAGGAGGGGAACACGAGGGAGACGAAGGTAGAAAATGAAAAAAGTGAAGCGGGAAGAGGGAAGGATAGGGAGAGATCGATGAGGACAGATAGATTGATCGATTGATTGTTTGGTCGTGAGGTCGCTTTTTATGCGTCGAGAGCTTCGCAAGAAGGCGGTGATGAGCTACGGTGAAAAAATTCATCTCCCAGAAGCGTTCGTACCAAATATCGGAGTTCGTGTTGGAAACCATACCTACAGTTGGCAGGGAACCTTTTAGCCCCTTTTCGACAAAACGGGCGTAAAAAAAAAGAAGCGGAAGGGAGGAGGATAATGCCAATCAGAGATAAAGGGAAAGGCGATGGAGACGTGTGATGACAATTGGTACGCGTTACGGAAAATGTGGGAGTAGGACGCAAGAATAATGGGGAAGCGGCAAAATGAAAAATTAAAATTATAAAAGGGAAAGGAAGACAAAGAAAATATAAAAATTTGAAGGTTAAGAAAAAAAGAAGACAAATTAAAACTTATTAAATGGAGAAAGGATATGATTAGAATAGCTATTATGATGAAAAAATATGGAATATACAAAAAAGAAGATAATAGAAAATGGGAATAGGAAGAGAAGAGGAATATTAAAAATATAGAGCGAGATAGGAACCATTAAATACAAAAGATAGCTCTACAGACTTTATGAAAGCATTAATTATACAAACTGAAGTGTACAAAAGAAGACGATGGGAGATATTTTTTGTTTGCCCTATCCTTCCTCTATCTCCAAGGAAAGTGACAAATAGAGAAATAGATTAAATTTATGATTGCATCACGTGTTCATGAACAGAACTTCGCCGCCAAATACAATGAGCCAAGACCCTCGCTTACGTCCAATTCCGAGCCAGGATACAAACACGCGAGCCACGGTGAGACAAACACTTGACACCCCATTACCTAAACTGGACCTGCGCAGAAACAGAAATGAGCGAAATAATCGAGATTAGAGTATTAAAAATAAGACGACAAAGAGAGGGGCAGAAGTGTCTGCCAGGGAACGCAATTGTGTGACATAAATGAGAAAGAAAACCCAAAACAAAAGGAAAGAAATGAAGGCAGAAACGAATAATTAGTTTATATATAAATGTACACTAGAGCACTCGAGTTAGAAGATAAGAAATCTAATGGAATTCATGATATGGGAATTATGAATACGGATGGGAAGATAGTCTCAGAAACGAAGGATGTAGCACAGGTATGGGAAGAATACATTAAGGAATTATACAGCAAACAGGCAGGAGCGGAAAAAATAGAACTGGAAAATGAGGAAAACATTGAAGAAGACAACTTAGGGCCAAGTATTATGGAGAGCGAAGTAGAAAAAGTGATAGTGGAACTAAAGAAGGGGAAAGCCACGGGCAGCGATGGAATACCGGCTGAGATACTTAAAGTCATAGGATCAGAAGGACTAAAAGCGATCACGAACTTGATGAATAAGATTTACGACACGGGAGAGTGGCCTCGGGATTTCCTAGAAGTAACAATGATCCCTCTAAAGAAGAAGCCAAAGGCAATGGTGTGTAAAGACTACAGAAGGATAAGCCTTCTGTCACACACATCAAAGATCATCACGAGGATTCTTAATAAAAGGCTGGAGAAAAGGGCAGAAGAAATTATAGGGGAAGATTAATTCGGTTTCAGAAAAGGACGAGGAACTAGAGATGCTATAGGAGTAGTTAGAATCATATCAGAAAGGGCAAGAGAGTACAGTCAAGATATCTGCGCATGTTTCGTAGACTGGCAGAAGGCCTTTGATAGAGTAAATTGGATAAAGTTGATGAAGATATTAAAGGATATAGGTGTAGACTGGAAAGACAGGAGACTGATTAGGAATCTATATGTGAATCAAGTTGTAAAGGTAAGATTGGAGAATGCGGACACCTGCGGAATAAATATCGGTAGAGGAGTAAGACAGGACTGTTGCCTATCACCGACCCTATTCAATATATATGGAGAAAGGGTAATGCAAGAAGGCACAGGAGATTTCAAAATTGGAGGAAGGAATATAAGAACAGTAAAGTAGGCGGATGATTAAGTACATCTAGCAAGAAAGAAAGAGGAGCTACAAAAAATGATAAATAGACTAGTGATAACAGGAAAAAAAATACGGTATGGAAATAAATACAGAAAAATCCAAGGTCATTCGAATATCGGGTAAAGAAGAGAATCTGAACATAAGTATTGGGAGAAAGCCTTTAGAACAAGTTTCAGAAAATAAA
This sequence comes from Tanypteryx hageni, assembly GCA_028673005.1. NCBI lineage: Eukaryota > Metazoa > Arthropoda > Insecta > Odonata > Petaluridae > Tanypteryx > Tanypteryx hageni. The sequence goes on along the minus strand of CM054118.1, from coordinate 53,050,164 downwards.
TACCTTGGAAGCATCATAGAAGCAAAATGTACGGATGAGATCAGAACTAGAATAGGAAAAGCAAAAGCGGCTTTCAGGAGAAAGAAACAACTACTTACAGGGAATATAAGGGAAGATATCCGCAAGAAGTTAATAAAATGCTATGTATGGAGTATAGCATAGTATGGGGCAGAAACATGGACGCTAAGGAAAAATGACATAAAATACTTGGAAAGCTTTGAAATGTGGACTTGGAGGAGAATTTTGAATATGAAATGGACAGATAGGATGAAAAACGATGAAGTGCTACGAAGAACAGGAGACATTGGACATTATCTGAGGAGAGAGAGTATGATTAAAGATGTGTTAGAAGGAAAACTAGATGGGAAAAGAGAAAGAGGTAGGAAAAGGTTTCAGCTCATAGACGATTTGAAAGGGAAAGAGAGGTATCAAGATATGAAGAGGGCAGCGGAAAATAGGAATATATGGAGAACCAGGTTTAGCCAAGAATAATCACGGACCTGTCTACGGACAGACTACCTATGATGATGATATAAATAAGAAAGAAACCCCAAAATATAAGGAAAGAAAGAAAGGCGGAAACGAATAAATAGTTTATACATAAATGCCAAGGAAGGCCAGAGGGGTTTAAACGAACCTGTGAGGGAGCCAGAGAGAGAGAAAGAGATGGACAAAAGTAATACCTATAAAAGGACGAGAACTCCGGAAGAATTAGTGCGAGATGATGTCAAAGGGGAAAAAAGTGGAAGAAGAATGGGGATGGAAAGGTGATAAAAGGGGTGGGGTCGGATGAAGAAAAGAGAGAGACAAAGAGAAAGGAGAGAGATGAGGAAGGGGAAGCGAAGAAAGAGAGGTCTTTGGAGTAGGTTTCGGAAGGGTTGGAGGGAGATGAATAGGAAGAGAAGTCAACAAGTGAGGGAAGGGACACGTGATGACAATATTGAGAGAAAGGGGAGAGGGGGGTTGTCAGGGATGGAGGGAGAATGGGGGAGGGAGAGGTAGAGCTAGAGAGCGAGGGAGGATATGGAGAGTAGAGAGGGAAAGAAAGATGATTAAAGGGAAGTACGAGGGTGGAGTGCCTGAGGAGGATGCGAGCATTTAAAGAAAAATTGGGAAAAGAAAGTGTTTTTGAAAAATGATGAAGAAGGAGGGAGAGAGAGAGGGGGAGGGAGCGAGATGAGTGGAGAGGGGCGTGTGTGTGCGTATACGTGATGGAGAAACGTTCCCATGACGCCTCCTTTACATTATGCATTTTATTAACGCGTTTCCCTCCATGAAAGTTTAAAAGAGAATGCTTCTTCCTCGTAAACAGAGTGCCGTTATTTTTTTTAAACATAGCCAGAAGAGCGATAATGCGATATTCAATGCATAAACATTAATACTGAATGGATCGTTTTCTGTTTTCCATTTCTCCAGGGAGACGCGTTTCGTTTATTTTTTTTCCTCCCGCCTTCTCTCGCTAAAATTTTCATGTGGCATTCATTTCGTTTCCCTCCGATGAGGAATTTGATTAGACTTGTATCGCGGAGAGTCCGGGATGATAAACGACGCTCCGAAATATAAAGACCAGAGGCAACTGAAATCATTATTACCGGAACGGCGGCGGAGGAGGTCTCATTGTTTTTTGACGAGCATTGTCGATTTTATTTATTGATTTCGGATTTAATGAATCGTTCGGCTGTGATCGATGCGGTTTCTATCTCAACGTCACATTTACAAACATCATTTTTTACTGAATGAGCCATGGTACGCTATCGATAAATTATGACCTACAAGTAATGAATGATTTTTTAAAGGATTTTTTTGACATCCATTTTATGATTTTTGGCACTTATAAAAGAATTAGTACAAAAAAAGAGATTTCTCAGGACGACCGGCGTAATGCAAAGATTTTAACAGGAATGAATAAAAGTCCTTTTGAGAGTTCCAGGAAAGCCTCCCTGGAGATGGAGTAAGATTGTGCTCTAAAACACTCCTTTCACATAAATTTGTATCGTTCAAATAATGAAATTTGAGACCGAGAACAAAGACGCGTATCAAATCCTCATCTCTCCTTATAACACAGTAACCAACTGGAATTCAAACAATAAACGACAGTAAAAGCTTAAGCAGGTTTCGAATTGGGAATCAAAGGAACCTTTTAATATCCTCATAAAAGGTCCGAAAAAGGACTCGAAAACGCAAGAAAAATATAATTTAATTCACCTCTATCGTAACAATAATTCAAACATTTTTTATAAACGATTCACTTAAATCCTAATTTGTATAGGAAGGAGGCGTTTGATTAATTTTTCATCGCAAAGTGCGTTTTGCGACCGTAGGGCCTAGAGAGTCAATTAAAATCAGAACAAAAGACCAGAAGCGAACAAATCAGAATCGGAATATTCCGCGAGTATTTTCTTAATCGGATTATATTGCGTTCCTATTTCATTATTTATGATTTCGCTCGCCCGTCCGCATCTCGAATTAAGGGGGTAATAAATGTAATTTCCGTGACGAATGCGTTTTTTGCGACGCGGCACCCGACAAATACCGCAAAATTAATTGCTCTAAAAAAGACAGAGAGGGCAGGGAGTAGGGGAGGGAGGTTAATACAATTTTTCTTAACGGTTACGTCGAGATAGTTACGCGAGTCCCACCATTCGAAACCGCGGGAAAATTAAAGCGGAATATAAAAAAAAGGATTTGTTCGTCAGGATACGACCGTTTCGTGTTTTCGTATACACGTACCGTAAGATGAACAACTTTTCAGGAGGCTAAGGAGGGACATTTTAAAATATACCGACTATAATGAGTGACGTATTTATGATGAATTTATTAATAGTTCCGAGGCGGTTTACATGACAATTTGGAATGCAAATCATGATTTTTTTTAAAAGGGGAAAAAGTTAAGACATTTAACAAAGCAGCACGTGTAAAGAAAAGGAAGGTTGGGAAGGTTGTCCACCTTATTGTGCCGTCATTTTGGACCACTCGACAATCCTGTCAAAACAAAGGGTCGAAGAAAGGAAGGATGAGAGAAGGGAAGAGGAAGGAGGGAGGGAGGAGGGAGGGAGGAGGAGATGGAGAAGTGATATAAAGAGCGGAATTCCTTAAACGCGTGACAAGAAAAGCGTGTCTACACGTGATGATGAAGAGAGAGAGAGAGAGAGAAAGAAAGTTGGAGAGGAGGATGAGGTTGAGATGGAGAGAGAGAGAGAGGGAAAAAGGAGCCTTATGTTTTACTCGTGAGAACGTGTTGATTGATCCACTTTTGTTTGAATGCAGCTGAAAGAGGAGAACATCCCATAAAACCCCCTCCAAAACGCCCTTCCCTTTTCCCTCACCTTAAAAGGCTCTCGGGCAAACGCTTTCTTCTGTTCCAGACGAGAACAAAGGATATAGGTTCAAGGATGGATGAAATTAGAGAAAATTCTCGCGAAAATAGAGTAAAAAAGTGAAGGTTTTAGACGGGTAGAGGAATCTGTAATAATAATACGGACGCTGTCTCGTTCACAAGCTACGCTTCCAGAGGTACTTAAAAAAGAAAAAACGCTTTCGTCGGATTGAGATGAGAGCGCAATTTTTGCTAAATGGCTCTTTTTTAAATAAAAAGAAAAAATTAAATTCATTATGGTAACCAGTTTATTACTGTGATCCAGAAAAATCACAGCATAAACCTAAAGGTATGAACTTTTTATGGGAATGCAGATTTGAAATTAAATTGTCAAGTCTTACTTGACAGAAACAAATGGTCAAGTACATCATCGCCTTAACCATTACTTGAATGATGATCCTCTGCAATGGAGCCCAAACGTTTCGACCCGAGGGCCACACTTCCGCAATCATCACGGGCCACACGAATAGGAAAACACAGTGGAAAAAGGACTTAAGGATAGTAAAGCAATAAGCTGGGGATCGTTCTTACCTGTTTTGTTTTAAATTTATTCATCTATTTTGGGAATAGAGATTTGGAGATGGTATGTGTTGTTTATGTAATTTACTATTTATATAGTACATATTATATTTCGTCCTTCAATTGTTAGACTCATGGCAGACCTGATACAAACACTTGGCGGGCCAGATATGAACCGTGGGCCGTAGTTTAGGCATCACTGTTCTATTCAGTGACGTCCTGACTGAAATTTGCTTCGGTGTACCATGATGATAAAATTAACCGAAAAAGGTTGTAGACCACTGTTTTATACGTCTTTCATCACTAAACATCCATTATTAAATAGGGTCAAAATTCCAGATGAAGATTTTATGATGCAACGACGCCTGTTTGTGATTGAAGATATATGTATATTCAATTGAAACTGCGTCACAAACCCGTTCCATTTTTATATTTCGCGTTATGATATGAGTCAGCTTCACAAAATGTAACCTTCCCTTGTCGAGTTAAATATTTTATGATAAGAAGTTTATCTGTAGGAAAAATGAGTTATAATACGTTAGAGCGAATAAATTTACTTATCGATACAACATTTTCCTTGCATTTGAGATAAGGAACAGTTTTCTCCGGAAAAAGCTCGAGAATGAGAACCTTAAAGTCGTTGAAAAATTAGAAGTCGAGGGTAAATGACTGACGGTCCTGGTCCTGAAGTTCCGTTACAAATGAAAGGGAAATAAAATCTATCTGGGGGATTATACAGATAGAAAAGATCGAGAGAAGAGGAATTCCGAAGGATAATTTCTGCGCATATTGCGAAAAATGAGTTGAGGAAATCAAGTTCCGGCATTAGTGAAGTGGAGCGGATGACAAAAATATGAGAAACCATCTTAATCGTCTCGCGCGCGGGTAAAGAAAGGAAAATTATGAGTGATCGAGCGAGAAGGAGGGATCGGGGATCCAAAACGTAATGGAGAGGCAAAGGAAAAAAGGGTTAGCTACGTAAAATATCGTGGAAAAGACGACGGAGGAAGGATCGGAAAAATTGAAGAGAGAGAAATGTCAAGGAAAGAGAATTAAAAGGAGAAATATCAAAGTGAAATCGACAACAAGCTAGAAAGATTTAACAAATAAGGACGTAGGCGGGTTTTCCGTGGTAGAGAAGCGCTTTTCGTAGCATAAACGTATATTTATGCATATTCGCTTTGAAATCAGAAAATTATTTTTCCTTATATTGTGGCAACCCTTCTTTCTAGATCCGTTTCAAACATGTTCATTTCGTTTTGCCTTTCTATACTCGCCTTAAAAACGAAATTTCTTTGAAATCCGTTCAGCCAATAACTTAGAAATTAATATTTACGGACAAATTCTAACTTTGATATTGTGGTAGCTCTGTTTTATCGACTCGGTTGAAATATAACAATTTCGTTATTTATTTGTATGAAGATTATGTACAGACATTTCCAGAATATTCCAACGATATGAGTGGCTCCGCTTTCGCGGTAGACTGAATTTTAACTTCATATCTACGTGAATGTTATGTCAGCCCGTGACTATGTAGTGCCCATTCCTGTCGTGACGCCACCTTAGCCTTCAAGGTTTATTATTGTATTAAATACGACGTATTATTGCATATCGACCGGAGTTAACAAAGATTATTCCGCGTCTTGGGGGATCGTTAGAACGTACTATTATAATTCGCCATTGTTATTTAACAGTCATTCTTGCATCGTGTTGACAGCGTGAGCAGGCCCATGGAATTGTTTTCTTTTGGTCCAAGTGAGAGGTTGTTTGGGGAGGGCTGAAGCAAACTCGCTGCGTAATTAGTTCTGACAGTAGAAGTACGAGCGGATTTACGAATTTCGAATCGACGATTTCATCGGTTTTATCAAATTTCCCGGTTCGATAGTATTTGTCACACAACGGAACAAGGCCCAACTCTCAAAAACAGTCAAGAAATGTGCGTTTAAAAAGTAAAAAAAAAACACTTTTGCGGTATTTCTTTTTCCACTACTTGCTACTTGTTAGCATTTTCCGTATATTCCACGTTAAACACAGACGTAAGAAGTCGGTTTGCCTGACGGAATGCGCTAGATAGTAATGCGGTGTATCGTTTTTAAAATTCATTGAGTTAAATTGATGTTGCAGCCATCATCATTTCGTTTCACTTCGTTATTAAGTGAACCTCATTTTCAGAGACGATTCGTAGGTAAGTGCAAGATAAATCAATCTCCGAACTATGTGTGACTGCTAGGTTAACCACGCAGATTTCTGATTGACTTCGTCAAGGTTTTTGCGGGTACCACTCGATAGTATAATTTTTTCGTGCGAACACTTAAAAAACCCCTTTTTCACATGCAGGCTTTTTTTTCAAAATTAAATTAGAAATTATTGACGTACTATCTTGAGACAGGGACTATTTCAAGGGAAAAAAAGAAATTCTTATTATTATCGTCTATGCCTGACTTTGGTTGGCTCAAGTTATACTTTTAAATCATATTTATTGGAAAATTAAAAGTTTTTAACAATATGTTGCCTTGCCGAACGTGTAATTCTTAAAGCTCGAGATTTTTTATCCTCGTTATACTATATTTGTATGGAAATGGAGCTTTGAATGCTTTAATACGAGAGAGAAGTCGCCCGAATTATTTCTTTCCCCACATACGAAGTATAGAGAAAGTATTGTTTTCATGAAAAAATATCGAATTAAAGATTTCAAGGGAAATACCTACATGTTTTAAGTTCTCCTGAACACGTGGGGGTGAGGGTGGTGGTGGTGTGGGTAGTGGTGGTGGTGTGGGTGGTATGGGTGGTGGTGTGGGTGGTGGTGGTGTGGGTGATGGTGGTGGTGTGGGTGGTGGAAGTGGTGTGCGTGGTGGTGGTGGTAAGGGTGGTGTTGGTGTTGGTGAGAGTGGTGGTGAGGGTGGTGGAGGTGGTGTGCGTGGTGGTGGTGGTAAGGGTGGTGTTGGTGTTGGTGAAGGTGGTGGTGATGGTGGTGGTGAGGGTGATTGTAGTGAAGAGTGTGGTGGTGGTGTTGAGGGTGATGGTAATGTTGAGGGTGGTGGTGGTGGTGACGGTGGTAGTGGTGAGGGTGGTGGTGGTGAGGGTGGTCGTGGTGGTGAGGGTGGTTTTGGTGGTGAGGGTGGGAGTGGTGATGGTGGTGGTGAGGGTGATTGTAGTGAAGAGTGAGGTGGTGGTGGTGAGGGTCATGGTAATGTTGAGGGTGGTGGTGGTGGTGACGGTGGTAGTGGTGAGGGTGGTAATGGTGAGGGTGGTGGTGGTGAAGAGTGTGGTGGTGGTGGTTTTGGTGGTGAGGGTGGTCGTGGTGGTGAGGGTGGTCGTGGTGGTGAGGGTGGTAGTGGTGGTGAGGGTGGTCGTGGTGGTGAGGGTGGTTTTGGTGGTGAGGGTGGGAGTGGTGATGGTGGTGGTGAGGGTGATTGTAGTTAAGAGTGAGGTGGTGGTGGTGAGGGTCATGGTAATGTTGAGGGTGGTGGTGGTGGTGACGGTGGTAGTGGTGAGGGTGGTGGTGGTGAGGGTGGTGGTGGTGAAGAGTGTGGTGGTGGTGGTTTTGGTGGTGAGGGTGGTCGTGGTGGTGAGGGTGGTCGTGGTGGTGAGGGTGGTAGTGGTGGTGAGGGTGGTAGTGGTGATGGTGGTGGTGAGGGTGGTGGTAAGGGTGGAGGTGGTGAGGGTGATGGTGGTTGTGAGGGTGGTGGAGCTGGTGAGGGTGTTTGTGGTGGTGAAGGTGGTGGTGGTGATGGTGGTGGTGGTGATTATGGTGGTGGTAGACAAAAAAAATTCCATGGGCCTGCTTACGCTATCATCACGATGCAAGAATGACTGTTAAATAACTATGGTGAATTGTAATAGTACGTTCGTACGATCGCCCAAGACCTGGAATAACCTTTGTTAACTCCGGTCGATATGCAAGAATACGTCGTATTTTATGCAATAATACACCTTGAAGGCTAAGGTGGCGTCACGACAGGAATAGGTACTTAATAGTCATGGACTGACATTACATTCACGTAGATATGAAGTTAAAATTCAGTCTACCGCGAAAGCGGAGCCACTCAAATCGTTGGAGTACTTTTGGAAATAACTGTACATCATATTTTGTTAAAATCCATGCCGTCAGTGCTCTAGAATTACTTTAAAAGAAATATTATTACTTTTTCTTGTGGTAGTACAGCTCTTTAGCTCCACTTTAAACATCTGGATTTCATTATGTTATATTGAACAAATCTTATATACAAAATTTAATTGAAATCCATTCCGCCAATTACTTCCAACTCCATATTAAATGAAAGTATTTAATTTGTAATTGTGGCACCCCTGTTTGGCTGATTCTGTTTCAATATGCTATTTTTGTCTTCTATATATGTGTACATTATAAATATTTTATTTGGTTGAAATTGATGCAGAAATTTCAACACAAATATGTGTAAAAAGAATGTTTATTTCTTGTATTGTGGCAGCTTTGATTTCTATAGCTATACTAAAAATCTTGATGTCGTTTCTTTGTGTTACACGCCTCCTTCATAAAAAATTTCATTGAAATCGGTTTAGCTAATTCCTTTTAAATCCATATTTACCGAAAAGATTTACATTGCCATTGTGGCACCCCTGATGAATCGATCGGGTCCAAATATATCATTTTGGTCATTAATTTATGTGAATATTATAAGTACCAAATTTGGTTGAATTCGGTTCAGCCAATTGTACGGACGGACGGACGGACATCACGAAGATAATAGTGATTTTCAGTAATGACGAAAAGCACTAAAAACGAAAAAATTAATAGAAATAATTTCATACGTCTATTAAAAACTACGGGCCTCTCTATTCGTATTAATTTACTTTTCGATTATTCCTGCAGTTGGCAGGAAAAAAGGAGTGACGCAGCGCGGCAATAAAAAATTTTAAATTTTCAGTGATTCTTTGTACTTTACGTCTACAATTATGTTGCCTAGCATGGTATGTTAGTAGAAATTAATAATATTTGCCCAATAAAATATCGAAGGCAATATAACATGTCAGAGAAAATAATGAGCTTAAGGAGAATAATTAGGAGATGCTATGTATGTTATCCAAGAAACATTTAACTTTCGGGAGTTACATTGATAAATACTAATGACAATTATTCTAAATATTTTTTAAATTCACCTTTAGAACCCATAGAATATCTCACACGAGATTTATATTGCACTCCAAGGTTTCGATATTGTCATAATCATATTGTACGTATAAAGCACCCTCTCACCGTTATATGTACTATTTCTCTCATGTGTGATATATGTATTACAAAATAGATGAAAATATAAAGTTAAATCAGGATGAGAGAGTGTGACGTAGAGAGCCGCTTAGTAGGGGAGAGAGAGGCGAGATGCTTAACCCTCCCAATACCAGAAAAAAACACCTGATACCATTGGGGTCACTGGCGACCCCATGCAAGTGCATCACATGAACGGAACCATTTGAGCTAAAACTTCTATTTGTTCATTCGTTAAATGAAAGAATGCTGCTATTATTGTTAGTAGAGCAATAATGTTGTACTTTAAATGTATTTAATATAAATACAGTATGTATTATAGAAGAAGCTTTTGATTAAAAATTACTTCAAACATATATGAATCAATACTAATCGATTCAATCTAATGTCTTACTAATTATTCTTTGTATTTTCAAGCGTCACATACATTATTTATATGGATATTGCACATAAAACAACCGCATGTGCTGAAAATAGTCGTAACCTTCCTATTCTTCACTCTTGGACACTACATTGGACTCTCTTCAAGCTTGCTATATTTTGTGGAAAAGTTCTTGGTAGCTCAGTCTGCCTAAATTCTTTAGGAGAAATTAGATTATCCAAGCTCCAACAAGTACTCCCATCGACAATAGCTTTTTGTAATGTTCCATTTAGGATTCATGTGCACCCATCTAATGTGTTGCAACTTCTATCAATCATACTGTAAAATATGACCATTGGGCAACGTATTTTTATTCGTTTCACCCCATATGTTTTCACTGACTTATTCATTGTGCCAACCCCTAATTTAGTTGCACTGTAATAATGAATTATATTTCCCTTAGCATGTTGCTCAGGAGAGAGAAAGCACAGTTTTAACGTTTCGCATTGTTCTAACAAGTGTCAGTCGTCTATTTACTAATTCTCTTGCCTAATCAAAAGAAGAAGAAATTATCTGTTGCAATATTACGGACAGATTTCGTTATACCAGCAATTACATCTAGAACTAATCTCTTGCCTTGGCACGTGAAGAATTCGGAAGAAGTTGGTGGGACCTCTTCATCACATGAACTGCCCTGAGCTTCACAGAAACCTTGTTTTGCATCATCATCACATTCTTCACTTTTACTAACATCTTCATGTTCTCCACCACTCTCTAACTCAAGAAAAATATCAAGCAAACAAACTTCGGCATCGTGATCACTGAGGTTTATCACATCGCGTATGTTAGCCATTGTGATATCAGACAGCAAAGCGATCATTCACTCACATACTTCCCCTACCCTACATCCCGATCTTATTATACTCGTATACTTCCAGCAAAGCAGTCCTATTAACGTAATCTAATATGAGCATCATATAAAAACACAAAAAACAGCATATGGGTTCATGTAAGTCAAATCTTCTCGGGTCGTGAGCGACCTCAATGGTACTGGGTGTAACAATCAGTATTTACAATGTAATTACAGAAAAAATGGCAAAAGTAGTACAGGGCCTTACAGTAAGAAGTGAGACAGGAAAAGACCATTTTTTCAAATTTTTTATTGCTCAGGTTTCCAAAACACATAAAGACAAACTTACGCTGGGGTATCCACAGACCCCATGGTATTAAGATAGTTAAGAAAAATTGAAGGAGAAGACGGGAAATTGACAGAAAGGGGTATCGGAGAGGGAGGCAAGTTTCTTAAGTAAATGGGGAAGGGCCTGTGAGACGTGGAATCTTTGGCTGATAGGTTCGCTTGCTGGAGTTATAACTCAACGCGACGTCAGAGGTTTGCTAAAGGGTTCCTCCGAAAAAGCGGAGAGGCGAGAGAGGCACCCTGAACCCTTCTATCCTCTCGAACCGTCTCCGACCAAACTCACGCGATTCTTTTCTATCCCAACACGGGTTAGGTACGTCCGGAATACACTCCCAAATACCCTTGACCTCGTCACGAGTGGAATATCAAAGGCATGAGGCGAGGTGGGGAATTTTATTGCCCTTGGCTACAAATGAAATGGAGCAAGTTGTTTTCAAAGGGGAATGGAAGGGATATTAATGGGGTGTTTTTGGCGGGATCATCTCTCCTCTCTCAACCCCTCCCTCCCCGTACCTCCTCGGTTGAACTCTCTTTTGATTGTTTTGGAGAGGTTTTAGAGGTCCTCGGAGATGAAGGGAAACGTTTGAAATTAGTCTCGTGACAAATGAAGGGAGAGATGTCCCGTTATCCGTTTTTTTCGCTCTTGGCTTGTTTGAAAGGAAGAATGACGGGAGGGGAGTCTTATGTTTTCTCTGGATATGGAAGGAGAGAAGGAATGAGAGGAGGGAGAGTCGGGGGAAAGAGTTGGGGGAGGAAGTCGACAAACATCTCCTTTTCCTTGGAAGGTTAAATTGAGCTTTTAATGATTTTTCCCCTTGGTTTAATCAAAAAGATGGGGTTGACGTTAATAAGCAACGACTTTGTTTTAGAGGGTTTGGGATGAGAGGAAGGAGGGTCGAAGGCGGAAAGAAGGGAGGGGCGGGAGTTATAACAGGATCCGTGGAAGATATGGATTAAAAGGTTTTCAGTTGGATCGAAAGTATGTACATAGTGAAGGGTTTTCTTAACGGAGAGGTTGATCGTCTCTAGTATTTTTTTCAGGTGGGTGTTTGCCAAGTAAATTGGTGACGAAGAAAAATCCAAGAGATTGCTTTGATTTTGGGTAATAGTATTCGGAAATGCCAATGATAAGAACATTTTTATCGCAAGCTATAAATTTAAAATTAGAATGCATATTGTTCCTCGATTTTAAAAAAATCGCATTTCATTCGTTTCATAATATCAAACAGAAATCATCTCGTAAGGCAGTCAGTTGATAAAAAAACACCGAAAATAATTTCATCAGAAATTTTGGATGTAACTATTTGAAACCTTTGTTGTATTTATTCAAGCAGTATGACTTTATTAAGAAACATTGTTATTTTTGAAACATCAAAATGATTAGATGAGCAAGTGAATCCAGTTTAGGCATGTATGTTAACAATACGAATGAACGACTCAATTGAAATTCCGCAATTTTTAGAATGCGGAATTATCATAATAATGAAAACAGGTAATGGACGCATTAAAGTTGCAAAATCGGATGTCGCAATAATTGTTTTGAAACGGAAAACAAATAACTGAAATTGAGGACTGGTAAAGCATTGACAGTTGTGTTAACGTCCCAATTACGTTCCGTCCGATTGAAACGACTTGTTACCATGAATAAAATCACCATCATCTCGTAAGGCAGTCAGTTGATAAAAAAAACACCGAAAATAATTTCATCAGAAATATTGGATGTAACTATTTGAAACCTTTGTTGTATTTACTCAAGCAGTATGACTTTATTAAGAAACATTGTTATTTTTGAAACATCAAAATGATTAGATGAGCAAGTGAATCCAGTTTAGGCATGTATGTTAACAATACGAATGAACGACTCAATTGAAATTCCGCAATTTTTAGAATGCGGAATTATCATAATAATGAAAACAGGTAATGGACGCATTAAAGTTGCAAAATCGGATGTCGCAATAATTGTTTTGAAACGGAAAACAAATAACTGAAATTGAGGACTAGTAAAGCATTGACAGTTGTGTTAACGTCCCAATTACGTTCCGTCCGATTAAAACGACTTGTTACCATGAATCAAATCACCATATTTTTCAATCTTTCCAATGAACGAATTTCCCGCGAAACAAAATGAAAAGACACCAGGAATATAGAGAGATTTAGCAAAGTCAATACATTTTATCCAAACCTACTATATCTGGTCCACATTAACAGCGCTAGTTGTTTCGCGCTCGTTCAATCGCTTAACCAATCCCGATGGAAATTTTCAAGAATTTATTTAACGAGAAACGTATACCCCGAAAACTAAAAAAATTAAATTTCAAATTAAATGGAAAAAATCTTTATCCGAAAGAGATATTCAGTCTCGCGCAGAGAAGCTTGGGAAATTTCGATGCCGCGTTTGCACTGAGGAAAACCATTACGGAAGCGTCTTGCGCACCGCCCGAAGGAGGCAGGGGGGGCTACGTCTACTTTTAAACACTCGACTGTTGAGCGGTGATTGTGATCGAAGTTTCTTTCCGTCGCCCCTCTTTTCACCTCGGTTACCTCTCCTTTTCGCCTCGTTCCGCCATGTTTGCGACTGCAATGGCGCATTTTGGAGTAGAGAGGTGGGCGAATGGGGGAAAGGGGTTTAGTCGAGGGATCGAAGGAGGAACCTTTCCGTTTGATGTGGTGCGGCCCGAAACGCGAAGATCGTCCGGGGTCTCAATTACTCATCCGTGCCTCTCATTCGTATCGCTTCGTTCTCAAGAGACTGCGGAAACTTCGTGTTCTCTCTCTCCCTCCTTCTCCAGAGGCTTGAGAGTGAAGGAGAGAGAAAGAGAAAATGAGAGAGAGAGAAAATGAGAGAGAGAGAGAAAATGAGAGAGAGAGAGAGAAAATGACAGAAAGAGAGTGCGAGAGAGAAGGCTAGGGAGAGAATCCGAATCGTTGAAAGGAAAATGAATGGCTTAATCCCTCTCCTCCAAAACCTGGAAAATCCTTATCCAAAATCCACGCGTCCTGAGGCACGGATCGAGAAGGATAACTTGGAGGAATTAGGAATTTCACTACCCTACAATATTATAAAATCTTTTTCTTCGCGGATAAGCTGTCTCCGAGACTACCTCTCTCTCTCTCGGTTTTTCATCGACGAGGAAAGGCGATGAACGAAAAGTAGCACCGATTCGAAAAACGACTGAAATTAAGAAGGAAAATTATGTTGTTGGGATTGGAAATATGGATGGGATTGGTAGTATTTTGGAAAAATTAATGGAAGGTCGATAAATGGCTTGCAGTTTAACAACCTAACGACGATAGTGATTAATGCATATACTTGAATGATTCATGCCAATATATTACGCGACAGTATTTCAATATAGTGTAAAACATCGATATAAGAGGGATAATAAATATATTATATCAACTGTGTAATTGTAATGTTAAATAGACTAGTTTTCCAACACTTCCATTATGGTAATGATAATAATAACGTAACACTTCACTCTTGCGCATGCGTACGTATATTCTTATGACTGTCGAAATAAAAAGGTGAGAGTTACGAAGAAATGATGCTTGCGGACAGGAGAACGTTGAGAATCCTGTTAAAAATATGGTCACGGACCTCTCTGCGGACAGACTGCTAACGACTCACTCTTCGATCAGTCTTTTCAAACAAATCAAACAAAAAAATTAGAATTCACCTGATAAATTATAAGAATTTCTATATTTTTGTACCTTCACGAAGAACAATTTCTTTTTTTGGCAGAATACCAATTTATATAAATACTTTATCATTTCAATTAGTGTTGTAGTTCCCTATTTTGTTTGGTCCCAAACATGTATCTGTAAACGTGAGTTTGTAGCATGTGCACACGCGCGCGCGCGCACACACACACACAAAATATAACTTTAACTAGATGATTGTGAAATTTAAAAATAATAACACTTCAATTTAAAAAATAAATAAACAATTAAAACATTTGTTTCGTCTTTATCGGACACCGTAATTCCCTAAAGAGCCGACCCGTCTCCTAATAAGAGAGGAAAAACACCAGGAAAATACACGTGGATCAATCGGAAGCGAGAAAAAAAGCAAAAAAGAACAGGGGGAAGGGAGGTGACATAATCTTCTCCGACACCTCTACACAAACGCACGTCGTCCCACGGAACAACTGACGGGAGAAAAAACCGAGCGTCATTGAGCGCGGCATATTCTCTCTTTCTCTCTCGACTCCGTGCCTTCCTGGATGTCTCTCGTACTTTCCTCTGCCTACGAAAAACCTCAAAACTTCGAAGGAACGTCGGCTTCTATCTTGATGACATACAAAAATTTAGGTGGGTTACCGACGCCAGAGAGAGGGACGGGAAAAGATGTCGCAAGTGATGGAGGAGAAGAACGATAGGGGAGGCGGAGATGGTGGAAGAAAAGAGATTGGATAAGGATGCAATGGAACAGTGAGGGTCAGAGGAGGATAGCGACGACGAGGGCAGTCCAAGGACAGGGCCATCGAGGCATGTGGTCAGAGCCAAGGAAATTTTCAAAAAACAACTTCAACTGCCGAAGTGTCACTTTTCGTATGTAAAAAGTTTGATATATTCTCCAAGCCATCATTGATTGATTGATTGATCAAAGTATGATCCTATATAGTTTCTTCCATTTGATCAACAAATCTTCAATGTATCATTGGTAGCAAAAATTTATTTCTAGGTAGCAAATAGAAAAGATTATCTGTAAAAATGTTCATTCTTTCCATCCAAAGTATGATTGCATGACGTATTAATAATGGCAAGGTAACAGATCATTTTTCGCCGTTCAAATATACTGAATACGCATCATAATGATCGGGGAAATTTTTATGCGTCTTTAAACGAAATTTATTTATAAGTTGAAAGCAGGAGGCATTGTGATAGATTAATCGTTTGCGTAAGGGCAGGACGGGAGATAGTTATAAGCAAAGGGAGAATAAGTGAATAGAAGGAAGAAAAAGAATAAAAATTATTTAATGAAATCATTACTAATGAAAATGATATGTACGTAAGAGAAAAGAATGAGACAAATGGATTTTCAGTGTAAGAACAAGGGAGAGAGATTGAATGAAGCAGCTTTTTTAGAAAAATGCAAAATGTAAGTTGTTTGTTGAGAAGGAATACGGAGATTACTAACATTAGGAAAAATAAGAAACGCGTAAGAAAAATATTATATTTGGAAAGGAATTAAAATGAGGAGTAAAAATGGCAGATGAAGTAAACTAAAAGGGCAGAAACGGATCTGATACTTCACAAACTATATCTCCACCGATAGTCATATACTTATAGGCTGGGGAAACTTGATGAGATTGTTGACAAACAATTTCAGCGCTCACCTATACAGCCATACCTCGCTTTACGTGACAGATATGTTCCTGAAAATATAGCGCTAAGCAAAATTTGCGCAAAACGGGGTAATTAAGTCAATGAGGATTGGTTTCAAGGACGCGAAAACTAAAGTGTAATATTAATTAAAATACGCCGTTAACCTGAAAAAGCCGGTTCTTGCCGACTTTCATCCACCCACGCCAGATGAAAATCTTTTTATTTATTTAATCACTTCTCCTCCTCAGTAATTTTCAAAAGGTATAGAAAACTAAAAAATTCATTATATTCAGGTAAAAATGTAAATATTTCCGGTATGGATGAAATTCCAAATAAATCGGCGTGTAATTTTTATTCGGAAAGTCGCCTTTCTTTAGAAATATTAACTTTAAAATAAGCGTCGATCGAGTGATAACAAGAAGTCCAAACCAGGACTAATGCAGGCTGGTTTCCAAAAGGTGACGTCCCGAATTGATTACTTATATTGACAGGAAATGTTTCAGTATGGCTTAGTCATTCCAAGGAATTCTCATTCCATAAATTCTTATGAATTTTCTGCCTTAAAGTAAAGCTTGAACCGTTGGGTTTTACCTACATATTCACCATAAAGTTAACTACGTTTAAAAATTATTTTAAGAGAGTTTCAAGCGCGGCTATAAAAAGGTGAATTGAGACACCGAAATGATGTACTGAAGAAGAAAAGTAGGCGGAAGAGTTGCGCGTTTCCAGAAACAGAACGAGAAAGCGGAAATTGAATTTGGAAATATCGGTGGGAAAAAATAAAGACTGAAAATTGGCATTAAGCGATGGAAAGAAAGATCGGAGGAAACTTTTGAGACGTTGGCGACGCGAAAAGAACTAAAGAGGCACGGAATGGCGGAAAATGAACATAAACATCAGAGATAACGAAAAGGGCGTGACATTAGCAAAGATCTGAGCACCGATGAGAAACAGAAGGGATAAGGGCGTAATAATCCTAAAAGACAGGCGATATAAGGAAGGAGATAAGGAGAGAGAGAGAGAGAGATAGCGAGAAAGGAACGCTGATAAAGCAGCGGAACGAAAATGCGAGGAAAAGGGCGAGGAAAGATAATTCAGAGGCATTTGGAGAAAGAATAGGAAGGTTAAGAAGGCAAAAAATTGGCGTGAAATAAAGAGATGAGATCCTGCTAGAAAGGAAAAAAGGAAAGAATAGAGAAATTGGGGGAAGCGTTCAAATATGAAATACAATAAAAAGTAAAAGTTAAACAGGGGGAAGCGAAAAACTGCTCGCTTAGGAGAGAGAAAAATATAAGAGAAATATATTTACCAAGAGATACGCATGGAAGGTGGAGGAAGAAAGCATTAAAAGGAGAGAAATAATAGTAGAGAAGAGAAGAAGGAAAATGAGAGACAAAGAGGAAACTTGAAACAAAAGGGTGTTGCGGGGGCACTTCGGAGGAACAAAAAATAAAAACAAAAAAAATAAAATAAAACGGTCGAAAAAATTAAAATCGCGGAAAGAGTAGAGGGGAAGTAATGGGAGGGAAGCACCGGTGACCTCCGTCATGAATCACCCACCAACCTCCCTTCCCAAGGTGGAAGGATCCTGACTTGCTGGGAGGAGGTAGGGTAGGTAGGAGACGGAGAGAGAGAGGGAGAATGGACTCGGCTCCGCTAGACGGCAGGCGAAAGGGGTAAAAAGAGTTCGGGAGGAGCTTAAGAGAACGGCAATCTGTGAGCGAGAAGGGAAGAGGAGAGCGAGTTGGGAGAGGATAAAATGGAACCAATAGTACAGTAGAAGGGAGAGAGGTAAAAAGCACAGAGCAGTAAGACAGAGAAGAGAGAAATGCGGTAGGTAGTCGGCAGAAAAGGAAATAGAATGGGATAGAGCTTGGAAACGGAGACGTAGAGAGGGGCAGAAAGAGAGAGGGACAGTGAAATGGCCGCAGTTCTAAAAGAAAAAAACGGAGTAAGGTTGGTGAAGTGAGTTGAGGGGAATGGGAGGGAATATAGGAAGCGGCGTTCGGGCAAGACATCGATGAGGAAAGGGGGGAGGGAGAGAGGGGGGAGGGAGAGAGGGGGGAGGGAGAGAAGGGGGAGGTAGAGAAGGGGAGGGAGAGAAGGGGGAGGGAGAGAATGGGAGGGAGAGAAGGGGGAAGGAGAGAAGGGAGAGGGAGAGAGGAGGGAGAGAGGGGGGAGAGATAAGGGAGAGGGGGAGAGAGAGGGGGGTAATAGGAGGGAAAGAGGGGGAGAGAAGGGGGAGAGAGGGGAGGGGGAGAGATAGGGAGGTAGAGAGGGGGGAGGAAAGAGAGGGGGGAGAGAGAAGGGAGAGAGAGAGGGGGAGGGGGGAGAGGGGGGGAGAGAGGGGGGAGAGAGGGGAGAGAGAGAGGGGGAGAGATAGGGGGAGAGAGAGGGGGAGAGAGAGGGGGAGAGAGAGGGGGAGAGAGAGGGGGAGAGAGAGAGAGGGAGAGAGAGAGAGGGAGAGAGAGGGTGGCGGGGCGGGGAAGAACCCCCAGAATAGTGACAGTATGGGGTTTGAGGGACACTTCGTGATTGCCAAAGTTTTTGAATGAAGCGGTTGGTCTTTGGGAACGAAGAGGAGAGAGGGGAGGAGGGGAAAGGCCGAGATGGGAAAGGAAATGGGGGAGAGTAGTTAGGAATTTGAAGGGAAAAGGGTGGACGGACAGGGAATTAAGAAAAGGAGAACCCTCTCTATACGGGGATGCGTAAAAAGGGTAAGATGAATAGATTAAGGGAGTAGGTTAAGAGGGTTGTTTTTGAGGTATGGTGGTGCAGGGAGGGTTTGGGTGAAGTTCGGGAGGGTCAGAAGGGGGATGAAGAGGGGCAAAGTTTATGAGGGCAAGGATTAGAAGAGTAAGCAGTTCAAGTTGTTTGAAAATGGTTAAGAGCGTTGAGGTTGTACAAATACAGGTGCTCCCACCGCAGCGGATTTATATTCCGTCGAAAGGTTTCTGCAAAGATAACCATTCGATGCCTGATTTGGGAGATTTTGTTTCGGAGGGCATAAAAGTTGACATTTTTTATTTCTATTCAAAAGTAGTGATTCAGTAATTAAGAAATGAAAACCACACTAAAATGTTCGTTTTAATTAAGCGCTGTTACTATTCCACTTGCTCTGAGGCTCTTTGAGGTAAAAGTAGAAATAAAAAGTTAAAATATTTATGAAGAAGTATAAATACATTTTTAACATACCATCTGCATATAGGTTTACCACATTTGACAATACATTCTTAATAAAGAATTCCATGTGATTTTGAATAAATTTTAAATGAACACTGCCAATTTTAATTAAAAAGACAATAATGTATTGATAATTACAGTTTTGTTACTGAGTTACACTTTTATGTGGCGATAGAGGAGTTAATATATTCAATAATTGATTGGAGACATAGTTCTTATGGCTACTCACTCATGTGGGTGAAATGCATTGGCTTTACCAATAAATTTATGGCTGAAGGAGTGGTTAGTACCTTGATATTCAATAATGATAAATTTGATACACTATTTCCCATGTTTAAATATGCAAACAACAAGAGAAATCCAAAGATAAGATTATATTCGCACTTCCTCCAGTGATAGAATCAAATACTAACGTAACTTTGAAAATCTAGGGATGGTATGAATATTTGTTTTTAAAAAGTTTTAAAATCCCAGCGAATTATTGGAATGTAGCTTAATTAGAATTTGGAGAGTACTCCCTTTTATTATGGCGCAAGAAATAACTAAAAAAGTGATAAATATCTTTCCAGGAAGGAAACACTTCATGACTTCGACTATAATAGGGTAATGGTAAACCGATGGAATGAGTAAAACTGAAAGGAGTACGAGAAATGAATTTTTAAATCTGTAAAATACGATAATGTAATGCTCGGAAGAGGATTTGAAAAATGTGGGACAGAAATGCGAGTTAAATTCAAAATCAATACGACCTCCTAACTTCAATCGGAAATCCATTACATTGCTACTCGAAATCGAGGACATTTTTGAGGAAGGAAACGTTTTTTTTTAGCAAAGGAATGACGAAGAAAATTCAAATAGTGCGCTAGTTGAGAAACTTTCGAGAATTATTTTAAAATGTATGCATGATGTCATGATAGATTTGCTGCAACATAACGAAAATGGATAAAACTCGAACATTTATATTCCTTGCAATTATTTTTGCGAGCTACGAATATAAGCAACTATCAGATCGTTCGTAGTAGTTTGTAAAAATACCGCTTTGCCGTTTATCATTGCATGGAAAAAGATTTTCCGTAAAACCGGTATTGGGTATTGTACCCATACAATTATAGTGAAACACGCAATAATGTGAACAACCTTGGAAATTAATGATTGTTTAATTACGATGACAGATTAAAAACTACATCGCATAAAACAATTCAACATTATTGCACAAATATTTTATGTTAAAATGCAGGCATCGCGTAGGGGTCAATCATAGGAAGCCAAATTCAAATTCTACCACCTACAATTTTCATTCCATAAAACCGGGATTTTGGTGTAGTTTTTATAACTAAACATCCCTGTAGTTGCTCCTCTATACTTGTAAAACATTGGGTTTTTAGTCATAGGAAATTTTAATGCATGCTATTAGCAAGATACAACGGCAGGTAATAAGAACTTAAAAAGAAGAATCTAAATGTACGAAAATTTTTATCAAAGCAATCATTGACAGTATTACTAACAAACATACATATTATTTATAACTATGCTATATACATATATATATACATATATATATATATATATATATATATATATATATATATATATATATATATATATATATCATCATAGGTAGTCTGTTCGTAGACAGGTCCGTGATTATTCTTGGTTAAACCTGGTTCTCCATATACTCCTATTTTCCGCTGTCCTCTTCATATCTTGATAACTCTCTTTCCCTTTCAGCTGAAACCTTTTCCTACCTCTTTCCCTTTTCCCATCTAGTTTTCCTTCTAACGCGTCTTTAATCATACTCTCTCTCCTCAGGTAATGTCCAACCCAGTTAGCCTTCCTCTTTCTGATAGTCTGTATAATCATATATATATATATGTGGAAATATTTTCACTTGAAAGTTTACCTCTTCAAGTAACGAAAAATAGTCGGCGCAGAAAAAGTTCATTGTGCGAACACGAAACGATATTTCTTTTCTTGTATATTTTCTCCTTCCTTAAACATTTTACCAAACGCGATGATTTTGACAACCAACCTATATGAGAAAACATATATTAATAGTTAATTCACGCCTTTTACTAACTGAATATTGATGATTAAACCAAATTATCATTTTGCATATCGATCACAAGAATATTGTTCTACCACATTGAAACTTAGTACATATTTAATCTCAAATATCATAAGCTGGTATTTCAAAATATACATATTTTTGATTTCGTATAATTCTTCCAATCGAGTCGTTGACAAATATATTATATCGCGAATGCAGATAGTGAATTATGCTTTATCTCTTGAAAATGTTTAATGAAAACTATAAAACGTTTAATTATGAAATTCGAACAATATGCTGTTGCTTTAACCGAGAAACATTCTTTAAAAAAATTGTGAGTTCAGCTTAAAGGCTTTTAGACATTCTTTGGTGCCAATTAAGGGCTAATAAAGGAAAAACATTAATGATGTAATTATCGCAATAAAATTTTTGCCTTCAAAAAAGAACTATCTAATACTTTAATTTGTATCATTTGATATATTTCATCACTGTACTAAATATTCTTTTTATTCAACATAAATATATAAAGAGAAAAATTAGACTTAATTATTCAGTGCTCGATCAGTAGTCTTACCTCAAATCCGGATTAGTTTTCTTTCAAAGTTAAATTGAAGATATGCCTTCGAAGAACACAATATCTATTGATTTAAACTGAAACAAAACGGATAACCGCGCTGAGAAACATAGGGGAAGCCGAAACTCCCATTCTATCAGCTTTTGCACTTTGTCACCGAACAGATTCTGGATTCAGCCATTACCATCAACTGGTGATGGTGTTGTAACTGGTGTTGCATTGGATTCGGTATAATAACAATACCCTCTTCACTTCAAATGGTTAATATTACTCATTGATTACGAACGTTATTCTAGATCCATTTCCAAACTCATAGTCATAATCATGCAACTAATGGCATGAGCAAATACTATTCAACAGTTTGAAAAAGCAAAGCTTGGTCAGAAGTTATGCTAAAAGCTTATCCCTTCCGCATTTGGGAGAGGTCGTCCCCACTAGAGGAGCGGCTTTTGGCTTCCAGACGTTATCCGGGGTTAATGCACCCCTGCTTTCTCAAGCGACATTTGGGACCATGAACCAGAATGCGACCAAGTTCCTCCATAGCGCTCACTTCCCTTGCATTTATCGTATCCGAAGGGAATAAGGGACCGCAATTCTCAGCGAGATCTGAACAATTCCAAACTAAAGCAGTTGGAGAAGATTTTGGTTGTGGTTGCTAACACTATATTTTTTAGTTCAAACTCTAGAGAGTTGCATCTTATTTTTCTCGCGCAAAAGATATTTGTTTCGTGTAGCTTAAAATTTGTGCGACTCATAATGCGAGAAATGGGAACATCAGGATTAACTAATGGGTATAATATTTAGGGGAAAATTTATGAAAGAATAGTCTACTTTCTCCTGAGTTTGGCTTTAAGTTTTTGTTTCCAGGTAGTTAAAAAATCGCATAAGAAATGGATTAATACCACTCGCCCGATATTCGAGAGAAAACAAAATCAAACAGCATTATCTAAGCATGTCTCGCGGATTATAGATCCGAATTTCGAGGATTAAGATCTAATAATCAGAGAAGATAAAATTCTAGAAATTCGAAGAAGCTAATATCGCGCCTTTAAACCATTTATCCCAGACGTTGCCCTCACCACCTCGATGCTTTCTATTCGCTTCTTGTTGATTTAACGATCACGGAGACTTTAACTCGGGAGATTAGCTGATTTCGCGAGGAATCTTATGGATGGTAAACATCTTGCTCCTAGGAGATTTATTTACATATCAGAGTCTTAGATGGATGAGAGAGAGAGATAGATAGAAGGGGGAGAGGTCAGACCGCCTATAGCATACACGCCCTCTCTTACCTCTTCCCAACTCCTCTCGCGCATCTCTACCTCCGCCCTCTCCCCTATTCCTCCCCCCCCCTTCGTTTAATCTGTTGATCTTTCTGCGGAAAGATATGTTCCTACCAAAAGATCGTTCTTTCGCGCGAGCAAATTAATGTCCCCCTCCTCTCTGCATTTATCCCGACTGACGTAACTCGCCTATCCGTTGCGAAAAAGTAATCGAAATCAAAACAAGCTTCATCGATGACGCGATTCTTGTGCGTGTGTGTGTGTGTTTTAAATTAAACGCATAAAATGGACTATGAAAAAAAACAATGATTCTGAATGATAACCGGGGACCCTTCTCCTGCTGGGCAGGTGATATATGGCGCGCCATAGCTCACGTAGTCTCGGCAGGGGCTGAGAGAGAAAAGTGAACCCGACGATTCAGAATCGTGACAGGGAAATAAATTACGGCTAAATGCCCTTTTAAGAAATACCGTTTTGAAGGCAATGCCGTTTTTACGAAATGAAAAAGACTGATTGGGAAGGGCCGAAAAAAATACTTCAGTGATGCGCTAGATACTTGGAGAGAACACTAAAAATAGTATTTTTATTGGAGTTTTTTTTCTTATTTAACAATTAATTTATAAGAAGCACTGTAAGGATTTTTAACAGACACATAATGAATCTCTTTTCCAATTACGCCGAAAATCTTTTGCTGAGATAAAGAAGAAGGAATTTCGACGCAAGACCCTTCAAAAGAATGACTTTTTAGATTAAATAATGTCCAATTGTTATCATGAAATTGTTTCAATAAAAGCATTCGTTAAATACAGCATAAGTACAATACTTCTGATTTCAAAATATTTCCAAGTTACAGCCAATGTCATTCGCATAAGGATCTTATGACCATCATTTCCATCATAAACGAAAAGAAAAATTTTACCTCGGCCCATCAGAATCATATTCAACGTTTTTACCGGCCGTCGTAAACTATTTCCTTTCACGAAACACTCCACCTCCCTTCGCAGCAGGAATATATTGAAGGTTTGAAAAGCCTGAATATAATGTATACGAATAAGCGGTGAGAAATTCTCGGAAATATTATTATTTCTTTGCCGTGATCGCCGTCTAAACTTCTCCCATTTGAAATGAAAACGAAATGCGTAAATGATACCTCCAGGCTACTCTCATCTTTTTGATGGATTGGCAAAACGGTGACAGACGAACGCTTACCGCCAGAAAGGACTTCAAAGAGAATCATCGTTTGCAGGAAACGGATAATTGCGTTCGTATGTGAATGTGGAAATAGCGTCTCTCGCTATAAGGACAAAACAGCCAAAATACGATACTTAAGAGGACTGAAGTGAGTACATTTCTCTTACAATTTAATTAATAACGCCTATAAGCGTTTTTCAGGTTAGCAAATTCATAAATTTTGAGAATTTTGTAATAAGGTTTCATTAAGACATTTTTGCGACAGAAATATACATGACAATTAACAAAAAACTAACAAAAAAGACAGTACTTCTATCATTTTTAATCGCATCATTAAAAGAGATGTCATAAAAAAGATTAACCAAGAAAACAAATAAAAATAGATTTCAGTCAATATAACTTAAAGTTTCTTTTAATTAAAATATCCGTCAACGTTTTTCTGTGTAGCAATTTTTAAATAGCCAAGTGTTACATCAGTGAAACAGCCATTTAAACAATTTCTAGATGACTTAGTATTAAAATATTTGAAAATAAAAACGACTTACTCCTTCTAAGTAAAAATGAAAAGAACATCAGCAGAGTTTAACGAATACGATCTACCATAACTTCTCGCTCATAGAAATACATTTTCCACATTGTTTTTTTCGTACATTTTATTACGAGGGACGCAGACAGCAAAAGACCGATCGTTTCGCGCACGGGCATGGATATTGTCAAAACACAAAATTATTTGTTTTGAGAAAATGACGCCAATAGCCACGATTGATATCTACTGAAATACCCTAGCGGGATAAGCAATTACGTAGGGTGTAATTGGGTTATTTGTAAACACATGCTACAGTACTTATTCGTGCATGATTGTTTGGGTATTATTTTGGTTGACCGCAAACCGCAAATAACAGCTGGATCGCTCGACTGCATCTTTTAATAGTTGCTTCTGCAATTTCGTAAAATGAGTTATGTATTTATTAAGCGTTTGCCACATGTATTTTGCGATACACTGCTTATTAATTTTAGTTTACAAAAACAGTCAGAAAATGATGCTTTGTAGAAGGAAGGAGGGATTTTTGGGATCGGCGTCAATCAATTACCTAGTAAATCGTGATATTAAAAAATAGAAGAGCCGAAAAATAAAGTCTACAGATCAATGTACAAACTGTTACCAGGAAACGATTGAGTAAGCAATATGCGCATTCCGGCCGAAAACAGGCGCCATCAGTGAGGACACACAACGATCGTTGATTCGAAACAAATCCACTGAAGACGGCTGATTTGTATTTTATATGCACATCTGGTTTACTCAACCGTTATACAGCTGGAGGAGTCAACTAAAACATCTACTGAACATAAACCTGAAGGTAAAATTTCAATTTTTTTATTTTTTAAGAGGCTTTACATTTAAACCCAACCCCGCACGCATTTGGTAAGAATAAATTTTGAATTAATTACATTTCTTCCTCCATGTTCCATCATTATCGAGCGCGTGAAAAAGTCAGTGATTCGGAAAGGTATTGGTTTGCTTCATTGCTTTCTTTTCCTCCGTTCTTCATCATTTTCACTCGTCTATTCAGTTATAGAAGCATCCTTCCTAATGGGGAGCCTAGCGCAGGAATGAGAGAATTAGAAAGAGTTAACGAAGTAACGCACTAGGTGTTTACGATCTCAATTTCGAGGCTGCGTTTCGTAGGGAAGGAGATGGTTTGCGCGTGAGAGAGAGAGATAGAGAGAGAGATAGAGAGAGAGATAAAGAAAGAAAAAAGAACTTTTGCGCTCTCGGGAAAAATTCTGCAAGGGACCGAGAATAAATTGAGGCGTAAGGTTGACGAAAACAAAAGAGCCTCTCTTTAAAAACACTCCTTTCTGGGAAGGAAAGCATTCCGAGGGCGCTGGACGACGGTCATCACTGCGAGAGAGAGAGAAGGAAAATCAAGGACGCGCTTTACTTAATCTTGGGTCTCGCCGACTTTACTGCAGGCCGCTGCGCAGTACTTTTCCCACTTCTTTCGAAAGCTTAAGGACGGCTTTCCGATAAGAGGAAGAAGTTTCTACGGAAGTTCTTTGGGATGCTCTAAAAACGAATCGTCTTTGCAATAACGCGCAAGTTTGTGGCGAAAGATATCAGCAAAAAAAAACGATTGTTTCGGGCATGCCAACCGATTCGTCGGTTTCATGGCGTAGGCATTACTTGTCTTCATTTCATTCTATTTCGAAAAAATTCGCCGAAACCTGAGATTTGAAGAAATACTTTCGTGTACTAAAATCCCGGAAGTTCCATTCATTGGTTGCGGAAACGTATACATCTCATAAAACAACCCGATATTTTAGAAAACGTGGATATTTTTAATAAGCGGAATAATAAAATACATATTAGTTCAAAAATGCCAAATCTTTAGAGCAACCATGAATCTGAGTCTAAAACCAAATTGCACAAGAATTTTACCACGTACTACAGCTGTTCTTTCGACGAAATTGTAACAACCGTAGTAAAGATATATAACTTTGTTTTCTAACGCTCAAATAGTTATGTTTTATGCAGTAATGCACAGGCAAATATAAATTGAATTGGTAATTTGAGGTAGGTAACTCTGTACAGTAAAATAAGTAAGAAAATGTGTCTAGTTTAACTCTAGTGGAATCGTTAAATTTATTTCTATGATAACACTAGCAGTCCAGACAGACATCTCGAAACTTCAACAGTTAATCATTCTGAAGAGGAAAGCTCTACAGAATGAGAGTTTCCCTCCAGGAATAATCATGTCAATTGAATTATCTAGGTGGATTGAAGCACTTCTCCACGAACCATCTTAAAAGTTGGAAGGAGAGCTTTTACTGTGAAGGAAAATATTCGTACTGAAATCGTAAATCATATGTGTATAATCCAGAACCAATTATCTCCCGAAGACGTATTTATCATTCATAAAAATACATTTTTGATATTTTATTTGTAAATCACAACGCATATAGCAGACTTTAATGCCCCCAAAAATATATTACTCCATGTCATGGATTTTATTTGAACTCAAATGTTTATTGTATGTAATTATGAAATTATATCAATAAAATTACTTCTTACTTTGATACATGAATTTGTTAGGAACTTTTTGCCATTTAATAAGCAATAATTTCACAATGATAATCGAGGAAAAAGCTATCTATGCGACCATATTACTAAACATTTGTTCAAAAAATGTAATCTGCCAATGGCTAAAAAAATTCATTTATAGACATAATTAATCCTTATTCAAATATTAGAGTTAGAAAGATATTAAATTTAGAAGCTTACGCATACTCCTTGACCGTAAAATTAAACAGCCTTCTCAGCAGCAAATTATAACTAAAGCAGAGAATTTCTTGAATCATTTGAAAATACTGCGTTAAGTCGAGAATATCTTCAAGTGGGCTCTTTAAGTTAAACGGACAAAGTAGCGTATTTTAATTAAAAATTAAAAGCAGTCAGGACGAGCCCAGTGTTCTGCCAATTCATCTCAATTTGTCTTGTCTTCCTGCAAAACTCCGAGTGAATTGCTGTCACGATCATTTTGTAAGCGTCGATTTTTTTAATCACTCATTACGTTTTCCTAGGCCGATTCTAGAACTTAAAACTCGCAGAGGAAAGAGTAAAAGTAAGGAGCAAAGTGTGAGAGAGAAAGAAAGATAGTAAGAGGCAAGGTATTAGAAGGTGCTTTGAGGGGGTGCGTAACACGACGAGGAGATTTTTATGAGTGGAAGAACGTCAGCTTCGTCAAGAAATGTTGACTTAGGACCAGAAAATCTTCCATCAACGTCACGCCCATCCCTCTTTCTCCCACCCATCTCAATGATTTTCTTTCCTTCGCCCAAACTTCCGCCTTCAACAGCTACACGAATACCTAATCTTTTCTCCCACTTTTTATCCCCTAATCCAATGTCTATATATACCGTCCTTCAACATACCCCAAAAACCATTTCCTATTTATTCAAACCCCTTTTCCTCTTCTATCTAACCCATTTCACTCCTTCCTCTCCGTCCTTTGACCTCCATTCCTCAATCTCTTTCCCCTAATCTAGTTCTTCCATTCCCCTTTATCGCTTCGGAGGTCCCTGAATCCCTCTCTTCACTTTCTCTCTAACTCTTAACTTTTGGCTCAACAGCCCGTTTATTTTTCCTATTCCTCAAATGTTTTATCTTTCCCAGCTCCTCCTTCGGAAGAAATACTCCTCTGGGATATTCATCCTTGCGGCAAAGGATTACGCTGGCACTTCGGAGATATCCTCGAGATGCAAATTATGGCCTCACGATTTAAGGACCGTTCACGGACTGATACCCTATTTACTCGCGTAATGCTCCACTTTTTCTCGCAATTCTGTACACTAAAACGAGGGTGGGGCAAATATGCGATTTTTCTCTATCTTATAAAAGTGGTCATGTAAGGAAAAATAATCTTTCATTCCCTCCTCATAATTCAGGTGGGGCAATTACGCGGGTAAATACAGTACTCATTTTTATTTGTAAAACCATTCCGAAAGGTTATGACGGAAGGAAATCACCGTCATCGCACGTGTACGTTTAACCATTGGCTCCATGTTTCTAATGATTGAGAGAGCAAAAATTGAGGAAGTCAAATCGGAAGTGGAAAGGCATCCTCTTTGTAATTAACGAGTATGATCTGTAGTGTTATACCGCTGATCACCTAAATAAAATTCCGATGTATCTGAGCAAATCTCACACACGATTAATTATAGGGCTAAAAGGTGATTACAAAATATTTTTAACCTGTGAGCTATTTCGCAGATCGCTATAACAAAAAGTGTTATTTTATTATCATTCAAATTAGTTTTGAAGTATAACAAAAAACGACAGCATTGCTGCTTTAATGATTTATTATTTTTATTCCTGTGTTGGGAATAAAAATTCTACAGATAAACGTTTACAGGATATGTGTGAAGCAACAAATAGCAAATGTGCACCCATTATCAACAATATACAACGTCCTCATCACCTTTGCAGTAGAAAAACATTTTTCAACATTATGATTGCTGAAAAATGTAACACGAGATATTACCGACCTGAAACACCGTAATAGATCTAATAAAATACAGCTGCTAAGTGTAGGGTAAGAAGAGTGAAATTAAGGTTCAATGCGTAAATGTGAGAAATTTAATGTTTAATTTTTTTTAGAGGAAGAGTATTAGATCACGAAAATACGCGAAAAAGGGAAAAGCTAAAAAAATATCGAGAAAGATCGAAGTGTCGCTGAAACGTTAAGATGGCGAGGCGGAAGTGTTAACGAGGGTCTAAAGAGGCTGAGAGAGGGAGAGATAGGCCTCGACCAAGTTTTAATGGACGGGGCGTGAAAAAGAGTAACAAAAAACGCAAAGGTTTAGTGAAAAAGGCAGCGTAAGAAGAATAAAAACTTGTCTCAAATGGAAACTTTTAGTCCCCTTTACAGGGATTAGAGCTTGCGAAGTGATATATTGTTTTAAGATGTAAAACTTAAAGAACAACAAAAAAGAGAGTTTAGTACTTTATGCTTCTTCACGGACATTTCAAAGAGCGTTTTCAAAGTAAAAAAAGAGGCATCTCGTGAAAAAATGCGATGACAGTGGACATTCTCTAAGGTGAAAAAGATCAGAAGTAAAAAATGCCTTATTTATCCAAGTACCACGCGCCCCAGAATAAGTCACGCTCCCTAATTTCCGAAACACGCATTTTTTTTAAATCAAAGACCGAATTTATTCAACTGAAGTTGTTACAATTGCAATATTTTTCACATTTGTTGCCAAATAATAGCATTGAAATGCAATATTCTTTGTCCTTGGCTATTAAATTTGGAAAGAAGTCTCGCCAAAATAAAAGAAACAATTCTTTCTCAGTGAACAGTAATACCAATAAGAAATTTCGAATTATGCTGGGCTGCGTTCGCAATATGTGAAAAAATATACGACTGATGCTTCGGCAATCCAACGACATACTTCTGAAAAGCCAACAATTTTTCTTCATCAGTGCCAAGAAACCGTTGCACGGTCTATTGCTAAGATGGTATATGATAGATATTTCGACGCGCGTAGGACTTTTTGCTACTCAAAAAATAAGCCTCGAATATGACGTGCGCCGGGTTTTTCGATGTGAAATTTTCATTTTAAAAAATGCACGTGGTATTTGTACATATACGGTACGTTAATACCGTACAGACCACAAGAGACTCGTGCGCGCAATGCTAACATTACTGCGACTCTATTAAAAAAATTAGAGAACGAAAAATGGGCACTCCACCTCAGTAACAGTTTCAGACCAATAGTTAGTCCAAGTGACTCGTGACTCCTTTTTCAAAAAACTGTTGCGTAGATTTATTTATCCGGTACCGGTATCGCAATTGACTTACATTCATACTATTTGGAGCACCATTTTTTATAATTTGTAAAAACAAGACAGATCAATTCCTTATTAACTTAATTATTGCTAAGATTTTGGGACGATTCGTATTTTTTGTCATTATTCATCAAGTTCGTTCATTCAAAAATGTTTTTGAAATAAGGAAAGTTAAGCAGTTGGCCCCCTTGGTGCTCTACATTACGAGTAGGCTAATGCCGACACCGGGTTCCTCTCCTCCCTAGTGAGTGTGTCGTGTGTAATTAGTTACGGCTATAATAATCCGAGAGGTTGATTAGCACACAAACAAGCAAACAAAACAGCTTTTGAAAAAAATCCTATTAAATATAGGCTGTAGAAATACTCATGATGCACCGCAATACGTTTGTGAATAATTACGTAATACAGTCGATTCATCCCAAAATGTACCTTATTCATACCCATCTCCCACTATAAACGTGGTGTTACCAATTGAATTGCCGCCGGCATTTTAAGCTCCAATTAATCTCTATTAACTCTTAATGCCCGCATCTAATAAGCATTCGCCATGAAATTCAATTAATTGATTTTTTTAAAATGAGGCAAACTTGTAAATAACCAATCGGAATTTAAGTATACATGAACTCTATTCGCCATGGATAAACAGTTTGAACTATTTGACCAATGTTTGGAGATAATTTTGAGTATATTTAATCATGGAGATGAGACATCGACATCAAAGCGAAAAAGGAGATTAGTGATAAAGGTCCGTCGTTTTCATTGTGGAAAATAGGATATAACGCAGTATTTAATTACTAAGATTATTTAAATATGCACGTAAATTTGAAAATCAAAGAGATGTTTTTCTATTGCGAATGTTTTATATGGGAATTTTTAGATGGCTATCACCTAATTTTAAAATTGGAAAAATAGAAATGCTGGTATAAATAATAACTAGGCTGTGGCGTAATCCGGCTGTACAGAATTTATAAATACAATTCAAATTATACAAAAAAGAATAGTCGGCATTTTAACTGATTTATTCAAATGTAAAAAAGTACGAAAACTCAAATATTTCACTGGCGAAGGAGTGATCTTTGGATAATGTAAAATTCCAAAGAATACTCTTATATTTAATAATAGACTTGGGAATAATTTTGAAACGAGAAAAAATTCTGCTATGACCGGGAATCAAACCCGGGTCTTCCACTTGCCGGGCGGATATTCTACCACTGAACTATCGCACCAGATCAATTTTCTCGTTTCTGAACGGCAAGAAGACCCGGGTTCAATTCCCCGTCATAGCAGACTTTTTTCTCGTTTCAAAATTATTCCCAACATTACAGCTTATGCCTGTCTGCATAGGATCTTAAGATCGCTTTATTTCATCAATAATAGACTTGGAAATAGACACCAAATAAAACGCGCGTGCATGCGTGATACGTGTGAGAAAGGTGTTAATACATGCATACATACACATACTCTACACTTAAATTTTGACAGAAATTCTTAAGGAACCTATCAAACGCATAAACACAAACTCCAACAATGTTTCAACCATACATTATCTCACAGAGATGAATTCCGCATAAGCGATGATCCTTGAATAAATCTGTAGGGAAATATGGCAAAACTGATTCTCCCGAAGATTCTCACACGACTGAGTTACATGGAATCTGCTCCTAGCACTAACAATCCAAAAAGTCTCTTGAAACTACGTCTGCGTATCGAGTTTCTAACTCTACTGAGGTAGTGTACACGAAACTCTAACAGTCTGCCTAAACCTACTGCTCAACAGTTTCCCGTTGCCAGGTTAATTAGATGAGTCCTAAACTTCGCCGGAAATTATATAATTAAAGGTGAAATGAAGTAATAAATAAGAATTTTAGGATAAAATACAAAGTAAGCAGTACTTTATGAACGAGAGTATCTGATACATTTATTGTATACAAAACTTGAAATACGTAATTTAATACCTGATGCTCATTTTTTTGCTGCTCCTCCGATGCAGCATAGACGTCTCGGACTCTCTACGATAATTGTTTTCTATCATAGTTCGAAATCGCGTATGCGATTGGAGGACCATATCGAGCATTCTATTAGGATCCAAACAGGTTTCTACCGTACCCAGTTAACCGGTTATTTTTCGAATTTTCTTATTATTCGTTAACCGGTTAATTGCGTCCGATTAACCAAATTTTTTGAAGGGAGAAAAAATGCTTGCCATAATCAGTTTTAAAAAAATCCGAGTGAAAAGAATTTTTTGGAATAAATAGGTATTCCTAGAGTATTTTTTGAAAGCCTCACTTTTCAACCCCAGGCAAAGGATAATGGTTTTCTTGAGAATACATGCCCCTAAGCATTTGGAGAGATGCATCCTTGTTATAATATCTGTTGGTTCAATGGTGGGATTTTCCATGGGTAATTCAATACATAGAGAGAGGGTCAAGGATACGTCATGCTGAAGTTCCACCCAGAACCCTGTTAAACGAGGCTAGTAAAGAAAGAAACTTACAATTAGTTGTACTCTGAAGACAGCCACTAACCGTCTTGGTACCCTCCCCTTGATCCTCCCCGAGGAGTGTTCCGAGTAAAAATGTTTCACGATTTTTAACTTGGATTTTGCTTAAAATTGGAGGTTATTATCCCCATAAACTTTCATCCCTTCTACATATGCATTGAACACATACATTCTGGTAGTATTTCTCTAAAACTTATCCAGCAAGGATCGCTCCGCTGTCGTGCTTTTGAGGTATTCTTACTTCTGTTATCTTTTGTTACAGGTTAGTAAATCTCTATTTATATAGTGCATCTTAAACAAATGTGCACACATATTAGCATTCATTGCTTAAAGCATAAGAGGGATTAAGGATTAATACGAATTTGTTATTTTTTTATTTTTTATTATTTAATTTTATTTCAAGAGGATATTTACTACAGCGATGTAAATTCGGTTTTGTCTCATTTCCCAAGGAAAAATGTAAAAGTCTGTTCCGAGATGCAGACTTTTTTTGTTATTGTTTTAAAATATATATGATATTCTAGCCACAGTTGTTTTGAGTGTACCAGCAACAAAAGTCAGAGTAGCTAAAATATGTCTTGAGAGATACTAGAGATAGCCTCAGTGATAATTTATTGGAGGATTTTTATTAATTAAATCGAATTTTGGTTTCTTGGGATAAATGTTACTGCGTGTACATATTTGTCATCTTAAGGAAATGTATGTAATTATATATTGTATGGTGTTTTTAATATTAACATCTAAATTACTGTATTTAAAAAATAGTTAAGTAGCTATCCTTTGAATCTATGAATTACATTCTACATTAAAATGTGAATCAATATTATTGTACCTGTTCAAGTACGTGCATGAGTACTGTTGGAATAAATTGATTATGATAATGAGAGTATCTGCTTGTATTGGAATCTGGAATATTGGAAATATATCATCAAATAAATGTTGACTTTTGAAAGATTAACAACGGTTTTACATCAAATTAAAGACTAAAAAATTAATAACATATTTAATAGCTTTTATATGCACTTAAAGGAAAATAATAAATTTTAAATTTCTATAGAACAGTATTAGACGAAGTCGTATAAAAGGAGCCGTTGACAAATTGAATAACGAAAAATGTAAGAAGGGAATCAATACAATGTATTACTGTTCGTAACATAGTGAGAGGAGGAGCTTGCACGATTTTACGTGCGGATACCTATTATTGCCTTCTTGACTTGCGATAGTGAAGACATTTAGTTAAAATAAAAAATTACATTAATTAATAAAGATTATTTTGGAATTCTCTTGAAATGTTCTCCAAAAAATTCAAAGTCGGGGCGAAAAAAAACGGCTCAAATCTGTTCAATGGTGGTTGTTGGAGCGAAACCGGAACCGAACCGAAATTTTTTGTTTTGTGCGAACCGGAGAGCGAAAACCGGAGGGAAAAAATTTCGGTTCGACGCCCTGGTTAGTAGTGGCATAGGAATAGTCAAGTTTAAGGCGGGAACTTCCCCTACATGCGTGGCGTTCTCCGCACATCGACTTGTACCGCCGTCTCCAGCGGCCGCTACCAATCAAAGCTTCCAGTTGACTTTCTGCTTCCATTTGGAGAACCTCAACGCAAATGCAAGTATTCAGCCTACTTCTACAGCCAGTGAACGAGATTTTTCTGTGGTCAATAACTTTTCGACCAATATTCGTAGTTCTATGAAATACGAAACACTTCACGCTCTGGCATTCCTGAAATATATTTTTTTAAAACATTAATAAATATTTTGCCTTGTATTCTTTTGTGATTTTGTACAAAATAATTTTTTAATACTATGAATCACTGAATGTCGTTTATTTACAAAGCTTTATTTTTAAATCATATAAAATAACTTTTCTTGTAAATTCCGTTCTAAATTTTGTGATACCAAACATTGAAAAGAACTTCAATTTCTTTTAAAAAAATAATTTGCAGCAAAAAATAAGCAGTTTTTCTTGGATTCCTTTGAAATTTATTTAAATAAACATGTTTAAAAATTAGTTATTTTTACCGGTTAATCAGTTAGCTGATGGTTTGTTAACCAAGAAACCTGTTAGAAAAGATTCCGGTTAATTGGAATCTCTAGAATCCACTGAATTTAAAATCGGTTGATCCTAATACAAGTTTTTTCTTTAATTCCCATTTTACTGATAATATGGATTTCCACCAAGTTACGGCTATCTCAGTTAGGGATACTTTTCGGTTATTTTTCGAAAGCTGCATTAGTTTGGGTTGGTTCGGATTGTGATATGAAAAAGAACCATTCCCAATCTAACCAAAACCCACATACAGAATCTCTTCAAAAAGTATTATTCTAAAAACTTTTCTTCGAAAAAGCAATACTTCGAGAAAAATGGGAGATGGAGGAAAATAAAAGCGAAAAGAGGTCGGAAGGGATACAAGATGCGTAGAGGGAAAGAAGGATTAAATATTGGGTCCCGTCGTTTTTTTAGGGGCCAAATTTCACGTTTTCGAAGAATTGTTTCCCGAAGAATTGTATTTCGAAGTATTGTTTCGGAAGAATTTTTTGTAAAAACCGACAAACCTAACCCAACACAGCTTTCAGAAAAAGCCAATAAAACCCCAAACCAGCTTCCGAGAGACAGCCCCTATAACCGAGATGTGCCTAAACAGAGTTTTCCCTCTTTTTTCTTATCATTGAGCTAACCTATATGCGCTTCCTGAAAATCGTTTTCGATCGCTCTATTTTCAACCATTTTTCCATTGCACATCTACCACCTTCGGAATTATTACCACCCGTCTAGACATCGCCAATCCTCCTTCCAGTATTCCCTTTATTATCGCGTGGAAATATTTTCGTTCGCTCATTTTTTTCAAACTGCGAGTTGCGCGTAAACGCATCCGCGTGATCGAAAAATTAAATTTCATCGTCATGATTATATCCGAGGCATTTTAGTTTTAAACGCAATTATTCAGCACCGAGAAATATGGCCCACATAATTCATACGCAGAGACTGAGTAAAAATATTCCAAATGTCACACTCAAAAATATCACTTTACATCATTATACAGCGTCCAACATGTCCACGAATCCATATTTTTTCTTAAACAAGAAGAAAAAAATCGGAACTGAGCACTTTCGTTCCCTCGAAAAGCGTTCGCGTTAAAATCCTAGGAGAAATAAGTACGAGGACACAGTGAAAGAGGATAAAAATATGAAAGCGTGCACTCGGAAAGCTATAAACCGCATTTTTAGGACACCCGTCCTTGCCTCCGAGAGAGAAGAATTCCCCTTTCTACACATCTCGTCCCCTTCTCTTACAGACGTTTAATCTTTCATATGCCTTTAAACGGTCGCTTTATTCATTTTCGCCATCAACTGTATCCCAACCCAGAATCGTTCATCCTCGGCCATTTCCTCTCATTTCCCTCCCTTCCCATCCTCAGCCTCACTCCTCGGCCTCCATCTCAGCCTCCATCTCAGCCTCCTCCCCTCAGCCTCCTCCCCTCAGCCTCCTCCCCTCAGCCTCCCCCCTCTGCCTCCCCCCTCTGCCTCCCCCCCTCCGCCTCCCCCCTCAGCCTCCCCCTCAGCCTCCCCCCTCAGCCTCCCTCCTCAGCCTCCCTCCTCAGCCTCCCCCCTCAGCCTCCCCCCTCAGCCTCTCCCCTCAGCCTCCCCCCTCTGCCTCACTCAGTCTCCTTCCGAACCTGCATCTCAGCCTACCTCCAAACATCCTCCCCTCCTCCCCCTTTATTCCCACATTTCCCATCCTTCTTTCAACTCCTTTGGTCTCCGTAGCAGCTAAAATATTTAAGCATGAGGGGGGGAGAGTTGAATACAGCAAGACACACCCCCCCCCCGTTCTCTTCCCCTTCACTTCCTGCCTCCATCACGCCGCGCTCTTTAAAGACGACGACGCCAAAGGTGCGACACCGGTGAGTCATTTGGGTGGTGACAACCTAAATCCGCGTTTTGACCGAGGCGTGAATTTTTTCGTTCGATTTTACTAAAGACGAAAGGTCGTTTAAGTTGTGGCCAGACTGAAAAGAGTGACTGATACTTAGAACAATATGCGTGTTATTATTTATACACGTTCCGTTAAATGATGAATTAATGAAACAAATTCGAAGGCATTTTGTTAGATAAAAAGAACGCCAAATTTCTATGGTTTTCCCTAAATATATTCAATTTATAAACATCAGTGTAATATTTGTGGTGTGTGTGTAATTTAGTCATTACATATTTAAGAAACGATTGATTAACTATGTCATCGGCGTCATTCAGCTCTTTGCCCCAAAAGCAGGGTTATGCTCAGATGTGAGTTTACAAATATTCGTTTAGCATTGTAAACCATTTTTAAAGAATAAATTATTGCAACTAATCCCGAAGCAAACGTTTCATATAGTTCTTTAAATTCAAATAAACGCATCGAAGTCAAAACGTATAAACTTAAATCAATGATAACAGAATTCGAAAGAAAACAAGTAAGGAAAGAAATAATGAATCAATCTCATATTAAGGGCAATTTTTAATGAAAAATATAGATATACACTATAATTAAAAATTATTTAAAACATACCTCACCGCAATTAAACATTTTTAATATCATATTTTAGAATCATATTACAAAGGGCAACAAAGTACAGTCAAGATATCTGCGTATGTTTCGTAGACTGGCAGAAGGCCTTTGATAGAGTAAATTGGGTAATGTTGATGAAGATATTAAAGGATACAGGTGTAGACTGGAAAGACAGGAGACTGATCAGGAATCTATATGTGAATCAAGTAGTAAAGGTCAGGTTGGAGAATGCGGACACCTGCGGAGTAAATATCGGTAGAGGAGTAAGACTGCTGCCTATCGCCGACCCTATTCAATATATATGGAGAAAGGGTAATGCAAGAAGGTACAGGAGATTTCAAAACTGGAGGAAGGATTATAAGAACAGTAAAGTACGCGGATGATTAAGTACATCTAGCAAGAAAAAAAGAGGAACTCCAGAAAATGATAAATAGACTAGTAATGACAGGTAGAAAATACTGTATGGAAACAAATACAGAAAAATCCAAGGTCATTCGAATATCGGGCAAAGAAGAGAATCTGAACATAAGTATTGGGGGAAAGCCATTAGAACAAGTTTCAGAATATAATCATAACGCGAGAAGCAAAATGTATCGATGAGATCAGAACTAGAATAGGAAAAGCAAAAGCGGCTTTCAGGAGAAAGAAACAACTACTTACGGGGAATATACATCAGCAAGAAGATCATAAAATGCTATGTATGGAGTATAGCTTTGTATGGGGCAGAAAGATGTACGCTAACTTATTTATACACGATTTAACCCGAATGAAAAGGAAAATAATAAAACCCGATATTTACCCTCCGAATGAAACTCGAAAAATCCATACCCTAAGTATATGGAGAACCAGGTTTAACCATGAATACTCACGGACCTGTCTACAAACAGACTACCTATAATGATGATGAATATCATCTTTACCCCTTTTCAAAAGTAAATTGAACGTTTTAACACTTCGCTTTTATATTTGTAGTAAACGAAACAAAAATGTATCGTAGTAACGGACTCGTATATATAGTTAACCCTTAAGTGGGCGCTTGGGGTCTTTAAAGACCCCACAACTTTAAAATATGCTATAATTTTTCTGTACTTATTTGCACAAAGCTGATTTTTTTCAGTGCCTTCCTAAAACATTTTTTTCCATTTAGTCTTGTAAAATTTCGGCTTTATTTTTGTAGTATTTCGTGTAACATTACATTTTTTATCGCTGAAGCCATTTAAGACTTACGTAATTACTTCGGGCAGGATGTTTTTCTACCTCTTTCCGGCAAACGTATCTATTTCATTGTAATTTTATTGTGCCTTATTGTAATATGAATTGTTTACTTTTAGGTTTATATGAACTTTCGTGTGACAGTGATCGGATGTACTTGAAAATCAGTACGCATTTAGATAAACAAATTTGATTCACATTTTCATCCCAGAATCGCATTTTTAAGCAATTTTTTTATCCGATCCTTTCGAAATTGACTTGCAGATTTTTCTATAATTGTATACCACGTATACTATATCACCATTCGGCAAATAACCTTTCAATGATAAGAGGAAATGCGCATAAGAGTCAACGTCGTACGCAAAGACTGAGAAAAATGGCTAATGTGGAATGCTGGCAGAAATGCTCTTTTCTATTGTTAGAATTCACTAGGTTCTTATGACATGGAATCTATGAAAATATCCTGCTGCCTTCTTTATTCATGAAATGAATAAATCTTTATCAGTGTGGAGAAATGAACATTTAATTGCATTTATAATTTTAAATGCTGTTTTGAATTTATTTGCAGAATACTGAAATCCTGTGTTAAATACTACTTCTGTGTGATAGTTAAATCGAATCAAATGCGATTGAACGTATTTTTGGAAGATTAAAAAAGGAGTATAATCAAGAGAAAAATTCACTTATTTACTGACTCGTTAAATGAATATAACGAATCCATTATTATTAGTTATTGCTTAAAAAAGATGAATAAAGAGATTAATTTACGTATTTAGCTATTTTTGTATTTGTAGAGCCGATTATACAATAATACTTGTCAGCGGCTAACGAAAAGAGAAACCGAGATAAAAAATAGCACATTCTAAATTTTAATAATTACGGTTGCATTTATTTTTTAAAGCTATAAAACAGCTTGTAACGAAAAGTAAAAAGAAAAAGAAACAAAAAGTCCAAACCAGGACTAATGCAGGCTGGTTTCCCAAAGTTGACGTCCCCAATTGATTAGTTATATTGACAGGAAATGTTTCCGTATGTGTTAGTCATTCCAAGGAATTCTCATACCACAAATGTCATTTGTAATTCATAGTTTATCAACGATAGAGAAAAATTGAAAAAAATTAATAGAGATATCAATAATGAGGTCAGGCTCAACTCTGTGGAATTTACTCATCATGAAAAAAGGAACTTATTTACTTCCACACGAGCTACGTTGTAAAATACATGTAGTTCTTCATGTAAAGTAGTCGTAATTATTGTCCAATTTTAACCAAAATTGGAATCGATCGACCAATTTTAGCAAAACTCTCCAGTACCAAATTTCATCGAAATACGTCCTGCGGTTCCCGAGTTGAAACAAAGGAACATTGTAAACTACATGTACGTGTTTATGTATAGTAGTCGTAATTGTTTTCCGATTTTAACCAAAATTGGAATCGGTCGACCAATTTTAGCAAAACCCCCAATAACAAATTTCGTTAAAATACGTTCAGCGGTTCCCGAGTTTTAACATACGGACGGACGGACAGACGAAAACAACCTCCCTATATGCTTTCACTTCGTGCAAAGAACGCATATAATAACCCATTTGTTCACTCGACTGTAATAATAATATAATAATAATAATAATCGTCTCCATGGCAACAATCCGATAAAATGCGATTTAAAACGCAAAAATGCTGTTTCAGTAGAAATTCAAGAAAATACGATCATTTATCAAATTTCGGTGATAATAATTCTAGTTTACATTCTTTTCTCATTGAAAAAGTATACACCTCGCTCCGATATCACAATTTTAAGATATTTTAAACTATTAAAGAAAAAATCTCCGCACGATGGATTTGAGACTTCCAAGGTGAAACAAATAGGGAAAAAATGTTCCTGGAATCGAACCCTGGACTTCAATCTTCGCCAAATAAAATATAGCCCGGAGGTGGGCCCTAACAGCACGGGCTTCATACCAAGTTTCATGAAAATCGGTCCACTGACGCAAAAGTTGTTAGTAGGTGAAACACATGCACATAAACAGGGCCATTTCATTTGGAAACCAGCCTAAAAATAGATAAGATAATTTAAAATTTCTTTTGGGGTACTTAAGGACCCCACGCGCCCATTTACATTACGAAATAGAGTGCTCCTACCAAAGGGTTAATTGTGGTTTTTTAAATTTCAGCTAAAAGGCAAACCAACTCACGGACGAATACATAAACCAATAGAAGTAATGACTGTTACAATCCAAAACTATCCTGGAAATTTGGTTGCTTTATCTTGAACGGTGTAGAAGTAATTCATTAATGCAATTTTTTATTATTCGTTGTACCCCACTACACCATATAGGTTGCCTCTGAAGTCTTCAGATTTCAATCGCTGGAAGAACTTAGGGCTATGAACAATCCCTCAAAATTTGGTTGCTCAAACTTGAATGATGTAGAAGTAGTTCACCGAACACGGAAGTGTAACGGACGGACGGAAAAAACGATTACATTAACGGATTTAAAAAAAGCGCTAAAAAACGTTCTGCGTGATTTTCATAGCATGTGTACCAAAATAGAGCTCATTCACGAGCCTAAAACAGGTAACGGAAGGGAGAATTCTCGGGAATAAAGCACACTCGAATGAAATTCATGTGCCGAACCAAACGACAATTGGGAAAAAATTACATCTACATTATACCCTGCAAGTCACCTTTTTGGTGGATGGCAGGGGGTGCAGTGCACCAAGGGTCCATAGTTTTCCTACGTTATCTTTTTCTATTATGGTCTCTTATCGTCCTAGGGAAAAACGATCCTCTATATCGCTCCGTTCTACAGTCGATCT
The DNA here is from genome assembly GCA_028673005.1 of Tanypteryx hageni. Taxonomy (NCBI): domain Eukaryota; kingdom Metazoa; phylum Arthropoda; class Insecta; order Odonata; family Petaluridae; genus Tanypteryx; species Tanypteryx hageni. The sequence goes on along the minus strand of CM054118.1, from coordinate 53,008,439 downwards.
CGCGAATCTTATCCTCACTGTCCTGCCTTCCGAGATACGTCGGCCTTCTGATAAGTCCTACTACCTCATTCGCTAGTCCCTTCGACATAAATTTTTCCAGTAGTTTAATTCTAGCCTGCAGCCTACGTTCCTCTAACGATGTCCATTTCAGATTTTCTATTAATGATGTTACGCTTTGTTTACTATCGTAATTCCTCTTTACAAATCTAGCTGCCCTGCGCTGAACCTTTTCTATCTCGTTAGTGAGTCCCTTTTCGTAAGGATCCCACACAGCTGAAGCATATTCGACCTGCGGTCGAACCAAGGATAAATAACATAATTCTTTCACTTTTTCGGAGCTATTTCGAAATATTCTCCCTATAAAGCCCAGCTTTTTGTTGGCGGCGCCTATCAATCGGCGAATGTGGGAGTCCCACGAGAGATCACGATGGATCGTGACTCCGAGGTATTTAATCGAGTCTGAAACTGGAATCTCTACTCCGTCCAACGAATAATTATTATTCAACGAGATACTCTTGGTTCTCCAGAAGTTGATGACGCAGCTTTTCTTTTGGTTTATCTCTAACTGCCATTCCTTACACCATGCAGAAATAGCTTCTAGGTCATTTTGGAGATACTGGTGATCTTCCGGATTGCTTATTTCTCTATAGATGACGGTGTCGTCCGCGAAAAGCCTAATTTTACTTCTGACTACTGAGCTGATATCGTTTATATAAATTAGAAATAATAACGGACCAATTGCACTACCCTGTGGAACGCCAGAGACAACCTCCACTAAGTTCGAAGATTTCCCATCTATAACAACCATCTGCTTCCTGTGATTTAAAAATTCACGGATCCAACTAACGATTTTAGAATTAACGCCTAAGGTTTCTAATTTCGTTATTAACTTCCTGTGAGGTACCTTATCAAAGGCTTTCCTAAAATCTAAGAAGATGGCATCGACCTGCGTATTCTTTTCTCCGCTTCTCAGTAAACAATTAACAAAAAGACCGAGCTGAGTATCACATGACCTACCTTTCCTGAAGCCGTGTTGACAATCATCTAGGAATAAATTACTATCAAGAAATCGCATTATGTTGCTAACGAGTATATGCTCGAGAATCTTACACGATATCGAAGTTAAAGAAATCGGCCTGTAATTTTCTGGGTTCTCCTTGTCGCCGCCCTTATGAATTGGGGTAACGTGCGCTAACCTCCAGTCGCTAGGGACCTCTGCGCGAGAAATGGATTTCTCGAAGATTATCAGAAGAAAAGGTGCTATTTCTTCAGCTAATTCTTTTAAAACGCGAGCAGGAATTTCTTCGGGGCCAGTGGCTTTGTTATGTCTGATGGAACGCAATTGCTTTGCTATTCCCACCTCAGAAAATACTATATCGTCCATCAGGTCCCCCCTTATTGCGGGTGCATAATGTAGGCAATGGTCTCTGACGGCTGTGAATGCTTTTACAAAATGACCGTTTAACAGGTTGGCTTTCTCTACGCTATCATGAATAATGGCACCCGAGTCATTACGCAGGGAAGGTATTGTAGGGCCTCTACCTTGGACCTCTCTCACATAGGACCAAAACGCTTTAGGGTCCTCCTTCAAATAATTATTTAATACCTTATTCCGGAAGTTAGTAAAAGCCTCGCGCATAGTAGTTCTCGCTTTAGCGCGGGATTCCTTATACGTCTTAACTTTAGTTGCTCTATATTCATCGGATGATGTAGACGGCATATTTTTTATTTTCGCGTGGCTTATTCTCTGACGCCTAAGCGCACTCCTAACTTGCTTATTGTACCAACGTGGCTCTTTATTGTCGACCTTCAATTTAATTGGAATGTACTTATTGATACTCTCTAGCATTATATCCTTGAATAGTTTCCATGACGACTCAGCACCTGATCGTTCGGTCATATCACGGAAGCCAGGTAGTATTTCTCGTAGGCGCGACCTGAAGCTTGAAAAGTTTGCCCTAGCAAATATATAAAACTTTCTTTGAGGCTTGGGGTGCCTATCGATTTTCAACTTACACTCAGCATATACGGCCTGATGATCACTTATCCCATCTTCAATGGTGACTTTGTTTATTCTTTCTGGGACGTTAGTTGCTAATAAATCTAATGTTTCCCGATCTCGTTGGCTTTCTGACTACTTGAAGGAGAGAGTGCTCGCAGAATTTTTCGATTAATGCCTCACAGTATTCGCGTTCTTTACCTCTAGATTCGAAATTATGTGAAGTGTGTTGCGTTAGTGTTGCAATACGCATTGCTCACGCGCAAATTTACATTTAGAGTTTAGATATCAACAATAAAAAGTTATTTACTTATTTCAAATTCATGTTTTACTCCTTGGGACAGTTCTGACAAAATACGTCACGCATAGATTCCAATGAACCGCAAGATTCAAAAACCTCCCCTTTCAAAACACTCCCACTAACCTATGCCCACCCTTTGCGGATATACCTATCCAAAATAATTTGACCCATTCCTTTTATATATGTAATGAAAATGCGCATCTGGTTTACTGTATTGGTTTCAGGCCATATGGTCACCACGAATCTTCATTTTTAATCTACTTTCGATGTAATGAAAAGGGTATAAGCTCTGAAGATTATATTCATAAAGAACACGGAATTCGGTAAACATAAAATTATTTTAAAGCAGTTAAAATAAATGAAAATATCTACATTCCTGCATAATATTGTTGCTTTTCGTTTTTGTACGATCGGAATGAATAATTTCTAATCAAATATCTTAATTTCGAAGTTAGTTCTCCAGAGATGTGCTTGCTTTAATTTGTAATTGATACCCTCAGATCGAATTAATTGAGAAAAATATCTTAAGTATTGTATTGATGAACAAATCTCGAGTATAAAAAAAGACTTTTACACGCAAGGAAATAGAAAAAGAAACTAAATTTCGTACGTTCACGGAAAACGCTGAACCGTAATAATATTTTGACACAGACCACTGACATGCACGCACCCAGACATTTACTTCGGGGGGGAAGGGGGGTCTGAGGTCGAAAACAAATTTCCAGCAATTGATTAAATAAAAGTCCTACTCAAATAATTTAAACTTTTATAATGTTTTTAGTTCTCATAACTCAACGCAGCAAGTGGCAGCGTAGCAAGAGGCAACGTAACAAGTTTTGTAGCATGGTTATCGCAGATTCCACAAATGTATGTAAACCGGGGGCTTCCGGACCCCCCCCCTCCCCCACTGGGGCACGTCCTTGACCACTGAGTCACATAGAGAAATTTTAGTTCAAATGAACATAAAGGCGAAACGATTAGAATACTATTTTTTTCTTTCCTATTAAAAAAACACCTTAAACACGGACAATACTAAATTGTAAGCAACAGAAATTAGGCTCGTATCTTAAAGAATATTGTTAAACATGTCGACAATTTTAATGCCGAAAAAGATACTGTACGTTCATTAACAGTAAACAAAACAAGCTGCTTAAGTTACCGCGACACACTTATAGCCTAAAAAATTTGGAAAAGGAATTATTGATGCATTCAGAATTAAGATCCAATTGCAAAAAAACGTTTATTCTCTCGATGAAATTCATGAATGAAAGTATTAATTAATTTAATTTAACTGAAAGGCCATATCACAGAGAGGAGCAAAAACTTAACCCCAAGCGCAAGCGAAACAATACGCAATCCGGACGCTAATTTAAATCCAATTTGAAGGGAGCTCCACGCATTCCAAACAACGGCGAGCCTCCCGAACCTTTCTCTTCCACCACCTTGTGGCACCACTGCCTCCAATCCCTCAACCTCCTTTCACCTCCCAATTTTTTACAATCCCTCGGCTCGAAATAGATTCCACTCGACCCTACTGAGTCCACGTCTGGTAGAGATAGGGAGAGAGAGAGGGCTAGAGGACAAAAAACGAGCATCGAATTCGAGAGAATTAATTCTTCCTCGATAACATCTCTTTTAGAGTAGAGTACTGGGGATTTGGAAGTGACAGACACTGTCACAGAAGTGCCAATGACAAGGAGAGACGGATAGAATGAAAAGAGAGGAAAAATGCGAAACGAAAGGGAGGGAGCGAAAAGAGGTAGAGAGCGAGAAGAGACAGACAGACAGACAAACGACTTTATTTATTAGAGAGGGAGAGAGTGAGAAGAAAGAGAGTTAAAAGAGCGGTAGAGAGTGAAAAGAGTGGAAGAGAGTGAAAAGAGAGGAAGAGAGTGAAAAGAGAGGAAGAGTTAGAAGAGAGGAAGAGAGCGAAAAAAGAGGGAGAGAAAAAGAGACGGAGAGAGCGAGAAGAGAGGAAGAGAGTGAGAAGAGATGAAGATAGCGAAAAGTGAGGAAGAGAGCGAAATGAGAGGAAGGGAGCGAGAAGAGAGGAAGAGAGCGAAAAGAGAAGAAGAGTGAAAAGAGAGTGAGAAGAGAGGGAGAGAAAAAGAGAGGGAGAGAAAAAGAGACGGAGAGAGCGAGAAGAGAGGAAGAGAGAGAATGGAGAGGAAGAGAGAATAGAGAGGAAGGGTAGGAAAAAGGGGAGAGAAGAGAGAAAAGAGAGGAAGATAGCGAAAATTGAGGAAGAGAGCAAAATGAGAGGAAGGGAGCGAGAAGAGAGAGTGCGAGAAGAGGGAGAGAGAGAGAGAGAGAGAAACCAATTTATTAAGAGCAAAGTTGAGACCATATAGTCCCTTGTTACATTTAACTCTTTGGTCATGTATGATATAAGATACAAATTAATAACAGATTCGGTTAGTAGAAAATGGAGAATTGTCAAAGAATAATGTCAGGTTTGTGGATTGAAAAAAATTGTGTATCAGCTTGTTTAAAGCGGAAAAAATTGTCCCGTCGTGGAAAACACCTACGAAGAGAAGGCTGTAAAAACCGCTAAAAATCCTTATATAGTTCAGAAGTAAACAAAATAAAGGAAAAAGAATTTGAATATATATTTTAAAAATATACGCAGATGCGTAGAGAAGAGAAGGAAAGAATGTGAGCGATGGGGAGAGAGAGAGATAGAGGTGGAGATCGAGGGATCTGGAGTGAGGAGCTCGAAACACATTATTGACATTACACTTATGCAACTCTTCCCCCTTCTCCTACTTCCTGCTACCTCACACTCCCACTTTCTCTCCCCCCCCCCACCTCTCACATTTCGACTCGATAGGAAGACTACCGCACACAAACTCACTCACCAGTGTAAGTGCGCATGCGCCCCACTGGTGTGAGCTAAGATTTGCATCTTCAAAAGTCAGAGGTAAGCGGATTTTTTTTCGTGCGCATTTTGTTCCTGAAACCTTCTCCACGACACTCCGCTGAAGATAAAGATAAAGAGAGAGCCGACATGTTGAATTTAAGGCAGAAGACACAAAGAAAGGTCTATGTGTTTTTTCGTATCATCGTTCAATGATGGAGTTCTAAGAAGATGCCGCGAGAGTTTAGTCCCGATTGTTGTCATGTTGGGAGGGAAAATGTCAATCGAGAGTGAATGAAACGGGGTTCGGATTTTCTGTCCAATTTCTTTGAATAGTTTTCAATATATCTGGCGTGAGTACTTCCGTTTTCCACAGCTAAGAATCTGTTCCAATAATTCCTAAAAAAAACTACCGCTACAATTAAACAAGCTCTGTTATTTTAATTCGCAAAAACAGTTATTCAATTTGGATTAATACACATATATCATGCTTCATTTTATTATTTTTATCTTTTACGAGTGCATTTTGTAACACACAAAATTTGTTTAATCAAACGAGACAACTTCATCCTTTGTTCTGCAAGGGAGTATCATATATATATATAATTATTCAATGTCTGTCCGTCCGACTGTTTGTCTTTCCGTCTGTCCCCCCTTTTATCTCTTGAACAGTTTGTCATGGAGGCATGCTGTAAACGCCATTTTATTTCTGCCAACTAGGAGACCCCGAGAAAACTATTTTCGTTTACGGAAGTGTCCCAGGTTCGACCCCAGGAGGCAATTATATTTCCCATATATTTACACAAGTTTCGATTTTTCAAGGTGCAAGGTTTATTTCCTTCATTTATCAATTAAAATACGTAAATATAGACAGAATTGCTCAGTTTTTGCTTTATCGATGTCTATGACTATAAAATATGTTATTATTGCAATGTTTAGATGTTACACGGAAGAATTTTTCAGAAACCCGCGATTCTTTTAGAAATTTCATTGCTTTTTCGTACTCTTTCCGGGTGTTGCCAAGGCGACTCACATTGTCACGTTGTTCCCTCCGATTGAATTAGCGTCTGTTGAGTAGGGTTGCGATCTCGTGAGGAGTTGATACCGGGAGATTTCCGCTCCATGAGTAGGAAAGTTCGGGAGAAAGTAAAAACGCTTAAGCGAACCATGAAACTTGTATACTTATATTGATGATAAAACATATAATAAATAGTTAATCTTCATTTTATCTTGTAATTTCTCCATATACGTAGTGCAGAGAAAGTATTATTTCCGTGAAAAAATCGAGTTCGAGATTTGAACGGATATACACGGTCCCCTGAACACGTTTTGAATATTTTCTCAATTATGTCAGTGTGTATGTGTATATGTGTGTGATAGTTTTTATGCGAGCGCTCTAACTCAAAAACTTAGATCTACACAAAATTTTATATTTGTAATTTTTATTATAATTTTTGACTGAAATCGGTTAACGGGAATTGGATGTTTACTCGTCATTGTTTCATTTTTGGCTAATAACTATTTCAAATCTTCATAAATATAGATGTTATTATTATAAACATTATATAAAATATTATTCTCTACAAGTTTTGTTTAACAAATTTTCGTAGAACGTGTTGTTTAGAAAATATTTAATTTTTTCGTAATTTAATAATAAACAGGGTAACACGTCGGGGGAAAAAGATATAACAGAATTTAACGGAAAAGGAAAGGATTGCAACATTTTTTAATAGGAAGGAAGGGACATAGGATGAAAGGCACATAGAGAGTAAGGGAGGTATAGAATTAGAAAAGGACGCAAGGAAAGAGATAAAGGAGACGGAGAAAAAGAGGGAGAGCTATGAATTGGTACAGGAGGGAATGAGGGAGTGGGGAGGTGGGAGAAAAGAGAGGCAAAGAGGGAGGGAGAGGGAAGGAAAGAGAGGGAAGGGAAGAGAAAGGAAGGGAGGGAGACAGAGGAAGGGAGGGAGACAGAGGAAGGGAGGGAGACAGAGGAAGGGAGGGAGACAGAAGAAGGGAGGGAGACAGAGGGAGGGAGAGAGGGACGGCGAGAGGGAGGGAATATTATTATTTATTTATTATTATTACTTCATTTTTGACAAGGGGCTCATCTTTGGAGAAAACAAGAATGAGAAAGAAATTCTCCCGAATCTCTATTTTTGCAAATTTTATACCGGCTCTTACTCAATAATTACAGCTGATATTATTCATTTCTAAGCTCCCCGTTGATTTCAACGCGAAATTACACTAGTGTAAATATAAAAGCGCGTGAGACCCACCCGGTCCCTTGGTAATATTCTCAACTCTTCAACAGCATGGTTACGGTCAAATATGCAACCCACATGGCGTTCACCTTGTTAAGTGAAAACGGGAGAGAAAGGCCTCAATCCGGAAGCCGGAAGAATTTCTAGAATCTTGCCATATTCCGGGAGACTCCCGGCGGATCCGGGAGGGTTGGCATCCCTACTGTTAAGCGATCAAATAGACGAAAGAATTAAGTTATTCGCTTCGCGCTTTTTATGAACCATCAAAATTATAGTTGTAGCAACGTCAAACTTAATAGATTGCAACATTAATAATTTCAGATTATTATCATTCAATAAACTGTGGGCATTTTTAACGATTGACCAAGAGAAAATATCTTCATAAGAGTTATTAAGGTAGCAGTAAGTGTTTCTCCATCAGGTAGCGTGTAAAGCGAAAAAACTTAGTTGAACTTGAATGAATGATAGTCATTACATGCGGTAACAGTAAAAAAACTCTGAAGCCGAATCCTCTCAAATGGGCTTCAGTTTATTGTTGTCAGCATAATTATATTTTTGGTACTACCGAAAAATCAAGTTTGCATTCTGTCACCTCTTCTATCCGAAAGCGTTCCTTTAATTTGCTTTATCAAACATTGATCATCATCATCATGCTTCTGTCCGAAGACAGGTTTTAACTGAATCGCTGCCTCCATTTCTCTCTTTCCCTAGAAGCCTCTTTTATACCTCTATAAGTATTATATCCCTGCTTTATATTATCTAATATTCCTATTCTTTTTCTCCCTCTTCCTCTTCTTCCACTAATTTTTCCTTCTAAGATCGTCCTTTGTAAACACTGTCTTCTCAATATGTGCCCTATCCAATTTGCTTTTCTTTTCCTGATTGTTTTTATTAGCGTCCTTTCTTCTCCCACCATTTCTAATACCTCTTCGTTTCTCTTCCTCTCTGTCCATTTCACTTTCATCATTCTTCTCCATACCCACATCTCAAAACTTTCTAAATATTTTTCCTCCTTTCTCCTTACCGTCCACGTCTCTGCACCATAAAGAGCTATGCTCCATATGTAGCATTTTGCTAATTTCTTCCTTGTTTCTAAATTTATTTTCTTGCTTGTGAGAAGCTCCTTCTTCTCGTTAAATGCTGCTTTTGCCATTGCAATCCTACTTCTGATGTCCTGTGTACTACTTCCATCCTGTGCTAAAATACTGCCGAGATATTTGAAACTACTTACTTGTTCCAATTTTTGGCCATTTACCATTATATTTAATTCTTTATGTTCCTTTGAAACCACCATGACTTTCGTTTTTTCAGCATTGATCTTCATTCCATATTGTTGGCCAACCTCCACTAGTCTGTCTGTCATCCTCTGAAGCTCTTTCTCGCCTTCTGCTATTAAGCCCTGATCATCTGCGTATTTAATGGTGGTAATACTTTCACCTCCTATCTTAAATCCTTTCTCTTCCATCAACGCTTCTTCTGTTATTGTTTCTGCATAAATATTAAATATCGCTGGTGAAATAGGACAACCCTGCCTCACTCCCCTCCCTATTGAAGTACTTTCTGTTTCTTCTCCTTCAACCCTGACTCTAATCTTTTGATCAAAGTAAAGGTTTTTAAGCAGTCTTTTATCTTTCCAATCTATTCCTATTTTGTTTAAAATACCCAGCATTTTATCCCATTTCACTCGGTCAAAAGCTTTCTCCCAATCTACAAAACAAAAATACATACCTTTATTGACTTCTAGCGCTCTTTCTGTCATCATCCTCATACATCCTATAGCATCTCTAGTCCCCCTTCCTCTTCTAAAACCAAACTGATTATCTTGCAGCTCCTTTTCTATTTTACATTCAATTCTTTTGGTTATTATTCTGGTTAGAACTTTAGCTGTATGAGAAATTAAACTAATAGTTCTGTAATCCTTACAACATTTTGCATTGTTCTTTTTCTCCAGTGGTACCATCACAACATCTAAAAAATCTTCAGGCCATATGCCAGTATCATATACTTGGTTAAAAAATTTTGTGAGTTGCTTAACTGCTTTAGACCCTAAAACCTTGAGAACGTCCACAGGTATATCATCACTCCCAACAGCCTTCCTTCTTTTCATGTCATCAATTGCTCTTTTAACTTCAGACTCGAGAATACTTGGTCCTAGCTGATCTTCTTCCACATCCTCTTCTTCATTTAATTCAATATTTCTTGGCTTTCCTTCTTTGTCATACAGAACCTCAATGTATTCTTTCCAAACATTCTTTACATTGTCTGGCTCCGAGACTATTTTACCACTTTTGTTCATGATTCCTTTACGTCCTATCTTTCTTGCTTTTTTCTTGAATAGTTCCCTTGCTTTGCTATACATGAGGTCTGTTCTACAAATTCTTTCACATTCGACAATCTCCTCGCATTTTTCATTTATCCACTGTTCTCTTGCTTTATCTGTTTCCCTTCTTAAAGCATTATTTAACTCCTTGTACTTTCTTTGGCCTTCTTCAGTGTTTATGTTCTTCCACTTTCTCCGCTCTTCCATTTTTGCAGCATGGCTGCTGTGATCCAGGGTTTTTTGTTTCTTTCACCCGTTTTCTTTCCTACCTTCTTTTACATTACATCTTTAATGTTGCTATGGATGTATCTCCACTCCTCATCTACATTCTTCCTATTTTCTTCAGCTCTCTCCCCCAACCTTTCCTCCAGCTCAGTCATGATAGCCTCCTTGTTTTTAAGGAGTTCCTCTAAGTTCCATTTCTTGTTAACTCTTATGTTTCTCCTAACGCTCTTCAGTCTACATTGTATATTTGCCACCAATAGGTTGTGGTCAGAATCCATATCTGCCCCTGGTAGTGTTTTCACATTTTTAATGCTATTTCTAAATCTTTCATTGACTAGTATGTAATCTATCTGGTATCGTCTCTGGTCTCCTGGGCTTCTCCATGTGTAAAGTCTTCGCTGGTGATGCTTAAACCATGTATTAGTTACAATTAGTCTATTTCTATGGCAGAATTCTACAAGTTTATCCCCTCTTTCATTTCTCTTCCCTAGTCCGTATTTTCCCACTATGTTATCTTCCTGTCCCTCTCCGACTACACTGTTCCAATCTCCCATTACTATGGTGGTGATCCTTCCATTTCCCTCATCCTCCAATATCTCCATAATCTGTTCATAGATTTCATCTACTTCGTCGTCGCCAGCATTAGTTGTTGGCATATACACTTGAATTATAAGCATATCCACTGGCTCCATCTGGAGTTTTACGGCTATTAATCTGTCATTAACTGTCACTACCTTACTAATTCTTTCAGCTATCTCTTTTCTCATTATAATCCCCACTCCCCTTTCCTTTTTCTCCCCTCCCGAGTAAATAATCTTAAATTCGTCTGAATTTATCTCGCCTTCTCCTTCCCACCGGACTTCACTAAGACCTACTATACTTACATTATTCCTTCTCATTTCCCTTTTTAGGTTCTCTAGTTTACCCCCTGAATTCATAGTCCTAACATTCCATGTGCCTATTTTTAATTTCTCGCTACTTGCTTTCTTATTAATCTTACATTTCCTCTGTGCATCCCCTAGGGTAGTCCCCACCCGGAGATCCGATTGGGGGACTATTTTACCTCCGGAATATTTTACCCCAGAAAGATCCATAGAGGTATTTTCAGCTTTTCAGCCTATCATGGGAAATATAATGAGGTAGTTTCCCCTTGCTTTCCTCATCGCAGTTTCACAGAGTGATTACCCATCTGTAGCTGTTCAGATCCACATGATCACCACCTACAGAGGTACTGTGCAAGCTGCTGCCCTTGCACAGGGGGATGTAAAACCCCCAAGACTGCTTCTTAGTCTGACTCTTCCCCTCAGACCTTTCCGGCTTGGATGGTCCTACCAGGAGAATTATCTCCCGCCGGCATAGCTCTTTAGTTCGTAAGAGTACACAAACCCTCCCACCTCTGTAAGGTTATGCAGTCCTTAGGGAGGGTACATTAAAATAAAACAGTAACAAAAACTCTGAAGCCGAATCCTCTCAAACGGGCGTCAGTTTATCATTATCAGCATAATTATATTTTTGGTACTACCGAAAAATCAAGTTTGTATTCTGTCACCACTTCTATCCGAAAGCGTTCCTTTAATTTGATTTATCAAACATTACTACATTAAAATAAAACATTTGTTTTGCCGCAGCTTTGCGGAGTTGCATAATTAAAACGAAAGAAAATATAATTCACTTTGTAAAAACCCAACTATATTAATAGAAACAATGCAATTCCTATCTTGTGCGCATCTCCCCCGCCACTTGAAACTAGTTTTACTGCATGAAATAGCGTGGCGCACTGATACTATATAAGGTTAGATACCGTAAAGTAGTGGTCCTCAAAGGTAGGGTCGCGAGCAGTCTACGCTATGCCAACTGATTTTTTCCTAATCCTCCCGATCCTTCAATTTTAATTTATAGTTTATAAGTCTATGTTTTATGTTTGATTGACAGTTGGAATCTTCAGAATAAATGCTTTGCTGAGAGAGGAGCAAAAATTTAGCAAGACATGGGCTGGCGCGCCATCCTGCAGAACCACGCCTGTTCCGTGATCCCTCTGTTGGTCAGCTCTGGTATAAGATAATTCTTCAACATTTCCAGATATAATGCACGGTTTACAGATCCGTCAAAGAAATATGGACCAATCACATGACTGGCAGTTATACCTGCCCACAACATCACGTGTGGTGGGTTGTTTTCAATCTTCAACGTGTAATGAGGATTCTCTTTGGACCAAACAACATTTCTCTAACAACACAAATACCGCGGAAGATGTTACGAAGGGCATGGCAACGCATCAATCTCTGTGTCGAATATGACGGTGACGCTGGATTCATAAAATACGAGTACATTTCAAAGAATGTAACGAATATATCATAAAAGTAAATCAGGAGTACGATGACTTCTCGGACACTGTGTGTGTGTTATTCCAATGTAATAAATAACAAGTAGATATGTCTCAGTAATGACAAACATCTAAAAAATCTATCTATACGCATAAATATTTATAAATAAAATAATTTCAGCGGTAACATTTTAGCTTATTATCATAAATTCCCATTTTCGGAGAAATCCGTTTTTTTTACATCTCAAAAAATCATGGGGGGAGGGGGGTTCGCGGCGACCGAACATCCGCACGGAGGGGGGTCGCAACGCACGGAGGGGGTCGCAAAGTAGATCTGCCTGAGAACCACTGCCTTAAAGGGACCGTCATTGTATACATTATATATGTAGTTTTAATACATTGATCCTATTAATTATATCAAAACCAAATGGTTTTGATATAATTTTGTCTTGAATTTGATTTCATGTAAATGTCCCGATTCAATATTTCAAAGATGTGTAAATGTCCCGATTTGTGATTTCAAAAATCTGGTAACCCTATGGGAGGAAACAAAAAGTCGTGTGTGAAAAACTACCAATGAGAACACAAAAACAAAAGTGGGGGAATGGAGTAATAAGTACATACTAAGTAATCAATCTATTGTATCTATGGGGAAGATTGCGGCTTGGGAGAGATTGGGGGATGGGAAGGAGTGCGTACTTATTACTAATGCTCTTCGTCGATAAATGTCTTTATTTAAATTTCCACCTATTAAGAAAAGGAAGATAATCGTGATAGTAACGGGTATCCGATCCTTACCGGTTAACTTGGCTATTTTTCCGAAGTAGAAAGGACAAATCAGCGTATACGGGTGGCACGAAAAATCCAATTAAGAAAAGTTCACAATATGGTCCTGGGGAAAAAATTCTGCGCCATACAGCAATTAAGCCCGGATTGGGTATTGCACGGAGCATATTATGGAAGGGGAGGTGAATTTTTAAAAAGGGAACGTCGAGGAATATGAATTCCGTGCCAACGTAGATTCATCGCACCGCCGTGTTTTTCAGCGGCGAGTAGATTTTTTTTCACCGGGAGAGAATTTTCGGAAAATAAATCGGCAAACGCCCCGGTGAACACTTTCGAAATCAATGGCTAGGAAAAAACAATAAAACGAAATCGAACGATTATTTGGTGGATCGGAAATACCTAGCTTAAAGCCTAGTTAGATGAACATTTGGGCGGACGTTGTGCTTCTGGGATATTTATAAAAGTTGCGAAGTCCCACTCTACTTGTCAGCGACAAGCTGTGCGACAAACGTCGCCTATCTCTCGAGGAACGTGAAAACGCTTTAATCAATACGACACCGCATCTCGTCGTCGACGTCAGAAATAAAAACATTCGCACGAACGCAGAATAAAACGCGGGGAAATGAATCATCCTATTCGTTGGAGGTTTTAATTTTTTGCGTTTTTTAAAATCTTATGCGTTAGGTCTGTCCGTCTGTCTGTAAGTATGACGCGCTGGCTCCCCCTAAACGGAAGCAGATGCTGTCTTCTTTTTTTTGGCAAACCGATTAAGTATTCTATCTCGCTGTGCGCGTTTCCTTGTGGAGGTCCGTCTGTCTGTCACGCGATAACCCTTAAAACAAAAGCATCTAGAGCAGGGGTTCTTAACCTTTTTTGTGCCATGGACCCCTTTGAGAGTCTGATGAAAGCTACGGACCCCTTCTCCGAAAAATGTACAAAAACGCATAAATAAAAAAATTTACATAGAAATAATAGATTGTATTACAAAGGAAAACCGTTACGCTCACATACAGTCATTTTCAAAATATAAAAGCAATTTACAAAGAATATCTCTTTTTTCATGCAAAAAATCAATTACAATTCCCTGAATAAATTGAAATATATACAAATTATGTAGATTAAAAATTAAACTTTAATTCTGTTTAAAAGGACATTTCAGTGAGAAGGCTGTTGCTGTTTGGCTTGAATAAGAGGATGAAATTGCAGAGGGGTCTTTGACAAGGCAACATGCATACCATGTTTGACATCCAATCAATTTCGATTTTTTGTTTTGTTGGTAACAAGTGTTGAAAATCCTGACTCGCATAGATATGTGGTTGTAAACGGAATTAGAGCTCTCATAGCTCGCTTTACCAGACGAGGGTAGGCTTGAGTCAAGGGACACCAAATTTCTCCAAGACTCTTCTAGTTAAACTCAAGTCATCTAAAGTTCTTTGTCCTAAGGTCAATGAGGTCATCTTTGGAAAGGTCTGCATCAATAATACAATTTATATCAGCAAGGAGAGGATGACGGATCCATGGTTCAACTTTAATGTCATCTGAGCAGAAGTAACCTTTGAAAGAGTTCTGAAGTGTTTTCAGGTGTCTGCACATTTCTGCCTGCAAAGAAATGACAGAGCTATTTCTCTCTCAACTCCATCCTGAAAAAGCACTTCCTCCAGCATTGGAAAGTTTGTATGGTTGTCTGCCTCCAATCTCCTCTTCCACAGTGGCAGCTTAGCCAAAAGAGCTTGTAGTTTTTCAGTAGCATCCATAATGGTGACTGCAGGACCTTGAATTGAAAGATTTACCTCATTGATATGTTCAAAAAATATCCACCAGGTAAGCCAAGCCATGGATGAACTCCTCCCTGTCAAACTGTTCCAAGAATGGGCTTTCCTTTTTTTTTTCAAAAAAAGTGAAACATCTCCTCTAAGTTCTATCAATCTCTTAAAGACGTCCTCTGGAAAGCCAGCAAACTTCTGTGTGGTTGAGGACTTCATATGCTCCCATTTCTCGAAAAAGCTTTAAAAAACACGATGATTCAGAGACCTGGCTCTGATGAAGTTGACGACTTTCACGGTAGTTGACAACACTTCTTTCAGAATTCGCACGAAAAATCGATATTTTTTAATGTATTTTCAGGATGGACAGATGCGGGGTGAAAATGAACTTCAAATTTTTTTCCGTCAAGTTCACGGACCCCCTAAAATCCATCCACGGGCCCCTAAGGGGTCCGTGGACCACAGGATATAAACCCCTGTTCTAGAGACTTAGTTTTTTCGCCAATCGATTCAGTATTCTCTCTCGCTGATAAAGTTTTCTCGGTTTTTCCGCCTGTTGGTCTAAACTTTCCATGTTATTATTTCAGATTAATCGTACTAGTATACATAAATTTTAATATTGTGTTAACAAATAAATAAGAAACGTTTCTGATGTCGAGGGGCTTGAATAAAAATATATGTACCTCAATCTATATACTATAAAACAATAAGAAGTTAACATAAAAGTTATAAAAAAACAATTTACTGTTCGCTTCGGCAGCTCTTTACACACTTGTACTAAAGAAAGGTCGATTTTCGCGCAACGAGTGACGTAAAATTCTTAATGAAATTCATCCTGTGACATTCGTGGATCAAAAGGATGAGTTTATAGCGGAAAAACCCTTGCGATGATTGTGATTCGAAAGTTCCTCGTGAGAAAGTGATTCTCTCAGGGATTTCTGTCGGTGCGGCAGAGAATTTTCAAAGAGATCCCGGACTCCTTACGCTCAATGGAAATCATTGGCGAATCCGGTAGATTTAAATCGATCTGAAAACTTCTGCGACTTATCGTCATGACCCCGGACCGTAAGTTTCGAACGGAAGAGCTTTCTACATATTGTTCATATAATCCCTTTTCGCGGAACCAATCAGAAAGTTAGAGATGGATTGGCAATAATAAATAATTGCTTAAATACTCGATATTTTTTTAAAAAAGGTCTATAACTGGTATCACATAAAATAGTATTAAGAATACATTTTTACAATAATTTTCCCATAAATATACCGTAAGCAATGGCGGCCCGAGGCCTTTAGATTTAGATAATTTTTTATAGACATTTTAAAGGTGATTTTGATTTACATATTGTTTCATATAATCAAAAATCAAAACATTTACATTCTACACAATAATTTAAGAATTTCCGTCGAGATAGCAGCCTGCTCAACGATATAAAAGATAACCAAAATTTATTTAATTTCAAATCGCCTCCAGAATTTTGGCGTCCTGGTCAGTCGCCCGGATAGCCGGTAGCTCAGAACAACCTCTGTTAAAGTGGCAAAAGTTAGGTTATCTACTCCCTTTATCTTTAGAATGAAAAACGTATCTTAATTTGTATATGCATTATAGAAGTCTACGCCCCCGTTTTTGTCGATACACGATAGATGGCCTATATTTTGTTTATCTTTTGCCCTGTCAATAAAGAATGTATCTGTTTCAAAGGAATGGTTGATTTGGATCCTTCTGCGTTCCCTTTGGCCAACAAAGTTGAAATTTTCAATTACGAACATTTTAACGACAATTTTATCTGTATTTAAAATTTTGGGGTCAGCATTGACCCCACGATAGTACTTATGTGACTCTAAATAACCATAGTAGTTCAGAGTTAATGATGCTTAATAAAATATAGAGACAAATTCTAATTAGCAGTATACTGTTTTTAAAAAATAAACTGGTTTAACAATATTTTTATTGGTGAGATTAATAAACAAGTAAAGCAGGAGCTCAAATCACGTGTTCTTATACATTTTCGGAATTCTGGCTTGCCTGCTCTTGTGAGGAGGGAAGAACCCGCACCGGTGGAATGATAATTCTCATTAGACTTTCCATTCGTGAATACTTCACTCCTCTAGCTTCAGTAGTTTGGATACGATGCCACTTCAAAATTTCGAATTTTCCGAAATTTAGGCCATCTAGTGAAAAGTCTATGAACTATCGAGAATCTTCAAACAGCGTAAACTTAATGGATTGATATGAGCTATCGAATTTTTAAAAATCCTAAAAATGCTACTGAAACAAAAACGTTGATTGTCTACAGACGGAAAGACAAAAGTGATCAAATGAGCGCGTATTTTATTTTGAGAAAACAAGCTCAAAAATGCCGCTTTCGCGTAATATTTCTGCTTTAGAAGGAGAGTAATCAACGCAATCTCGTGATCAAGAGGTCATTCATAGGCACAATGCGCGCAAATTATGCGCATCAAACTGGATGTATGAATAGATAATCGTTTCAGTTAAATGACACCCACTGTGTGTACAACTTGAACATTTTAAATATACATTCACACACGATATATTTTCGGTTTTGATTCCATTTTCTTTTTCAAAACGTTAGTCTACGGTTTTATTCACGACTAGCTGGAGTTATCCGGCTTCGCTCGGAAAAGAATTTTCTTTTAAGTAGAAAATGATTTTTATTTCTCGGGGCCCCGCGCTGTCGGTGCCCCCAAATTTCTCAAATGTGTTATTCGGAGAAGAGGTTCACACGGAATTTTAACTACCACCTAAAGAGACCACTGAAAAATTTTAGTCAGGCTTGTGCTCGTGCGTGTATCTCAATGGCGAATCCATCATATAATCAAGGAAAACTGCTTTTCTAAAAATATTATAAACAGAATTAAAATATTCGGTCTTTCGTGCGTAAAATAAGTCATTTCCCGTGGTCGTAAGTTAATATTTAGGTATATTTATATCCACATCAGTGAAGGGCTGCATGGCATTTTGACCCTTCTCCACACCATTTCCCATGCATTCTTATGGAAATAGAATTTCGTTGACCCCATGAGGTGTAAGAGACCCCACGGTCTGCAAACATAGATCCTTTTGTCCATAGGATGGTCCATGAAACTTTTGAATTCGATAGCTTCAACGGTGTAAAAACGTATAAGGGACATAAAAACATACATATATACACACATTCGTTTTTATATATTGTTTTATGGTCGCCATTTTGTTTCAAGATGGCTGACACAATGATCTATGTCTATTCGACTTTTATGTAGTGCTAGAAGCTATTTAAAGTTTGTTCCATGAAAATCCGTTGAGTTTATCAAGAGAAAAGGGTGTTTTATGACCGCCATTTTGCCTCAAGAAGGCGGACAAAATTTTTAATAGCTCGTTGTAAACCCCCAGGCCATACTGTAAACACTATGTATAAATTTCGTGCTGATATGTTCAGCCGTTTTCAAGTGATGCCCGAACAAAGAGAATAACAGACAGACAGAATTAGCGTTTTATTTATATAGATAAATAATCTTGATACAAAAAAGGACAAGGAAAACCAAATTAGACCTCAAATCCCCTTCAAGATTTTTCTTTCCAAATGTTTTAAACGATATGAAAAAGGATTATTATTGTATGCATCTGCATCCTTTTCTCTTTTGAAGATATTTTTAAAAAATAGGCTTCTTCCTAGTGGCTATATTCCCCTGTTCTGATTTTAAAAAAGCGCACGGGTCGATATTTCCTTTCTAAATCGAGCAAAACGACCACTTTCGCAAGTTTTTCAAAAAATACGTTAATGCGAAAAAAAATTCTTTTGCCAGATGCGGCGCGAGAAACGGACGAGGTGATTTTGTTACACGCTTTCTTTTGTTTTAGATCAACCATGGGCGTATCCTTTCTCCGAAAAAATTAAACGACTCGCAGCGGAGCAGAGTTGTCCGAAGTTTCAAAATTAGATCGTTAAAGTCTCCCGTTTGGAAACGGTAGGCATAATCACTCTTCGCCACGATTAAGTGCCTTCTAGCGTTAGGAAAAAGGATTGAGTTGAAAGGGGAAGCGAAAATTGAGTCGAAGAATCAAGTAATGATAATAGGATGTACCGCATGTTATCATCAGGTATATAACATAATCGTTCCGAATTTTTACCAGAATAACGTTTGAACTTTTAAAAAACTTTTCCAAGATATTCAGCGAGTTGATTTCAAAATCGGGCATTATGATTGTATGATTAGATTAACGAGAAACAAAATTAGTACGCTTTTCGCAAACAAAAATGATGAGTTAATTTTACGAAATTATTTTTGAAAATAATATAAAATGAGCTTTGAAGTTGATTTCTTTTTAAGAAAAAATGTGGATAATCCTTTCGCGATGGATCGTAAATTATATAGTAATCAAATGCCGATGAATATACGAGGTCTGACAATTAAATAACGAGACTGGTAACAATGCAAAGTTTGAGTCCATTTGAGGTTGATTCCGAGTGTTTCTTTCTTTAGGTACATGCCAGATCTCAACAATATAACAAACTTGTTTTGACAACAATAGCGAGTGCAGAACTGCGGCGCTTTTAATGAAGTAGTGTTTGGATAGCTCGTCACGAAAATGAGTGAGCAACATTTTGAACAACGGATCAACATGAAGTTTTTGGTCAAACTTGGAAAAAAACGAGCCGAAATCTTCAAAATGCTAAAGCAAGTGTATGGGGAAGAGGTTATGTCAAGAGCGCGTGTTTTTGAATGGTGCAAACGGTTTTCTGAAGGAAGGGACAAAGTGGAGTTTGACAGTCGTTCTGGACGTCCTACAACATCAAAAACTAACGAAAATGTAAAAAAGGTGAGAACTCTAGTGCGAAACGATCGACAACTCACTGTGAGAATGACTGCAGAAGAACTGAATATCAATAGAGAGACTGTACGTTTGATTTTGATGGAAAATTTGGGGATGAAGAAAGTGTGTGCGAATATGGTGCCCAAAAACCTCACTCTCGATCAACTGCAGCGGAGGAGGGAAGTTTGCGCTAACCTTTTGCAACGAATAGAAGATAATGACGAATGGTTGAACAGAGTCATTACTGGGGATGAAAGTTGAGCTTTTCAGTATGACCCTGAGAGACAAAGCGGCAGAGCATGCAATGGAAATCTCGAGATTCACCCCGCCCCAAGAAAGCACGGATATCAAAATCCAAAGTCAAGACAATTTTGGTTTGTTTCTTAGACCACAAAGGGATAGTGCATCGAGAGTTTGCCCCACCTGGTCAGACTGACAACCAAACATTTATCTCGAAGTCTTGAAAAAATTGGGACAGTGGGTTTGTGAGGCCGGAATTGTTTCCAGAGAAGTGGATTCTGAACCATGACAACGCGCCTTCACACACAGCGCTTTCCGTCAAGGAGTTTTCGAAAAAATCGATTGTGACCCTAGAACATCCAGCTTACCAGATCTTGCTCCGTGTGACTCCTTTCTCTTCCCTGAAATGAAGAATCACCTCAAGGGATCACATTTTGGAACTGTAGAAGAGATTCAAAAGGTTACGACGGCCGTTCTAAACAACTTGCAAGAGAAGGACTTCCGGAGGTGCTTCGAGAATTAGAAACAAAGCTGGCGTTCCTGTATAGCTTAAGAAAGGAATTACTTTGAAGGAGATCACTTAAGTTTTGGATTAAATTTAATACAATACTGCCTGTAAGTACAGTCTCGTTATTTAATTGTCAGACCTCGTAGTTCACCGAAGAAGCCACAGCCAGGTGGATTTACATACAACACTCAGCAAAGGAAAAAAAATAATTATGGAAACACAAGATAACATGAATGAACCTTAGTTTGTATCAATTTAGAGTGTAAGTGTTATTAATGCTAAGAACATATTGTCAGAGCCGGGACAAGGGCTATGCTAGCGAAGCACTCGCCTTGGATGCAGCACACTAAGGGGCGCGATAAAAATGACAATTTGAACTCTTAAGTGTAACGTTTTACTTTATAAAAGATATTTTATTTATCTCTAAATTGTAAATAAAATAGTTTTGAGAGAAAAAATTCTGTACTCTATACTTTCATTACGAGGGGGCCGTAATTCTCAAACCTTGCCTAGGGCGCAAAAATGTCCCGACGCCTCATATTGTTCCAAAGTTCAATATGATTAAGAGTGTTGGACCTAAACTCACAAAAATAAATTACGAACTGTGCTAAAAAAATCTGTAAGAGACACACAAGTTTACTGCGGAATTCACTGCAAATTTCATTTCTGGCGTTCGCATGCTTGCAATGAGTGCCGTGAAATCCCCTGCGGAGAGGTAGCAAATTTCTCGATTGCTCGGTTATTTGAGGCTATTTATCCTTCTCCCTCTCTCTATCATTCCCTTTTTTTCTCTCTCCTGGCTATCTCGTACCCTCCTGGAGAGTGGGTAAGAGGTTTTCCGACAAATTAAAATAAGGGACGAGGGGAAGGAAGGGAGAGAGAATGATAGGGAGAGGGATAAAGCCAGAACGAGAGCCATCTAGGGGTGGATAGAAAGGCTGAGAGGGAGAGAAGGAAGATGGCCGAAGGGAGGGTTGAGAAAATGCTTTGGGGAATGGATGAACCGAGAGGGTATTTGGAAGGAATTAGGTTGTTTGCTGGAGGGAAACGTAAGGGAGATGGATGGGAAGGTGGAAGACGGGTGTGGATGAGGGAAGAATGGATGGGTGGATGAAGAGGAGGTTGAATAAAAGATTGAGGTGAAAGAGAAGGCTCTTATGTCGGACAGCGTAAATGAGATAATTAGAATGTAAAATTTAAGACGGGAAAAATAAAGAGGACAACCAAAGGGGATGAAAGCGGTTGCTAATGTTAAAACGCGATGAAAGTTATATTCTGCAACAACGGGATAATAGATTTTTCTTTCTATGTCCTGCAACTCTCCGTCGGGAAAGTCTTCCAGAAAAAGTTAACTACTACTACGGGAAGAATTTTTTAGCGATAATTATAAACAAACTTTCGAGCTGTGATTTTACTTCGCAACGAAAAACAGAAAGCACAATAATCCTTTGTAAGGTCTTGCATAATTTTCATTTCCACTTATGATAAATTTATGCTCACATCATGGGGGAGATGCGGATTTTGTAATTAACTATAAGAAATATCGAGCATGGTATTTCATGTGGATCGAGAAAATTAATACTACCATTATATTAAGACCTTGAGCTTCCAAGTACTCTTCGTCTTACCCTGAAAATCCTGGGTAATTTCTATGAAAATATATATTTTTTGATCGCTATGTCAACCTTACTGACTGTCACACCACATTTCACCCAAATTAAAATGTAGAATAAAAATAAATCACTGAATACCCCCTGACACCCACCAAAAAGGTGACTTGCAGGGTATCATGTAGATATAAAAACATGGCATTAGTCAAGAAACATTCATTCCTTAATTACGTATAATTTATACCAACTTTCGACTAATATTTCGCATTCACAATTCTGAAATTTTTTAACTGCTTAAAATTTTCCCTCAAACAGACATGAAATGTCCCCGTATTGGCCCGCAATATATCCCCTTATTTATTCCGTGGGTCCGGCAATATTTAAATTAGATTTTTGTGCATGGTTCATCATGTAAAGCCATTATAATAAATCAAATCCGAAAATTTTACATTCTTGGTACCGCAATTTTTTATAGCACCAAGAATTTAAAGTAGTAGAAAGATGCGGGTCTTTGAAGTTGGGTTTTGTGTGAAAGGGCAATCCTCATTTCCTTCGACGCGGGACGCCATTATGTGACTACGTGGACCTATTATTAAAATGTCTGCCTGAGCCTGCTCTAATGCTTTCGTCTGTCTCCAAAAGATTTAATCCCATACGGCCAAAGCGACCTTTTGAAGAACGAAATGCCTAATTAAAATTCAAGTTTCTCTGCTTTAATATTTGTTCGCCTAGTTGGACCATTTCTAGTAAAAATAAAAAAATAACGACATTCCCTCCACCGAAGTTGCCAAATTAAAAGTCTCACTTTGATACACGCAACTCATTTCAATGAAGCTTTCATGCCGTCAATATTTTTATTTGGCTGGAGGACTCGTCTCACCACGAAAATATTTCCAACTAACTAGACATCTTATAAAAAATTAACAGAATCCTTTCTGAAAAGAACGAAACGCATTCTTATGTTCATCTTATGAAAAAAGTGGAAAAATGGGAATCGTATATAGGTAAGACGTCGGTTACCAAGATTTCGTTAAGGATACGGCTTTGTAATTATTTAATGCCGCTAAATATAATTTTCTCAAAGAATATTCTTATTTCAAATTTAGTTTCAATGTCCTTGTACTCATTGCAATGAAAAACTAATTAAGATTTCAAAAAATATTTTGAATTTATTTCTGTCTGCACAAGTAATCAGAGAGAATAAGATGTTTTGAAAGAAAAACTGCATGTCAACACATCAAATATACAAAGATACAATGTCTAAAATACTGGATTAAAAAAAATGTTACTCCAGCAAGATGATACTTAAGGCCGTCTGCAACCATCTTGGGTAAAGCTATTCCTGTAATTAGGATTTTCTTTTCCTTTGTGATAATTAAATTAATATATCCCAAAGTCTCGCTATTCCTTTGTGTAATCAACATTTTAAAATAAATACTATCATTTCTTTCCGATATAAAATTATACCATCTTTCTTTTGGATAAAAATAAAGAAGAACGCCTCCAATTAATTAGTTCTATTTAAAATAATAAATGGATACAATGAAACTACATAGTTAATCATTGAAAATCATCGCCATCGGTGCGATTCGTTTCCATCTAAATTATATGCAAGACTAATTAAGTGTAACTAACAAAAAATTGAACGATATTATGATTTCAGTGTGGAAAAATAACGCTAACATATTGGAGAAGCACACAGGTTTTATTTTTCTGGCAACTGTTTCAGAGTTTTTTGCGATGCTCTTTTTTTGCCGAGGACTCCCATACGATCCATATTTCACGATTTCTGTCACATTTGACCGGAGCTCGGGAACGGAACAAAAAAGTGAAATCGCAATTTATCAGTGTATGTGTGTGTGTGTGTGTGTGTGTGTGTGTGTGTGTGTGTGTGTGTATATATATATATATATATATAAGACACGGGAGAGTGGCCTCAGGATTTTCTAGAAGTAACAATAACCCCTCTAAAGAAGAAGCCAAAGGCAATGCAGTGTAAAGATTACAGAACTATAAGCCTTCTGTCACACACATCGAAGATCATCACGAGGATTCTTAATAAAAGGCTGGAGAAAAAGGCAGAAGAAATAATAGGGGAAGATCAATGCGGTTTCAGAAAAGGACGAGGAACTAGAGATGCTATAGGAGTAGTTAGAATCATATCAGAAAGGGCAATAGAATACAGTCAAGATATCTGCGCATGTTTCGTAGACTGGCAGAAGGCCTTTGATAGAGTAAATTGGGTAAAGTTGATGAAGATATTAAAGGATATAGGTGTAGACTGGAAAGACAGGAGACTGATTAAGAATCTATATGAGAATCAAGTTGTAAAGGTCAGGTTTGAGAATGTGGACACCTGCGGAATAAATATCGGTAGAGGAGTAAGACAAGGCTGCTGCCTATCGCCAACCCTATTCAATATATATGGAGAAAGTCTAATGCAAGAAGCTTTAGAAGGCACAGGAGATTTCAAAATTGGAGGAAGGATTATAAGAACATTAAAATACGCAGATGATCAAGTACTTCTAGCAAGAAAGGAAGAGGAGCTACAAAAAATGATAAATAAACTAATGATAACTGGTAGAAAATACGGTATGGAAATAAAGGTCATTCGAATATCGGGTAAAGAAGAGATTCTGAACATAACTATTGGGGGAAAGCCATTAGAACAAGTTTCAGAAAATAAATACCTTGGAAACATCATAACAAGTGAAGCAAAATGTACGGATGAGATCAGGATTAGAATAGGAAAAGCAAAAGCGGCTTTCAGAAGAAAGAAACACCTACTCACGAGGAATATAAGGGAAGATATCCGCAAGAAGTTGATAAAATGCTACGTATGGGGCAGAAACATGGACGCTAAGGAATAATAAAATCAAATACTTGGAAAGCTTTGAACTGTGGACTTGGAGGAGAATGCTGAAGATAAAATGGACAGATAGGATGAAAAACGACACTCACCAATCGGACGACTTCAGGTTGGCGAGGCCCCGGGGATGTCGAAGCGACACACGTAAAAGAACACGTTTGTGATGTTTCTGTGTTTTAGTGTTGTTTTACGTGTGTCGCTTCGACATCCCCGGGGCCTCGCCAACCTGAAATCGTCCGATTGGTGAGTGTTCACTGGGTTTCCTCATTCCAACACCTTTTTGCCATCCATATATTCATTTTTACCTTTCCTTTTCCGTGAGCTGTGCTGTTATATATATATATATATATATATATATATATATATATATATATATATATATATATATATATATATATATATATATATATATCGGACATGGCCAAACCGCGGCTCTTTTATCCTAGTATGCGGCTCTTTTAAATTTCCATGCAGACGCGTATCAACTTTTTTCTCTACAGGACACAATAACGTAGTGTGACTCGAGATGTCTTTGGGATGAACGTGCATTACATCCAAATTGCTTCGGATACAGGTTGTTTTGCTTTTCGTAAATTTATGAGCGAATAATATGTCATATCGTATCCTGATATATATGTGCGCGCGCGTGCGTGCGCCGCGTGTGTGCGTGCGCGCGTGTGTGTGTGTGTGTGTGTGTGTGTACGCGCGCGCTATCTAACCAATTTTAGCGTGTACATATGAATACTCCGTCAACAACGCAAGGGATGTCTCACAAAATATTAGGCGGTGTTTTGTGTTGCCTGCTAGAATATGTTAACCCTTTTTTGCCGGAGGCTCACTTTGCCCTTTAATAGCTCCTTTCTCCGGAACTTTCACGTCCGCCTCTATCCCTAGATTTTTATAATATTCGACTAGTTTCATAAATTTTCGCGGTGTAAACGGTTAAAAATTTATAGCTTGCTCATAGTTTAACTGAAGTTATTGTTGCCGGTTAATGAATAAAAAGATAATTCAAATTCACGCACTTGCTCACGCGTGCGCTGTTTCCTATCTTATATGAAGGAAATTATTGTGAAGGTTTGAGGTATACCTGCATTTCCATTAGAATTTTTTATTTTTTCTTCACGTATGCTCGTAAGCTAATTTCTAAAACTTCAGCCAAAAGGATCCCGAGGAAATTAAATTTGTTCAATCATATATCCCATTGGTGCTTGCAAAAGGATTAGGGAAACCCAGTTCAACATTCAGTAAAGTATCGCAATTTGGGACAAATTATCTTTAAATATTGCTCTAATTGACTGATGAAATATGAAAGAGCTAAATAAACTACTTAATAATAAAATGAACTTTCATAATCTTGAAAAAAGCCTTAAATTTAATATTATTAGATAAAAAATAGATACCTGTTTGCCTCAATGCCCATTTTCCAGAAAAAATTATGAGAATGCAACTTCCTCTTCTTTCAAATAAGAAAACTGACTCATTGTCAAAAATACGTTCAAATCAAATAAAAACCTGTGGAAAAGTAAAATTAGATGAATTAATTAATTTGTTTAACATGTAGTATTTATTTTTAAATTACTGCTAAAAACTAGTTAAAGGAGTCCAAATTAAATAGGTCATATAATAATGAAAAATAAAATAGAGAAAACATTTTTTAAATTTTAAATGTATTTAAAAAATATTTGTCGAGAGTAAAGAGGACAGGAGTAATGCTGATTTTTATCAAAAATAATTTTTTAAACTTCATTCATTATTGTTCAATATAGATTTGAGATTACAATAGTATCAGAACATTTATTTAAGTTTCATTAAATAAAGCCAATTTTCTGAAAAATCTCAAAACTACTATAGTTAAAAGAAAAGTGCGATCTTAAAATATAGCTAAAGCTCATTGCAGTTCACGTAAGTATTTAGTACATAGTAAGTTATTACACGTCTTCCTTGAATGGTAAATTGAATGTTCATTTACGTTTTATCCTATTTTTATGCGTTAAAAAGAGTTAGTAAAATAATTCAATTATTTGGTTAGATTCTATAAGTTTAAAATAACTTATAATTTGCTCAAACATTTTAAGTAAATTTTTGCTTATTCTTCATACATTATATCTTATTATTTCGGTTTTCCTCTTATTCTCAGCAAATATTTGGATAATCATTTGGCTTCTCTGATATTAATTATTTCAACAATGTACTTAATTAAAACAAATAAAACTTTCAAAAACACTGATTAGATTGTGTATGAAAGCAAAACCAGATCATAGCAAATTTTACTGATTTTTCATATCGAAATCAAATATCTTTGAAATACTTTTATGATGATCCCGTCTTTTTTGACGGTAAATTTTCTAGTACATTAATAATAATCAAATCAAAAAGTATCCTTTCACGCTTCGAATGTCTTAGGCACAACATTTAGAAACAATGCAATGAAAGTGATGGAAAGTAGAGAAAAATTGAATGATGCAAAAATTTTGATGAAAATAAAAAATTGGCAAGTCGAACGAAATATATGGCTTTGATTTGTGGGGCTTAATTGTTTAAAGAGCGAATAGCCACTTTTGATGTAGGATGGGACAGCCTAGCATTATTCAGCGTAACTTCCTCTTCATCTTGCATAAAAACAAAGTATGAGAGCATTTCGCGTTAAAAAAGAAATCACAACATAAATATCGTGTATATACGAGTATATGTCATTATCGTATTGACCGAATCAACGTCGAGGGAAATAGTTTGCGCCCATCTAAGAGCAAGTGGACGAAGCAGATGGACGTGGGAGGTGGATAACGAATGAGACAGCAAGGCCTAAAGGGTGATGAAGACGAAAAGAAAAGGTCACGTGATTTTTTCGGATGCTCTCTTGGAGATGGGATTCGGTCGGAAAGGAGGAACAGGGTGGAGGGGTTGGATGAATGGAAGTTCCGTTTTTGGCCGGAAAGGGACAGGGCGGGCGAGAGATTGGTTAAAGCAAAGCGGGTTGCCTAGTAGCTCAAGGGGAATGGGCTGAGTGTGTTTTGTGTCTTAGCTGGAATTGGGAACGCGTTACGCTCTGGAAAAATAGGAGGGTTTAGTGCAGGTCGTGAGGGGTGGATTTGTATCCTCTGGGTTTTTGGGATCATGAATGGGAAACGGAGAGAAGAGCGACGGACGGAATAGTGAGAGACAGATAGAGAGAAGGAGAGGAAGAGAGAAAGCTCGAAAATGGTGTTTACGCAATTACAGAGGCACATATTGTAATGGAATTCGTACTGGAGTTTCGGAGTAGTCGAATCCATAAATTTTCAACTGCACGCAAAAACAATTGGCTGCTCGCGGAAACATGTTGGAGCAAAACACGCGGCGTTAGCTTACATAAGATTAAATTCCGATTCACTCGTAAATGTGAAATTACATCTTGACTTGTAGGATATATCCCGATTTATCAACTTACGTACTCTTGTCCATTATCAATTAAGTTTCCAAAATAGATGGGGTCAACTAAGTCATAGTCCCAAGCTAGATAAATTAAACGAATTAGTACTGGTTTCCATTTTTTTTCGAGAAGTTTCACGAGAATTTTCAACCCCACCTGTCGTCTTCATAGATAATGTATACGTATAAAGTTTGAAAATCCAAGCAAAGTTTTATACTTCACGGAAAGTGAAACATTCCTACCTGATCATTACAAAGAAAAAGTAATAACAGAGCTCTATGGTTACAACTAATTACAAATGAAGAAGCCTAATTCCCACAAAAAATAATAAAAAGGAAGTGCACAGGGGAAATTACTCCAAACCAGGGATCGAACACTCACGCAATCTCACACTCTCCGAGTTTAGGGGAAATTACTCCGTGCCAGGGACCCTTTTCTCACACACACACACACACACGACACACACAAGCAATCAACCACACACGTGTACTTCCTTTTTAAGCGTTCTTTACAAAAAGTAAAAAAGAACGCCTTATGGACAAGTCGCGTCCGTCCGTCCGCATGTTTCATCTGCGAAACTACTTGGCGGATGCTGATGAAATTTGATATTTAGGCTAAGAAACGAAGAAAATTATATAAATGGTTTATGTACCCTAATCGGGAGTGCCGCTTTACCGGTGACAAAAAATGAACTTTTCTTTGTCTCGTAAAAATTCACTTACAACAAAAAAGACGACCGGATGTGTTGCTCTATACATTAAATATAATATTCAAATCACGCAAAATGTATTTACGTAATATTTAAGTGAAAATAACCGTCGAAAGGACTAAAAATGATTATGATCCGATTTTGTCCCGGTTTTTTCTTCCTCGAAACTTAAAATGTTCCGGTTTTGCTTCCTCGGCACCTGGACGCGCTAGTTATGGAGCGTATATATACAAACGGGGAAAGTGAAAGGAGAAAAAAATAGGGGTGGGGAAAAAGTCACATTGTTGTGATTGGGGAGTCAGGAAGTCCTTTGGAATTACCTTTATTAGAAAGTGAAAGCTGTGACACTGCGTGAAGGTTCGGTCCATGGCGTGGAATAATATCCCCTATGTATGTTGAGTACTTCCCTTTTATTATTTTTATGGTTATTAGGAGGTTTCTCCATTTTCCATCTGATCGTTACAGTTCCTATTAACGCGCTTAGTTATAAATTTCTTTAGAATTTAAACTTAAATTTAATCAGTGATAGACAAAATCAACTGACTTAAGAACAATATCAAATTAGCCGATATTTTTGTTTAAGAAACTCTTGTATAAACATGTTAATTTTCGATATTTGATGGAAATATTATTAATATTGATTAATGCGTTTTATACTATATCAATATAATTTTCCAGTACAACTTCAACAAATTAAGTTCTTAAGGTGTTATGTTCGAAAAATAAACTGCTTATAAAAGTATATTTAAAAAATTCTGACTTAGTTTAGCATAAATTTCGCATCACTTATTCGATTATATTTTTCGACTCTTTAAAAACATTTGACAGTGACCTTTTATTGTTTTAGTGAGCTTGGTCTGTGTTCGTTTCGTAGGCTTAGGCTGGATAAAAAATGATGATCTTTACGTTATTAACGTCACCCATTGAAAAGTAGTCAGCATAGAACAAGATAAACAAATTATGTACCCAAGTGATAAAACTGCTTTATATTCCGTTTGTGGCGCATTTATGTAACAAATATTATTAAATTTTAGAATCGCAAAATTATATCATAAACAGCATTTATATGCGTGATATAAAAAATGAATGCATCTATGAATGCCGCATCATAGCTGCTACATAGGACGTAACTCCAAAATCCAGTTCAAACATTCCGAGCACGAGAGCTATTAGGGCAGATGCGAGAGTGAAAATGTTAAATCCTGGAGTTTAATGAGGAGCTTAGGAATATGGAATATGTAATTCGGCTAAGTAAGGAATTCATGGAAATAATATATAACCGGTCTGACTCATAAAGTTGTGAGAGCAGCCATTTGCGGGGGAGTGAAAAAAAACAAGCTTGAGGGAAGAGTGGGAGGAATAGAAAGAAAAATTGAAACTGAGTGGACATCGCAAGGATGCCTCACCAAATCACAATCACAAATCACAATCACAAATCACCAAAATCCTATTGTTTTTAATTTGTGGCATTCTAAGAAAAATGGGGAAATTTCTGAAAACTCGAGAATTTTTTTCTGGAAAGGACAAGATAAGAGACGAGTTTGTGTGTGTGTTTAAGTTGTGCATATTTGTCTCCGTCATTTCTACTAAACCTATGATAGCAGAGTTAGAAAATAGTTCTGAATATTATAAATTATTGGTCATTTATCGTATGAAATAGCAACACGGATAGAGTTTTAGAACCGGGAATTCACGTCCCCGGGAATTTACTCGATATTTCATATTCTCGATTCCCGAGAAAAATTTTAATGATTCCCGGGAAATGTTTGTTTTAATTTTGTACCGAGTCAAGCTCTTCCAGAATTACCTTCATAGCTGGTTTTTTTTAGACATTCCTCCGAATTTCAGCCCCAAATGTTATTAAACTATCAATATTATTTTTGATGTTTTTGATTTTATGGATATTCTACCAACAGAATTTCTGATGAATACTAAATGTATTTTCAGTGAATGCTATTTAGTAACTGAGTTATTAGGAGTTTGCGATTAAGGATCAGGTTGCGTTTCTCGCTATTAAATCAATTTTAATTGAACGCTAACATAATGCCAAAATGGCTTCTTCTCGCGCCCGTGAATGGTGTTAGTAAAAAAAGGTCCAAAGGAAATAGTTGTATGTTGCATGAATCTGAAACTAGTCGCCGAAGTAAACTATATTCCCCTCCTAATCTTCTTCCTTTCCCCATCCTTCCTCCCCTAATCGACCAAATTAGCTACTCTGACCAAGTGAATTAAGTATATATAAACTATGAAGATGCCCGTCGAAATTCAACCAAAAAGCTTTTTATGAAATTTCTTGAATAGATGCGATTATCCAAATCAATGGTACCCAATAACACGAAACCGGCAACAATGCAATTCACTAAGAATGCGTCAAATTCTCGCGTTAAGAACTGATCTGTTGATCGATTCGACGCGTATTCAAAAATCGATGGCAGGAAAACAAACATTCGTTCTTTTAGGCGTTCGTAGTTTCAAGCCTTGAACTTTTACCATGGTTCTAAGTGATTTTAATATGGGAATGATTAATGTTCTACATTAAAATGTCTTCCTTCTCGTATATAACGCAACGAATGTTGTTTACATTGGTTGCTATGAAAATCATTTCCCTCTCCGCCATTCTCTCTATCTCTCGTATTAAAAACATTCAAAGCACGCTTTCACCCATAAGGAATGAAATGAAAACAGGATTTAGAGGTTTAACAATGTAATTGGTTGGCAAACCAACATCCCGCGCTAGAATGGCAAGATTTCTCCAAAATATGCGAATTAAACGATTAACATGAGGAATTTCGAACTGTAGGCGGAAAAAGATGAACAGAATAAGAATTATTATAATTTTTTCTTTAAAATGCTTTAAATCGTAGATCATTATTTCTTTCTAACTTAGATCTCAAAAAGAACAAAAGCCTGCCCGTGAAAAAGTCGATGTTTACTTGTCATGTTATGGGAACTAGAAAGGTCTTCCTTGAAGTCTAACCAAGAACTATTTCGATTTGTTTTCGTCATCACCTTAAAATATGTAATAGAGCATTCCTGCCAAATTTCAAAAATGTATCTCGATCCTTTATTGAGTTATTTGCATTTTTATAGCGTGACAGAGGGAGTCACAAAGAGACAGAAGAAGGCTCTTATAGATTGTTTTAAAACCTCTTTCATACATTTTGTACCCTCAATTTTAACTTTGAGGGAATTGCAATATACATTAGTAGTTGGTCTCTTTTTATCTCCACATCGTCAACATCGAGGAAAGATCGGTTGCGCAGCTCAAGGTGCGTATGAATATTGAATCTGTTAACAATTTGTCGCAAATAATGTATCACATGTCATTGGGGTTTCTTAAAGACTTATATATTTCCGTTATATCAATAATAAATAGCATGTTTAAATGAAAAATGTTGTATTAAATATTTAAAATCCGAAATAATTCTTATTCCTGGGATTCCCGGGATATTTGAAAATCTAATTCCTGTTTCCCGGGAAAAGAAATATCGCCGGGAACCCAAAACTTTAAACACGGATATATAAACATTTAAAAATAATAATTTTCAAATTTGTGAATTCCTTAACTTATAAGATAATATTTATTTTAAAATATGGTTATCAGTTGCTTGTTCCAAATATTTTTTTCGAAAATTAAGAACTGTATCTCATTGTGTCTGACAATGCATAAACTGTGCAAAGGGACGGATTTGTTTATTTTAGCATTTTATCTGACGAATCATTAGATTGATGAGTTGAGTATCATTACATTTATTTGACTATTTTTCTCGACTTTTTTCGCTCAATATGTCACATTTTCAATTTAGTGAAAAATATATAAAATATCCAATCAATCTAAAACTAGTGGAAAACAACTGGAGTTGATTAATTTTGTTAAATGGATCAAATTGACATAAGTAAGGCTTTTATTATATACGGCCCACTCTACAAGGGGAAATTATAACTTGTATAAAAACTTAAAAGCAAAAGAGCAAATGCAACCATAAAATGAAAATAACCGACCGACTAAAACTCCATATTTATATGTCCTGTCATCGATCATATTAAAATTGCCACTAGTTCACAGCAAATAGACAAAGAAGCTAAAATAATTTATGCGAAATATATTTTAACAACCGTAACAGAAAAATTTTGACAATAAACAAACTTTAAAGTTCTTGAAAATAATCATGAATTCTTTCACCGAATAGCTAAATAGGTTTCTTAAGCTATTTGATTCTGAATGGAGTTTTTCAATCAACTTAATTAACTATGCCTATAGCAAAATGAACCTCGGGGACAAAAAATTTAATAATTCAAACCACGCATATTCACCATATGGTTAACTTAGAGAAAAATAATGCTCCAGTAACTCATTAAGGCATGGTATCGCGATAGATTAAAGAAACGGAACGTATTCTTTAATTAATCAACCTAATGGAACCTTAATTTGATTTCATCGATGCAGCGATATCGGTTTAAAAAGATTAAATTTGAACGCGTACCTCTCCGGAGTCTCAATAAAAGAGGATTTTTTTTCTCCGGATCTACGTGACTTCGAAGCATTTTAGCTTCCTTTCCGGTCCAACAAGCGCATATAGGCCGTCGCTCCTCCTGCAACTTTCGTGATAAAACTCGTCGTTCGGACCCATTCTCTTACCCGACTCCACCTGCTATGGGATACCGAGGACGCCTCTGTCTCCCTCCTAAATAGGTATCCTTCCGTTCTCTTCGTTTCGATCAAGTCCGCTTCCATTGTCATTGGTGCATCGGTTGCTACGGTACACGGAGAAAATCCTGGCCGAACTAAAGCGAACTATTCCTCGCTAGAATTTACCTCTCTTCTGATCCTATCCGGTTCATTTCCCTTTATTTTGTCGAGGAATTTTATAAAATAAAGTGTCCAGGAGTTCCATTTCGTTTCTGATCGATACGTTGACCCGCGTTCTTTTTGGCGAAAACGCATGACCTGCAAAAATGAAATTTCGTGGAGAGGTTTCTAAAATAAAGCTCTATAAAAAAAGGTATGAGAAAATTGTGGG
Organism: Tanypteryx hageni; assembly: GCA_028673005.1. Lineage (NCBI taxonomy): Eukaryota > Metazoa > Arthropoda > Insecta > Odonata > Petaluridae > Tanypteryx > Tanypteryx hageni. Next base: position 52,974,422 of record CM054118.1, on the reverse strand, counting down.
GATGTTTTAGAGGCTAAAACGCCCCTCGCGATTATTTCAGCACTTGTTTAATTATCACCCGCTTAGTTGTTTGAGCAGTTTTGTGGTGTCTCAGTTTGAACACAGCTGATGACGCCGTATTGAAATTACAGGTTACTGAATTTCTCTAAGTTTGAGATGAATGACGGTATTAAAAAATGAATTTCTCTTAAATATTCAATTTTGTTAACAAATTATTTTACATCACATCAACAATAAATCGCGTTTTCAGAAAAAATTTATTTGTTTGATTTTTCCAAGTGGTACACTCTGGTATTGGCTATTCTCTGATTGAGCCTCTGATTAATGAAGAAAGATAAGCTGAAAATATAATGTTTACTTCAGAAATGATCATCGTCTAGAACTCTAGGACAATCGTCTTATATCCCACCAATCATTTTGTCAAAAAATCCCGGATTCCACCATGATAAAAACAAAACCCAATCTTTTCCAAGAAGTGGATTTTGATGTTATACATACGCACTTTATTGTTACACTTATCAACGGAGACAATTATTGAGGACGTTAAATATTGCAGTAATTTTGTTGAGAAAATGTTTTATAATAATTAATTCCCAAACTTGACTTCCTGCCAAAACGACCTTCGCGTCCCACCGGTTGAGAAACTGTTCTAGGAAGTTTGCTTTATGAGCCGATAAAGCGCTTTTTAAATAAGCTTTGCTAATGGTGTTTTCGATAAAACTCGCATTAACTTCATTTATAAAGACGAAGCATGACTATGGCGATTATAAAAATAAAATTTGTTTCAAACAAAATGATACAGATATAGCAAAGTGTATGAGAGAGTAAAAGCATCGGCGGAATACACAAAGTTGTCATTTTATTTGTTCGTCGTGGAACAAATCAACTAACTTACGCCCACCACGGTAAATTTTAACACCAAGGTTTCTTTAAACCAACCAAAGATTTCAACTTCAAAATATTTCTAAATAACACTCCTTAAACAAACCAAGTCCTATTGATTAAGTCCTATTTAATCACCCAAAGCTTTTAAACGGAGATGAATTTTGCAGTGGCCATAGAGAGATTGCTCGAATATTTCCTTTTTGGCCCTTGGAAACATCGGACCACGACACAGATTTCACCGTCAGAAACAGAATAGAATTCATCCAGCAGCAGGCTGGAGGTGAGAGGACGGCGCCGAAGAAAATCGCATAGAGGAGAAGAGAGGAGAGAGAGTTAGAGGGTTTTGGGAAGGAAGCACTCCACTCGCGACAAATTAATTACAAACAGGTAATGGGAATGGATACAACGTGTCTTTTTCCCCGCAGCCATTTCGGAGGATCGCCCGATTCTCTTTAATTAAGGTTGAGAGGAATTTGCCCCTATGCACGTGACCAGGGGAGCGTGCGGGCGTGAGGGATTGCACCGTGTGCATGCGTGTGTGTGAGAGAGAGAGACGGTATTGGAAGTAAAAGTGATCAAAAGCGAACTTTCTGATTCTTCTTCGAAGGAAGGAAGAAAAAAAACAAACACCTGCGACTCATTCGGTAAATTGGTTTAGATTGCGGCAGCTACAGCTTATCTCTTCTGCTTCACGCGGGAGAGACTCCTTTTTTATTTTGAAAAACTCCTCCATCACGGAGATCCTCCCGAAAACAGCTTTTTTTTTAGAAGTGAAATATTCAATCGAGAGACGATAATGACTGCGGGAGCTGGACGGATTTTTTAAAAATAAATCAGCCCCGTTTGTTGTCACGCAACTTTAGGGAATCGATGTACGGATATACGTAAAAGCCCATAATCCCGTGCGGGATTGTGGAAAGGAGTGGCGGTATGGAGTGGGGGAAAGAGATCGGGCGGTAATACTGCTCGGACCACCCAAGGATTACCTTCGTGGCGACGAACAAATAGAGGAACAAACGGATGAGAGTTTGCATTAACATCCATATTCGTCGATGCAACCCATTTCGCTTCACTCAGCTTTGCTCGGCCTTTTAGCTCGGATGCGAAGCTGCGGTTTCCAAACGTAAGTTTAAGGGGAATAAAATTTACTTTATATATATATATATATATATATATATATATATATATATATATATATATATATATATATATATATATATATATATATATATAGGGGGAGAGAGAGAGAGATAGAGAGTGAGAGAATTATGCGTCGGAGGATTTGCTGGAATTTGTGAAAATGATCCGATTTCTGCGAGAAAAAATGAACATCGGGTTAAAATTTAAGCCGCACGCTAGGAATGACTCAAAGGATGCATTAATTGTCAGAAAACCTAGATATTATATATTGCATAAAGCATCATTTCCAATGATATTATTACATGATGTTTGTTTGCGATCATTACAACCCTTTGAAAAGCGTTGAAGAATGCTTCTTTGATTATTTACAGAAAAAATTAATACACTGGACAAACTTTTTCAATTGAGCTGTTATGAATTGTTATTTAAGCAGATATAGGTACGCCTTTTCATCTGTTTTGAAAGCGAACTGCAAATTGACATCATTACCATCGCATGGCCTTAATATAAATATTGCTATGAGAAACTCGCACTTCATAAGAAATAAATTGTCATGTAATTGAGTTTTTAAAAGTTATTTTTACTCTTAAGTGTTTATGAGTTTTAATTTACTGACTAAAATGATACTGATTTTATCAAAATATCTTGTTTTCATAGTCGTTCATAAGGCAATACCAAGGTTTAGGTGACAATTTAAAAAATACTTTCTAATAGCAATTATCTTAAGTAAAAAAGTAAGTTCATATCGGCTAAATATGAACATTCTTCCCAGATTTCACAGCGAGACCCGATCTGCGTTTGCAAAACCAACGATTTATGCAACTCTATGAACGCTAAGAGCCTTTTCCCCCGTGGAGATATAGGAACATGGGGACTTGCTCTTTATATAGAACGGTTAAAAGATATGAGGTGATATTTCTACCGTAGCATAAGAGTTAGGGTTCAAATTAAACGGAACGTTATCTATGCGTGTCCCTGCGCTGTCGCAAGGGACGATATTTTTTCACGCCACTCCTCGGTTTCTAGATACGATGCGGTCTTCCAATTTTCGATAGCGTTCCATTCAGGGACGTCTGTCGACCCAGTTAGATTTTTTTTCGATCTCATCCCTCTCGCCTCCCGGATAGCCTCCGCCCATCTTTTCACGTCTTTTCGCCTACACCTTCGGTTTTTTCATCCATAACGTAAGGTTCTAACGTTGACAATATAATTTCTTTTACTTAATCCTGTTAAAGCGCGACGTATTTTAATGACTAAGGATAAAGTATTGTATATGTGAGTCTTATTTATTTTCTATGAATATTTCGAGAACATATCTCTCGAATTTATAAAAATAATATTCCAATATTAATAAACCGATTGGTCGATTAATAAATTTTAATGTGTAATACCAAGTTATATATAATTATCACACCAAAGCATTCCCATTATATTATTTAAAAACTGTTCTCCTGCATAAAAACATAAGAATTTTGCACATTTTAAATTATGCGTACATCTATAAAGTTTGTATTGATTTAGAACTCTAAATATCAAGGGAGAATGGGAGAAAAGTCAAATCGAGCCTGGGCTTTCCGCTTGCTGGGCTTCTCTACCCGGCCAAACTCAGAATAGTTTTCCTTAACTCCCTTGATAATTATATGCTAGCATATCCACCAGGCGTATGAAATTTAAGTATACATTACACATTGCATTAAACTTATTTTACACCGAATATGCTCGTGGTTGGCGGTAGTGTAGTGGTTAGGACGCTGGCTGCTACTCGTCTGCTGCTTGAAAGGGCAGCGGGCACGAATCCTGCGAAAGTAGGATTATTTCTAAGATCGTCCGGCTCCCTGTTTGTGTGGTTTGAGGAGACCTCGCAAAGTCAGCGTTCCGTCCTTCGGAAGGGTCGTTAAGCCGTTGGCCTCCTTAGTGCTCTTCGTTAAGTGTAGGCTAATTCCGGGTTTCCCTCCTCCCTTGTGATTGTGTTTGGTGTGTAAGGAATTATGGCTATAATAATCCAAGAGGTTGATTAGCCAAAAATACACGCACACCGAATATTCTCGTATATATGAATCTCTCCTTTCATAATTCAACCTCTTTAGTCTTTACTCGAGCTCAGATACACTTTCACTGCTCAATTAAATTGATACAATTAAATCGATAATTAAAGCGAATTGCTCTTTTCCGCCTGCTCTTTGCGTGGGCATAACATATAAGCGCGGGAAGAGGCCGAATTATCGAAGGCTACTACAGATAAATAAGAGATGAGTTTTTTCAATAATTACGCGTGGGAATCGGAGAGATGATTGACCGATTGATTTTCGGTGAAAATATGTAAACGATTGAACCCTTGGTTTTATAAAGTAAAATAAAATCAGCGAAGAAAAACTGGGTGTGTCGGTTTATTCTCCATGGGCTGACATTTGTCGTTGGTTTGTTATCGTTTTGCCTATGATCAAAGCAAAACTCATCCACTATGATTTGACTTAAAACTAATTATTATCTTTTTGATTTATTTTTCTCGGACGATGAAAATAACTTATCATCATTTTAACTCAGATATTTTCTCTAGAATAAAATTAATTAAATACCTTATTTATCTGATACGCGCTTAATAGCACCAGATAAAAATGATATTTTAATCAGCTCATGCATGAACTCATCAAATACGGCCAAAAGAGTAATGCATGTATCATGGATTTTGCGGTTACTCCAAAATTTTGGTTTGTTGAGGAACTGAAACGCAAAGATTTTAAGAATCGCACATTTTTCTTGCCATTTATAGGTATCAATCGATCATTTTATTCCCTCACTGAAGTAGGTTGGTCGACTTCTCTTATATATAAAAAGTGTATGAACACTCTGTGTTAATAACTATTATCCTGGACCAAAACACTCACTCTATTTATTATAATCAAATTAAAGCTCCATTTGCTTTTTTATTTAATCAGCTGCACCAAATGGATATTTTTGGTTAAAGTCATGATTTGCTTGACTTGAAAAAGAGTGGTGGGCTTTGCGTTGTTTTTAAAAAGGATTAGGATTTGACATGATCACTTAAATTTTTATTAGAGATCATCAATAATATTTAATTTTTTGGAGCAAATAAAAATTTTCATAATTTGTATATCGGCGACTAAATGCATTCACTTAAATTTGAGATACGGTATAAAACACTAATTATTAATCGCTCCGCGAGGAAAAAGAAAAATTGGTATCCTAAAAAAACGTTCGAGCGATCCCAATTACTCCCAATCAGAAAAAAATTCGAAATCGCGACATGAGGTCACATACCCGCTAGGGTACTTTTTTTTAAACACAAAAAGAAGGGAATAAAACTTTAAAAGACGAAACAACTTTCCGCGGACGAACCTCTGGGGGATTTTCGCCACGAGATGAGATTGCTTTAAAGACACGAAAAAATACAACAGCGGGAGCCTAACGAGAGACAGGTTAGATGAGGTTGTAGGAGGAGACTTTGAGTGGAGAGATAACGAGGCAAAAAGGCGAGATGGATGACGGGTGGAAGGGATAGGAGAATACGAGACGGAAAGACAGGCCGGCGAAGGAGAGACAGGTGAGCTGGGATGTGATGGGGATTGAGACGGCTACATGGAACCCTCCGTCAATCCCCGAGGACATAAAATGATTATTAACTGGTAAAATTTCAGTATTTTTTTCGGGGATTCGCAAAGAAGAAGATGAGAAACGGTGTCGAGGATATTTTTTAAAAATAGAATGGGCTGCGCGAAAATCGTGTAAATTAGTGTAATTGCCCGCAGAAAATGCCGGGTGCGCATGAATCAAGTATTGAATTAAATTTGAAACGCCTCCCATTATTCTTGCCTCATTCTCTCCCTCCCATTCTCTTCCCATCCATTTTCTCTTTCTCCCTCCCATTTTCTCTCTCTCCCTCCCATTTTCTCTCTCACTTCCATTATCTCTCCCCCCTCCCATTCTCTCTCCCCCTCCCATTATCTCTCTCCCTCCCATTCTCTCTCTCCCTACCATTCTCTCTCTCCCTCCCATCCCATTCTCTCTCCCCATCCCATTCTCTCTCCATCCCATTCTCTCTCCTTCCCATACTCTCTCCCTCCCATTCTCTCTCTCCTTACCATTCTCTCACTCTCTTCCATTTTCTCTCTCTTCCTCCCATTCCCTCTCTTTCCCCTCCCCCATTCTCTCGCTCTCACCTCCCTCTCTCTCAAAAATGTAGCTCTCTTTCAGTGTGATGTGTGCCACTGGATTTAATGCAGCCGGTGATGCATTTACAATTAGTTGGGCGTGATGGGATTACGCGTGACGGAATTACACGTCATAGCTCATTATTTAATAAGATACTTAGTTTCAATTGGGGTAGGAGTTGAAAGAGAGTAATATTGTTAGAGTTCATGTTTCATCTTTATTTAAGAGAAGTGGATTTTTAATCAAGACGGAGAGTAACAAATCAACGAGAGTACGGTTCTATTATAAGGAGTGAGTCAAAGTGATTTGGGTAATGGGTAAGCATAGAGAGAATGGCGGTCACTCTTCGTTCACTTGCTTTTACCTTCCAAGAAGTGACGGTGAAGACGAAATGGTTTAAAAGCTAGAAATAGAAATATGCTATTAAATTATGATTGAAATTTAATTGACCGTTGAACAACTTGTTACATATGAGATACGATTGAGTGCAATTAAACTCTAATAAGGTGTATTTCTAAAAAGTTTACAAAGATCTAACGAAATGTGTTCTTTCGGTTTCAAAGTGGTTTTTGCTGCAGATGATTTTCTCATTCATCAAAAAATAGTGGGTTCGTATGTGTATCATTAATCGGACTTTATTTACATGGTTGCAACTGAGGTAAAACAACCCAATGCCTAATTTATTTTTCAAAAGTATACTTCTGATGTGGCGATACAAGGCATTTATAGTACAAATCAGAGAACATGATTCCAAATACAACGCCTGTGTTTTGAAAAGACAAAAAAGGTGAACAAATGGAATCAGTTTAAAATGAAACGAATTAACTTCAACGTTAAATATAATGTTTTAGAGTTTGAAACATACAAAAAATGGAAAATATTAAATCAAAAACAAAATTCAATGTTAAAAAACTTAATGGAAGATGAGGTAGTTCGATTATTATTTTTTTTGGTTTCCGTACATTCTGTAAATAATACTAATCAAGTACTAAAGAAATTGCGATCGATCAAAAAAATAAAGAATATATTAATAAAAAAGAAAAAGAGAAAAAATGACAGTATCTTAGGAAAAAATCCTTATATTTTCGGGTTCAAATAGTACATATAAAAAAATTTTAAGCTGGGAACGAAAAAAAGAGTAAAGTAGGTTGAGAGAGTGAGAGAGGGAACGATAAAAAAACCATCCGAACAAACCAATTTTTGGAACTAAATATTCATGAATAAGGTGGGGGGAAATAGGATTACAGAAAATTAAAATGAGTAGCTTGGGCAAATAATAGGACCCTGTGAAGGGAAAATGCGACAGCAAATGTTTGAGTGGAATATTATATTTGAAGCGAGAGGGGAGAGATAGTAGAGAAAGGAGGAAAACGATGGAAGAGGGAAAGAGAAAGGAGAAAGGGAGAGAGAGAGGGAGATAAAAAGAGGTAGAGAGAGATAAAAAGATGGAGAGAGGGAGGGAGGGAGAGTGGGAGTGAGAGCGAGGGAGAGACATAGGAAGGAAGAGAGAGGAAGGGAGAGAGGGTAAGGGAGAAAGAAGAAGGGAGAGAGGGAGAGAGAGGAAGGGAGAGAGAGGAAGGGAGAGAGAGGAAGGGAGAGAGAGGAAGGGAGAGAGAGGAAGGGAGAGAGAGGAAGGGAGAGAGAGGAAGGGAGAGAGAGAGAGTGAGGAAGGGAGAGATAGGGGAAGGGAGAGAGAGGAAGGGAGAGAGAGAGAGGAAGGGAGAAAGAGGAAGGGAGAGAGAAAGGGAGAGAGAGAGAGGGAGAGAAAGAGGGAGAGAGAGAGAGGGAGAGGTAGAGAGAAGAGGGAGAGAGAGGGAGAGAGAAAAAGAGAGAAAAGAAGAGAGAGAATAAGAGAGAGAAGAAGAGAAAGAGGGAGAGAGAGGGAGGGAGAGGGAAAGAGAGAGGGAGAGAGAGAAAGAGGGAGAGAGAGAGAGAGAGAGAGAGAGGAAGAGAGAGCAGGGCAACGCATGTATGAATTTTGAAAAAATAAGGCAGTTCCAAAGTGCTACGGGGATGAGAGGGAAGGCGTTAGAGAAGACGGTAAGGATTGCGTGGGTGAGAGGAGGGGATGGAGGGTGGGTTTTGCGATTTTGGCGGGGGTCCCAAAGATCGATTCAGCCATTGGTCCTCCTCACGCAATTCCTCCTCCCCTCCCGCCATCGCTCCCCTACTCTGCAACCCTTGCACTCACCCTCCCCTCTCTCCCTCCTTCCCGTCCCTTATCCCTCTCTCTCCTTCGTATTTTCCCTTCTCTTCCATTCCTATCCTTTCTCTCCTCTCCTGTTGCTCTATCATCTACTCTATCTTTTACTTCATCTTTCACTCCCATTCTTCTCCTCCATCTCTTTATCCGTCCACGTCTCAAAAAATCGCTTATCTCCTCATCCCTATTTCTCTATATTTTTATTCTATTTCTATCCACTTTAATCCTTTCATTTTACACCCTCTCGCTTTCATTTTGATTTCTTTTATTGAACTTCATTGCTCTTTTACCATCCTCTTTATCTTCACATTCAATTGCTATTCTCTTATACGAGCTTTAATTTCCTCGTATCTTTTACCTCAACTTCTCCCCCTATCCCTCTTTCTCCCCTTTTTCTCAAATTTCCCTTCCTTCCTCTTCTCCATTTCTCCTGTTTTGCTTCTTATTATTTCTCTTTTCCCTCCAATTCTATTCTCTCCAATTCTCCTCCTATTTTACATCTTCCCATTATTTCTGTCTATTTTCCTTCTAACTCGATTCTCTCCAATTCTACTCCCTATTTTACACCTTCCCATTATTTATCTCTTTTCACTCCAATTCTATTCTCCATAATTCTACTATTTTACACTTTCCCATTATTTCTCTCTCTCTTTTTTCCCTCCAATTCTATTCTCTCCAATTCTCTTCCTATTTTACACCTCCCTTTTATTCCTCTCAATATTTCCTCCAATTCTATTCTCTCTCTCCCGCAATATTCCTGTCTCACCCTCACATCTTACCCTCCTATTTTCTCACACACTCTCTCCCTCTCTCTTTCGAGCCCTGCACACTCCCTCAGCTCTCCCGTCCAGGTCTCATTCTCCACTCAAGTCCCCCGGTTGGTTGGTTTGTTCTATTGCACGGCGTCGGAGGGTGGGGAGGTGTAGTGGAGGACGGGGAAGGAGTTTTGGGGAAAAGTCGGTTTCGGGCAGTGCCGGGGTAAGGGAAGAAGCGGTGAGGGGGGCGCTTGACTTACGGATGCTGCAAGTGGAGCCGGTAAGGGAGGAGAGGACGTGGAGGGGGTTGAATGAAGGAGTTTGGGGGGAGAGTTAGAGGGAAGAGGGAGGGAGAGAGAGACGAGGCGGCTCAGGGAAGGACACGGAAGGGAGCAAAGAGGAAAGAAGTGTGTGAGCGACGGTGCGGAGGATGGCGAGGACCGTGGGGGTGGGGTGAGCTTGAGGTAGGCTGGAAGACGGTGCAGGCTAACCCCTACGAAGGAGGAGATGAAAAGGAGGGAGCGACGGAAAACGGAAAGGAGGGGGAAAAGTGTAACTTAGATAGGGGGAGCTGGAAAGAGGTGTAGGAAGAGGAACGTCGGATGGAGACAGTTTTCCGCGATGGCAAAGGAAAAACGACGTGAAAGAACAGGAGGTTGGAATAGCTGATGCAGAATTTGGGGGAGGGAGGGGGGAGATAATATTCCGCGAGCGGGGAGAGGCGAGTGAATAAGCGGAGTTGGATAGATAATGGGAAATGGAAGGTGCTTGCGTGAATTTCGAGGTTTGGAAGATAGAAATATCAGTTCAATAGAGAGAGAGAGATAAAGGAGGGAGATATAGGGACGAAAGATTAGTAAGATCATGAAATTAGATAAGACATAAAGGAAAGGTAATGGAAATGAGATTCCCACTTGGTGGAAGATGGGTTGGAAGAGAAACGATTTCAGGTAACCGGAGTCAAGGCAGTAGAATAATGCTACGGTGGAGAGGAAGGTGGAATATGGAATGGATAAATTATGAATACGTATCACTGTACAAAAACTCGATCCTCGAAATCTCGAACGTCTATAAATCAAATTTTCGATGGGTCTAGGTAGATATTTTTCAAGTTCATGTATATAAACCTTAGAATAGAGACTTATAACTCGAAGTTTCGATAACTCGAACTTATTTTCTTCCCTTATACTTTGAGTTATCGAGTTTCGACCGCACTTGATTATCATTACGAGGAGGCGGAAAGAAAAAGTAAAGCACTCGTATTGACCTGGAATCAAAATTGGTACTTCCAAACTTCCACTTAGTGTGCAGATGTTCTAACGCTGGCTAATTCTTATTTTTCAACATATATTTTTGAATAGCGTCAAATGTTCCACTACGTAGTTAAACCTTCTCACCCCCACCGAGGCACAGCTAAAGGCATCTCTTGGTATATTCTTACGGCTGAAACAACTCCCAGGGAAGATGAAAAATCGGCCAGCCAACGGAGACGAGGGGTGAGAACCAAGGGCGGGCAGGATGGAGAGAAAACGGAAGCGGCAAACAGACCCGGGGAAAAACAGTGGAAAGGAGTAGCCAGCCGGGATTGAATGAGTAAGAGGCGGAGGAGATGAAATAAACAAGGAAAATGTAAATGGCGACATGTTCGGAGGGCGGGAGCGCGGGAAGGAATAGGTCTGTTTAAGGTTCGCTCAAAAGAGAGGCGAAGGGCGAGCAAAAACTGTTGTGGCAGGAAAGAGAACGGACGCCGGGAGGAGAGTAAAGAGGAAAGTTTTGGAGGGAAGGGAACGCGGAAAAGTTGGGAAGAGGCCTGGAAACAGGGATAGCAGAAAAGGGAAGAAGAGGGAAATCTAATGGAAGGAGGAAGACTAGCGGAAAGAGGGAGAGAGAGAGAGAGAGAGAGAGAAGAGGGTATTTAAAAGGGGAAAATTAAAAGGGTGTGGATACGAAGCAGAGAGAGAGAGAAAGGAAGAAGGATTTCGGCGAATGGACGAGAGGATGAAATGGATAAGAAGTAGGTACACAGAGGCCAGGCGAGATGGATGACCAAAGCGATAAGGGAGAAAAAATTTGGCGGAAAAATAACATTCCACGGATCGATCTGTAAATGGAATAACGCGACGAAACAAAAAAATAAAGCGAGATCAAATAGAGGAATAACGAGAGTTCAGAAAGAAAATGGAGGGATAAATAACGGTAAAAGAAAGGATAGACGAATGTAAAGCGAGGGAGAAGCTAAACTCTTGCATTAACAAATCTAGTTTGAGAATAACGGTCTCTCTACAGAACCAGGAGAAGATTTATCGGTGGGAGTTCCGAGCGGCCGTTTACCCAGCGTCAGTTTTTGGACCATCATTACAGCTTCTCTGAAGAAAACGCAGCAACTTTTGAGTGTAACTCCAAATTACTAAGATGTTAAGGGGTCCAGTTTACGGGTACCACCCAGAATCCCCGAATGTTAACAAGCGCCGATGTACGTAATTTTTAAAGCATGTAAACCGCAAGTTACGAACAAGAAAAAGGCTAATACTGTCCAAAAGTTCATCTAACCAACTTCCTTTTTACAATCATTCTTGGTCCCACATTCTGGTACTGTTTCTTTCAACTACGCCAGTAATATTTTAAACCAACTACTTAATATTAGTCCTTCCAGAATAAGCACTTAAGTATGTACTTGTCTCAGGTATCACCAATCAGAGGCGCAACTGGGAGATATGACGCCTATGGCAAAATTTTAAGGAAACACCTTGTGTACGTAGAATATGATTTTTGCTACGTTTTCATAAAGAATGTTAGCGTTTTTATTAACAATAGCTTAGATATTTCAGCATTATATTAATATTTAATTATGAGAAAATAAACTTTTGGGATTTTTGCGGAAACGTTTGGTGCCTTTTGCAAGCGGTGCCTATGGCAAATGCCACCCTCGCCATACCCTGGTTACGGCACTGTCTCCAATAGCCATCAAAACCAGACGCGCATTTTGGGCCTTCAGTTTTAGAGCCTATTCTCCGTGAACCAACACTGAAGACGGATGTTTTGGAGCCAAAGTACGCACCTTGTCTTTTATAATCTTTTTATGGCTATTGGAGATACATAAGACAAGTTCTTAATTGTCCAATTTTCGATACTTAAGCGCCTATTCTAGAATTTATTTTCAGCCATAAGGCGAGCTCGATAATTCACTTGTGAAATAACTTAGTCCTTGTTACATTTACAATTTATATCCTCATCACGTTGACATGGAAAACATAAAAATGGGCGGTTGGTATATAGTCGCGTGCATGCTATTCTATATTAATCGAAAGAAACTGAAAATAATTACAGCACCAAATTAAAGAAGTGGAATCGTTTGGCCTCGAACGTGAATTGCACCCGATTGGAACGAATGAGATGAAACAGATTGAAATAGAGAATATTAGAGGAGATGAGAAAAGAGCAAAATTACAGAAGTAGGGCGAGAGAGGAGGAAGCGAGAAAAGTGGAGAGACGGGGGAGAGAATGGGGAAAGGCAAGGAAGAGGGGGTAGATGAGGAAAGAGAACGAACGGGGGGGGGCGAAAGAAAGAGAGAGGGATAGGGGAGATAGGGAAGAGAATAGAAAAGGAAGATGGATGAGAATGGGAGCAGGAGCTGGAATGAAGAGGAGGTAAAACGAGCGGGAAAGAAAATGGAACGGATGGTATATGTGAGCCGAAGGTTGAATGAAATTGGAAAAGTAGTGGAGGAAAAAAAACAGAAAAGGGAGATTTGTAACGTGTGAGGTAGGTGGAATGGAATTGAAATGGAGGGAGTGAAAATTGGGTGAGAGGGCGGGAGGGAGGGAGATAGTTTGCTATCAGGAAAATTCGGGGGAGAGGAGAGGGGGAGGGAAACAAAAGGCTTCGGGAAAAAATTAAAAGCGAAAAGATTCCACCGCGAATTTATTTCTTTTTAGACGCTAGGAGTCAGGGCAAATAGGTTGCTTTAGATCACGCGAGGAGATGACAAATTCACCTACTGATGGACTGCATTTTAAGGTAAGATTGATCCATGAATATTGAACTTCGGCTGATTTATTTTTCTTGTTTTATGACGCCAACCCTTGTATAATTCCGACTCGATTTATGGGAAAGTGCCGCAGTAAATTCCGTTTTCGCTTTAAATTCCGCCGCCGTTTTTTTTTACGAATTCGATTCGCCCCGTTCATTTTTTATAAAATCTCGTTCCTGATGTTTTTGCTCATTTTCTTATCGTCTGCATCCCTGTAAAAATAGGTTAATAGAATTTTTCTACAAAACATCTCGTACATTATGGTCACTTTGTAAGGTTGCATTTGCTCCATCAAACAGTTTCCCCTACTCTTCTCTGACTATATTATAAATCCATTGAATCGATTATTTAAAAGGATTAAAAGTTCCGAGCTGATCAAATAAATATTTGGATTTCATTAATACAGATTAATTTCTCACGTACAAAGTATATAGAGAAAGTAATTTGAGAAAGGAAAGAAAATATGGAGAATAAAGAGAAATAAGTATTAATTTGGCCTCTATAATTTTTAACTGATAATCCTGAATTTCCAGATACCTCTAAATGTTTTTCTGTTGCGGTTGCATCAATGCCAAGTAAAACAAAATCATATGCCTTAATAATAGCATTCGATATTCTACGTTAACCTGGGACTTTTTCTATTATAGTTCTTCTCGAAATAGGACGTTCACGGATTTTTCTCCAATGCATATGCTCTCATCGTTCGCTTAATTACATCACATAGAACAAAAAAGAAACTCCAACGCAATTATGTCACCAGCACCGAGCCTGAAACGTATAACACGAGAGTGACACACCACCCTCCTGTCGATAATTAACAGATGAATTGAATGCGAAGGAGAATTCGACCTTAAAAGGACTGACTTATTAATTCTATTACACCCGCCTTCGTACCGGAACACTTCGTCAATCTTTCGGAGGCGGCAGAAAAGGGAGGAGCGACGAAAAACCTTATCGAGTGAGTGATTGCATTAATTTTCGCAGTGCGCTACTGCCTCTGAGATACGCGCGGCAAAAGGGGCCGGGACTCTTACAACTCATGAAACGCTCGCGTGATGCCAAGAGCCGCGGAAAGGTGAGGGTGTAATATAATAGTCAATTACGGAAGCTACCTCTTTCCTTTTTGATAATGGCGTGTAGCGAGGAAATCTATCGGGTGTATGGTTTGTGAGGGCGTAGAGAGGGTGATGGAGAAAGGAGAACATGAGGAAAGACACATTTCAAATAAAATATTGAAGAGTGTTTCTTTTTAGTTGAATTTTATAGCTTAAAAAGTAATCCACCCAAAATGTTGGCGCCATAATCGAATTTAAAATCAACCTACACCACAAAAAAATGAGAAATTCATTTTGCATACTTTTATCACATATTTCGCTTGCGAAAGCGTCAGATGATTTTCTATATAGACCGCATTTTTACATAACTTGTGGACAAAACGATAATTATAAGAATTTTGTAATTTTGAGGTCACGTTATAACAAATTAAGGATAGGACGAAGAGAGTATTAGGATGGTTTTTAAATGGGTTTATAAATCTGTATATATGAAAGGAAGTGTCCTGACTCATCAAAAACATCTGCTACTTTCAGGTTAGCAATAAAGCTGAAATTTGGCACAGTTGTAGCTTTTGGGTAATTACCAAAGGAAAAATTACGAAAACAATTTTTTTAAATCTCGAAGTGGGTGAAAAGGAGTTCATTTATTCATTTCCATCTCCCATAAGAAATGTATAGAAATCGTTGCAAGGCATTTTATAAATGATTTTTTAAATTACTCAATATTAAGATTCAAAAAAGAAACGCACACAGCTGTAAAGATGAAAACATGGTGTTTCTTATTTTTTAAGGTAAAATTTGAATTCATGCCGAATTAATGGGAATTTAAATATTTAACCTTAAAAAAAGGATAATTTTTCCAGCTTTCGACAATCTAAAAATCTAACTACCATGGCAACGATATTTAGTAATTTCTGTGAATTTACTTGCATACACTAGCGGCATTCCTCGGCGTATTTAAAACCAACAAATGTCTCCCATGACAACGGTTAATAAAGTTATTTATTTACTCTTACCAAACAATGAAATCATTAGCGCTGACGCTACGCTGAAGCTTCTGAGCATAACTGTTCTTCTCGTCGTCCACTTCATACCAACACACTTTTTATAAACGGGAAATAATTATGTTTCGTAGGCTTAACTTTAAAATATTTACGTAACAAATGAGATCCACAAAATCAGGCTTTGCATGGGATAATGTACGGTCAAGCTAAACGTGTTTCAACCAATTGCATCTCTAGAGCTTGCAATTCCTGCCCAAGGTTTTAATGTTTTTGAGATTGATGACCACATAATATAATGCAGTTTTTTCCAATGGAAATCAATTCGAGTGAAATAACTATATTTTAATAATGATTCAATCGATTGTTTGATTATTTGATAAAAAATAGTCACCAAATTTGTCGATAAAGGATGCGAAAAATCTTATTTATTTTTAATATTGCATAACATTAAGATACAATAAAAATTAACTTGGTTTCATTACTTGATTTTATTCTCCAATCTTACTCAATATTTTTTGTATTGACCGAGCAACGCCGGGTGATTTCAGCTAGTGATACTATATATAAATATAATTTAGTGTCTTAGGCGGTGTCCGGTGAAGTATAAGTATGTATCTATAACTCAAAATCTACATAAAATAGAGACAAGTGGAATGTGCCATTTTAACCGCAATAAATAGTATAGGATGGTAGGTTGGGCTTTAAACCGATTAATTCGACCAATTTATTAAGAAAAAAATATTTTATGTTTTCATTTTCCCCATTTAAAAGCATGGACATAAGTGTAGACTATTTTTCATTTTTACATTAAAATTACTCAATATCATCGTACAAAGTCAGGACTAAAACTCGAGGACGAAGAAAATAAAGAAGTTGCATTTTCCTGCGGTGAAATTTCAAACACAGATAGAATTTTTGCAAAATTGAGCTTTAAACTATAAATCTCGAGTTTTTAATGAAAACGTTTTCCTTTCCATGGCGACGGTTATTGTTTCCAAACTCATTAACGTAAGCCGATGACATTAAAATGAATTCAAGGTTAGTTAATTATCCATGTTAATAAGAGAGCATAAAAAAAAATTTCTTCAGATTCAAATATTAAAAGACTAGCAAGGGGAAGGAAAAGAGAGATGGATGGAGAAAGACGGGAAGGACGAGAAAGAGAGGAAGGGAAAAAGATAGAGGAAGAGAGAATGAGAGGAAGGTAAAGAGAGAGGGAGAGAGAATGAGAGGAAGGGAGAGAAAGGGAGAGAGAATGGGAGGAAGGAAGAGAGAATGGGACGAAAGGAAAGAGAGATGTAGAGAGAATAGGAGAAAGGAAGAGATGGAGAGAGAATGGGAGGAAGGGAGAGAGTGAAAAACAAGGAGAGGTGAAAAATATATTTATTTGTTGTTAGGCATTGTAACTAAATGGTTTGTCACACTCTATCGACGTTTGACTAATATTTTTCTCTTTGCTCTTCTTTTGTTACTGCTTTTATCATTTTTGTTCGTCATCACAGTTTTATCTTTGTTCTTATTTGTTTGTTCCTAATTTTCCCACTCTCCCCCGAAGTTTTATTTTTCTTTTCTGTTCGTTCTTCGTCTATCATAATATTTTTTTACGTTTCTCGAAATATCCCGCAGTAGAACTGCGGGCTCTCTAAAAAATGATTAAGTGATTAGAAATATTCCAATAGTAACGATATCAGGAGAAGGCAAGGGGCAAATGACTTCGAATGATTGTTCAGTCATAATTATAAATCTGGAATAAAAAAGACAAATTAAAGTCGTAAAATCCGCAAATTCCACCGAACAGTTTTCATAAAAGACGCTAAAAATATTACAATTCATAATATCGAGCGATACCCATGAAAGATGGTGATTCGTACATTAACTGATTCTAATTGCACGATGAGGTAGGTGCTTCGAATAGAGTCACGCATACGTGCATTCTAGTTTTGGTCATTTTATGACGAAAATCTTTATGGTTTGGCGAGAGATGTTTATTCGCTCTCACTCGTGGTTCCCACGCTGCTACTGACGATTCTACCGTTAAAAAACTCTCCCTTTTCTTATAATTTCTTACGATTTCCGTCCTTTGAAATTAGTTTGAAAACAAATTCATTACTACATAAAACTTTTAGAATGGGTGAGTGACAGCCGAAAGATTTCTCCATTTCTCTCGTCATCAACGTCGACAAGCCGAACGTATTTTCCTTACACGAAAATATATTTCTGAAGTAATCACGTTATAACTGGGATGGAGAAGTTTCGAAATTTCGGACAATTTTTTTCCGGACGCTAAATTGCAGGTCGATGGTTATAAAAAAAATATAAAAAAGCAAACAAAAGAAGTAACGAACTCGAAATCCTCGAAGCCGTCCAACCTTCGAATTTGCGGAAACATTTATTTTCTTTTTTGTTAGCACCAACGGAACGAAACTGTTTCCAATTTATTATGCGAACGAGTGGCAGTTTAAGACAACGGAGCAATAATATCCGGAGCCGTTGTTAGGAAAATGTGTTTACCACCCCACCCCCCCGGGTGCATACCGTTCGCATTTCGCGAACGAGCGCAAGCGGGTGAAAAACGCATTTCGATCCAAATGCTTTCAGACGACACTAACCTCCCACGCGAAACTAAATTACACCCTGCAAAAATAAAGATCCGAAGTCTCTTGAACTTTTATAAGGGCGGATGTTGCATGAGAGGATCCTGGAAATACTTTTTTTACGACCGTATTTATATTCGGGTCGGCGAAGAATTTTTTAACCCACTTCGCCGGCAGAGTCTTAAATATATTTTAAGAGGGTATATAAGAAAGGGGGAGAGAGAGAGAGGCAAGAGGCGATTTTTTGTCGCTTATGACGGCGGAGGATTTTATGCTTTCTTCGAGCATATGGCTGGATAATATATAGGGAAAGGCGACAAAAAGAATTCGAAGAATGAAGCGGGTTGTGAGAGTGCGTTTCGCTGTTGCTAACTAATCGATTCTTGAAATATAGCAATTTTACCGTCCCTCTAATATACGTTACATACGATTATTTTATAAGCAGTCGAGCCCCGATAACCCTAACATCTAAACCTCAAAGAAGATAGTTTTTCTCATTTGAATTCATATATGTACATTAAAACGTTCTGTAATCAGATGCTTCAATAATTAGTTAAACGTTTTCATTTGCATTTCGACTATTCTATATAAGGCAGTCCCTCGCCAACCGCGATTTTGAGTATCCGCAATTGAAAAATTATACCTGGTTTCCCAGTCGCGGTATTTAGTCTCGAGTACCTGCGGTTCTGCGCAGCATTGTCTAGTTGGCTAATTTGGCTAATATTAAAATTTGTTACTGAAGGAGCTACTTACCAACTATTCTTTACCAGAGACGGAGACAAGGAGAAATTTGCAGCTCCCGGTAAGACCACGAGTAAGTCGGGAGGTGGAGATTTTTATGGAAGCGTTGGTTATACCAGTGGTCTTTGAAGCGTACAACCAGGTGGGCTGCTCTTCATATATATCATAGTATACAGTACTTATTTCTACTAATTTAGCTTAATTTTACTTACTTATTTTATGTAACGTATTTTCATTTGCACTTTTATTAAATAAACATGTATATTTTAAGAATAGCATACTTATTTTTAACACTGAAGTGTACATTATAGGACATAAGATAGGTACCTCAGGGATAACCCCTTAACCACCATTCTCCTATAAATCCTCGCCTGCTGTGGTTTTATCAGCCGCGAGTTAAATAAGTTACCCCCGCGATTATTATATATACAAGGGCCAAATCGCGGCTCGCGAGGCGCATGTGGCTCTTTTAACTTAACGTGCAGCTCTTATTTATTTACACTCAAGGGCGTATCAAGGCTTATCAGGCCAGTATGCAATAACGTGATGCGACTAAGACGTTTTGGGGATGCTTAAGGAGCATGAATTCTCTCTGGATTGCTTCGAATACAAGTTATGTTTCCTGTTAATAAAATTATGTGAGCAATATGAGTAAATTGCGGCTCTCGAACTTACGAATATTATCATATGCGGCTCTTAGGGTAAGCAGGTTCGACAACCCTTCATATATACACACATACATATCTCTCTCTCTCTATATATATATATATATATATATATATATATATATATATATATATATATATATATATATATATATAAATTCTTACGAAAGAGGAAAGGTAAATGGGATGAATGGGTGGCAACAAGTTGTTGGGATAAGGAAGTCGAGTGATATATATATATATATATATATATATATATATATATATATATATAATCTGTGTGTGTATTCAAACATTCGAGTGGACAGTTTCATGTAAGTATGAATATCGGACACCTTTATTCTAGTGTTCGTGATGGAAGATGGAAAAGCGCTTATGTATAACATATCCGAAATCGTTTAACGACCTCAAGGTTTATAAAACTGATATGCCTTATATGTTTTGCGGAAAAGAGACAGCTGCTCCGCCTTGTAATAAATCGCTTAAAGGGAATAAGGGGGCGACGTACTGAGGAGCAAACACCATGGCGTTGGACATTCTCTTACAAATTAAATGGCATAAAAGCTGCGTAGAAAAAATAAGGCAGCAATACTTCTGAAAAGAAAAGTAAAACATTCTCTTTCCCATCTTGCTGATTGAGAAGATGAGATAATAGCTACACTGACTTATACGATTTGTATGATGATCTATGCATGTATCCTAGGTTAAAAAATCTGATGTGGCCACCACATGACTTTCTCCATATCTGTAATATTTTTTAAAATTCCAAATAGGTTAGATAATAATAAATATTTTAAGAAACAGAAAATTTTAGACTTTACAAAGAACAGAAATAAACTCAAACCTTAGCCTTCTGATGTTGGATATAGCCACAAAGCTCCAACAATTAACAAAAGAAAAATGAACGTTACTAAGACATAACTAAGCGTCAATTGTTAACAATAGTCGTCGGTAGGTGGCATGGTGGTAGCAGCTAAAAATGTGGCATATCTCTTAAACAATACATGCAATGCAATTATATGGAAAAATGTTTCAAACAAAGGTTGTAGAAAATAAAATTTCCTACAACGTTTTTTCCAATAGATTTTTACATTTATCCAATATTAAAGCAAATATTTCAAAATAACGGATAACTGACAAGAGTAAACACCCACTTTCGGTTGATCGATCTTTACCAAAATCTAACCAGTTCTTGTGACTCTTATAAAAATGTTAAATATCAAATTTCGCGTTGACCTGATTAATAGTTTTTGAGTTAGAGCACCCACAAAAAGCTATCACATACACACACGCACGCACGCGCGCGCACACACACACACACACAGACCGACATCATCGAGAAAATGGTCAGAACGTGTTCAGGGGACCTCAAAACGTGTACTATTTCCGTTGAAATCTCGAAGTCGATTTTTTTCATGAATACAGTACTTTTCCCTATAATACGTATATGGAGAAAGTGAAAAGTGAACATAATTTTTAGCGCTTTTTGCTAAAAAATCGCTCATGTATTGGGTTTGTCTGTCCTTCCGTCTGCCTGTATGGGAAATATCTCTAATATCCCGCAAATTGGAGAAGTCAAAATTTTTAGGATTGGGCGGTCTATATAAGTAAATAACTTTGAAACAAAAAAGTTCTAGCATGACCGGGAATCGAACCCGGATCTTCCACTTGCTGGGCGGATATTGTAACACAACTACCGTAGCTTAGGCCATTCTTCATAGTTTCCTATTATTCCATCAATTTCTGACTTTGACAATCTCACCGTTTGAGAGGGAGGGGTTTTCTTCGACGCTATCTTGGAGGACGTCCGTTGGGGCTTGGCTAGCCCGGAGCCAACTAAGAAAAACACCCGCGTTCAGAAACAGGAAAGATTATCTGCTACGGTAATTCAGTGGTAGAATATCCGCCGGGCAAATGGAAGACCCGGGTTTGATTCCCGATCATATCAGATTTTTTCTGTTTTCAAAGTTATTCCCAAAATTACAGCTTACGCTATTCTGCATAGTTTCCTATTATTCCATCAAATTCTTTTTATAAGTAAATATGGAGACTACGGCAAAATTGATGTTAAATAGAATTAACTCCTTAACCGTAAAATTTTACGGTTAATGAGTTAATTCTATTTAACAGGTCTATATAAGAGCAAAACATGGTCAAAATTTTATGGATATAGGATTAGCAGGTAAGGAGTAATCGGTGTATTTCTAACCCCTTTGTTTCACTTCTACCTCCCATAAGAAAAGTATGATATCGGTGTAGAACAATATAATCATCGATGTTTTCATTAAAACTCAAGGCACTCTCGACATAAGTGACCAAAATTCCCTCTTAATTGGTATGAACAAATTTAATATAGTTTCCAATTTGATATTTTTCCAAGAATGTTTAACATACGTTAAAATAAGTGCAATGTTAAAAATAAGTTAAATAAGTGCAATTTTACAAAAAACTAACATGGTATGGTTTGTATGCCGCCCTCCTCCCCAAAAAAATCAAAATTCTGGCCCAGAGGTGCACATCCTCAAGGTCTCTTGAGTGTGTGTGTACCTTGTTTCAAGTCTCAAAGTGTCTTGGTTTTCGAGAAATGCTGTAGGATATGATTTATATTGTACCCCCTCTTCCCTCCCTCTCCCCTCCCTCTCCCCTCCCTCACCCCTCCCTCTCCTCTCCCCTCCCCTCCCTTTACCCTCCCTCTCCCCTCCTCTCCCTCTCCCCTCCCTCTCCCCTTTCTCTCCCCTCTCTCTCTCTCCTCCCTCTCCCCTCCCCTCCCTCTCCACCTCCACCCCTCCCCTTCCAATAAGAAATCAAAATTCTGACACTGAGGAGTACATCCACAAGGTATTATTATGTATTATATTATGTACCGAGTTTTCGGTATCGTAAGTTTCTTTGTTTTCGAGAAATGTTATAGGATATGTTTTGTATAGAACCCCTCCCCCAAAAATCTAAATTCAGATCCTGAGGTGCGCATACTTAAGGTCTAATTAGTAAGTGGACAAAGTTTTAAGTCTCAAAGTGTCTTGGTTTTCGAGAAATGCTGTATGGCATGATTTTTTATGGACCTCTCCCCACTCTCCCCTCCCCGCCTCTCCCCTCCCCCCCCCTCTACTCTCCCCGCAAAAATCAAAATTTCGGTCCCGAGATGCACATCTCGAAGGTCTTATTAGTATGTGTACCAAGTTTTAGGTCTCTAAGTTTCTTGGTTTTTAAGAAATGCAACAGAAACACACGTCGCCTTTTATTAATATACATATTATAAGGCCGTCGATCTCAACCAAAGTTGTAATCTTATGATGACGTCATAATATTAAACCAAGGGCAAAAGCGCCTAATGAAATTTTCTCTGCGATTCTCCCCTCATTTATTTTATTATATATTATTATTATTATTATATTAAATGGTAATCGGCAATTACTTTAATTAAATTGCTTTGCATGATTGCAAAAGCTTTAAAGAAATAATTACTAATAAATAGAAATCATATTTTAAAATCATAACTTTCCTCTTAAAAAACCTATTATTATAAAGATAATATTTGTTTAATTGTTTGCATAGGTTCCCCGTAAAAGATTTTCAAAAATTATTTTGGTGTACATTACATTTTAAACCATCATCTTGTGCACAATACTACACAGAAATATATATTTACTATACTAATATTGGGGTGGAAATAATGCAAAGATTTAAAAAATACCAAAAATTTGAATATTAGTAAAACATTCATGATACCCCGCTGTGCTGTTTTGATTCTCAGAATTGGATACCCGCAGTACTCCGCAGTCCTGCACTTCATAAAATAATGTAATTTGGAGAGGAATGATGGACCATTCAGAGAGATGCTTTTCCAAGAACCTTTTTCTCCATTGCCTTGCCAACCGTCTGCTCTCAATATCGGATTGCCCAGTCTGCCCACGCGCTGGCTTCGCGGAGGACATACAAGACCCCTTTTGTCGTTTCGAGAAGGAAAGCATTGCCTTGAGGGTCCTTTCAGCATTTTGTATGAGCAGGTTTATTCCTTTCGAAAGGATTTTGCTCTCCCTCAGTCTGAAAATCGCAGACTTAACGCACAAGTGTATATCTGGAGCTGACATTTTAAAAGATTATTATTCTTCTACCACAAGCTAATCAACATAAACGCAACTGTGTATAAATTACGTCGTCCAAATTGGTTATATGTTCCAGCCCGTGAGGATAATAAAGAAGAAGAAAATTACACAACCCGGAGGATACACATAAGGAACAAATAGCTAAACAAACTACATCGCGTGAATGATAAGACCATAAAGCAAATTACGCAGGATGTTAAAGGTCAAAGAGGCCTTTAGGCTGTGTGAGAGGTCACGCGATTAACTAGATTGCCCTGTCCGCAAACTAACATATGGCTATTTCATAAATTTCTGTAAAATATGTTTTAATTTTATCGAAAATTAGTTGTCAAACAGTTACTTGCTAAACAGATCATACCCATCAGATTAACAAGCTTGATAATTCTTTAAACTAAACGCTACTTCACTAGAGAATTATCAAGCTCGTCTTATGGCTGAAAAGAAATTCAAGAATAAACATTAAATATCAAAAATGGAAATATAAGCACTTACAACATATCTATAATTTGGCTATTGGAAATAGCAAATATATTAAGCACTTTTTTTCTGTTTTGGATTCTTAAGCGCTTAATCTTGAACTAGTTGACCCGTGTGTGAAGAAGGGATGAGGAAGTCCTCTAAACAGCACTTAACGGCAGAATGATCTGATGGTTTCCCGGCGAATGGATGCGGTGAATTTTTCTCGTGTTTCCAGCCAGGTGAGAATGGTGTATTCTGACGTTTCGGCGCCTTTCTCTTGCGCCATCTTCAGGGAACTCAAGAGGAAGGCGCCGAAACGTCGGAAGACACCATTCTCACCTGGCTGTAAACCCGAGAAAAATTCACCGGAGCACTTAACGGCCTTTTACAATGAGCATAACATCGATAACAAAGGCGGGTACATACAGCCGTGCTTTGGACACGGTTCGAACCCGCGACCCTAGCATTGGGAACAAGAGACGCTAATCACTTCTAATAAAGACAGCAAAAATAATTAACCCTTTTTAAGAATTAATTTTTTGTGTAATATTCCCAATAACATATTACTTTAAGGTGATTTAATGTAACAATAATAGGTGGTTAAGAAACAGCTATACGCCATTAAAGATATTTTGAGAAATCAATTCGTGAAAACCACGGAAAACTTTAATAACTATTTGAGCGTACAAAACTATTTCCTCATCCCGAAAGTTCACCTTCCCGAATTTATTAATGAAATTCCCCTCGAACGCACAAAGCGTGCGGATACTAAAAATAAAACTACAGGTGCAAAAAAATCTGGCGCCCTGTCGGAATGTGATAAGAAACACTGGTGAAATGAAATTCGCACGAAAACAATGGGCGTGCTTCAGGAATGAGCGAGTAGGAGGGAGAATGAGAAAGGGGATGGAACATGGTAATTCTCCATAATTCTCCCGAAATGTTCCTAATTTCTCCAAACGAGGTCCATATAAGGGCCGAATTAGCCAGTTTATCCAATTACCATTTCGCATGAAATCCAGCCCACATTAGCGAGAAGCAAGAACTTTCCGTCTGTAAGAGTCAGAAGGCGACTAGTTTGCAATCAAAATGATGCATGCTTCATACCGAAAATCTCTTGATAAACCCAACTTCGGAGATATGTAAAGAAAAAGGGACGTGTAAAAATAGCGAGCATAGAGGAAGCTTGAAAATCTAAAATTGAGGAATGATACGTAAAACGAAGAGAGGGAATGTAGGAAACGGAAATGAAGAGAGAAAGAGCGAGAGAGAGAGAGAGAATGAGAACATGAATAAAAAATTAGAAAGTAGGAAATGGAAAAGATATGACGAAATTGTCGGTGCTTGCCTTTTGCAAGCACTTTAAAAAATTCTGATGTGGCCACCACATGACTTTCTCCATATTTGTAATATTTCTAAAAATTCCAAATAGGTTACATAATAAGAAATATTTTAAGAAACTGCGAGAAAATTTTAGAATTTACAAAGAATAGAAATAAACTCAAACCTTAGCCTTTTGATATTGGATATAGCCACAAAGCTAAGACGTAACTAAGCGTCAATTGTTAACAATAGTCGTCGGTAGGTGGCGTGGTGGTGGCAGCCAAAAATATAAGATATCTCTTAAACAATGCATTATATGGAAAAATGTTTCAAACAAAGGTTGCAGAAAATTAAATGTCCTACAACTTTTGTTCAAATACATTTTTACATTTATCAAATAATAAAGCAAATATTTCAAAATAATGGATGTGACAAGAGTAAACACCCACTTCCGGTTGAGCGATTTTTACAAAAACCTAATCAGTTCTTCTGGCGTTTATAAAAATGTTAAATATAAAATTTTGCGTTGACCTGATTAATAGTTTTTGAGTTAGAGCACCCACAAAAAAGCAATCACACACAGACATCATCGAGCAAATGGTCAAAACGTGTTCAGGAAACCTCAAAACGTGTATTTCCGTTGAAATCTCGAAGTCGATTTCTTTCATGAATACAATACTTTCCCCTATACTACGTATATGGAGAAAGTAAAAATCACCGTCCACCAAGATTTTTCGATAAACAAACGCAATCTCCAAGGTAACAGCATTTGAGCCACGCGGAGCCGATATATATTTAAGTATAATAAAATAATAAATTGCGAAAGCTCTCGCAGAATATTTCTCTTTTTCCGCGAAATTTTCGTATTTTAAGTTACGTGGCTCAGATTGCCCTGTGTTAGTAATAACAGTAATCATCATTGAGAAAATAATTTGCGTTACACTAAAATTTACGGAAAATTGGGATATTTTGTGGGTTATGATTATAGCGTCACGACCCGTGCCTTTTATCTTTATTATTAAAATACTAGCGTAATTTCCTGTCAAATATGACGGGATTATCATAAAAGTATTCCAAATGTATGTGATTTGATATGAAAAATCAGTAAGGTATGCTATGATATGGTTCAGCTTTCATGTACAATCAAATCAGTGTTTTTGAAAGTTATATTTGTTTTACTTATACTGTTTCATTAATTATTAGTAGAGAGGCCAAATGATTATCCAAATATTTGTTGAAAATAAGAGGAAAATCGAAATAATGCATAAAGAAGTAGCTGAAAGTTACTTAAAATATTTGAGCAAATTATAAGTTATTTAAAACGTATAGAATTTAACTTAATAAATGGATTATTTTACCCTTATTAACTCGTAAAAAAAAACAGGATAAAATGTGAACGAACTGTCAATATTTACCACCAAATAAGAGTTGTGTAGTAACTTACTTATTACTAACTAAATACTTACACGAACTTCGATTAGTTTTAACTATATTTTAAGATCGCACTTTTTTTTCAACTATATTAATTTGGAAAATATTTCAGAAAAATCACTTTAGTTAAAGAAATTTAAATAAAAGTCAAAAAATTTAATTTTTTGATCCTATTTGAAATTTTGTTCGAAATGTTTGCTGTATTATCAGTTAAAGAAATTTATTGAAAATTATGTGACCTATATTTATTTTTATGAATTCCCACCATTTGGCAATGGCACATGGTTCAATAGTATAACATTTTTCATAATCAATTATAATTTATTATTGTAATTTTTGTACTGCAGCTCCTTTTAAACCTATACAAATGCTACGCCCTCTTCCTCTTTCTAAGTTTCTGCTCATTCCCATTCTCTTTTCCTTCCTCCCTATAATTACTTAATAAATTCAGCAAATAAGTTATACCCATGTATAAAAGCCTGACCCGTGTTAAAGCACTAAATTAGTGCATTTATTATGAGGCAAAGAATAGAATTCAACAATTGGGACAGCAGTGGCCCAGTATAAATAAAATGCGTGAAACCGTGATAAATCGTATTAAAACGTAATTTTTGGAGATTTACGAATGAGATTTAAATTCTTCTCTTCGCATAACTAATGTAAGTTAACTACCTCATCCTTAAAATATGTTAAAATGTAAACAAAGAGTCTGCATGTTAAGGAATGGCTTTTTGCGTGATTCATATATGCGATGCGAATTTATAACTCCGGTTAGTTATAAGATGCACTGCAAGAAAACTATGAAAATCACTATAAAAATAGTTAATTACCAAAACTTTCAATAGGAAGTTAACTGAAAGTAATTAATGAAAAACACGAATTTAATTATAAATTATTCGGGCGCCTTCTCTCTCTCTCTCTCGTACTAAAGCATTCAAGGCATACTTTCCTTACGCATATAGTATAAGGACGACAATACAATCTCGAGGTTTAACAATGACACGGTCGGCAAGATAACATATCTTTAAAAAGCTTAAAACTTTCCAATAAATGTGATTTCAACGTATAACTTGAGCGATTTCGAACCGAAGGCAAAGGTCGACAATAAGAATAACAATCTATGTTTATTTTTATTTAAAATGGTGCAGGTCCGAAGATCGTAGGTCAATTACTTCTAATTTAATTTTGCAAAAGAAAAAAGCCTGCAAGTGAAAGAAAGGTATTTTAAAGTGATCTCTTATGGGGATTTCTATAGAGCGTTCCGGCGGACTAACGGACGGACCCACGTACAGAATAAGGATATTATGTATATAATACAATGCAATTTGGCTCTAAGCCAGGTGGCAATGTCAATACAACAATAAGGATATAAAGCAATATTTGTATAAATATCTAAAGAAAACATAAGGTCAATTTTTAAGCACAAAAGGGCAATTAGATTCCTGAGTTGAGAGTTTTCGAGGTTCAAGGTAGGCCTTCACGGCAACCGTAGCGGCCACGGGGCCTTCGA
Organism: Tanypteryx hageni; assembly: GCA_028673005.1. Lineage (NCBI taxonomy): Eukaryota > Metazoa > Arthropoda > Insecta > Odonata > Petaluridae > Tanypteryx > Tanypteryx hageni. Next base: position 52,946,350 of record CM054118.1, on the reverse strand, counting down.
AGCCCCCACCGTACATCACTCTACCAAGCAATCCTACTACATACTTGCTCCCAACTCAGTCGTCTTTTGTCCTTGCTATATAAACAGGGGTTTAGACGTAATTGAATAACAACTTTGTCATTTACATTAAAACGATATACAGTGGAAGTTCCGATAAGTCGAACTTCAAGGGAAACAAAAAATATTCGAGTTATAGAAAATTCGACTTATGAAAATACGTTTTTTCCCATAGAGATGTTTTCCGGTAAAATTAATTCACTTCGAGCTAAGAAAAATTCGAGTTATAGACGTTTGAGGTATGGAAGTTCCACTGTACCTATGCATTTAAGACATTATACATTATTATTTACTGGAATCTTATCATATTCAACAACATTATTTTCCATCTTTAGTCATTATTGACAGTGTTTTACTTTATTTAAAAAATTATTTTTGTCACGAGGGAAAGGCTCCTAAACCTCCTTTCCATTCCTCTATGGCCCTATTCAGAAAAAAGAATATGTTTGTGGTCCTGTCTACTTAAACAAGTTGGACTGTGAATCCTATTCTGAAGATTCTTAAAAGCTGGCATTCCGATAAAAACGTTGAACACGTTGCCAAATCTCATTAACCTTCTTCTATCTTGCAGACTCTCCCAACCTAACTCGTTTAGCATTTTCGTTACGCTCTCTTTCCTATCATATTTGCCTAACACGAATCTAGCTGCTTTCCTTTGAATTTGCTCCATCTTGTCCTGTAACACGGCACTTTTCTGCGTTCGTTCCATTTTAAATCTCTATTAAATGTTAATCCTAGGTATCTGATTGTTTTATCAACTGGCACGTACTCCTCCCCGATGTGGTGTGCATAATTTATTTTGTTTCTATTAAAGTTTATTAGTTTACTTTTCATGGAGTTAATTTTCAATCTATTCTGCACTACCCATGCATTTAGTTCATTCAGGTCGTTTTGTAACTTATCGCAGTCGTCGTTACTTTTCACTACCTTGTAGATAATACAGTCGTCAGCAAACAATCCAACTTTAGAGTTAAGTTTCTTTGGCAGGCCATTTATATGGGTTAAAAATAATAGGAGTCCCATCACACTTCCCTGAGGAACTCCCGATGTAGCCTGTATCGCTTTTGATAGGCTGTCTTCTATTTTAATCATCTGCGATCGTTCGCAAAGAAATGCTCTTATCTATTTCGCTATTCTTGCTGTCAAAACTTATTTCACCTACTTTTTTTAGTAGTATTTCATGACTTACAACATCGAAAGCTTTTGCAAAGTCAACGTGTATTTGTGACATCAGGCTCTACAATTGGATTGATTGTAATCAAATTCTCTGGAGCCACTTTTGAGTAAATCAAAATTTTCTAAAGTTCGCCAAGAATAAACTACCCTTTATTTTTCTGCAATATCATTTTTACCAAAAAAAAGTGTGCAAAAGATGATATATTGCATAAATATATATCATTCAATTTCACTCACGCGTTTGGGCCCTAGAACCGCGAACAGACAGACAGACGGCATTGCGGAAACCACTTTTATGGACTCAAGGACACCTAAAACTTATATTTCCATCAAAATCTCGAAGTCGAATGTTTTCACGATTACAATACTTTCTCAATGCAGCAATAGTCCGTTCAACGCTGCCCCGTACAACGCTGATTCGTTATAACGCTCTTTATTCTCGGACCAAGTTTTACTTTCTCCATGAGTTTGGTGTGGGCACTATAACTAAAAAACTAATTATATAACTTTTAAAATTATAGTTTTATGTGCTTCTTAAGTGATACGCTATGGAAAAACAATAAAAATATTACGAGACGTGTTTTGATTTGATTGCATATACTCGGTATGTAGGAGAAATTTTTCAGACAAAATATATAACTGAAAATAACCTCCGAAATCACGTTCTCAGAATGCAGAGAAACGTATGGTTTTGTTTACATATATCACGCAATTGGACACCTACTGGTGGTATAGGGCGCTGATTATAAAGGGAGGGTTTGTGGAATCTGTTGCAGTGTGAGAAAATGACAAAAAAGCTGCGACAGTTACTATTATATTGCAGGTTATCTGGTAATTAGCAGATCTGCTACATTGCGCATTTAACGATTAATTATTTACAGTACATTTTTAGATTAAATATTATTATAGCCGCTCTGGCTATACTAATATTTTGAAAATAGGTAATAAATTACGATTTTAGGAACGGATCTCCATAAGTACTATACTAAATTGACCCCGCATAACGCTGATTCAGTTAGCGCTCTCGTTTTCAGGAACACATCCCAGCGTTAAACGGGGCATGACTGTATACTACGTATACGAGAAAGTAAATATCAGCGTAGGAGAGTTGCTAAATGATTTGTCCCCTATCCTCCAGGCGTCATCCACCCATCCATGGCTGAACGCGGGGAATGATAAAACAAACAAATGAACGCTCTCACATCCCGACATCCATTACAGATTCCCATTCGCCTTTTTTTTCGGCAACCAATTAACCTCCAGAGAGACAGGAGCCCAACCTTTCCTTTTTTGCAAGCCAATGTTGTCGAAAGAGCGTTTTTCTGTTGCAAGGAATATTAATTGTATATGGCCGAAACACGCCACCGCACAAAAAACCAACGTCCGTGTCAAACGTGGCCAGTCCTTGGGATGCGACTTGTTCTCGCCCCCGCGTTTCGTGGTAGCCGAACCATGGACATTCTCCCACGGCTCCAATCTCTCCTGTCTCTCTCTCTCTCTCGAAAAATAAACGAAGTTTCTGTGGATGTGGAGAGGTGGTAGAAATGGCCGTTTCGAATGGTGTATAAGGGTGGCGTGGTGGACTTGAATGGGACGACGTGGAATGGGGTGGGGTAGGATGGGAGAGGACAGTGGGGCAGGGATAATAACGACCGCTCCCTGAAACGCAGGCGGGAAGCGGGAGATAACATTGTCGCTAGAGGGCAATGCGAGAGGGAAAAAGAGAGAACGAGTTCGGAGCCGAAAACGAATGCGAGAATGAACGATGCACTGATTTTTTTTCGTTCTTCGTTTTTTTTTATCCCGCCATTCATTCCGCGGTAGCGCGTATGAGCTCTCTCGGTCCCAATACTTGCTCCTTCTATCGTTCCGTTGCAACGCATTCGAAACGAGGCGCCCGAATGGGTTCGCAGAATAGAACGCCGAGCTCTTCTTCTGCGTGTACCTGTTTGCGGAAGTTCCATTTCATGGAGAACGGCCTGTTTTATCTGTTGCAGCTCGATGATTGTGCTAGAAGCTTTCGACGCTTGCACGGAAGAAATATATAATGAATATGGCACTGAAAAACAGTCGCTAAAATAATAAAAGGCGATGCGGCGTTGAAATAAACCGGATCTCTTTTGAATCCATATTACAATCTTTTTATGTCATGCGAATTCGAGTTATAACAAAGTTTTCTTCTCTCTCTCTCTCAAAATGGTGGATTAATTCGGAGGATTAAGCCCGACAGGATGGGAAATGCGTCCTGCCTCGGGTTGATAATTCTATGCATGTAGGCATTTACTCGACCAACTCAAATTCTGGAAAGCAGGAGAAAAATTCTGCCGTCAAGTGAAAGACCCAGGTTCGTTTCCCGGCCAAGGCAGAATTTTTCTCTTACTTCCCAGAATTTATTCTGAACAATTTTAAGTTAGTTTCATTAATAAATTCCGAATATTTAGGCGGCCGATCGTGAGATGTAGGATTTTGTAAAAGGAAACAACGGCGACAATACAACGGATATTCATAAATATTGTTTCTTCTAATTGTGTAAGAAACACCAATGATGGTAATTTCCTAATCACCATTCCTATTTTTCTCCAGGTGCACAATAGAGATATTGTTATGATAAAATATCTGTTATATGCATTTACTTTTATAGATGTTAAAGCTGGAAACGAATTGGGCAAAATTAAAACAAATTTTCAAGAAAAATAGATTTTGTACAACATGGACATTCCATTCTCATTATCGGAGTTGTAAATATAAAGTTTAACTATTACTATTGTTGTTAGCATATTACCTCTCAAAATAGTTTTAACTTGATAAATCCAAGATTTTGACTCGTCTAATTCAGCGCTTTGCTGCGCCAACCTACTTCTTTAAGTTTTGAACTAAACTCCATCATCAAAGCAATACTATAATTGTCCCCTTTCTCCATTTCAATAGATACTTTTTGTGAAATTTCTATAACCATTACTTGCTTCTACACATAATAACCATTTCTTGCTTCAACACATAATAACCATTTCTAGCTTCGACACATAATAACCAGAAGTGACCACCTGCCACATAGAGATTTAATTATTTGATTTCGGATTCTGTAAACGTGAGCCGATTTCTCGCTGAGATTTGGGCATGAGCATTATCTGGTGACTGCAATGCTGTCGTAGACTTTTATCGCCATAACGTGAGGACAATGATAACTTTGACCGGCGGCGAAGACCATCTTACTATGAATCAGCAATTATTACGGTACACATTAGAAGCTTTTAATCCTAGCCTTTCTCTTACGCAATTATTAAGATCACCTAAGTAAAAACTCTAGCAATGTCCTTAAGATGGAAGCAATAAATTTCAGAAAGTAATTCTGCTCAAATAAACGTATTCTTACGATTATAAAAAATATCCTATTAAAATACGGTCTCAAGCCAAGAGCCCAAATTCAACGCAGAATAAAAACATTTTTATCGGCTTACCGCTTTAATATTAGCATAAAGCAATAGTGAGATAATTTAGGCATGTAGACTAAAGATAGTGTTGCTACATCATCAAATTACCTTCCTAATTGACAAATAAAGTCTACTATATAAGAAAACTGCCTCAAATTCAATTTCAAATAAGCTTCTATATCAGTGGTTCTGTGGGGCGCGCCTCCCTATGGCGGTGGGAGATGGGTATGAGGATTTCTGTAGAGGCGCGAAGTATTTTGGAGCAAAATCAGTTTTACCTCAAATATCTATCTCTCATGTTTCTAATGCTGCCCCAAAACCCGGATTAACGTCTTCTCATTTCTATTAAAACTATTTACATGATGTAAGTCTTGTGTCTTCGTAAGCTGATGGCTGATTTTTGCTCATTAATTGATCCTTCCTGCCTTATTTTTATTTTTTGGGCGCGTTTCGTTTCCAACGTGAGAGATTATTAGCTTCCATCCGTCTGTCCGTCCGTAGGCATGTTCATTCTCGGCTTCTGTCGAACGCAATTCCTTAAAAAATTGGAATTAAAGACTTAATTGCCAGAGACCAAAAGGTAATGATATTAATAGTTCATATCATCCAATCAATACTGAAAACAAAAAACGAACTTTCCCTCATATCTCGTAAAATATTATTCACTAGGGATATACCCGTTAAAATTCAACGGAAAAGTTTTTTAAATGAAATTTCGTGAATAGATGCGACGCGAAGCTATTATCCAAGTCAATGGTACGAAATTGCACGAAACCGGCAACAATGCAAATCACTGTGAATATGCCAAATTCTCGCGTTAAGAACTGATCTGTTGATCGATTCGACGCGTATTCAAAAATCGAAGGCAGGAAAACAAACTTTCGTTCATTTTAGGCGTTTGTACTTTCAAGCCTTGAACTCCTACCATGATTCTAAGTATATGCGAATGATTAACGGTCTGCATTCCAATGTACTCCTCGTAAATAACGCAAAGAATGTTGTTTACATTCGTTGCTATGAAAATCATTTCCCTCTCCTTCCTTCTCTCTCTCTCTCACTCTCTCGTATTAAAAGTATTCAATGCCTTCATCCATAAGAATTGAAATAACAATAGGATTTCGAGGTTTAGCAAAGTAATGGGTTGACAAGCCAACATCCCTTTAAAATGGTAAAATGTTTCCAAAATATGTGAATAAAACGTTTCACATGAGCAATTTCGGACTGTAGGCAGAAAAAGATGAACAGAATAAAAAACTGTGTATTTTTTTCTTTAAAATGGTTTAAATCCGAAGATTGTAGGTTAATTCTTTCTAATTTAGATCTCAAAAAGAATAAAGGCCTGCACATCAAAAATTCGATTTTTACGTGTTATCTTATGGGAAATGGAAATGTATTACTTTGAGTCATACCCAGGACATTTTTCGTCATCACCTTAAAATATGCAAATTTAATATTCCTGCCAAATTTCAAAAATATAACTTGATCTTTTATGGCGTTATGTGTATTTTTATAGCGTGACAGATGGAGCCACAAGGGGACAAAGGGACAGAAGTAGACTTTTATAGATTTTAGAAAACGAAAAAGACTTAAAATAGAATTTGTAAAACTAGTCGAATAAAATAATTATTGCAAAATACATTTCTATCAAGACAAAACAAGAAAGTCGCAATTTACTTGGAACTTGGAAATTTTCATGCATGGCTACTTAATTTTTGTCAATGATCTTCGTAGTAAATAAGATCCATTACAATTACGAAAACACTTTTAAGTTTCTTAGGTGTGAATGGAAAATTCTTAAGCGGAAGCAAGTGAATCATCTACGACGAAGAAAAAACATAAACGTAAAGATTACAACAATTTAACTCAAGTGAGTTATCTTTGAAACAATTTTCGATTGTTTGATTAATTACTACTGATCGGAAAATAAATCGGCAAATTAAAAAATTAATATTTCCTTCGCAACATTTTTTAGATGGTACCGCCTTCCAGTAATTAGTCATTATACCAAAATGACTTAAATATGTTTATTGATGCAAGGACTTAGTAGAGAGAAGAATTTTTCGCAGACAGAAACATAATCGGATCGTGATGTTTTGCTGTTTTATGGTGGGCATTTGTTCAAACTATATCGTTTACATTCAAATACGCCATCACACGAAATTTAAACTTACCTGATTTGTCTCTAACTAATATTGATTTTCAAATTAAGAATTTTAATTAACACTAATCTTTCTTTCTGTATCTTCCTAAGACAACATTCCATACTCGGTTGAAACTTAAAATACAATCAAAAATAATATTTCTACGTCGATTTCTAAAGTGATAATGGAATGACAAACAAAACTAATGTATTTAAAAAACTCACGCCAAAAAGAAATACAGAGAAGATTAAATAAGTAATGTCTATGACGCAGCTGCACCTAGCATCGAATTTTACAACAATCCATAAAAAACAATCAAAATTGCTTATTTTTTGGTAGCAATAAAAGAAAATTTCCCAGCTGTATTAAAATCATACTTACAAACATTTCAGTTCAAATTCTACGAAATTTACTAGGTTTACAATAAATTAGAGATTATTTCATTTCTTTTAGGTTATGAGAATATGATTTTAAAGACGGAAATTGTATTTTTCAATAATAAATTTTTAAAAGACGATGTATTTTTTCAACAGTTCATAGACAAAGTATTTTTTTAGAAATATGATGAGCCATAGTTATAGAAAAATAAAATGTTTTTTCACGCGATCAAATGATTGATGATAACATTCTTAATCTAATAATATTTATTTTTATGCACATCCCTCACGGATATGTTGCATTCCTCTTCCAATCATTTCAGTTATAACTTTAAACGTTCTTAGTGTAAATAGTGGTAATTGCATAAAGACGATATCAGCTATAACAACAAAGTAAAGTACACTTGTTTTTCAGCGTTTCCAACGACTGATAAATCCCGTCAAAGGATGTCGCAAATCGTTCGAACTGTGCTCTTAATGTAAGAGTTAATTACGTTACCGCGCCTCGAAGTTCCAGACGCATCGAGAACAACAAAATTTCATTCAAGTAAATCACCCAGCTGTTTCAAGCTCTCTCTCTCTCTCTTTCTCCACTTCCCTCCCTTTCTTCTTCTCTCTCTCTCTCTCATTTCGACGAAAAGCAATAACGCAACACTCGAACTTAAATGAAAATTACGGGAAAATATCGCAAGTGGCGGTAGGAATGGGAAGAATTCGCCTTACGACATCTAATATACGATACCTCTTGAGTCATATTGGCTGGACAGCGAAGGAGTAACTTTATGGGAGAATATTCCCGCAAACCGACTCGCTCCAAACTCTCTCTCTCTCTCCATCCATCTCCCTCTTTGAGGTTAAGAGAGAAAGAGAAACAGAGAGGTAGTGAGAGAGAGAGCAGCTAATCTGTAAAGATACCCAAACTTACTTTGAAGAGTAGAGGAAGACGTTAACGAGATTCTGTAGAGTTTCGTGTCCCGCACGGGCGCCACAAATCATATCTAACTCAAAGGACACATTGCGTGTTTCGGCGCAGGTGCGAGGAAAGGAGCACGAACCTACCCGGTCCTCACCCCACCCTTTCCAATACACCACCTTTTTGAACTTCGCGTTCTTGCGGTTCGCGAATTTGCACTTCGCGACAACATTTTTTATGACCATTACTTGTTTCGCACCGATTATTTGTACTTCGCGTAATGCGGAACTCCCTCTACTTTTTTGTTTCGAAGTTCAGTTTAAACTTTGGCGCCCTAGAAAAGGACTTATTGTTATTATATTATATTTATAATGCTCATTATTAGCAGTTTTCGTAGTAAGCAGACGTGATAACTCTCGGTTTAATTATTTTGTAGCTCAGTTTGAACTTCACCGCCAATACTGCTACTTTCGACGTGAAACTTGAGTTTAAAATTTAAAGAAATGACATTTTGGAATGTAAGGTTTTCATTTACTATTATCTTTGTATTTTGAAGTTAATTTAGGGGAATGATATTTTGTTGTGTTAGGTTTCCATTTCTAATTACTAATTTTTAATTTAAACCTAAGAATTGCTTTCATCTTGCAACCTAAGATTTTCTGCAGCGTATGTTGAACGCGATTACTAAATGAAATGTTAGCACTTTAATGCGTTTTATTTTTTGTGACGTGTTTTTACAAATAAAAGAAATGTTACCACTTTCTTACGCCAGGTTTTGATTTTCTGTTACGCATTTCGACCGTAATTAATAAAATAAATATTATCACTTCCTAATGCTAGTCTTTTTTTGTGGCTTGAAAATGTTTGTTGCAGAACCCAAGAATACATCTATGCATCACGTACTCAACATTCCATTTCAGTGGTTCATCAATTTAAATTAAAGAATTTCCTTAGAATGAACAAATGAATATCGAAAATCGCATTGTGAAAATGCACTGGAGTTAAATTGTAAAACTGCCGAAAGAAGTGTAATCGCTTTGTAATGCTAGGTTTTCATTTGCTATTACGCGTTTTTAAGATAATTAAATGATTTTTTCAGTTTATGATGCTAGGTTTTAATTTGTTGTTACGTTGTTGTAACGTTTTCTTTAATTTCTTTCAAACTGTATTATTTATGATAAAAAAGTGATTTTTTTAGGTTGACTGGGAACCGTACTCTCATTGCGTCTTATGGTAAAATAGGACTGGCACTTCGCGAATTTGCATTTCGCCTAAGTTTTCCGGAACCAATTATTCACGAAGTTCAAAAAGGTGGTTTACTGGCTGTTCATTATCCTAGAGATTGCAAGCTTGCAACAAAAAGCATTTAAAATATAGGCTTTAGTGCTTGCTCATCTTGCGTTCACGAGTTTTGAAGTTGATTTTATTGGATATTTTTTTAATCTCGCATTCCTATAAATTAAAATGCTCAAATCTCATTCCAAAACCATTTACGGATCGGATAATTACAATTTTTTTACTTTTTGTCTCTAATCGCAAATAAAAACTCGTAAAATTGTAGGTGAAATGTAATTCTTTGCTACATTTTTCCACAGCGTGCATTTTTAAATTTCATTCCCTGATGCACATTTATTAGTAATCTCCCAGGATGCTTTTACAAAAAAAACCACCATCATCTAAATCCGCTATATGACTATGTACTATCGTAATATTACACGCAAATGGCGAAGATCGTCCAGAAAATATCCTTCAGTTGGAGATAGTATATGGTTAAGAGATAAAATTATATAGCAGGCTAATATTCAAGCATAACATGTATAAAAAAATTCTCGGTGCTTTTTAGTTAACCCCCTACTTCCCAAAAAGCATTCAAAACTCGAACGGGATAACAAATTCCGGGGGAAAACGAGAAAAGACTAAGTTAAAAAAAATATATTTCTCGCTAGACAAAAGAAAATGTGGAACTGCGGAGCTTACGGTGTGTTTTCTGATAATTGGCGGAGATATTCTGTCGCGAATCTGCTAATCCGGTTCCCAGTAACCGCGGCTTTAGTTGGATCGCGAAGCACTGAGCGTCACCGGGAATTGTTAACATCGCCTTTGTTTGAGCTCGGAGTTGCCGTTTGCGAATTTCGTAACCGATATCACCGCCAAAATTTAAGCCCAGACTCCAGACGGCAAATGCGATTAATTTGCTCCTAACAATGGAGGCCGACGTAAAGATGGGATCTCGCACGCACAAGAGCGTTTTGGAATGGCGTATAACGTGTGTCGTATTGGAATAAATGAAATGAATGCCGCGCGAATGGCCGGAAAATAACGGAAAAGAGAAATACGAGAATAATTTCTCTGAAAAATGTGTTTCTCGTCCAAAACCTTTCACAGTCATTAGCCAGATTTTCCTGCGTCGTGGCTGTAACAATTGGGCTGCCATATTAAATTCGCCTCCGCCGCAAAAATCGTTCAACCACGTTGATTGGAAAATGATGAGCAATCTGCGTGCCGGATACTATGCAACCAGTTACAGCACTGATGCTTCACATTCTTGTCTGTTCGTGACAATTGAATTTTTTGCGCCATTTTAATGAAAATCTCATAGATTCATTCGGCAAATAGGTTTAGATCAGTTCGTTATAAGTTATCGAAAATTATCATGCATAAAAATTTTTACACGTAATTATAAACACAATTCCATACATACAATTATGGTTTTACACAACTCAACGTCATTCGTATTAAAAAGATATTACTAATACAAGCATAGGCAACATGACCTCAGTCTTCTCTTCTCTATGGATTAAGCCGGGTTTTATAATTTTCGTCTGCCCTATGAAACCTGCATGTTTCCTCTTCAATTCGGCTAAAACGTTTCCTTCCTCTTTCTCTCGTATTGTCTTCAAATTTTCCTTCGATCATCTTTAGAAGCACTTGCTTTCTCTCAAGAAATGCTCTATCCAGTTAGCCTTCCACTTTCTTACCGGTTGCATCACATTTCTTTCCCTCCTGTCCTTCGAAATACTTATTTTCTCTCATTTTATCTTAGGCCTTTTTCGGATCCATATTTTGAAGCTCTCGAAGTATTTCCTGTCATTTTTCGTAATCGTCTTGTTTCCGTTCCATAAAAAGGCGATGATATTACCACGTGTAGGTGTTTCACAAACGTATTTTTCGGCACTCTATCAAAAAGATTTTATTTCTACCGAATGCACCTTTCGCTTTCGTTAATTTCAGTTGTTCATTTTCGACCTCATTCTTTCGATACTTTCGGATACTTTTATATTCATTCCCATCCCTTGCTCTCTCTCCCTGTCATGGTTAATAATATAGCAGTCATGAAGAAATGCTAACTCAAAAAATAGCTCTATACTGCGGATGAAATTCCAAATGAAACTCGAATTGACAACTGTTTTGATTTTATATCATCCCCATTAACTGATACAAAAAAGAGAGAATAACCGAACAATTTTTCCAAAAATGAAAACTCTTTCGTATTTGATAGGGCTGCTAGAGGAACTGCCATTAGGCGGCGAGGAAAAATAAGAGATGATCACGTGCCCCGAACTGTTCAATAGGCGGAACTATTTTCCAGCGGTTGATATTGATTTTCGCAATGACGTCGCTCAATATATCAATAATGACAATCGCATTCTCGAGCGCAAATCACGAGCGTAACCGCGATAACTGGCAGTGCCCTAATGGGAAACTGATCCTGACTTGCAAATGCAGTCGCGTAATTTTTAGTTGCCACTGGAGGTGATGATATTTACGGCAATGCCCGCGAGTGAATGAACGCTGATAAGTAGGCCAAATTTAATCAGCTTTCGCACCAACACTATCCTTTTTTTTAATACCGAAAAGAAATAAATGGAATAGAATATGACGCTCTAGTACCAATCGAATAGAATAATCACAATTAAAATGGCTATCACGCAGTAATATCGAATCGTTACGTAGTTATTAACTCAAGTTATGTTTATAATGAAGCATACGATAATCACGTATCAAATTAAACCTATCCTGGCCACACATATGAAAGTTTCTGAGGGATATAAATAGCGCAAACAGACTCGTAAGGATTATTCAAAGTGCTTAAAAATTATGCACTCATTAGTGAATGTTAAAATTGATGCACAGAGATATTTATTTAAATATTTTTTTATTTAAAGAATGATGATTTTATAAACTTTCGTTGGAACTACATTAGAGCAACGGTTATCCGAACTATTTGGGGAATGACCTAGTTCACATTATCGAACATTAAAGAAATCGAGTATTAAATGAAATATGTACGTTTACAAACATAATTTTATTATATATTTGGCGGCATTCATCGAACCCATTTTTAACCTTTAATAAAAAAATAGTAATTGATGTTAGGTAGCACAAAACTTGATTGGCGTAGTTGAGATATCTTCAAGTCGATTTCATTCTTTTTAAGACAGAATGGCGTTAGGATAATTGAGATAATTGAATTTCGGATAATAGACCCTATATGGTAATTAAAGGGTCAAAGAACTATGGGTCACCGCTTTTATATCTCCACATTATATATCGTCGCGTTTCCAGTGTGTGTTAATAAACGAAATTTTGCGAAGCGAACATAAATGAAAGTAAGAAAACCGGTTACTTGCATTTACCGGAAATACTGTACTGGCAAAATGCAAATGAGACGAAAATGTTGTGGAATTTTATCCTACCTTTGCTCTTGTGTACGACCTACAAGTCGTTACCGTAGGCGACGGCTGCGAAACCGTTGAGAAATGGCGGATATCGCACCACTTGCTTCGGCGAGAAGTAGTAACAGCGCTGTAATGGGAAAAGAAAACTTATTTAATAAATTGAAGTTGGAATCTAGATGAAGCATTTTAAATACTATGTTTAAAATTTGGTGGTTACTCAAAACTTTCATATGGCCGGGGCAAATAATTTATGCTGTACTTATTACTGCGCCAACCTGGAGCAAATATACCATATACCCATTTACCTGTTCATACCTTGCTAAATTACGGAGTAAATATGAAAATTATGATTTGTGATCTTACGAGTGCATACAGCTATACCATCCAGAAAAATAACTTGCGCTAGTTGTGAAAAACTCTTTTTTATTTATTAATAATTTCACATACGGCGTGATAGCCAATTTAAAGTGAAATAGCAAAGACATAACAATAAGGACGATCACAAACATCCATGCCCTAGGTGGAGAAAAACCCGCCTAGGCAGGATTCGAACCCGCGACCTTCGGATTGGCAGAGCGAGGACGTTACCCTGCCAACACCGAGACCATTATAATGAAAAAAATTCATTCAGAAGAATGAAATCATCAAGTCACTGAAAACTTTCAAATATGTTGATTTTATTTTATCATTAAAATTAAAAAGTTTTATGCTTCTGTAGAATCGATACATAAAATTCATCGATGTGAAATAAATAAATATGCATGGTCGAAATGAAAGGTAAGATATTTTGTAAGGGTAATTGAGCTTGCCTTTTTCGTTGGACAGGATTTAAATTTATTTTGTTCGATCGAGTGTATTTGTTGGGACATCCTGATTCTCCTGACACATTCTCTGCGAGCGACCTTTGATTTGCGATACGCGTTCAAACTATTCAAAAGAAATTTTATTTCAATTAAAATTCCGAAAATTAACAAACACACAGGCAAGCAATTGGAGCAGTCACGGCAACGTAGTATTACACTTCAACTGAAATCATAGAAAGAATTCATACTTTACAAATGTACCTCGTAACATTAGAAAAACATATTTTTAACATTATCCCACTTAAAAAAATTGCTAACAGCGTGTCGTTATCAAATACTCAATCAGCTTGATACAAACGAAAGAAATAAAACGCCCAAATCTTTTTTTACTTTCTCCGTATAGGAAGTATACAGAAATTATTGTTTTCATGAAAAAAATCGAATTCGAGATTTCAACGGAAATACATGTTTTAAGGTCCTCTGAACACGTTTTGACTATTTTATCGATGATGTCTGTGGGTGTGTCTGTGTGTGTGTGTGTGAGTGTGTCTGAGACTAGAATTTTGTGGGCTAACTCAAAAACTATTAATCAGATCGCTGCAAAATTTTATATTTGGCATTTGTCTTAAAGGCGAAAGGAATGATTAGTTTTTGGTGAAAATCGGTCAACCGGAAGTGGGTGTTTCCTCTTGTCGCTTATCCGTTTTTTACTTTCTCCACATGCGAAGTATAGAGATAGTATTGTTTTCATGAAAAAAATCGAATTCGAGATTTCATCGGAAATACATGTTTTAAGGACCCCTAAACACGTTTTGACTATTTTCTCGATGATGTCTGTGACCGGAATTTTGTAGGTGCTCCAACTCAAAAACTATCAATCAGATCGCTGCAAAATTGTATATTTCTCATTTTTTGATAAAGAAAAAACAACTAATAAAACCTTTTAGTAAAAATCGGTCAGACAAAAACGGGTGTTTGCTCTTGTAATGTATCCGTTTTGTTGAGAGGTTTGCTTTAATATTTGATAATGTAAATAATTACCAGGATAGAAGTTGTAGAAAATTATATTTTCTATAATCTTTGTTCGAAATATATTCCCATATAATTCGTTATTGAAGAGATATTTTAAAACTAAATGTTTTAGATGCCGCAACCACACCACCTACCGCCGACTGTTGTAAACACCCTACGCTCCTTTTTATTTTCTTAATTGTTGGAGCTTTGGGGCAATATCCAATATCAGAAGGCTACAGTTTGGGATTATTTCTGTTTTGTAAAGTCTTTAAATTTTTGTTCCTTAAAGTATTTATTATAATTTAACGTATTTGGAATTATTAGAAATGTCACAGGTATGGAGAAAGTCACGTGGTGGCCACATCAGATTTTTCTATATTTGCTTTAATATTTGATAAATGTAAAAAAAGTGTCAGAATAAATGTAGGAAGTTTAATTTTCTACAACCTTTCTTTGAAACATTTTTCCATATAATGCATTTTTAAAGAGAGATTTTAAAAATTAAATGTTTTAGCTGCCACAACCGCATCAACTACCGCCGGCAATTGGAAACACTTTACGCTCCTTTTTATTTCCTTAATTGTTGGAGCTTCGGGTCTATATCCAATATCAGAAGACTACGTTTGAGTTTATTTGTTCTTTGTAAAGTTTTTAAATTTTTTCGCAGTTCCTTAAAATATTTATTATCATTTAATCTATTTGGAATTTCTAGAAATATCACAGGTATGGAGAAAGGCATGTGGTGGCCACATCAGATTTTTTTATATTTGCTTTAATATTTGATGAATGTAAAAAAGTATTGGAATAAACGTAGGAAATTTAATTTTCTACAACCTTAGTTTGAAACATTTTCCCATATAATGCATTGTTTAAGAGATATTTTTAAAACTAATTTTTTAACTGCCACCACCACATCACTTGTCGGCGACTATTGTAAACAGTTTATGATTAGTTACGTCTTAGTAACGCTTCTATTTATTTTCTTAATTGTTGGAGCTTCGAGTCTATATCCAATACCAGAAGACTACGGTTTGAATTTATTTCTGTTCTTTGTAAGGTCTGTAAAAATTTCTCGCAGTTCCTTCAAGTGTTTATTATCATTTTTACCCATTTGGAATTTTTAGAAATATTATAGGTATGGAGCAAGCCATGTGGTGGCCACATCAGATTTTTTATACAATTGCGTTTAAAATGAACATAATTACTCCTTAATCGTAATTTTACCTGTCGTTACAGATGACAATCAGATTCTAAAATACTGAATTATAAAAACCTGACGTCTTCATGCATTATTGAAAGGGAAAAAATCATTATTTGTAAAACGTTCCGAGTTCCCTTCTGATGGAAAAACGTAATGAGGAGTTTACACGCATTTTTAGGGGTCAATTAGTCCTTTCGATGCAATTACTGTGCAGGACCAACGAAGGAGAGAGAATCTCAGCGCCACAGATACAACACGAAAAGTTCTTATATAATATAAAGAAGCACTTAACATATGCGAGTCATAGGGATGGAACCCTTTTTCTGTTATCTCGAGCAAATTATCCGAAGGCTTAAGCGAAAAACTTTCGCGAGGACTGAAATCCGAAACGATCACATTCACTCTAGTGAGAGACTTAGTAGTTTGGGTTTGTTGGTTTCCATGGAGATGAGCAAAAACCATTATAAGAGATATACAAACACGCAGTTTCGAAATGGCTGCAGCGACCTATATTACGGAATTTTTTCCGTTTATAATCGATCGTTAGCAAGGATCGGGTGATTTTTCCAGATTGAATATAACGAACAAAAGCGAAATTTTCTTATAATACACCTTTTATTGATAAAACTTCATATGAGTCTTCCGGTAAATTAATATCATGCATATACATTAATGAGCGCAAGATTTAGGACTACAGTAGTCTCGAAAACCCGAAATGATCGGGGCAGAGCCAACTCGGATTATTAAGAACTCGGATGATACGGAATGATAAAATGTGAAAGCGTAAATTTAAAAATATCTGATGTGGCCACCACATGACTCTTTCCATAATGCTATATTACTAAAAATTCCAAAAATGTTAAATGATAATAAATATTCTACGGAACTGCGAGAAAAATTTTAAGACTTTACAAAGAACAGGAATTAACTCAAACCGTAGCCTTCTGATATTGGATATAGCCAGGAAGCTCCAACAATTAATAAAATAAAAAGGAGCGTTACTAATGTAAGACCTAAGCAAGCTTAAAGAGTTTAAAATATTCGCCGGTAGGTGGTGGCAAGTTTTTTAAATACCTCTTAAAAAATGCATTATATAGGAAAAATTTTCGAACCAAGGTTGTAGAAAATTAATTTTCCTACAACATTTATTCTGATACTTTTTTACATTCATCAAATATTAAAGCAAATATCTCAACAAAACGGATAAATGACAAGAGTGAACACCCACTTCCGGTTGATCGATTTTTATCAAAAACTAAACAATTGTTTCCCTTTAACAAAAATGTCAAATAGAAAATTTTTTAGAGATCTGATTAATAATTTTTGAGATAGAACACCCACAAAATTCCGGACAAACACAGACAGACACACTCACAGACATCGAGAAAGTAGTCAAAACGTGTTCAGGGGACCTTAAAAGGTATTTCCGTTGAAATCTGGATTTCGATTTTTTTCATGAAAACTACTTTCTCTATACTTCGTGTATGGAGAAAGTCATCATCATCATTTTGCTATCCGAAGACAGGTTTCAACAGAATCGCTGCCTCTCTCTCTCTCTCCGTCTCCCTCTCTCTCTCTCTCTCTCCCCCTCTCTCTCTCTCACCCTCTCCCACTCTCACTCTCACCCTTTCGCCCTCTCTATCTCCCACTGGATGCCTCTTTTATACTTCTCATCATCATCATCATAGGTAGTCTGTCCGTAGACATGCCCGTGATTATTCATGGTTAAATCTGGTTCTCCATATACTCTTATTTTCCGCTGTCCTCTTCACATCTTGATCACTCTCTTTCCCTTTTTCCATTTAGTTTTCCTCCTAACACGTCTTTAATCATACTCTCTCTTCTCAGGTAATGTCCAACCTAGTTTGCCTTCCTCTTTCTAATAGTCTTTAAATATAATCATTCGCTTCTCTCCTACTCTTCGTAGCACTTCATCATTTTTCATCCTATCTGTCCATTTTATCTTCAGCATTCTCCTCCAAGTACACATTTCAAAGCTTGCCAAGTATTTTATGTCATTTTTCCTTAGCGTCCATGTTTCTGCCCCGTATAAAGCTTTACTCCATACTTAGCATTTTATCAACTTCTTGCGGATATCTTCTCTTATATTCCCTGTAAGTAGTTGTTTCTTTCTCCTTAAAGCCGCTTTTGCTTTTCCTTTTCCAGTTTTGATCTCATCCGTACATTTTGCCTCTCGTGTTATGATACTTCCAAGGTATTTATATTCTGAAACTTGTTCTAATGGCTTTCTCCCAATTGTTATGTTCAGAATCTCTTCTTTACCCGATATTCGAATGACCTTGGATTTTTCTGTATTTATTTCCATACCGTATTTTCTACCTGTCATTACTAGTCTATTTATCATTTTCTGGAGTTCCTCTTTCTTTCTTGCTAGATGTACTTAATCATCCGCCTACTTTACTGTTCTTATATTCCTTCCTCCAATTTTGAAATCTCCTGTGCCTTCTTGCATTACCCTTTCTCCATATATATTGAATAGGGTCGGTGATAGGCAGCAGTCCTGTCTTACTCCTCTACCGATATTTACTCCGCAGGTGTCCGCATTCTCCAATCTTACCTTTACAACTTGATTCACATATAGATTCCTAATCAGTCTCCTGTCTTTCCAGTCTACACCTATATCCTTTAATATCTTCATAAACATTACCCAATTTACTCTATCAAAGGTCTTCTGCCAGTCTACTAAATACGCAGATATCTTGACTGTATTCTATTGTCCTTTCTGATATGATTCTAACTATCCCTATAGCATCTCTAGCTCCTCTTCCTTTTCTGAAACCGAATTGATCTTCTCCTAGCATTTCTTCTGCCTTTTTCTCCAGCCTTTTATTAAGAATCCTCGTGATGATCTTCGAAGTGTGTGACACTTATCCTTCTGTAGTCTTTACACACCATTGCCTTTGACTTCTTCTTTAGAGGGATTATTGTTACTTCTAGGAAATCTCGAGGCCACTCTCCTGTGTCGTAAATCTTATTAATTAATTTCGTGCTCGCTTTGAGTCCTTCTGATCCCATGACTTTAAGTACCTCAGCTGGTATTCCATCGCTGCCTGCGGCTTTCCCTTTCTTTAGTTCTACTATCGCTTTTTCTACTTTGCTCTCCATAATACTAGGTCCTAAGTTGTCTTTTTTAATGTTTACCTCATCTTCCAGTTCTATTTTTTTCGATCCTGCCTGCTTGCTGTATAGTTCCTTAATGTATTCTTCCCATTCCTGTGCTACATCCTTTGTTTCTGAGACTATCTTCCCATCCGTATCCATAATTTCTTTACCACGAATTCCATTAGACTTCTTATCTTCTAATTCCAGTACTCTAGCGTACATCATATCGTACCGTCCCAACTTCTTCATTTGTTGTATTTCTTCACATTTTTATTTTATCCAATTTTCTCTAGATTTATCTGTTACCCTTCTTAATTTATTGTTTATACGTCTATAGTTAGCTCTACCGTCATCGTTGTTAATGTTTTTCCATTTTCGTATCTCGTCCATTTTCTCCAGCATTTCCTTAGCGATCTATGGTTTCCTGATTTTCTTTCCTTGTTTTCCAATCTCTTTATCCAAGGTAACCTTGATACTTGTTTTAATTTCTTTCCATTCTATATCCACGGTCTTTGGTTTGTTTTCCAAATTTCTTAGGCGATCTTCCAACTCAATGCTGGCCACATCCTGCCTTTCTTTCGGTTTTTCTAGGTTACAAGTCTGTCTTTCTCTTCTCGTTTTTCTTATTTGTTTGAGCTTTGTACTTAGGTCAACTATTAGTAGGCTATCATCTGAATCAATGTTTGCTCCTGATAATGCCTTGACGGTCTTGATGCTGTTCCTGAATCTTTGTTTTACTAGGATGTAATCTATTTGGCATCTCATTTTATTTCCTGGGCTTTTCCATGTGTATAATCTTAGTTTATGGCTTTTGAACCATGTATTAGTCACTACAAGGTCATTATTGATTCAGAATTCTACGAGTTTCTCCCCTCGTCGATTTCTCTTCCCAAGTCCGTATTTCCCGACAACATTTTCTTCCTGTCCTTCTCCGACTATGCTGTTCCAATCTCCCATTATTATGCTGTTTACCTTTCCTCTTCCGTCTTCTTCGTAAATGTCAATAATTTGCTCATAAATCTCCTCGATTTCTTCATTTTCATGAGCTGATGTTGGCATATATACCTGGATTACCAGCATGTACACTGGGACTGCTTTTAGCTTATTGCCATCCGTCTATCGTTCGTTGCTACTGTCTTTGTCACGCTTTTCATCATATCTTTTATAAGTACCACAGCTACTCCCAGTTTCCCACTATTTCCTCCAGAAAAACTACCGTGAACTCTTCCGAGTCGAACTGTCCTTCTCCTTCCCATGTAGTTTCGCTCATTCCAATAATGTCACCTCTATTTTTTCTCATTTCTTCTTTCGAGTTCTCTAGCTTTCCTGCCTTTCTCATAGTTCTTACGTTCCAAGTGCTTATTCGTAAATTGCTTTCGACAAATGTTTTCCTCAAGGCAGTCCCCGCCCGGAGATCCGATTGGGAGACTATTTTACCTCCGGATTGTTTTACCTCGAGAGAAGTCATATTTTCCAACCATATAACCATTACTAGGATTGTAATGTGGTAGTTTCCCTCTTGCTTTCCACATAGCAGTACTGTGGTCGTTCAAATCGTCCCGATGACGCCTACAGCTGTATTGGATATAGATCCAGCCAACATCATTTGTTTTCGGCTCTATACCATACAGAGAGTACTGATGCCTACTGCCAGGCACCGATTATAGTTTTTTAACACTCGGAGTACGGACCTAAGTGGTTTCACACCGAGTCCGGACCCGGGTCCTAGAGGACCCAGCTTCTAAAATCATTTTCTCACAATAATATTTAACATCCAAGTAATCAATGAATGAAAATTGAATAAGGATAATGATTTATACAATAAATAGTGTAATAATGGTATATATTTGCAAAATTAAATACATAATTACGCATATAAATAAAAATGAAATAATTTTCTTTTTTTAGGATAACATTTAACAATGCCAAAAAATTTATTTTTGAAGGTAAATTCAGTTAGTTTGATTCAGTTAATCTTATGTTAGTTTGATTCATCTGAGTTGGAAGTGAAATTAATACATAATAACTTAACTAATATTTCGAACTATATTTTCGGGTCTTGTTCTTGCAGGTTGTGGAGCAACGTAACTCCAAAGCCTAAATATTCTATCTCCCATTTTAGAATAATAGAGTCACAAAAAATAAAAAGTATATTACAAAATGATTCGGGAGGCAAACAGAACGATATGAATAACGGAGACACAAGAGAAAACTGGAAATCAAGACGTCGAGACTTCGATAATAACTAACATGTATTACAATGTCGTGCTGAGCGAGCTAATTTTGTCCGGACTTTGATCTGCCCGGTCATAAGAGATATAAAAGTTACACGACGTAGAGTACGGAGCCGGGTCCCCGAAGACCCTCACATTTATACATTCCGTGATTTCGATGACTTAATTAAATTACAATATAATTTTATTACTGATTTTAAACTCCCAACATGTTCCACTAGGAATACATAAAGTATCAATTTCGGCAAAAAAATTTTTAAAGAAATATTTTCGAAAATATACCTTTCGGGTCTCCTGAGACCCGAGGTCCGTACTCCGAGTGTTAATATAAAACCTCCATTCGCGGGGATTTAACCCCAGAACTTAGTAATGGGAAGCCGACACGCTAACCACTACACCACCGGTGCTTATACCTCTATAAGTACTATATTCCTGCTTTAAATTAACTAATATTCCTATTCTTTTTCTCCCTCTTCCTCTTTTTTCACTAATTTTATGCATAAAAACATTTTTTATTATTAAAAATAAATACAAAAACAAATGTTATCGTCATTGGAAATTATCACATAATAATAATAATAAAACAAGTATATATTAAAGACAAAAATTGTAGACAGTCTCTAGTTTCTTTGTCGTACACCTTTTTTTGCATCGAGGATGAACCTTTTTTCGCATCCAACCAACAAACAAAGTTTTTAAGGTACATATGTATAACGTTGTTTAAATGACGCCATCTTTCCGTATAAATAGTATTCAATTTCAGATTACAGCGTTTCACTTGGACTTGTTTTTTCTGAGTACGGCCACGGATTAAGCGGAAATCGGTTTAACGAGACTCGGATTATCGAGATTCGACCGTATTTCAATAAACTGAAATCGACTTTTAGAATGCATTTGTGCGCTTAAGGAATAAAATTCTTAATTAACATAAATAAAAGCTCAAAAATTAAATTTTTGGAGCCCTGTTGTTAATTACAATAAAAAAATGACAAAAGATAAACCTTGTAACCATAAAAATTAAAAAAGAAGTACACAAATACACAACGGTTTAGGGGAAATTACTCCACGCCAGGGACCGAATACAATCTCACACACTCCGAGTTTAGGTTAAGGTTTTCCCCTAAAGTCGGAGTGGGTGAGATTGTGTGTGTTCGGTCCCTGGCTTGAAGTAATGGAGTAATTTCGCCTAAACCGTTGTGAATTTGTGTGCTTCTTTTTTAATTTTTATGGTTACAAGGAGGTTTCTCCTTTGTCATTTTTATTACAAATGAAAGCATTGACATCTATAATCATAAAAATACCTATTTTGGCTAATCAAATTTTATTAGAATGGAAAAATCAGATATCGCTAGGAGAGATATTTTAAAATCAACGAAACAGTTTATGGTAGCATCTGGCATGATTTTGAACCTCAAACGTTGCGCAATAATTTATGACTGCAATGTGAAGTAGATGTTGATGTATTTGATATTAAGATAGAATCAATAACGCTCTATTCTCATAGAATATGACGAAACATTTTCAAATGAACACAGGTTTTCCGCGTATCAATCATTTCCCTTAAAACAATAAAGATTTTGTTTAAGGTTGGCAGGCATGAAAATAAGGTCAGGTTTTGATAGAACGAGGGAAAAAACGAAAAGTTTGCATCTGCGTAAAAAAAATTGATATAATTAAAAAGTTTGCCGATTAAATTTTTGACTTTATTGCATCCTTTAATTTTTATGATGGTTACTTTAAACGTAAATAAATAAAAAGGGATAGCCGGTAATTGTACTCTGAGAAAAAGTTTTAGCATTCTAAGATTTAAAAAAGTATAATTAGTCTGTATTATAAGTAAAGTAAGAGCCTCAGGATTTTGTGAAGGAGTAGCCCGTTATTCCATTTTGCAATGACCACATTTTGGTGGGTTTTCCACTCTATTCTGGAGCACATTAGGAAATGAATTAACTTGTCAAATCGACAATATAATATTTCATAAAAAATAGCATAAGTAATCCCTGTAAAATTTTGAAAACATAAATAAGCAACATTATAATTTCAATAGGAGAACGAATATTAATATTTTCATGAAATCATAGATTGTAATACATTCATCTTCGAGAACTCGTCTATTAAATGTCAATTTGTTTAATTTGTCATGCATAAAAATTCCCCAAGTAAAAAAGGGAAAATAATTAAAATTTCGAAAAACCATATTTGATGAATCTATCTATATTTTCTCCTGCCACTAAATTAGCTATGAAACAATTGGCGTGTCAAAGGTTTTGCAATGTTCAAACTGACTTATCAACCTCATTAGACGGGCAAAGGCCATATTAATTAACAGTATCATTTCAGAGAACAAAAATAGTTATAGGTATCGAACATCAGGGCTAATTAAAGGACGCCAACATCACTCAACCTCCGAATGGGAGATGGGGAAAAAATACATTTTCATTCGCGACTGACTTCCCTTCGAATGAGGTCGCCATGGAAAATGGTGCAACTAATAAAACAAAAGAAGGAAGCGAAACGTTGAACGAACGCCACAGGTATTCAGTAGGTTTGTGCTCTTCGTTTTCCTTCCCTCCAATAACGTTCATTTCGTGCTTGTTAGCGAGACATCATCATCTCAATCATCACATTTAATTTGTCGCTTCATTAATCACCATTTAACAGAAGGGACGGACTTCCAGACAGAGGCACAACCGCTTTCACGCGCAGTCTTGAAACATCCCTTTCCTCATTCTAAATACAGTCTCATGAAATATATATATCCTGTGCTGAAGAAGGGATCATCCCCGAAAGCTTCCGAGTTTTTTGTTTTTTTGTGTTTGTTTTACGTGTGTCACTTCGACATCCACAGCAGATCGCCAACCTGAAGACATCTTATAAGTGAGTGCTCACTGGGCTTCCATATTCCAACAACTTTTTTGCCATCCATTTATCCCACTTACCTTTCCTCTTCCATAAGCATTCGCGTTAAAAATTAATTCGTGAACCGATTCGACACGTGTTCGAAAATCGGCGGCAAGAGAATTATATTTTGGTCTTTTAGACGTTTTTCTGTTGGAAGTCTCAAATTCCTACGACGATTCAAGGTACTATAATAATCCAAGAGGTTGATTGGCCAAAGATACACACACATACATGATTCAAAGTAATTTTCATATGTGAGTGATTAATCCGCTACACTCATCCCTGTGCTAATCAAATGGAGAAAATGCACCCATGACTTCAATGTGGACGATGAGCAACTTGAAATTTAAAAGCTACGCTGTCAAGTAATTCCTGAAAGTTTGATCGAAAAAGAATGAACATTTTATGAGCAGTTCTCATTTTTTTCCCATTTAACTCCGGATAGCGCTCCGACACACACACACACACACACATTAAGCCTGAAGATATTTTCTAATTAAAGACTAAACAATAATCACATTCTGCGATCTAAATATCTACTCTGTAATAAAACCTCTAAATAAACGATCTTAAATATATTCCGTCACTCCAAACTGAGGTCAATGCTAGGTTGGCTTTGAAGAGTTGCGTAAGGAGAGAACCTAGTGATCGAAAAAATTTGCGAGTTCAGACGTGAAAGGCTCGGAATCCCCGGACACGTGAGCGATTTTTTCACGTCAGAGATGACCGCGGAGTCACATGTCAGACTACCGATTACTACCTCACCATTAGAATTTGTCATGAACACAGTGAATTTACCAATCGAGTGAAATTATTACGTTGAATCGTAGTAAATTTTACGCTGATAATGCATATTATAATTTTTTAAAAATTCGGGAAAATTATTTAACATTGGAGAAACTAATAATATCGGCATAGTTCGTAACAATATTAATAATTTTAATTCACCTAATTGCTTCTGTCTCTACATTCTTAAACACTATTATCTTAATGAATATGCACTTTTTCTACTTCGCTGAATAATAATTCTCTGCTAATAAGACGTATATGTTTCCTGATAACAAAACGACGTCTGCGCGAAGGGAACCACCACGTGCGGCCAGGAGGCAAGTCCGAAATTCGGATTATAAACGCAGCAAGCAGTGTTGCGATCCTATTGCGGGTGACCCTGAGACGAAGCACTACTGTTTACTCAAAAGGGGAATTCCCGCCAGCGCGACCACCTTAATAACGTTTCTATTGGATCCATTACCAGCATTTTTTCTCGTCCAAACTCGGATTCGGCTTGTCGAGTGGCACGCGTAAGCTTATATTTTCTGTATAAAATGTGAAGTTTCTTAGAGAAGGAATAAACTTGTGGCACGCAAAAACAATTCCGATGATTCGCATTACTTTCTTGAAATGACACCCACAAATCATCTGCCATCCCTGATCTAGTGCCAACATTGATAGGTTGCTGCAATCGGCTGTGCAGAACTGTCCTATACTCACTCCTGCACGCATCTCCCTCCCTTATAGGGGGTGCCGGTGGTGTAGTGGTTAGGACGCTATTATTAGGCTGCTATTCGCCTGGTGCTTGAAAAGGCATCGGGTACGAATCCTGCGCAAGTAGGATTTTTCCAAGGTCGCCCGGCCCCCTGTTTGTGTGGTTTGAGGAGACCGCGCAAATTCAGCTGTTCCGTCCTTCGGAAGGGACGTTAATCCGTTGGCCCCCCTGGTGTTCTTCGTAAGAGCAGGCAAATGCCGGCACCGGGTTTCTCTTCTCCCTTCCCCGGCTATTCATTGCACTACCTCTGAGATACCCACTGCGCGTAGGACAGAGGCGAATCGGCTGGGCATTCAAATTCAATTCCCCCCTTATACCAGTGGTTTCGAAATTTTTTGCAGCTAGGTATCCTCTCAAAGAAAAACGGAATTTCGCGAATGGAAATAGGTTTATGGTTTCGTCGCTGTGTCTGTCTGTCTGTCCCCCCTATTAACTTTTGAACCAATTTACTTATTTTCATGAAACCGAGCTCCCAAGGATAGTTTTTGTTGCGAGGATTTAAGTCCCGGGTTCGATTCCAGGAACTATCCATCCCATTTGATTTAAATGGGAAATATGAAATCCATCGTGCAGGGTAACTTTCTCTTGCACATTAAAGTAACTTAGAATTGTAATATCGGATCGGGCTTTATACTATTCTCTGAGGAAATGAATGAGGATTGCAATTTTGCTTATCGATTGTATTTCTTAGAAATTCGCCTAAAAACGGGCGTTTATGCAGTTTTTATCACTCATTACGAAAGTGTTGCCATATCAACAACTATTGTTGGACTCAGATTAGGTAGTCTAATACACACACGCGTTATTTTTGTCTTACAAATACGCGTGATCTATTTAATATTCCGCTCGAATGTATTTATAATGTTTTATAAACCTAAATTATGAAATTTGGGAATCCAAAAAGCAGCATCTGCGGTGATTTTAAAGCTATTAAAGGCATTATCATACTTCATACTATATATAAAAATAATCGAGTGTCTGAAGCGGTGTCCGGTCAAATAAAAGTATGTATCCATAATTCAAAAACTACATAACGTAGAGACAAGTTGAATGTGTCATTATACCCGAAATGAAGAGTATAGGGTGATCGGCTGGTTTTTAAACCGATTTACTCGAGCAATTTATTTTTTTAAAATATTGTTTTCATTTTTCCCATTTAAAAACATAGAGATGAGTGCAGACTATTTTTCATTAGTACATTAAAATTACTAAACCTCATTGTACAAAGTCAGGACTTAAACTCGAGGACGACGAAAATAATGAAGTTTCATTTTCCTACGGTGAAATTTCAAATACAGATCGAATCTTTCCAAAATTGAACTTTAAACTACTAAATCTCGAGTTTTTTTAATGAAAAGGTTTTCGTTTCCATGGCGACTGAAATTGTTGCCAAATTCAATATCCTAAGCCTTTGACATTGAAATTAATTAAATGAATTCATTATAAGAGAACAAGCTATTTTTTCAGTTTCACATATTGAAAAGTAGCAAGGAGATGGAAGAGAGCGAGAGGGAGAGAGAATGGGAGGAAGGAAGAGAGAGGGAGAATGGGGGAAGGAAAAGAGAGAGAGGGAGAATGGGAGAAGGAAAAGAGAGAGAGAGAGAGAGAGAGGGAGAATGGGGGAAGGAAAAGTGAGAGAGAGGGAGAATGGGAGGAACAAAATGCTTGCAGCGCCACTAAACGGACCTGCGGCACACCAATGTGCCGTGGCACAGAGTTTGGAAACCGCTGCCTTATACCATTGATTCTTATGGGGAAAACTGCTTCGATTTACGTCGCACTTTTCAGGAACGCATCCTCGATGTAAGTCGGGATATGTCTGTATATGCTAATTCGTGTAATTGCCCAATTCATGAAATATGCAATTTTTTGCACATTTCATGAAATAGGCAAGTTCGTGAATTGGGAAGAGGAGGGATTTTAATTAATAATTTATTTTTCTGTTATATTAAAAGATTTTTCTATGCTTATGTTTTCAAAGGAAAAATAGCTAAAAATTATTTCTTATGCTATAAAAGAGTTTTTTCTTCTGCGAAATTTTTGTAGACAATGAACGGATTGCATTTTGAAGTAACGTACAAAGTATGAACAGATAATTACGCTTCGGAATCGGGCGCATAGCAGCCCCAGAAGAGTCACTCAACAACTCCAGCAACCTCGCATGGGTGAGGGACAGGTTGGGTTGTGGGGGTGGTTTGTTTGATGGTTAAGAAGCTTCGCGCAATCCTGTCATGGGTGACGGACGGGTTAGGTTGGGAGGGAAGGGGTTGTTTGACGGTTAACAAGTTTCGCGCAATCCTGGCGTTTATACAACGGACGAAAAAACTGTAACACCAAGCCAATGACGCCTACGACACGCTGCTTGTGAATTAACCTCATACGGAGAGCGACTGTCATATGCCTACAAACAGTGCCTCTGAATTCATTAATTAGGCAGAAATAAATTTTCCCAATTCACGAACTAGGCAGTAAAATTGCCAGATTCATTAAATGAGTAAATCTGTTGCCCATTTCATGAAATGGGCAAAAAATTGCCTACCTCATGAAAATTACGTTAGTTTCGAACTCGATGGGGGTCGCTAGTGACAACAATCCAGTTTCTATGTTTACAGCACCTGACTCTACTTTTTTCTCTACTCTGTCGAGTATGTCAAAAGGATTTTCCCCTGTCGTGCGACCACCACGCCTAGATGTCGCCTAGGGCGGTTGCATCCGCAATTGTTGCGAGAGAGAGAGAGAAATATGGGTAGAGGGAAGAAGAGAGGTCCTGAGGTATAGGGAAAGCCTCTAGGCGGAGAATAGGGAAACGGTAACCGCATTTGTTTCCATCCAGTGCGGTTTAGTCATTACGTATGTAGGTCTGTGTTTGGCATATGTGACTGTAGTTTATTTATGAGTTGCCGTGTGTGTATGTTTACGCATGTATTTTACGTGCGTTTGCATTTGCGTGCCCTCATTTGCCGGTGATTTTCCGCGTATAAATGCTTAAACGCATAAACACGTCAGAAATTCGCGCATGCGTAAGTTACTCCGAATTGTGATGTTTGTGATCGCAAGTTATTCAGATTTAAGCTCGCGTTTGTAGATACACCACTTTCCTGAGGGCATAAAAAATGTAAATATATCTAAAAAGGCTCCCACAAAAAAATCCTCTTGTTTATTCGATATGCGAGTTCCAGATTTAACGTTAAATACGCCATCTTCAGGAAATAAAAAATGCTAGAGAGTACAATCACTACATTTGGAATTACTGATAAAACAATCTAAATTTATAAAACTTTAGAACACTAAACCTTTCTGTGTATGTTTTAATATATCGTAGCTAATTGCGCGTATTTGTACGTGTGCACTTGCGTGTTTGCATTCGCGTACTTACGTTTATCTCTGTGAGTGAAAGAGAGAGAGAGAACTAGACAGCGAAAGGTAGGGAGAAAGAGAGGAGGAAGGGAGAATGAGACGGAAAGGTAAGGAGATAGGGATAGAGAGAGTGCGGTAGGGGGAGAGAGAACGAAACAAGGAAAGATAGGGGGAGAGAGAGAAGCGCGAGTTGGTGTTTGCGGTATCATGCAGAAGCTTTGGTTAGGCGTTCGAGAGCCATCAGAAAAGATTCAAGAACAAGCAACTAAATAAACACTTATCTCAGGTATGTCCATTGGCCACAACAAGGTAATAGATACCTGAGACAAGTACATCTTTAAGTACTTGTTCTTGAATTTTTGCAGCCATTTTACGAGCTCGATAACTCTCCATTGAACCGCCAGAAAAAGGATGCGAGAGATTTACCGGGGGAAATACTCGTTTTCATGAGCCGTTCTTTCAACACGCCATTGAAAAGGAGCTTACGTTGATCCTCTATGAGACCATTATCCCCTCATTGTCACTTGGACGTCGCGTTACGGAGGATTTATAGAAAGATGAACGCATAGGAGGATTCATTTAGGTTAGGAATCACGATAGTGATGTGCCACAAAGATTCGTTTTGTTACAGCGAGATCTTTTAAAGGACCTTCACGATTCGAGAATCATCGCCCGATGACTCGTTCTTCGTTCTCATTAGGTCATAATAACAGAAATCTTCGGACGTTAAAAATTTCGATTTAAAAGCATTCAGCAAACATTATTTTAAACAAGGAGAGTTTCTTCCGTTGAACATGGATAAAATTAGCGCGTTTTTTCTTCTACTATTAAATTCGATAATATTTTGTTTTATTTCGCTGTGAATATTTCTCCCATTAATAAAATTGGCGAACAGTGCATAATTTTGAATTTGACCACCTGTTATGGGCGTAAATTTAACTTATCTTATTTTTATGTGGTTATACCGCCACATATTCGGTCACTAGAACCTCGCCTGTAAGTGGCATTTAAATGAAAATATACGTACGCGTGAAATTTCAGCATTCCTCCTTTTATACCTTCGGAGATAAAATAAAATAAAATTGTAATGGGCATCCTACCGACCCTGTATATCTTTTGAAATCTAAAGAAAAACACATGGCAGCAGTACAGAAATCTACACATCAAGTTTCAGCTCTCTGGCGTTTATCGTTTCGTCACAATTTCAATTTAAGCAAGTGCACAGACAGACGGGCAGACAGGACAGGATTTCTGATATGACGAACAGCACCACGCTAGTGAGATGCTCTGTGAATGAAAATGACGTAGCCATTGCTCAGGTAAAAAAGGTAACTCTTATCGTCGATGACCCTCTAAAACCAATAAATCAACCAACCATCAATGAGGATCGATTGAAATCACATTTTACAGCAGGAGTTTTCAACCTGGGGTACTCGTAGCCCTGGAGGTACGTCCCGAGTTTGGAAAGAGTACGTGAAATTGTTCAAGATTATAACCTTGCTTCTTACTTCACCTTTCATGCGTGATTTCGGAATTGAAAGTTATGACACTACGACTATGAATAACCTTATAAAACAAAAATACGCCTAAAATTGTGATTAATTGCTTCATAAATATTATCTATTTTATAATAATAATAATTCATTATCCCGTCAAAATGTACTTCGGGGTACGCGACCATTAAAAATAAACGGCGCAATATACATTGCACAAACTTTCTCATATACGTATATACGTTTAGTCGACTGTGTACGCTTATAAAATAAAAACGTTTATAAATCAAAGTTAACAGTAGTTTACCGTATATTTTAATGCCACTGGACGATATATATTAATTTTGGGACATATGGCTTAGTTAGTATTATTTGTGACATCAGGCTGTACGATTGGATGGATTTTAATCAAAATCCTTATAGCCTTTTTTGAGTAAATCAAATTTTGATTCAAAATATCCTAGAATAAATTACCCTTAATTGTTGCGCAATATCGTTCATATCTTCAGAGTGTCTATTATAAATGATATTATCTATAAATATGAGATATCATTCGATTTAGTTTAACCGTCTAGGCTGTAGTAAGATTTTGAGTCGATCGCGGCGGAGGCGTGACGTCATAGGGCTTAGGTAAGATAGCTTAGCGTACATTGTAATTTCACTGGACGCCATATAGTGATTTTTTTAAGACATATAGCTTCCGCAGTATTATTTGTAGCATCAGGTTCTACAGTTGAATTTGTTTTAATCAAATACCTTAGAGCCATTTTTTAGGAAATGCAATTTTCTAAAAATCGCCAAGAATAAACTAGCCTTTATTTTTGTGCAATATCATTTTTATCAAAAAGGGTCTGCAAAAGATGATATATTGCATAAATACGAGATATAATTCGATTTTAAGTACGCGTTTAGGTCCTAGAACCGTGAACAGACAGACAGACGGCATGGCGAAAACCACTTTTATGGACTCAGGGACACCTAAAACTTATATTTCCATCAAAATCTCGAAGTCGAATTTTTTACGATTACAATATGTACTTTCTCAATATACTACGTATATGAGAAAGTAAATATGCTAGAAGGCTAAGAGATTAAAATCGAAGGTAAAAATAAATTCCAAGGAAGAGGAGAAAAATTCAGTACCTAACGAGAAATGGAACCTTTCCACGTGTTGATATCTAATAAACTTAGATTAGTTGTAAAAAGCATTCGCCAGGCGAGTGAAAGACACGAGTTCGACGCCCGGTCAAGTACAGAATATTTCTCCTTCTCTCCCTTAGAATTTATACCCAGGGATATGCGCTCATGTAAAGAAAACTTCTCAACTTTACATTTCATCTTGCACTATGGTGAAAAGTTTTATTCTTACTAAGTAATTGTGAGAATATATAAAAATATAAATCTATTTAGTAATTAACCCGATTCTGAGTAGAATTGCATTCTCACAAGATCAGTGTGACCAAGTTTAACTAGAGCCAACCATATCTTGAAAGGAATGACGAAACATCTCAGGCTTTCTGTAATCAATGTCACAAGTTCACTGTTTCCTATTTTTTTTAATTCTAAGCGACGAAATTCCGCAACGAGCATGAAGTTTTCTTCCAATATTTGCGGTTTCGTTTGATTAAAGGCACGTCAAAAACACATCCTGCAAATTAAACCCTATGAATAATATTCAAGAGGCAGAATTCATGTACATATATATCTCCTCCGAGGGTCTCCACGGAAAACTCCAAAAGTTGGACTTCAGATGTAAAATTCGACCTTAAAGGCAGACAGATACCCATCGTTAGTGATTATCCACAAATCTTAACGTCATTATATCTTGGGTAGGATCGGGAAAATTTATTTCCCTAGAAGGATCAAAAGTTTTCCTGGCATCTAAATCAAGCCGATATCTGCATTAAACAGAAATTCCCTTGAGTCCGCAATCCTTGCATATCTGCCGGACGTTCTCATTTTCATTTTCTCTCCTAACGTTAGGTAGGCTGTTTCTGTTGCTTTTCATCCCAAAACCTACGTCACTTCCTTTCCTCGTTATAACCTTTTATTTCCTTTCCGCCTCTTTCTCTCAGACTGATATATGATTACAGTTTGCGTATTCATCTCCCTCTCTCTCTCTCTCTCTCTCTCTCTTTGCCTCGGCGTTTCCTTATTTCCGTAGAGTCTTTGTCACTCGTTTTCATTTCCAATGTTCGTCTTCTTTCAAAGCAAAGTGTCTTTACCTCGATGGATTTATGATTTTTAGGCTGGTTTCCAAAGTAAAAACATAGCCTTATGAAATGGTCCTGTCTGTGTGTATGTATGTATGTATGTGTGTGTCCCCTACTAACAACTTTTGCATCAATGAACCGATTTTCATGAAACTTGGTATGAGGCTCATGCTGCCCCCCTCCGGGATATATGTATTTTATTTGGCGAAGATTGAAGTCCCCAGTTGGATTCCAGGAACGTTTTTTCCCTATTTGTTTTACATAGGAAGTCTCAAATCCATCGTGCAGGGATGTTTTCTTTAATACTTTAAAATAACTTTAAATTGTGATATCGGAGCGAGGTTTGTACTGTACTAAGGGGAAAAGAATTAAGATTCTAATCCTTACCACAGAACTTTGATATTTGATCGTAATTTCTTGAATTTCTACAGAAACATAGCGTTTTTGCGTTTTAAATCGCATTTTATCGGATTGTTGCCATGGAGACGATTGTTACCGAACTCGGCTTGAGCATAAACGAGTGAACAAATAGATTACTTTGTTTTCCAGTAGACTACACTTTAGTAATGGATTATTGATCCATACATATTAGCGTATAAAAAGTAATATTTATTAAATTAGTTTATTAAAAAAATACATGCAAAACATGTCAGAAAGAGATTTTGACATTGCTTTTAGTACTTTAAACCTGATAATACTCTATCAGTTTGTTTTTTCCAATTTTTCTCTATCACTGATTAACTATGATTTACAAATGGTATTTATGGTATGATAAATCCTTGGAATGACTAACATATACTGAAACAGTTCCTGTCAATATAAGTAATCAATTCGAGACGTCAACTTTGGGAAACCAGCCTGCATTAGTCTTGTTTTGGACTTTTTGTTTATGGGGATATTTCGGTAACCTGCAGCACCTGGTCGCACGCGACCCCTCAGGGATTTTGGATCGGGGATCGAATGCAAATTTTTCAGTCCAACTAAAGAACAAAATATTAGACTCCTACCTAATTGCCCGGCAGTGCGTTTTCTTATGTGAGGAGATGCCTTTTAAACGTCTTTTTTGGAATATATTTTATTTGCTGTACAGAAAGAACGTTAACGGTTTACGTCTTTTGCCCTCCAGATAGAAGGACTGAAACAGAAATATTACTAGTGAATTCTTATAAATTACGAGGAAACGGTATATTAAATTAAAAACGCATTAGAAATAATTTTATGCGTGTTCCATGATTTTTTTAATAAATAGGTATCATTAAATATTACTTTATATTTTTAATTAACACCGCTTTAATTGTACTGCGGTCCTTCTTATGCTTATAGTGAATTTGAAAGCAAATGGCTCTTCTATATCAGTAGCCCATCTCTTTGAAATTTTAATCCCTTCACAGCCAAAATGAACTGACAGAAAATGCATACAACATTATTAACGAAGATGCATTAACATTTGTGGTAATGAAAGTCAGAAAACATCAAGTGATAATCCAGAGAGAAGTGCAATCTTGTTTCTAACTCTTCGAGCTGTAATTCCTATATCTTTCAAGAGCTTAGGGAAATTAAATGAGGGTTCCAGTTACCGAGAGGGCGTATACATCTAAAATTTATATATTATAATTTTCGTTATAATGGACTTTTGATGATTCGCCACTGAAGAGAGCTACTTTTTAATCCGCATCTGGTTAGCAGACCGCTTTACGGCCGCAGTTACCTCGATCACCCATTGAATTTACGTCACAAATTGAGTTAGTTCCATGATTCATTTATCGAACTGTGCCGGGATGTTCTGATAAATTAGCCCTGCTCTAAATTCTACCACTGATTCTTTTTTACCCTTATCGCTAGCCATGCGTTAAAGTGTGGAAATGAAATCCAGGAAATATTGACAGAAACTCTCAAAATTTCGGCTATCCGATATCTACCTGAGACCAAAGTCGACACAAACCAAAAAACCTCGGTTAACACAAAATCAATTTGTTGGTTAATTATTGGCCCGTATATTTAATAGCTGTGTGGCTTAGAGGAGGAAGTTGGAGGAGAGTGAGCAATTAATATTCATATTGTGATGTATAACGGAACAGATTGAGGCGACACCGGTTGTCTAATTTATACTCCGTTTACTTTTGAAATAACTATCAATTAGTATACTCTGAATGTTTACAACTATTCAAAATTAATATCGCGGCAGAGAATTAAATTTATTCATTTTCAACCAGATCATTAATTTTTTATGCATACTTAACCTAGGATAATTCACTCTTTGTAAAATTGTTAAGACGGTAAATATCTTCATACTATTTAGAAGAGATTCAAAGAGGAATCTAAAATGATAATAGTTTCAGAAAAGCTAGACGCAATTTCAAACACCGGAGCCTTCCCTAAGGAACAAAAGAGATTAGAAAGTTGAAATACCTGCGAATCTTGACATTGTCATTTGTTTACAGGAATTAGCACCATTTCCCATCATTTTACTGCAACTTACAACTCGCAAATGACGTTTGTTACTCTAGCCGCAGTGACATAATTCTATGTCCCCTTTTAGTAAATTATATAATTGAGATATCCTTTCCCAGACTAACTTGTGCATTGCGTATTAACACATTCAGTGCGGACGACTCACACGCGTGAGTCACCGGGGATTCTACGAAGGGGCGAACGATTCACGGTTTGAGCCACCCGAGTCTTTCTTTTCAAAGCGGTGAGACAAATACGCGCATGCGGTTTATGCTTTTGTAACGGTATCTCGCCTTTCAGTATGACTCTAGATTCGTAGTGAATAGCATCGTTTCCATTTCTGCCGAGTAGTTTTTCTCCCAAGCTTCCGAAAACCAGTGTTTAAGGTTTTATTTTATCGTTCCTGTTTTTAATAATATAAATTAACTGATGTTTTTCTTAGTAAGAGACACATAGGAATATATATATATATACTAGTAGAAGGTGCTTGCATACTGCAAGCATTTCATATCACCTTGAAAAAAGATTCATTTTTCAGACAGATATTTCATCATTACAAATATTCTATTAATTCTAAAGATATCACCTCTGCAGCGATTTCCGTTTTTCTCACATGTAAAAATAATAGTTTAAAACAATCCCCAAATGTTGCAATTTTACACTTTCTCCATTATGGGGTACTAATGCTACACATGTGAGCCAAATTTTAAAGTTAGTAGCACTTCTAGAAGTAAAATAATATTTTTCTAATTGTTTAAAATTTAAGCATTTTTAACAGCCGCAGCAATATATATATGGGCAAATTAAAATGTTTATTTGTGCAAATGCACTGTTCTGTAAATAATTTGAAAATTGCAGCTTCCTATCTCATCCCGTAGTACCTAAAAAATTATTAAACTTTAATGTTCAAATGGGGTTAAAACAACCCATAAAATTTACAATTTTGAAATTTTCGATTTTTATAGTTGGTTATGAGAAAATTCTATAATCTTGAAAAATTTCAGCTTCCTCAACTTATTAGATTGGTCTACACACTGGATTGCGTTTTCCCATGCTAATTTATGGGAGATATTCTGGGGTCTCTGGAGTCGAACCCAAGACACTATAAGCAAAAGTGACAATAATTCCTAATATATATTGCAGTCATCTAGCAACACTGAAAATTTCATTTTTCTAGCTTACCGGCAAGAGCCCATAATTAATTTACAAAAATGGCGCAATGCTTTTCTTATGGGAAAAAACGCAACTTTCGTAATTTCTGGAGTCGAACTCATGTGACTTAGGTAAAAAGTTTCATTTTATCTGTAAGTTTCTTTATCATATCTACAAAAACTAAAACTTTCAGCTCTCTAGCTCTTGTAGTTTGGGCTGGACATTAGTATCCTCCTGTTATCATTATATATCGACGACTCTTACATAGGAGGATATAACATACTAGTAGAAGGTGCTTGCATACTGCAAGCATTTCATCTCACCTTGAAAAACATTCATTTTTCAGAATGATATTTCATCATTACAAATATTCTTTTAATTCTAAAGATTTCAACTCCGCAGCGATTTTCATTTTCCCCAAATGTAAAAATAATAGTTTAAAACAA
Source organism: Tanypteryx hageni (assembly GCA_028673005.1). NCBI lineage: Eukaryota > Metazoa > Arthropoda > Insecta > Odonata > Petaluridae > Tanypteryx > Tanypteryx hageni. The sequence goes on along the minus strand of CM054118.1, from coordinate 52,909,642 downwards.
TCCCCAAATGTTGCAATTTTAAAAATTTTACACTTTCTGCATTACGGTGTATGAATTCTACATATAAAAAAAATTTCAACTCCGTAGCACATGCGGAAATACATAAACAATGAAAATTTGTTTAAACAATTGCGAATTTTTAGCGGCCGCATTGCTGCACTTTTTCAAGATTTTCGTTTTTTCTAGTCGGTTTTGCACAAAATCCTAACCATGAAAAAAATTTCGAATCTCCAGCACATCTGGAAGTGCCTAAACATTAGTATCCTCCTATATGTTATATGTTATCTCCTCCTCCTCCTCCTCTGTAAGAGTCGTCGATATATAATGTACCTTATAATGAAGATAGTGTAAAATTTTTAAAATTGCAACATTTGGGGATTGTTTTAAACTATTATTTTTACATGTGGGAAAAACGGAAATCGCTGCGGAGGTGAAATCTTTAGAATTGAAAGAATATTTGTAATGATGAAATGTCTGTCTGGAAAATGAATGTTTTTTCAAGATGATATGAAATGCTTGCAGTATGCAAGCACCAACTACTAGTATGTTATATGTTATGTGTTATATATACCCTCCTCTGTAAGAAACGTCGATATATAATGATATATATATATATATATATATATATATATATATATATATATATATATATATATAACATATAATGTATTTGCCATATTTCAGGAGTTTTTCTATTTAGATTTCTTATTATTTTCGAAGTTACCTTACCAGTACCGTTCTTCGTCCAAAAAAGAATTTTATCGACATACTGTATTTGTTGTTAAAAATACTCTCGGTAACATTATTCATCTCCTTTATATTTTTTTTACATGTTCTGCATTAGATTTAATGTTCTAAAATTTTGTTTGCAGATTCAGATTGCGCCTACTTTTACCTTTGTTATAGACAGCAATCTTTCATCTTATCTCCGCTTCTTAATAAAAGCGTCGAGTTCGTAGCCCGCAGTGAATGTGTTAAAGGAAAGAATTCGAACGAAACGTATGATTTCTTTTCAAATTATCCTCTTATGTATAATGTTTCGTATCCTCTCGTGAAATTTTCAAAGATTTCACATCTTAAATCTCATGAAGTAGTGAGATATCTAACTATTGATATATCCGGGTGCGTTTACGTAAATATATTACATGCGCACGAGTACATTTATTCCGAAAGCGGGAGTTATGATCGCAGAGAGCGTTTCTTTTTCACTTCTTGACGTCGCTTCTGAAATCCTCGTCACTCGAGCGCTTAAGAATATAATGAAACCGCACTATGCGCAGAAAGGCAATCGAGTCGGTGTCATCCGCTAAAGCCGTTTGTCCTCTTAACCATTTATCAGCTTTTCCCTCGTAATTCTTTCTTTTTTCGAAATAAAATAAAATAAGACGCCGGAAAGTGTGCCTCATACATCTCCATTAACTGGAAATGGAATTTCAGCTCGGGAGAAGAAAATGGAGGAGGAGGATCGCTTTAAAAAAAAAATATTCTCAGCCACACAAGGAGTCCACCATGAACCTCCACTCGGTCTTTCACGACCACCACTTCAACACGTATTCGTTTTTGTTTCATTCATTCTGTAACTTCTCTTACGTCATTTCGAAATTCCCTCGCTCCATACCTTCATTCTTAAAACCTTCCGTCTTTTAAATTTTATTCCCCCTTGGGAGAGAAATTAATTCACGTAAACGCTAGAACTGACGTTTATTCTCAGACTAAGTCATTATATATGATGGAAGAGCTGTGGCTTTATTGCTTTAAATAAATTATTTCATCTGTAGTCCTGATAAATATTTTACCCCATTTTTAGGTTTTCTGTACCGTGACTGAAAGCACTCAGTTGTCATCATTTGAAAGAATTTAAGTTGTAAAGTGGTATGCCATTTCTCAGAATGCTGCTAGCTGACTGAAGCTGTAAGTCAGTTCCACAAACGTTAGGGTCGATTATTTTCAATATGGTAAAACATTATCAACCTTGTAGGTTATACTAAGTATAAATGTTTTATGAACGTTTGTTTTTAAATTTATCACATTATTTATTTTGCTTTCTATGTAAATATATATATATATATATATATATATATATATATATATATATATATATATATATATATATATATATATATATATATATATATATATATGTACTTGTGCCAATTAGGGTCCTTATCTATTCTTGCGGGATCTTGTCCCACTTCTCTCGAAGTGCCAACCGAAGGTCGTTTAACGTCTTTGGAACGGCAGCATGACTACGGACGCGCCTTCCTATCAAGTTCCAGAGATGTTCGATGGGATTCATGTCCGGGCTCCGCGCCGGCCAGTCCATCCGAACAATTCCCACCTCGTCCAGATATTGGGATACGCAACGAGCAGCATGCGGAGGAGCATTGTCGTGCATCAGGATAAAACTGTCCCCAATAAATGGGACAAAGGGAACCACGTGGTTAATCAGGACCTCTTCAATGTATCGGTGGGCAGTGAGAGATCCGTTCTCAATGAAGACGAGCTCCGTACGAGAATCAAAGAAAATGCCGGCCCATACCATGTCGGAACTTCCATAGAACGGCATCCTTTGTGTGAATGTACACTCTGGAAAACGCTCTCCAGGCCTTCTCCAGACTCTCTCTCTCTCTTCCGCTTGGTGGTCATATGGAGAACCTGGAGTCGTCAGAGAACAGAACTGTGCTCCATTGGTCCAATGTCCAGTGCACATGTTCCCCCGCAAACTAAAGACGAACTGTGCCATGCCGTGGGGTAAGTTCCGGACCTGTCACAGGTCTGCGTGAGCTCAGGTTCGCCTTCTGCAGTGTTCTTCTTACTGTCTGCTCGCTCACATTCACCTGCCGATCTTGCTGCAGTCGGTTTCGAGCATCTTATGCTGTGTTATGTCGATTTCGTAACACCTGCGACAGAATACTCCAATCGCTTTTAGCCGAAGTATTCTTTCGTCGACCTGATCCGTGCCTCCTTGTGTAACTTTGAGTCTCTCGGAAGCGATGGACCAATAACTTGAGCAGCATAACGAAGAGAGCGGCCATCTTCAACCAAAGCGACAGCCCTTGCGACGTTTTCAGCGCTTAAAAGCATTTTAAAAGTGAATAAAATGGAGACAAGAAAACGCTACCTGTCAAAAAAGATGCGAGACAGTTTCATTGTGCGACTGATTATCTTTCCTCGCTCTCTGCAAAAATCCGCCTTCACTTACGGAACGGCACACAGCAGGCTACTGCCGGGGAAACCACTTTGCGCGGTAAAACCCGTTACATCACCGGCAGGAGATAATCAACAATTACTCCTTGATTGCTTATTGCAACACAATTGTAATAAATAATGGCCTATTAGTGGCGCAGCACGGGCGGAAAATCTATTTTGACATTCTTAACTTAAAAATTTATAGTAATTAGATTTCTTTTAAGGTGTTCCGGTTTTTTTGCCGGTCATATATATATGTGTGTGTGTGTGTATATATATATATATATATATATATATATATATATATATATATATATAACAACTTACGGAAAAGGAAAGGTAAAATGAATATATGGATGTCAACAAGGTGTTGGGATGAGGAAACCCAGTGAGCACTCACCAATCAGACGACTTCAGGTTGGCGAGGCCCCGGGGATGTCGAAGCGACACACGTAAAATAACACAAAAACACAGAAACATCACAAACGTAAAGCTTTCGGAACTACTCCTTCTTCAGCTACAGAGAGAGAGAGAGGTTTCCTCATCCCAACACCTTGTTGACATATATATATATATATATATATATATATATATATATATATATATATATATATATAATATACACACACAGGGTGTCCGGCGAATTTATTTCATAACTTCGAGATTTTATTCCTTAAGTGATTTTGAGTAAAAAATATCATATGAACATGTTTGTTACAGAGCTACGGGCAATTGAAATTATCTCGTACTTTGATTTGTACAACTTAATGGCTGAAGAAATGCATTGTTTAAATAATTATTCCTATATATTGGTAATTAATGAACAATGTATTATTTAAATATATATATGTATGTATGTATACACATATAAAAGTACCATCGTGCCTATTCTTCCTCTTCTTATCTCTCATTTTTCAGGTATGGTAGTATACTGAATCTTCTCCGTCTCTCAGCTCGGGTGGGCGTTCAAGACATCCTATCCATCTTAAACGGGATTTCATTTTGCCCCAGACGTCGTCACCGCATCCATCCGCCCGAAACGACGACAGCTAACCTACTTGCGCAGGTAAATTCCTTCAAATAGGGTTCTTTTGCCCATATTATTCTCCCGAAAAAAATTATCTTCCGAGTTAACCTTACCTCGTCTTCATTGTATATTGATAAGACCGTATCTTTTCTTCGCCGCTTTGTTCGATGTTTTACGGCGTTATTGTAGCTTCTCGGGCATTAAATAAAAGCGCTTTTTCACATAACCGCGTAACACTTTATGATAGCTGTCCGTATATATAAGGAAGCGAATACGTTGTAGATAAAAGTGGGCGTAGAAACGTCAGTCCATAAACACCCATATCTTTTCTCAATGTTTCGAATAATTTTTTGTAAAATTTTCCCAAAAATACCCTCCTATCTCTAAAGAAGCAGGAAAATAAATTAATTCATGTCATCGCTAAGAAATTCTGTTTTTTCCTATGGATACAACGTGTGCAAATACGTTAAATATTCAAGATATCCAAACGAAAGTTTAGATCAAAGAAAAATGTTCTTTTAAAAATATAAATATTAATGAAACTCTTTTGCGCGTCGAAATCAGAATTTGTTTTACAAAAAAATAGTCAACAGAGACTATCGACGAGGCTAGGTTTTTATAGATTATTTCAGTTCTTTTTTGACGTTTAGGTGTCTTTCACTAAGGACAGGACGTAGTGAAAAAGTTTACATTCATCGATTCTTATAAAGGAATGCTTGAGACGCAAAAAAACCTTTCTCAAACTTGGAAAGCAACTTGGCACGACATAAAAAACGGATGCGTACCTCCAAGTGCGCCTAATCTCTTTACGACTCCGCGCATGCGCCGCTGAACGTCAGCTATCCCTGCACTTTTCTCCCCGACTCATTCGTTCGCTCTCTCGCTTTTAAAGAATTGCTGAGACATCAGAATGCTTTGGAGTATTCAAAATGGTTTTGATGGAAAATGCTGCGGAAAGGGAAATGAGAAAAAGCCATCGCAGTGCCGTGTGAGTGCGTGCGCGCAGGTGTGTGTGTGTGTGTGTGTGGATTTTAGGTGGGTCGGAACGGTGGGGTGACAGGTGAAAGGAAAGGTTATTTTTTGAGAAGTGCGTTCTGGTTGCCTCACTCGCTCACTTCCCTTTTCCTTCCTCCGCCATTTCCCGTTCGCCAGACCAAACCGCTCCTCTCCCGGGAGTTTTATTTTTATTTTTGGAAAACGTTTCTCGAGAAAATACTAGAGGGAGAGAAATTGAGGGAAGGGAGCGAGATAAAGAGAGAAGGTAAAGAGGGAGTGAGAGATAGGGATGGAAAAAGAGGTAAAAAAAAGGTACAGAGAAGTAGAGGATTTGGGAAATGAAAGGAAAAACAGAGGGTGATGCAAAATGGATAGTGAAAGTTAGAATGTAGGCTCAAACCGCGGCCTACAAATAATCGTTTTAAAAGATGTTTTGCAGGTTGCCGATTTAAAAAAAGAGTATTTTTTCCGATTTTATATTACGATCAAAGGAAAACAAGAAATAAGCTAAATATTTTATTGGGAATTGCAAGAATTTTCCTGTATCTTTTTGAAATATTTTCTTCAATAATCATATCAAAAATCTGCAACGCTCGAAAATAAACGTCCTTTTGATAAAGACTATTTTAAAGAGTTTGATTTTAAAGGCGCCGTAACAACTCCGAAACAATAAAATGATAATTAATCCTCATATATCTATTATAATTTACCTAGGACACGTCTTTCCGTGGCAAAATTGCTTACGTCATCGCCTCTGATGACACTTTGTAACGTTGGAAATATTTATGTAAAGAGAAAAAATCTGCTACGGCCGGGAATCGAACCCGAGTCTTCCACTTGCCGGGCGGATATTCTACTACTGAACTATCGTAGCAGATCAATTTTATCGTTTCTGAACGCGGATGTTTTCTTGGTTGGGTCCGAACTAGCCAAACTAATATCAACCTGCCCCAACGGACGTCCTCCAAGAGATACATCGAAGAGAACTCCTCCCTCTTAAATGGTGAGATTGCCAAGCTATAAATTGATGGAATAAAGCGATCTGAAGATCCTATGCAGACAGGCATAAGCTGTAATGTTGGGAATATTTATGAAACGAGAAAAGAGTTTGCTATGACCGGGAATCAGGTCCTTCACTTGCCGGGAGGATATTCTACCACTGAACTATCATAGCAGATCAATTTCATCGTTTCTGAATGCGGATGTTCTCTTGGTTGGGGTACAATATTGGAATTTGGCAGATATGCTTGATTCAGATATTAAAAAGCAATGGAGAAAACAAAATCTCGAAAAAAATACCCGAGTTTAACTCCAGGTTATAATTTCTATTTCCCATAAAATAACAAGTAAAACTCGATATATTGACGTGCAGGTTTATAACATTTTGCCAATTTAAATTAGAAATAATTGACTAACGATTTTACAACCTAGACTCTTTAAAGAAAAATAAATAAACTTTCTTATTCTTATCGTCGATTTTCGCCTTCAATTCGAAATCGCAAAAATTTAACGTTTAAATTGCACCTGCTGGAAAATTCTTAGCTTTTTAACAGGATATTGTCTTACCGACCATATCATTTTTAAACCTCAAGCTTAAATTTTAATATTTTGTTTATGACAGCTGAAGGTTCAAATTAGTAGATATTTAATATATTTTGATGAATTTCTTATTTTAAGTTTTAAGATTTGTTGAGGATTAACAACGATTTCTGGAAATTTCGTTTCACCATTTCATTAACACTTGAATGAGTGTAAGGCATTTTGATTTGCTTTTTAACTTGATTATTTTATAAAGTATACTTTTCCGTCATTTTTGCTTATAATCAAAATATATGTAGTGTATCGCTACCAAATTTTGAATTTGAGTAGCAGTGGGTAATTCGCTAGTAATAAAAATAAGTTATACTGATTAGAAGCAATATTACATAAAAATTAGCAGTAATGTTGAAATGATTAGTTCATTTCAACTAGGGTGACGCAAATCATTGCAGAAAATGAGCAATAACAATGTTTCATTTTTCTCATTATTTAGTCAAACGATGCCCATTCATTACATTTGTTCTAACGTACAGTGAAGGATCCAAGATGGTGGCTGTGGAGCCGATAGCCCTATACCCTTGGAAGCGTTCTTTAACCCATCCCGCAAAAACTTTCTCGATTCGACGCCACCGAATAAGTCCTCAGGCCAAGGAAAAAAGGCCGTGGCAGTGATAGGGCTATTCAGAATATAGGATCCTCGATCGACGGCGATGGCGGTTTCAAGAGAGGGGTACTGTGGCCATCCCTTGTCCTTGAGAAGTTTCTAGATCCGCCCCTTAGTCTATACCACGCTATTTCGATAAATCATTATTGAATCTTAGGGTAAGGTGACCAACTTTTTAGAAGTGTATTGTATGGAAGGACATTTTCACATAGGTACCCAGTACAAATATGGACATATTACAGTGGCGTGTTTATGGTTCATTTATTGATGGACCAGCCTTAGGTAGATAGATTTAATAGATATCAGACAACTTGGTGTGGCCAATGAGGGTGTTCCGAGGCGGTTTAAATGAAAATTTGAAATATTAATAGTGATTTCTCAAGAAGCGGGACGAGTGATGACGGGACGGTCGCTCACCCAGTCTTAGGAGCAATTTATTAAATTTTAATAGGATTTTGAAGACTATTGGAAAATAACTCAAATAAATTGGTCATTTTCAAGTAAGTGTTATCGTATTCCCGGACCCATAAGACACTTTTGTTTTCGAAAAAATAACCACCACAAATAACCGCCCCGCGTCTTATCGGCCGTACAGTCAGCCTAATAACAAAAAAAATCCAAAGATTTTCGCCGCTAATGGGAGTAACAGGGGCGTTTGCTTACGAAAAGTTGAACAACGAAAAATTGCTTTTCAGACGCAAATTGTTAAAAATGGATTTTGTGACTAGCATCTAAAAGAAACAGTATGTACACACTCAAGAAGCCGATAAAAATAGAAGGAATAAATTCTCAAAAGTGGAGATTTACAAAGCGATAATGGTATTGGATTATGATGTTTACATTCGGCACTTGAATTCCAAACGTAAACATTTCGCCGCTCTCTCCAAACTGGCGATGCAATATCACATTAGCGATTAGCGGATGTCTGGTTAGGTCGTGTCGCATTTAATTTAGTAATTCTTTTTTCTTTATGTGTTTAGGAGCATTGACAGGTTCTACGATAACTACAATTCGTGATGCTTCGTTATTTTACAGCCCTACATAACTGTCTTACTTCCCGTAAACTGCGTAAATTTAAGTACATGCATTGAAATTTTTCTCTAAAATATGTCTTATAACCTAGATGCATTCAATAGGCCGTAAATGCTGTATGTTTTACTCATATTCCATTTTTTATATTTAATTACTTATGAATAGAAATATGCATGGAATTTTTATTCTTACTCATTTATAGTGAAACGACTGAACTGCATCCTGAGATATACAATAAATGAATGTTATTCGAAGTAGTAAAAGGTGCATGTGTTAAATGTAGATTTTAATGAGTAGCGAAAGCTATGGTCCAAGAATCGGGTTTCGATCAATAAAGTCAATGAAGAAACAAGTTACGCTGGTACACCATCATAAAAGCAAACTTGAACTCACCTCCTCTGATATGGATTAAATGTAAAAGGAGATCCGGTTGTCTCAAGTTCTCCCTGATTAGAAGTGTTGAATTATCAATTCCATTTGTGACCCATTCGAGGCTTTTTTTAAGTCAAAGAATCTTATGTGGCCACCGCATGACTTTCTCCATACCTGTAATATTTCTAGAAATTCAATATAGCCACGAAGCTCCAACAATTAATAAAATAAAAAGAAGCGTTACTAAGACGTAACTAAGCGTAAAGTGCTTACAAAAGTTGCCGGGAGGTGGTGTGGTGATGGCAGCTTAAAAATATAGATTTTACAATATCTTTTAAACAATGTATTTCAGGAAAGATTTTCAAACAAACGTTGCGCAGAATAACATTGCTACAATATTTAAATTTAATGTTATTAAGAATTGAGGTTATAATGGAGGAAATTGATAAAAACAAAAAAGAGATCAAGAGTAAAGTGTCACTTCTGGTTTTAACTAAAATCTAATCAATTCTTGAGCCTTGACAACTAGATCTTTGGAGCATTCAGGAGCAATTTTTATTGGAAGTTTTTACGACCAAGAGATAACATACTATTCCTCGAGTATAGTCTCTGTATATTTCTAGTGTCTCAATAACAATACATTTATCCATCTAATCAGTGCTACGCACCTATCTCGTCGGGAGTGTGCATTATCCCAGAACATTGCGTATTTTTAGGAGGCCCTCACGTCCGCACCAGCTGCCCTTCCACCCCGAAAGCCCCCTCCCTAAAAAGTGTGTAAACTGTAATGGCGATCATACAGCTAATTATCGTGGCTGCCCCGTATATCGCGAGGCCAAAGCCACTCTTCTTAAGAACCACTTCTCTCGCCAAACTCCTACCAAAGTTACTCCGCCCTTAATTAATTCTCATACCCCTTTATTTCCACCTCTTCCGCAATCTCAACCCAACCCATATTCCCCCGCCTTTCAATACTACCCTCACTCCTACCAACCCTACATTCCACCTCAAAATTTTCAACCCTGTACCCCGAGTCCACCACTCAAACCAGCTCCTTCTCCATCCGATATATCTACTGACATCGAATGGTTTACCTTTGTTATTTCTTCTTTCAGAAACATAAAAAAACCCACATATCGCCGCATCTTCCTCCTAACTGAATTATTAAAACTCAATAATAGAACCTAATTCCTTCCGAAATCTCTCTTCCCTCCTCCTTTCTTGGAATGCGAACGGAATCATTCACAGGCTCCCTGAACTCACGACCTACCTCTCCAAACACCAAGTCGACATTATTCGTATTCAGGAAACTCACCTTACGCCCTCCAAAAAATTCTTCCTCCCCGGTTACTCCATCTATCGTAAGGATATATCCACCCCCCACGGCGGAGTAGCAATGGCTATTTTAAAAAATATTTCCCACGCTCCTCTATATCAACCAGCTCATATTGCGCTTGAACCATCTTCCCACAAATTACTTAGGGCAGACCTTACGCGACTTTTCTCCAACCCACGACCCGGACTATATATAGGAGACTGGAACTCCAAAAGCACGCACTGGGGCTGTGCGATTAATAACCATAACGGCGCAGTTCTACTCAATTTTGCAACGACTGGTCATATCTCAATTGAACCCTCGACTGAACCTACTCACGAAGCTCGACTTTCTTCCGACATTTTGGAACATAGCGGTGAATAAAAACTTCCCGACTCACTTTACTCCCACCGTCTCCCATATTTACAGCTCCGACCACTTCCCTATGAATATTGACCTATCTCTTGACGCCACTATTTATTCCCCCCCCCCTCTCTTTTACGCACTCATTGGGGAAAATTTTGTAGATCTAGTAAACGAGAAACTTGCCACGCTTTCTCTTATTTTTCCGCCTACCGAAACCAACATTCTCATCCGGATCGAATGCCTTGTCGACATCCCCACCTCCTCCAGAAATCAATCTTTGACTACCCCCACCCAACCCGATACTCTCGCCTCCCTCTTCCTGCGCTCCAAAGGGAGCTAATTAAACGCCGTAATCAAATTCGCCGCAATCGGCAAAAATTTCGCAACCCTAAGATAAAAAAATCTTCAACCGCCAAATATCGCGCCACTCAGTGGAGAGAAAAAATCAATTCCTTAAAAATCTCAGATAATTCCATATGGCAAATTACCAAATCATTAACCAAACCCTTTCCTGCCTTCCCTCCTTTGAAGAAAGATAATTACCTTATTTATTATCCCAAAATCAAAGCCGACCTTGTCGATTATTCCCAATCAATCATGACAGCCCCTCCCCTCAACTCTTCTCCTACAGATCTGAACGCCGCATCTACCCGTACTTCCTTGACTTATTTACCCGTCTCCAAACCTCGAGTAGCCTCCTTTATCGAAATTAAATCTATTCTTAACCCGTAACCACAGGCATCGGTCTCTCAGACCGCAAGAAAAATTTCAAGTCTCATTTAGGGTTCGTGAATCATATTCCGACCACTGATACGCATACATTTTTCGGAGTTGTCTTCGACAGCAAACTGACGTGGACAGCTCAAACAACCTATGCCATTCCTAAAGCAACTATTGCGAGAAGCCAACTATCTTCCCTCATCGGCTTCCATAGTAAGATACTATCTAAGGATAGACTTATTCTCTATCTTTTCCTCATCCGCCCCCACCTTCTATACGGCAGCGAAGTATATTTCAACGGAAGTAGCCCAAAACATCCCACTTTTGGAAAATCGTAGCCCAAAACATTCCACATTTATACAGGAATACTATGAGGGTCACTCAATGGTTATAGCCCACAACATCCCACTTTTCTAGGTGGGTGAAAGGAGGAGGATTTGAGGGTTAAGAGGTGGAGCAACTTGGGTTTGGCTGATAGGCTCTCTGAAAAATACGTTATTTTGAACATTTTAGTTATTTTCACCCCAGGAAAGACAAGGATTTTAAAGTGATATCTAGTAACAAGGGTGTGAGTGTTGGATAAATATAATTACCAAATCCTACTCTCGCCGACTTCGCGAAATCTCGAGCTCACGGACTTCGCCGACAGCTTCCCCACACCGCCAACGAACTCCGTATTTCGATCTGGAATTATATTATCCCAAAAAAACATATACCGGTTCCCAAAATCGATCTTAGGCTAAGATGCTCTTGTTTCTCCAGCCCCTGAAAAGGGCTTATACTTTCAACCAATCAGCTTGCTCATCCGCCTGAAACGTTTTCAAAGTAGCGCATCACTCATCACCTCTCGCCGCATTCACTTACATTTTTATCACCCAGCACCTATTATTAGATATCATCTTTCACTGCAAATAACATTAAAAGGGTCGTTTTTTGTCTTACCCACCTTCCTCCGTCTTCTGCAGCCCTCCGACATATACCAATCCAATCTATATAGTTACTTAGCATTAGTTAGTTTTTTTAATGTTAACAATTATTATAGGTGGGATTATAGACAAAATTATAATAAATAAATCAATAATAATAATTAGTCCAAATAATATTTTATAAAAAACAAACAAAAGGACAAAAAAATAATAATAAGACTACCAAATGGGGAGTAAAAAAATAAAACAATTAATTAATTTAAAAAATTAATAAATTAACCTCCAAATAAAAAAATATGAAAAAAAAGCAAAGATCGAAATTAAAAAATATATATATATACTTTTATTTCTTAAATATTTATATATATAATTACGTCAAAAAATATAATATCTATTGACGTACATTTTCCTAGTATGTAAGGAAACTAGATACTAACTACTGATTAAACACAAATGTTTCTCCGCCTAAAGGCTTTAATTAACTCTTTAAGTTCCCTATCAAAATCAATGCTTGTACTGCCGGAAGAGTGAGACGCTGCCCACGCAGACGGCAAACAATAGGACCCTCAGTCCGTCATCATCAGATAGATTGGATTGGATGCCTTGCCAAATATAAAATTACGCGTTGATTTGATTAATAGTTTGTGAGTTAGAGCGCCAAAAACATTCCTATCACACACAGACATCATCGAGAAAATGGTCAAAAGTATTCGGGAGACTTCAAAACGTGTATTTCCGTTGAAGTCTGGGAATCGATTTTTTTCATGAAAACAATACTTTCCCCTATACTACGTATGGAGAAAGCAAAAAGACGCTTCGGGTGGCAAGGCATTCAAATTTTACCTTTCGTCTTTTTTAAGGTGAAAATATTAAATTTCGCAATAAAAAGATGATTCGAATCAGATTAGCGATTTTCATTTCGCAATTACTCTGTATGAATATAGAGCTTAATTCCATCATTATATCACAGCAATCGAGTATACTCCAATAAATCAGAATGTGGATATACATTGGAGGCAAGCGTTTTAAATTTTAATTTTAGTTTATCTCGCATCAGTAACATTTTCACGAGTTGATCATTTAAATCACGTCACAGACTGGAAAAATGCGAGATTCACATGAAAACTTTTCATTTGCATATACCTCAGTAAATGCGAAATAACGTCCATTTTATGCAATTAGGTCAAATACATTTGTGCTGGGAAATAGAGACAGCGGGAAAAGTTCACTTTTTTGTTTACATTTGTGAATACACGTCTGCTGAATAAATTTGTGAACAAAACGATACCCATGCATCGCTCAAACCAATATTTGCATTGAACGCGCGGCAAATCTGGGAAAATGTCCATCATAAACCCTGAAATTAGTTTATATCTATTCATGTGTAGTGTTCTTTCATTCTAATTTCCTGAAAAGTTAAATATAAAATTACCGTATTGACCCGAATATAGTGCGATGTTTTTTTCCTCAATATGCACCTTTGAATGTCGCATTCGCACTATATTCGAGTACTTGTTGCATTCGTACTATATTCGAATTCTTGTATCTTTAAAAAATAACTGCGTATCGGCGCGTTTCATGACGCGTGTTTCAGCGCATATGTTTATAATTGCTGCATTGTAAGTGAATTGGACGTTCATGTTACGATGCTACATTGTACAAATATACTCGGTAGGGGTCTGAGGAGAATTGAAAATAGATCAAGGTCAAATTGCAGCAACCACAGCACCGGCACAACTTCACGCAGGGTCGCGACACTCAACGTTAGAAAGCGAGGACCGTCTAAACGTGGCATCACATTACCCCCTTTAGTACATAATTCATGAGTTTACAGGTAATTTAAATGTGCAAAATAGAGAAAATTAAATGTTTTTCGTCTTTTTCTAAAATTCCTTTCAAAATACTTGGGGTCGCACTATATTCGGGGTCGCATTATATTCGGGTTAATACGGTATTCCAGCATCAACATAGAATCAAAGTGGACGCGTTAATTTTATACCGATATTTCCAACCAACATTGAGTACCTAATAGAGAGATTAGTTAGCATTATTATCAAAATAAGAGCAAACGCCAAATCTATAAGCGTCAACTCCTCCTTGTGCTCGTGTATAGATTCACCTACAACGCTTCACGTAAGAGTAGTCTCTTGAAACGTTTCACCAATTCTGAACGCAACCTGATCGGCATTAGGAATTTAAACTGAGGCGAAAATTATTTCATGGTAATTTTTTTAAATCGATAATTAATGAATTGTATCGTGCTAAATCGACTAAAATAATCTCAAAAACATTAATTCTCAATTTTTAAAAAAATACATGTTCCACAACTACGTACTAATTCCACCGTATATCAAATAACTAGGACCATGGTTTCGACTTGCAGAGCCTTCACCAGGAAATTTTAGTTTGATTTTAGTTCAGATTAGGACCTCATCGAAACCACGGTCGTAACTATTTTTATAACGTAAAATATATCAAATCTGTATAAAATTTGTTTTTTTTTTGTCAATTTAACTTTTTTTTAATTAAAGTTCAACAAATTCCCGGCTCTTTCGGTCGATTTTATAGGATAATCTCCAAGGAACACCTGAAAAGTTGAGAGATTTCCACAAGATGAAATGAAAACATAGTCGTAAAAAGACGAAATTTTCCCATTTGATATCCCCTGCAGATCTGCATAGAGTACTTGCGAAAGGGTTATAAGGGAAAAAGAACGCGGGGACAAAGAGTTTTAAGCCACGTTTCTCGGGGGAGAGAAATGGCAAAAAAATGTCTCCGAGCGAGAGGAAGGACGTGCGGAGGGCGTTAAAGGATTCACGAGGGTTGCATGGGCGAGGAGGGGTTGGAGAGAAACGGGGACAATGGAGGGATGCGAAGGCATTCCCGAGGAGGGATGCTGTGGGTTAGATTGATAGCAGTGCGGCCGAGCAACGTGGGTTAGCGACGGATCGCTTGATTTAATTTACGATCCCTTTGCACCCTCGCCGAAAAAATGCCGACCTTATGGCACGGAAAGAAGAAAAACAGGCGGAGATCGAGAGTTTAAGGCGGTAAAGATTGCGTGAATGAACACGCAGAGAATGACGGCTTTGGTTTCTTATAGGGGTTGGATGTTCGGAACTATTTTACCGGTCTGATACACACTTCAGCTTCATCTTCCTCCGTGCGCACCCTTAAAATCAACCATTTTAGGGCATGGGAAGAATTTATACAATATGTCAATGCCGATGCTTGAAAAATAAATCATGCGACTTCCAAAGGATCGCGTGATGCAACGAAGAAGAAGGAACTAGAATGTTTAGTAATGCCTGATAGTTTCGCATCTCGCAGGTATGTAATTTTTATTTAAAAGGAATTTTAAAAGCTTAAATTTTCTCTTAAAGATGGGTTTATAAATATAATGAATGAACTCAAAACTGGCAATAAACAAATCGCATCTAGTCTTTCAAGTGAAAAATCCTCATGGGAAATATAAAGCTGACATATTTGTCAGCCATTATTGCGTGATGTGCAAAATAAATGACGTTTAAAGGCAAACCCGTACTAAGCACAAAAAAAGCATTTCATTTTAGTAAAAGATTTTTTGTTACTTTAAAATAATTGGAAAATTATCTTCTTTTGAAAAAAAATCGAAAACTTTGGTATTCGAAATCTCGAACTTGATATTTTGTTTAAACTCAAGTTTAGGGAATTCGACTAATGTATTCGGAACTTACATTTTTCAGTTTTCTATAACAATTATCCATAAAAATTTGAGTTTATCCCTTATTGATAGGAGCATGGGTAAAGAATATTTTGCATTTTTTCGTCAACCGAGGAATATAACACAAATCATCTATGTATAATTTGCCGAAGGCGAAAGAATCCGGTACGATGTCCCGTGGCACTTAAACGATGATCTTTTTAACGTGTTATGACAAATTTCCCGACTAGGAAGGAGACTATTATTTCTTAGGAATGCTTCATTTGGATATCACAAGGCAATGACGGAGAAATATTCCCAAAAAAGACCTCCAGTATATAATTTCTATTTGCCATAAGATAACACGTAAAAATCGATTTTTCAATTTACAGAGTTTTACTCTTTCGCAAATTAAAATTAGAAAGAATAGACCTACAATCTCTAAGCCAGGACCGTTTTAAAGAAAATTAAATATAATTTCTTTTTCTTAACGTCACATGTCAACTACGATTCGAAATCGCTCAAGTCATACGTTTCAATCATATTTATTGGAAAGAATTAATCTTTTTAACGACTGTTGCCTTGCCGACCGTGTCATTGTTAAAACTCGAGTTTGTTTTGTGGTCTCAACTCATATACTATATGCGTAAGGAAAGCGTGTTTCAAATGCCTTAATACGAGAGAGAGACTGAGAGAGAGGAAGAAAGAAAGAAAGAGGGGAATGAAAGAGGAGAACGAGGGAAGGAGACAGAAGAAGGGAGAGGGAGAGATAGCTAGATAATGTTCTTTATTAGGGCGAAATTGAGGCTAGGAAGTCTATTTTCCAGAGAACGAGAGATGGGGAGAGAGAGGGAGAATGGGAGGGAGGAGGTTTGGGAGAGAGGAAGAGAGAAAAGGAGGAAGAATTGGAAGCACCATCAATTTAATACTTAATCGACGCATACCCGTCATATTTGACGGAAAATTACGCTAATATACCTACAATAATGAGCGAATAAGATTAGCTGATATACTTACACAAGATTGGTATAACACTGAAATGCTATTGGAAAACAAGGTCCTATATAAATTCAACTGAAGAAGTCTTCATGTAGTGGAACTCCATATTCAAGGTGAATAAAGACATTCTGCACTTCGTTAAAGTTCCACTTTATTTATGAGGACTATGTTATAGTAGTTGAAACCGGTCGCTTACATTCTAAATAAAGTCGAACTTTTACAAAGTGCCTCCCACTTATATATCATAGTTATAATTTTCCGAAATTATTAACAAACAAAAATTTTCATTGAACGCAGATAGATGACGATAAAGGCGAACAATAATACAAAATTTCAATACAATATTTTTAGGAAATCGTGCTAAATGTAAGGATAATATTCAAAATGAAAGTAGAAATCAATAATTTCACAAATGAGTTTACGTTATTCATTTTCCAAGGCAATCCATTAATTATTTAATCCTTTCGCTCTTTGTCCTCCAATAACGAGGAAATCGGGCTAACGCGTCTGCAAAAATTTTCGAAATCGATAATCGTGATTTATCACGCGAGGGTATTCGCTGAAATTAATTTGAAAAATATATTTGCGGCTCATCTCTGACAAAACCTGCGACTCGGATCGATTCGCGTTAAACCGCAAAATTAATGGAAAACGGGTATTGTTTTTAAACGAGACCGAAAGGTATTTTTAGCTTTTTCTATCTGCCGATGAATTTATGGACCCCAGGCAATAAAGGAAGCAACATGAGAACGTTTTGAAAACAATGTATGTGAATAACAAAGGAAATAGGAAGTGTGAAGGTGAAAGATAGTGGAACAAAACAATAGATGAATCCAGTCTATGGAAATTATAACGGGTACGAATGATAAAGACTTATGAAACTAATGTTGTAAACTTTAAGCGAAACTCACTGAACTGAAAATTCAGCTATATTAATCCATGCAGATGAATAAAAGTTGTCATTGTTCCATATAGCAAAAAAATTTATCCATACACATATTCGACCACATACAAACAACCCTATGCCTGTGTGAAAGGAGTCATAAAGATATGTTTAATTCTTTAAACTCAATCAAACATTAAAAATCTTCGTGAGAACTTAAAACGGAAACTGATTGGCAACGTGATCGTTCAAATGTAAGAATTAGCTTCTATTATGTGGTTACAAATTCGACATATTTCCCTTTTCCATTAAGTACCATCTGAAACTCTGGATATGGACTTCGATATAGAAGAACCAATTTAACGGAACGTGAGATAGAAATGACTTTTGTACCGACGGATTATTACTTCTTTCTGGTGATACGGGTCGCAAAATTACGAACGAGAACCCCCTCAACGATAGAGGCGAAATATCACTCTGAGATAATTTCGGGAAGTGGAAATAAAGGCGAGTTCTTCATAACTTTAGATTTAAATTTAGGCGCCATTTCCCTCGAATCGTGCCGGAAAGTTGACATTTAAATGAATGAAGATCTATTTAAGGAGGGAGCTAAGCTTCCTCGAGGTTTTGCACATCCCTAAAAGGTTTAACTTATGTGGCGAACTTTTTTTCAAAAGACGGAGAGACCAAGCGAGAAAGAGAGTGAGTGAGAGAGAGGTATTCTATGAGAATGAGGTTGAAGTGAATAGGAGATGAGAATAAACGGAGGAAGAGGAAAAAAGAATTTCGGGACGGGATGGTAAAAAGATACAGCGAAGACTGCCTGAGACAAGACAGGAAGATTATTCGAAATCGCTGAGGAAGCTGAAAAAGCAAAAGCGTATTGCACCGCAATGCTGCTGTTTAAAACAAAATATACAAGAATTATTAAATGAACACATCCAATTACAATAAAAATCAATGCGTTAATTTACGATTTTTGTTTAAACAATCTGTTTTAATAAATAACAAGCATCAATAATTAACTATAATATAGAATCGATTATATTAACCAACAAACTAATTAACTACAGCAGTGGAAGCCTCGTATAGAGTGTCGCACTGAATAGCAAAGTCCGGAGCTGTCAAGTGATTGGCGCAGTAACTCTGGTAAAACCTGCGGCCATAGTAATGGCGAAAGTGATGGTTGGAGACAAAGCGACTGATAGTGTTCCCCTGTCAAATAACACTGTCCATCGTACAATCACAAATATGGCCGAAAACGTAAAGCAGTGATTATTGTTACGAGTACAACAGAGTCGCTACTATGCACTATTTTCCTAGTTATTTATGGCCTTATCAAAGGCAGTCACTTGGATTGGGGTAGGAGTGTTGGGATAAGCACAGATGGCGCTGCAAAGAAAGGAGTTGTTGCACGTATTCAAGCCGTTGCACCGGAAGCAAAATCGACTCACTGTTGTATACACAGGGAAGTACTCACCACCCAGGGCATACCTGCAGATCTAAAGCAAGTAATTGATGAAACCGTTAAAACTGTCAACTTTGTGAAAGGCCGGCCACTGAATGCCGGGCTTTTTGCTCAGTTCTGTGAAGAGATGAGCAGTGACCATACTCAGCCCCTATATCACACTGAAATACGTTGGATTTCGCGTGGAAAAGTTCTCACTCGTCTGACTGAGTTGTGAGGACTTGATGTTTTTCTGGATAAATCCTCCAAACTGAGCGACCATAGGCATGTGTATGAATTTGAATTTAATGATTATTACTTTAAATTTAACTGACAATACTGGAAACGCTCGTAAGTTTCCGTACATCCTTTAGTTTACCTCCTAGCTATTTTCAGTTCTTACCTTAAGCCTAACCAAAATGTGGTTCGACCGCTTACGAGCTTCTTGCAAAGTTGGGAGAGGGGGTACGCCGTTAAGGCCGGGATCCCGAAAGGGGTGCGAGAATGTTTTAAGTTTAGGAAACACCGAACTAGAGAAATTTTTAAAAACAATGTTCACTGATTCTTCACATTAATAAAAGAAATGTTAGGTGGAGGATCTCCAAAACAGGTAAACAAAATTGTGAACCTAATATTAGATATCTCAATTAATTATAATTCTTTGAGTCAACAATAGAGATAATTTAAGTTTATTCAAATCATTAGCTTATCATTGCACCAAACAAAACGTCACTAAATCATCTTTATATAGAAATATCTTTTCCTGTGTAAACAGTGGGTATTAAACGCCTAGAAACGGCATGCCCTACTCGTGAACCGTGTGCGAACTCGACGCCGACAGATACTACGCCGACAGGACACTGCGCCGACAGGAAACTACGCCGACTGAGCAATATAAAACCAAATAATCCTACTTTAGAGGTTCTAATAATTTCGATGAAGTTTAATTTTTTGACCGAGACCCTAATAGTAGTAATCCACGTGTAATGTGCCAAGTAATATGCCAATTGTTAATGACAATCGAATGAGAATATTAAATAAAATAATGAAATGAAGATGAAATATATAAGATATTATAATAAAATAGGTAAAATATTGTTATTCATCAACTAGGAATTTTTATAAAAATTAAGAATATGCAAAGAAAAAAGATGGTGAGGGGGACAGAGGGGGGAGGAAGGGGGGCGTAATTTATTATTTAAATCTTCTTTATCGCGAGTCATAATAAGCATTGATACCTTTTAACTTTATTAGCCATTTTGATCATATATGTATCTTTTTGTATGTAGTTAATCTATGAGTACTTTCAACAAATAAATGCTTGGAATTAAAAGTAGGATTTAAAGCAATGCATTTTATCTTCTACCATAGTGATGGAGATTTTCACGCAAAGTTGGCATTAGAACAGCATCTGCTATTTAGTAATAACATTCATACAATGTAATTTCATGGAAATATAATAAGAATAAGTGTTTTCATTCTTCTTCAAATTTGCTGCATTTATAAATTTTAGACCAAATTACGAACAAGATTGAAATGGGAAGCTTTTGCTGATTAAACTGGCCTTAAGATTCAAATGACCTGACTCATGCGCTTGAATATATAATTCTATTGCCTACGATTAGCTGCAAGGAAAACTAATGGTACTTTCATTGCCTCTGCCAGCTTTTTACAGAAAATTAATATTTAAATGTTTTCTGCTCATTCTTATGGATTTGTAATGAAGATAATTTCTAGTTAAATCACATCAGATAAGCGTGCTTGAACTTAAAAAATCCTTAGGAATTAGGAGCATGATATATCAAAATTGATAAAAACAAAGCGTTTTTGTATGATTTATTCGTATTATTGATGCTTAGAAAAAATTTAATTTTTGTTAAATTCACCGCTAGCAAGGCCATCACAATAGTAGATTAGCTAATGAAGCGAACAGTTAATTTAATCCAATAATTCGATGTAGTGATCGAATCTAAGGCTTTAATATGCATCAAATTTGAAGTTAATTAAAGGTTTAATTTGTTTCCGTCAAAGAAATGATAGAAAATATCATACAAAAAATTAATGCCAGAATTATATATCTATTCAAATAATATTACATTACAACAGATACACATAAACAATTTATCAATTATTTCATCATTGTAAATTTCATCATCAACATCATTTTCAATAGAAAGCAACGCGAACGAGAGACTGCTACATTGATAATTTTTTTACTAGGTTTAAGTGGAAAAGCTCAGTTCACAAGTAGCATTACTTATTGGAGTTGTCAAATGTATTCGAAATAATACTTCAAATATTGAAAATGTTGCAACGACGTTACTTTATATTATAAAATTTAGAATCTTTAGAACCATTTTTATTTTGTAGAGATTTTTTCATCCTTAGTGGGATTTAAAAAAATCGCTTATATAATCAGTTTGCCTCTCTGTGTACAAAACACCTCATGAATCGTTCATTTTAGGGTCACCAAATTTTCAGGATAGAAACTTCACTCTAAGTACACGATATGGTAGAAATTTGGAGATCGTTTGTGTCCCTGTCCGTGCGCATGTTTCATCTCGGCTTCTACTGAACGGAATTTCATAAAATATATGATAGGAACTTGATTATAAGTGCTAGACGTGGTAACAAGACGTTTTATAGAATTGAAAATTTCCCGAGTTATTAAGAACGTTTTGGTGGGTGGCAAAGAACATCCCAGGCTGCTCACTTCACTTACACATTTTTGATTGAGAATGACTAACTAAATGTAAAGTAATGTTTAACAAGTACATATTTATTTGACGAAAAAATAACTTCATAGAATTTGCCATGCAAAAAGATAGCAAGACAGCTTATGTTTTGTTATAATAAATTACGCCCCCCTTCCTCCCCCCTTTGTCCCCCTCACCATCTTTTTCCGTTTTTCTCCGCAAATTCTTAATTGTTATAAAAATTCCTAGTTGATGGATACCTATATTGCTTATATTTTGTTATAATAAATTACGCACCCCTTCCTCCCCCCTCTGTGGAGTACTACTATTAGGGCCCCGATCAAAAAATTAAACTTCATCGAAATTGGATGGCATATTACTTTTATCATAAAAAAGCGACGAATTTTTATTTCTCTCGAGCCAGAACTATTGGCGCATGTTTTCTAGACAATTGTTATTTCTGAGTCAATTCAGCTGAACCTCTCTTTCCATTTGTATATATTCGTTCAGACGTGTGAATTAGAATCGGAGCGCGTGCGTTTTACACCTCTTTGTAATACTTTTTATTTTTACCTACACGATAACCCTCACCTCAAGAAAAAGTTAAAAGATCATTTTCCAGAATAATTTTTCCTGGACGAGAACTGACTTTCCTGTTTCTATTGAAAACTAAAATTGCATAGATATTTATATCCATCCAGTGAAATCCATCAGTGAAATCAGCTTGCGAATTTACCGGAAGTATTAAAGTTTCGTTTTGCAAATCGTTCATTAGCCAGAACAGAACAAGTTAATTTAAAAAAACGATGATAGTTAATCACCGAACTCAGCGGAATAATCCGCGGCCAAGAGATCTTCGCGAAAGAACTACATACTTCAAAACCTAGGCTGGACTTCGAGCTCTCGAGATGGACGGGAAAGCAGGGGCAATCGATACAGGACCCATTTAATTAGTGGCTGTTTACGGTAGCGCAGAGGCTGAGGTCTAATCGAATAAGAGAGCGGTCCAGATTCGTTTTATCCCAAGGCCCCTTACCAGATGAATTTGATACCCAAAGGCATCTTAGGATCTCGGTCTTTATTTTTCTGCCGCCCGGTTCACTGAAGCCTAGAGGGATCCTTAACCCTCGAGGAGTGGCTAATGGGTGTTTTTCACCCAGTAGTTTATGTTTCCTTTGATTACGCATAGAATGCACTTCTGATGGCTTTCACACTCACAGTACCTTTCAACCACTTAGTCACCAGTTGGAATTGATAATGAAGGGAGCGCCTCGAAGTATTACTAAGTTGCAGCTACTGATTTCCCGACAGTGTAGTCATACCTGGTTGGAGAATGCCCAGTAACCCTTCCCGTGTTACGGTTTTTTTCTTCTAAGATTGCTTTTTATTGTTTATTTTAAAGGTAAGTTGCGTTTGTTTTTTGTTTCTATCATTAATTTCTTATTTTATTACTTAAAGGTAATTTTTAAAAAATATTTTGTTAAATTGAATTTCTTTTTGAAATATATGCATTACCAATCCAGCCTATATATATATATATATATATATATATATATATATATATATATGTCAACAAGGTGTTGGGATGAGGAAACCTCTCTGTAGCTGATGAAGGAGTAGTTCCGAAAGCTTCTACGTTTGTGATGTTTCTGTGTTTTAGTGTTCTTTTACGTGTGTCGCTTCGACATCCCCGGGGCCTCGCCAACCTGAAGTCGTCTGATTGGTGAGTGTTCACTGGGTTTCCTCATCCCAACACCTTGTTGACATCCATATATCCATTTTACCTTTCCTTTTCCGTAAGCTGTTATATATATATATATATATATATATATATATATATATATATATATATATATATATATAGACGAATACTTAGTAGCTTTCAGAGGGAGGTGCCCATTCAGGCATTTTAAAACGCATAGACATATTATAATGGAAATAAAAGAGCATAGAGAAAGAAAAGTGATTTTGTTAACCACTGGGTGTAAAGGACCCAGTCCCACTCTTACCGTTATGATAGAAGGGGCCACTTCTCGAGGGTTAAGATGGTCCCAGAGGATGGGTACAAGATAACACACCTTTATGCCACCCAGGAAAAATTTATACTGAAGGAGTAGTTTTAGTCAATACCGCGTTTACCCCGCATTTACCCGGCTATAAGACCACCTCGAATATAAAACTATCCCCATTTGCACAGACTAATTTTGAGGAAAAAATGTTTTATAAGTCGTTCTGAAACAAATAAATTAAACAAGATTATTATTTTTCATTCAAATCTTTAGAATTAGCTGTCATAATGCGCAGTGCAAAAATGTGTTATTTAAACCATGCTAAAGTAATCTATTTCCTATTTCACCAGCGATATTTAATATTTATGCAGAAACAATAACAGAAGAAGCGTTGATGGAAGAGAAAGGATTTAAGATAGGAGGTGAAAGTATTACCACCATTAAATACGCAGATGATCAGGGCTTAATAGCAGAAGGCGAGAAAGAGCTTCAGAGGATGACAGACAGACTAGTGGAGGTTGGCC
The DNA here is from genome assembly GCA_028673005.1 of Tanypteryx hageni. Classification (NCBI taxonomy): domain Eukaryota; kingdom Metazoa; phylum Arthropoda; class Insecta; order Odonata; family Petaluridae; genus Tanypteryx; species Tanypteryx hageni. The sequence goes on along the minus strand of CM054118.1, from coordinate 52,885,256 downwards.
AACAATATGGAATGAAGATCAATACAGAAAAAACGAAAGTCATGGTGGTTTCAAAGGAACATAAAGAATTAAATATAATGGTAAATGGCCAAAAATTAGAACAAGTAAGTAGTTTAAAATATCTCGGCAGTATTTTAGCACAAGATGGAAGTAGTACACAGGACATCAGAAGTAGGATTGCAATGGCAAAAGCAGCATTTAATGAGAAGAAGGAGCTTTTCACATGCAAGAAAATAAATTTAGAAACAAGGAAGAAATTAGCAAAATGCTACATATGGAGCATAGCTCTTTATGGTGCAGAGACGTGGACGGTAAGGAGAAAGGAGGAAAAATATTTAGAAAGTTTTGAGATGTGGTTATGGAGGAGAATGATGAAAGTGAAATGGACAGAGAGGAAGAGAAATGAAGAAGTATTAGAAATGGTGGGAGAAGATAGGATGCTAATAAAAACAATCAGGAAAAGAAAAGCAAATTGGATAGGGCACATATTGAGAAGACAGTGTTTACAAAGGAAGATCTTAGAAGGAAAAATTAGTGGAAGAAGAGGAAGAGGGAGAAAAAGAATAGGAATATTAGATAATATAAAGCAGGAATATAATACTTATAGAGATATAAAAGAGGCTTCTAGGGAGCGAGAGAAATGGAGGCAGCGATTCAGTTAAAACCTGTCTTCGGACAGAAGCATGATGAATGAAGAGTAGTCATAATCCCTGTCACTATTTCTTGTTTATTCGTTCCTTTGTTTGTGAATATAAGACGACCCCCAAAGAAAAGGAAAAACAGAAAATGAAACGTCTTATAGTCGGATAAATAATGTGCATAGCTTTAACTAAAAACCAATAGCAACATGTACTAAAATAATCTATAGGAGTTATGGTAACATTTTAGACGGAAGCAACAAGATAAATTACCATATGTATTTTTGAAATCTACCTTTATACATTTCACTAACTATAATAATTTCGTATTCAATTTTCAATTAACTCAAAAATATTTACCGGTGATTTACTTTTTACTCAAGTCCTCGTAAAAAACCGATACGACAATCTCTGCGTTGAATGCAAACGATGACTCCGTTAATAGTGATTGACGTAGATACGGAAAGTAGAGAGACGATCTTAGTAATAAGGATTTTTATCAGCAGAAGGCGTGAAATATGCGTGTTTTCTATCTTGTTACCCTGTTAAATGCAACTCTTCGTGAATTAGCATTTAGAGGACATATTTACACATCGTCACTTCATTCTTCGTCTTTCATTGATATGGTTCTTTACTTTAGAATCGGAAGATGAAACTCAGCGCACCTTCCAGCATTATATCCAATAAGGGAAATTGCAATGCAGTGTTGTGATTAATGCAAACCGTATTATGTGTCGCTGTTAATCAATCTGATTCCTAATGAGCCTTCCACGTAAACAGTACATCGCAATTGCTGGATGAACCAGTTCCTCATCGCTATGGTCACTAATAAATGAAGATCCAGCTTCGATGTTAATTCATTGATGGAATAAAGCCGTTTGTGGTAATTTTTCGTTGAATAGGGTCAATCCTTATTTTTTATAACTGCTCACATTATGAGCATAAACGCTGCATATAAGATGATTTGACGGAAACGGGTTGAAAGTTTTATCGTACTATGGCTCTGTAAATTAATATAAAATAACTCTGAAATATGAGGCGAAATATATCGTGGTGATGTTTTTGCAAGTTTTAACAGAAAAATGTCAAAATAAGTAAATCCCTGCATCGGCATCGATAGAATTAATTCTGTTTAAATAGATAAATATATTTTTTTAAACTGCTCTTGAATTTACTTCAAATAATTCTCCATAGAATAATCCCATTCTTCTCTTTTTGCGCGTAAAACCTTTTTTTCCGACAAGATCAATACCTCCTTCATAAATAAAATATTGTACAGACTATTCGGTTACCAGTCGAAGATCTCTTCTCGACAGGAATAAACTTTCAATTTATCAGTCTATAACGAGAAAAGTTTAGGTTACCATTAAGCTACAAAATATGCTAATAATATCTCTGATTCAATTATGTGCTCAACGCCCCCACGACTTCCACTGAAAACGTGCAAGAAGGTCGAATACCCTAATTGATTTCGTGACAGGTATGCATTGGATGACTGCTAAAAAACCTGAGCATCGATCGGGTTGCAATATTTTCATAAAATTCTGCAGCCAACGTTTCTGAAGTATTCCTATTTTATTAGCTTTTCCTACAACTTAACAGAAATTGGTTTGTCTGTTTCAACACCAACTTTCTTAACGACGACCCCTACTAACGATAACCCCTCTTAACGTTAACACCTCTTAACGTTAACCCCTCTTAACGTTAACCCCTCTTAACGATAACCCCTTTTAACGACAACCCCCTTTTCACGCGAACCACTCTTTTTACGCGTGTTAGTGCATTTGGAAAGTTTTTTTTATTATTTTTTATTTGTATTTATTTCACATGGGCTCCACATTGTGATTAAATGGAAACAGTGATGCCATGCACGTAATGTCAATTTTAAATCCGGAAGTGTTTTTGCTTTTCATCCATTATTTTATCTATTAGAACATTCATGCTTCCAAGGGAAATGCTTTATGCATAGTACAAATAAATAAAGATTTTAATCAAGACAATCATTCCTGCCAAGTTGCTTATCTCCGCATTCGTCAGGCGAGTGAATTATTGCAAAATTCACAAAAATCCTAAGGAGCAAATGGGATGAAACAACCTCGAATTAAAAGCGACAGCTCATTTTTCACGCGTTCCAAAATACGATTCACGTTTCCACGCCAGTGAAACGATTCAAGCTTTGAAAGATCAGTTCACAGTCCTTTACCATTCTTTTCCTTAGTAGAATGAAAAGCAAATCCAGTAAAACTTTAATGTATAAGAGCGAGTTGATAAAAATCAAGGATAGGTAAAAATTTTACTTAACATAAAAGTGTTAAGTGGATGAAGCTGAAAAGAGATGTTTGAGCCGAGAAAAACGTAAGTGAAATATTAAAAATCGCGAAAACGTTCGCTTTATGAAGCAAAAAGAGTTACTTGGGTAGCAATTACCTAAAGGAGCCTTTAGTGACGTGATAAATGGGAATGATTTGATAGAGAATATGGAGAAGCAAGCTGAAGACCGATGGATTGATGTGAAATTAAATTTCAATACTGTGCACTGATCATAATAGAATCGTTTTATCAGTTATGCTATACTAAATTAATATTTCTCAATAGTGAAAACAAAAATCCTCGAATAGTATTGCATATTTTATATGATAACTGGTCCTTTGATATAAAAATATGAAATTACCGAAAATTTGGTGTTATTGGATTTATAATTTTCTGGAATTAAAGAAAATCTAAATCGGTACTTAGTTATTTTTTATGGAAAGAACCCATCAAAGACTTCAATGCTGAACTGCGGAATAAATTGGAAATCAGGAGTAAAATTTCCACACGACTAGGAATCGAACGCGGGTCTTCCGCTTACCGTTAAAGGCCTTGATTTAATTGAATTAGCTCAAGGTGCATTTATAGCATTAAACCTGCTATTTGTAAGAAATAATTTACCCTCGCGCCTTTATATGGAAGTAGATGCTGTAATTTCCTTTTCCCAACGACGGAAAAAACGTTAATCGGGGCGTGGCCAATTACTTTGTATTGCAATTTTATTTAAATTTAGAGTTTTACTTGTATGCTTGCTTATATAAAAAAGTTGAATGGTTTTACGTCATTTAATTGGTAAACTGATGAGTGCAATTAAAATGTTAGAATAATTAACGTATTTAAAGCAACTAATTTAATGTAATTAGTCAAGGTGCAGTTAGAGTGTCAAACCTATTAGAAGATTCGGGGAAAAAAGCAATTTCCGTGCTTTGACTCGAAACAGATGCTGTAATTAGCCTTTTTCCAATAATGGAAAAATGAACGAACGACCCCGGGTGGGCTCGAACCACCAACCTTTCGGTTAACTCGGTAGAAGGCGCGCTCAATTCTGGAGCATAGACGATCGCGCGGGGTGACTGAGTCACCCCATTTTAAATTACATTTTCCAGCATAATTATTCATGATTTTTTATTGTTCTTTATTTTTTGTATTCTTAGTAAACACTATCATAAATTCAAATTTATTTTAAACCCGTATAATTTACATGTTTGTTAAATATATCTTTATTAAGGGTTGAGCCTGACCTCATTATTGATATAACTTTATTGTTCAAAACTCCTGATTAGCTAACTTGCATACAAAAGAACTTGTATAATAACAATACTTATGCATAATAATAATAATAATTAGACATATAATAGTAATTATGATAACTTATTGTTTTAACATAATATTATAAGATTATAATAATAATAAGAATTATCTAAGTACACTTCTCGTTGTATTGTTCGCTGTCTAGGTTGTACTAACATACGTATTTCATATGTTTCATGCACATTGACCTCTCAAATTTAGAACAGGACGAAATTGTTTTCGTGTCTTGATTTCTTGAGCATACGACACCATAATTTTGCAGGTCTAGATGGACCGGGCTCTCCAAAAATATTTTCTTTTCTAGGCAGTACAAATTTTTGGCCCAATTCCCTTAGTTGCTTTGGTAAGGTTTTCTGTTACAACCGAGAGATGACTGCTGGTTTTGCTAAGGCCTGTCCGAGTTTTTTTATTAAACTATTTCCTTTGAGCACTGTATTTGGGTTGTGTGATAGAAATATTACGTAACCATTGAGAAGAATTTCACGGATTTTCTCCAAGTCGCGATGCAAATCGAAACGTTCACCTGCCTAATAAACGTGAAGAGAAGGTAGAAACATAAACTGGCCAATTGTAAGGAGATTCCATCGATTAATAAAAATTAACAGCCAGATATAGAATAAAAAGCTTACCATGACTCGCAATAAGAAATGTAACGTGGAAGGGCGCGGGATGACTGAGTCACCCCAGAAAGATTTTGTTGAATTGCTGTTTAACGGATTAATTGCTACTGACAATGAGACCTAAAAGTGATCTAAATATGCTCAAGAAAGTTCGGAAGAAAGGTACTGATTATCTTAGGGAAAAAACATGCGTCACGAGTGGATGAGTGTAGTGTAAAGATTGGTGGGATGACTCAGTCACCACGCGCGCCTGCTTCCGGGTTAACAGCCGAACGCGTTAGCCGATTGCACCACGGAGGCTGGCGTTCGTCTCACCGTCGTGACAGAAAATTTTCAAATTCCTTCCATATTTCATTACTTTTGTAAAACTAATGTAATATCTAGCATGGATATCAACTGATAGCCAAACAGATTTTGTATATAAACCGTGAAATATTGAAGAGAGAAAAGGGAGAAAGTGTATAGCAGCTCAAAGCATTTTTATCTCTCAAACAGCTTCAATCAGCGGCCCAGGCACATTTTTTTGTAGTTTACAGCCTAAACCAAACATTTTTCACTATCGAGGTAGCTACGGCTACGACAAAATAAAGAATAAACCAAAAATAACATTTATTAACCTTAAGAAAACCCATAGTGCTACTAACTTTCACCTTTGTCACAAGTAAAAAATATTAATTTGTACATGTGCATCTAAAGAGAACTACGTTTTAATATTTTTTTAACTCCATTAGGGTTCTCCTCCGAATACCGGCGTAGATATGTTACCGTTTGTAACTCTTTTCAATGGGTATACCTCAGGTAAAAAAAAATACTCCGTCGTAAACTGAAAACTCGATCGAGCAAATAAAACGAAAGGCAGGGAGCTCTTATAACTCGAGGTAACCGAAGGAGGTCGAAGTATACCGTAGCGCGATTGGTCGAGATAAAACCCCTCCGAGCAATTTTTTATGGCTCCTCCTGCAATCGTTTGGATTTTTGAAACCGTGTTTATCCAATTGGATGATCCGAAAATGATTGGAGTTCCGAACCGCGAAATCCTTTCGGCGAGGCAATTCGCGTGGCGCAATAACGCCGGAAGAGATTTTTTAATTCGGCGAAGGAAACGACTCATCCGGGGAGAAAGAATCGGTTTTGGGGCGAGAAGGACGACTTTCAAGAGGCATCATGGGATGAAATTGAGGGAGTTTGGAGGAGAAGGGTGCGGGGAAGAAAAAAAGCGAAATTTGGAGAGGGAAAATCCTCATGAGGAATAAATAGGTTAACGAGCCAACGAGAGGGAGATTGAGAGGGAAGATGGGGACAGGAAGGTTTCTGAAGATAAAAGACGATCAGAGAAAGAGGGATCAGATAGCGTTTGAGAGCATCCATATAAAAATCGTTTTTTTTCCGTGTTCAAAGATTTTTTTATTCCACAAATGTTGAATACAATGCCGCGTGGTTGCTCCGAAAGAATAATAAAATTCCTTCCGGTTAGGCAAACATAATATTTCCTCATTTTACCTCTATCCCCCTTCCCCTCTCCATCCTCCCCTCTCCACCCTCCCATCTCCATCCTCCACCCTCCCATCTACACCCTCCACACTCCCCTCTCCACCTTCCCATCTACACCCTCCCCTCTCCATCTTCCACACTCCCCTCTCCACCCTCCCCTCTCCCCTGAAAAACGCTTGTGTTCGGTTCATCCAATCAATCCGAGGAATCCTTTACTTCAAAACTCCCCGGGGGATATCCAACTCTCCTGGATTGCGTTTTCATGAAAGAATTGGGATAATTGAACGTTTTTGATCTTGCGGGGATATTCTCCACACCCCTCGCTCTTCCACCCTCCTTCCCTCCATATCTCTCTTTCTCTCTCTCAGTCACACTCTCACTACATCCCGATCTCTCTCAGAGATTTTTTCGGTTAATCTATCGTAAGCTGGAGGGTGAATCTATTTTTATTAATGCCGAAAAGATTTATCTTTTAATTGGTCCCGAAAGCCAAACGTCTGATTAGACCGTGAAAATGATTTTCGGAGTAAGTTTTAGGATGAAAACCGCTCATCATAAATGTAAATGACCGATGTTTCCTTTGCTTCGACGCTATCGGAGCCAAATGGGAAGCGATATCGTTCTTTTGAGCACGTTGGTATTCTTTTTAATCCGCCTAGTCAGTAGCAATTACCCCGAGTGCTGATAAGGCAAATTCATGCAGCTAATGCATATATCTCTATTCTCAATAGTTTGCATAGTAGAAAATGGTAGAAGTATAAATAAATAGAAATGATTCTATTATCAGATGTGGGGAATTTGTGGTCACTACAGTCGACGCGATTTCAAACGCTACCTCAAAATTCGGTTTAAAACGGAAAAAAATATTTAAACGACTGGTTAAATTTTTAAGGGAAGAAACGAAGGGGACGATCTATATATTTTCCAAGAATTCTCGCACTTAAAACTATAACTAACAGCCTCAAGAAAAAATCTACATAATATATAAATTAATTTATCATGCCGAGTAAAATTGTTCTGTTTCAATTGCAATCCATTATCCGAAAGGACTGTAAGGATGATTGCAGATGACCATGCGAATTCATTCTATGATACGACATATATTTTATAAGCAAAATTTAAACAGCGTATCTTCGGCCTTGAGATAGGTGCCATCTACGCCGCGGATTTTCACCTCATTGCACGTATAACGGAAGTCTCAAAAAAAACTTAATACCGCCGCTCCCAACGAGGTTTGAGGTATCTCCCGCCTTGCGCGTTAAAGGTACGGTGTGTGGGGGCAGATAGCGCCCCCCTTCAATAACCTCAAAATACCTCCATACTTCTAGACCACCACCTCCGTGGTCCTGAAAACCAAGCTGGCGAACGGCGTACTTGACCTAGATCCATCGCATCGAATGAGAAACACAAGGATCCATATTAAGGTTATCTATATAAAAAATTTTACGCCCTCTTCGTACTGCTTCATCAGCACCTGTGTAAAAATTTTTATATCCGGAGCATTTGTAATTCTTTGGAAACCAAGGAAAGAAATGCCCGATAAGTACGGTTTGTTTTTTTGAAACTGGTAAAAATGTCTTCGTGCTTGTTTTACCAAGCTTAATATATGCCCGTCAGAAGTGACGAGACGTCAAATTTAATATATTTATCTATTTTTTCTTGGTTTTATGAGTAAATTGCAAACTCACTCCTTTTCTCGTTTTCCGTTGAATCCAACTGAATGTTCGTTGAAGATTATATGGCCCGATTCGGCGTGTATTTGAGAATTAACAGTAGGATCGAGTGTTTTTGCGCGTGACTGTACTTCCTGTTAGTTTCTCTTTCAAGTGTCTGTGAATGCGTGCGACCGATAGGTCCCTATCGCAATCGGAGGCATATGAGTTACTACCGGGTTCCTGGCTCAAAATTTTCCCGAAAACCTGAGTAAATCTTTTCATTTTTCTTTTGCTCATACTTCGATTTTTTGCATCAGCGATTCCCAATCTTTTTGAGTATGCGGACTCCTTTACAACCTTCAAAAATATCGCTGACCACATCATGGTGCTAGTTGTTTTTTGCACACCAATATGCGTATATGAAAATCTAACGTAATATTAAAGGAATAATATGCTCTCGGCAATCGTTTGTAATGTTCATACCTTACATTTCAACAAATATATTTGCGGAGCATAGCAGTGATGATGTTATTTTTCCGCAGACCCCCTGTAGTAGCCTCGCAGACCGCCAGGGGTCCTCGGACCACAGGTTGGGAACCACTGCTTTACAGCCATACAGTTTCTAGTCTTCGCCATTTGCGGGAAAAAATTAATTTCACGTACTAAAACTGATAGAGTCGCGCCAATCTAACTCGTCAAAAATACAATACCAACTAGCACAAAACAATAATGATAGCAGCAAGCGACTCCTACGAGCCTCCGTGGCGCAATTGGCTAGCGCGTTCGGCTGTTAACCGAAAGGTTGGTGGTTCAAGCCCACCCGGGGGCGTACATCACTTTTTTTCCTTCCTTTAGTACCTTTAGTACCATAGGACAAGGATTGTTTTTTCCCCTAAAACAAATAATCAGTTTGTTACTCGAACTGCGCCGTAACGAATTACATTAAATGAATTACTTAAAATACAGTAATTATCCTAACATTTTCGTTGCACTCATCAGTTTACTTACAACTGAAAGGGTGAAAACATTCTTATAAAAACATGTATGTATCACCACTCTAAATTTAAATGAATATAACAGCATAAAATAATTGGCCGCGCCCTGATTAAGTAATGTATAAATTCCGAGGTAATGAAATACAATAAAATATAGACAAAATTTGCCAACCTGTTTTATGGTTGGCTTGGATTAAAAATAATACAATATACTAATTGATTGCGGATACACTGATAGAAGATCATTACAAAGGAAAGTAAACATTTACCGAGTAACCTTTTAAAAAGATCTCTTCGTACTGAGCAATGTGAAGTGAAGCAAAAACCAAACAGTAAACAAGAAGTAAATAACTTCCTAAATTTCTGGAAATTCTTTGAATCTAGAACAAGTTTTTCGTTTACGGGCGGTTATTGAGAGGAGTACATATTATACACACGCGCTTATCTTCGTATAATAATCACAAAAATATTTTTTTTAAACAGGTCGAAACATTCCATGATGATACCAAGGTAGCAGGGAGAAAGAAAATAAACGCCTACCATTTTCCTTAAAACGTGCATTACTTCGCGATGACACAAAAAATTTGCATATTTTCGAGATTTGGTCTAAACTTTAAAGAGCGCTATATTGCATAACCAACACCCGTATCTCCTTAGAATATTAATATTTTATGATGAAAAGCGAGAAAATCTTGGACCATAAACACTGCCCCTGATAAAAAACTCTCAATTGCCAGACTTACTTATATTAACAATTACAAAACCAGTTAATTTTGCATGACTTTTCAAATTCTGAGAATGTGCAAAATCGAAACAAAAAAAATGAGGCAAAAAAGATCGTCACAGGCCATATATTCATAAGGAAAAAGGGTAATTTGCAATTTTAAAACATTATCAATTCTATTATTGTATTCGAAAATGTTTACACTTCGCTAAATCCAAGCACGCTACAATTGCATTTTTAGAATGTAAATCCAATGACGCGCTTTGCTTGTAAAAAAGACGTGAGATAGAATGAGAGAAAAAACAAGGGTTCAGACAATGTTAATTCGATGAAAATATTCCAAATCTCGCCAAAATTACATTATTAAAATCGAAAAACACAGAAACAAATTCAATATCCGTCGTAAAACTCGAAATCCGGAGATTAGATGAAAATTAACCATTCCTCGTCGTATCTGAAAGGTGTTCTATTTTTTTATCAAATTCGCATGGAAGATAGCGAAATAGAGGGAGAGAGAGAGAGAGAGACCTGTTCCCGGAGAAAAGGGACCAACCCGGGCCAAAAAATGGAGAGGTAATTGCTTCAGGGATCAAAAATGGTTCTCCTCTCAACTACAGAGGAAAGATGGAGGAAAACATCATGGAACAGATCCAAAAATTCGAAGAAAATGCTCTTTAAATCGTCTCCGATTCGCCCTATTTCGTGAATAGGTAGTATAAAAGGGCACCAGTATCTTTTTTTCTAATCCGAGCAACATAGACTGAGATGAAAAGAGCTTGAAACATATTTTCACGTGAATGTATGCGTAGCGCGCCATATATGTCTGCATGTACGCACATACACGTATATATGTGTATATGTGCGTACACACACACACATATATATATATTTATCAAGCCACTTTATAACTCCGTGATTCACGATCCACTACCGTGCATCGGTGCAGTATAAAGAGACCTCTGTCCCTACGCCCCTTATCTCAAGCTTTTGGCCCAATTTTAATCAACTGATAGGGCAGGGTAGTAACGATAGGCGCGAGTAAAAGGCCTCGGATTAAGCTCAGGATATATCCTCTCCGACGGTGGAGCGTTTATAAAAAGAGAGGAGTGGCGGGGCGGGGCGGGGCGCCGAGTGCAACCCTGCGGCAAATGGAATGGCGGACAGAGAGAGAGAGAGAGAGAGTTGGCGGGGATCTGACGCTGCGAAAAAAAAATAAAACAAGCGAAGGGGTTAATAGGAGAGAAAGAGGGAAACGGAAAAACGGACGGTGATCGAGATGAAAGCAGTATGGATACAGAGACAACACACAGAGTAGAGATAGGTAGACAACGATTAACGAAAGAGAATTAATGGTGGAATAGAGAAACTTAAGGATGGATAACGTACAGAGATCTTGCTCCCAAGAGGAAAAGGCAGAGGAAAAAGCTAGTGAAAGAACGAGAGAGAAAGAGATAAAATGGATTTTGGTAGAAAGGGAGTAAACGAAAAGGGCCAATAAATAAAGGAGGGTCGAAAAAAAATCTGAACGTCTAGCCACGAAAGGTAGTGGAAAATTCGCATGATTCGGACTTTTTCCTTTTATTTATTTGGAGCGGACGAATCGACATCAGGTTCTAACCTTGAGAAATAAAACCCTCTCAAAACCTCGCTATTCATTCGTAAAAAATTATAATCTATTGAATTGAGCTACTTTAATATCCCTTCTATTAACTAATTTCATGGGAAATAACAACGGCTCTAGTAAAAATATTAAATATAAATGCACATGTCCATCCAAATTCTATAGATATACGTCTTAAGTATTATTTTCACTCGCAGTAAAAATCACGGAATATTAATTAAGTTTTCAAATCAGATGAAAAGCTTTTCGTTGAATTTTGTGGTCTACTCTTTATTCTTGAATGTCCGGTAATAAATGCTGCAGTTCGTAACAATTTCTTGGTTAGTAAATATTCATACAAAAAATGAATACACCCTAATTGGAAATGTTTCGTTCTGACATGGATTGAAACGCAGAAAAACGAAAAACTTTAAATTAAATTCACTTCTCCCAGATTGATAAAATATATTATTGTCATAAACCGCATCGTAATTTTTCTTCTCATTTCTTCCAGAACTCAACGTATATTCGATTAATATGAAATGAGAAGTTTATTCATTAAAAATACAACTATTGTGCAAAATATTTCACGCACAACATGCTCCCTGGAAAAATAATGTCCTTCATAGGCTTTGCTTTCTAAGCATTTATTAGACCGTGTAAAAAGACGTGACTCTTTAAACTAGAATAGTTATAATAGGCCATAATGAATGGCATTTACTCTTGAAACATGAAGCTTTTGCTATCATTTCATTTCTCTTTATCAGTGGTTATCGTACATAAAAAATAGAAACATTTCGGAATCGTCCAACTTTCCAAAATAAGTGATCTTAAAGACTTGAACAAATCCAATGAGGAAGCGGATTTCTTGGTGTTTTTGGATCAAGCAGCAATAATTCACTTAAGTTTTCCCTTTATCTTTTCGTCGTACAAACTTATCTGCTTCCAGAAATCCTTTCCGCTTCCCAGATTTATGTCACCCTTCCTTTATCCCTCATCCACTAGACTTGCTTCCGAATGTCAAAGGTCTTCCCTCAATCTTTTTTGTCTTTTTTTTCTTTTAAAATCCCCAGCGTTAGGATGAGATCCGTAAAATAAATTGATTATAGGGTGAGAGCAACTTGGATGTTATTATTTTTGATTTCGTTGAAAGTTCCGTGTATAAAATTACTGTTTCATAACAACTTATTCGCGGAAAGCAATATAAAGCGTCTTATTTTACATTAAGTCTTAACGCATTATTTTATTTTGCTTGTAAAAAAAAACGAGCCAGCCTTGCCGTAATATATAATAAATTATTCTAAAATGTCAAAGGTCACACATATTATATACTTTAAATTTTGTCTCCGTATTACTAAGCAAAATTTTTATTATTTCATATACGTATATATACTAATAATGTAACACTTTCACCAGGTTTTTCAATTAATAAAAAATATCTGCCCAAAAAAGACAATTAAAGTTGCAATTACAAAAATTAATTCATACTGTATTGATTCAATTATGCATACATTATTTAGTTGCTATGTAGCTTTAATTTTGAATGATATTTTGTTGATATATATTCACATTAAAATAAGAAAACTATTCCTATAGAGTATTCTATAAAATACCCCTTTATTAAATTGAACACTTTAACTTAAAAATAACACAATGTTCCTAAAAAACAGTCAACTTTTTGTATTCCTTGAATTCACGAATAAAAAATTCAGATAGCGCAGCGTCGGCTAAATAAGAATATTTAATACAGCAGTGAAATTTATTTTGCCTCATTAATTAATGCAATTTAATATACCGTACAGATAGTCTTGGATGTCTTTATTTTTCCGATAAACCGTCTTGTTAGATTCTATATTAACTACGGAATTAAAACAATTATTTCTCCTGTGAAATATGATGATTTTGAAAAATATCTTGGAAAATTTTACAACATCTTAACGAATTTCTTCAGAGGTCACTTTTTATTATTCTTTTTTTTTACTTTTCACCTGAGGTTATGCCAACTTTGTTTGGTCATACGTGGTAGCATTGTCAGTTATATAATGCAAAAAAAAACAGAACCTACATAATATGATTCTCAAACTCTGTGAAAGCCTATGATCCAAGTTTTAGTAAACCTATAGATTTTTTATTGATTTCTTAATTCTAAAAAATCCACACGCATGTATTTTCGATGACATTACCTCTGAATCGGAGTGTTGAAGATGACTAAAAGATTCGATAAAATAGATAGGAGCAGTATACAATTTGCAAAATAATCAGATGGGGCCAGCACATGACTTTCTACACACACATTAATTAATATGATTCAATTATTACAAGTTGCTCTCGACAACAGTTTCCTCAAGAATCAGCAACTACACTCACGAACAATTTTTAAACACTTTCAATTATTTCCAAAACAAAAAACCCTTTGAAATACTTTTCACGTTTAAAAACATTAATAAGTAAACAAAAAAAGTATCGATGCGCGATTAAAATTACCGTTGGCGGCGCTGGCATCGCTGTTAATATTTACAATAAAATTTATTATGGCGCAAGAGGGCATTGAGAAAATTTTGGTCGCCATTAAAATAACCGTTAGTAACGCTGGCAACAATCAACAATACGAAAATTTTATCACACACAAACAAAACTATCCCCTGGCGACATTCATGTACTGAACACGTAACTTAAGGCGGATAATCGCAATATCATATCTCTGAAAACGTTTTCCCCGATAAATTATATCAACCAAAAATTGTATAAAATTTTATTTTCTACAACTTTAAAAATGGCAAACATTTAAATTAATGAAGTCCTATAGGAGTTATTTGGCAAAACGGAAAAATGACAAGAGTAAACCTCCACGCTCAGCTGGACAACATCATCAAAAATCCTATCAAACCTAAATTTATTTTAAAACTTTTATTGATTGATAGTTTTTGAGCTTGAGCGCTCGCAAAATTCCTATCACACAGGCAAGCACACACACAGACACCGTCAAAAAACAGTAAAAACGTAATCAGGGTACCTTAAAACGTGTATTTCCGTTGAAATCTCGGTATCAATTCTTTCACGAAAACCGCGTGTGGAGAAAGTAAAAAGCATAAAATCATTATTTTTAACATACATACGTAAAACTAGTTTATCTAAAAATTAACCTTTTTTGCAAAACGAATGAATTTTAGTGCTATTACGACAAATTTATGATTATAATGGTCTCAGCCTCATTTATTATTACAATGTTAAACATGATACAATACATAATTTCTTTTAAAAAATGCATTGTATTCAATATTTTTATGGATTCGCTACCAACCCTGAAAAACAGCGCGGCAAAAAGCCGAAAATGATTATAATCTCTATTTATTTTGAAGGAACACCACGAACGGGGGAGGATATGACCAAAATCGCGGTAACCTTTCCTTCGCGCCTCCACTAATGGTGTCCGTGGATGCCCAAAGACTAACCTGCCGACGAAGTTTCCGTGTCCCATAAGGGCTCATCAGAGTTTCCCCGCTCTTATGATAACGGGCAGAGAGACCCTCTTTAAAACTACGTCGCGCACGCCTCCAGCCGACGAATACCCGTCCTCTACCGCCATCATTCAGCGGCAAAGAGGTACACACATCGCCCATCTCTATTCACGTCACGGCGAGCGAGGCGGGAGGAAACAACCGAACGCCGTATGTAAACGCCACCCCTTAATGCGAACGCATTGGGCCGCTGAGGGTGGCTTTAATGGACAGACACGCACGACGCGACTATGTTGCGCCCACCTTGTCTGAACAGGCGGATATAAGGGTCTTGGAATGGGCTGGGCGAGGGGAACAACACAAAGCGAGCAGGTCTCCCGCTCGTAGACGCTAGAGAGATATCTAGTGTACTACACCTAGGGCCGCGTCCAGACATTTTGCCGCCTCCCCTTTGATTTTTTTTAATTTAGCCCTTTTAATAATACGTTAGTTGAAAGGGTAGGAAATTATTAAAAATGTATTTACATACACCGTGTAGTTACTTAAATTTATAAAAGACAAATTACGGTATATTTTTGTTTTGCATATAGAGTAATAGCCCGATTATTCGTGTTAATTGGAACTTGGGCAGTCGCGGATAATTGAAGAACACGGAAAATCCGCATTTTAAAGGCAAAATTTGGTGTATTGTCTATTAGGTATTGTGGAAATGTGCTTATTGTGGAGATCTTATATCGATGTCCTGTAATAATAATTGTTTTATTTTCTTAAATAAAATACATCGTTCAATATAAACTGATCGTCAATGAATAGCGTGCACTAAAATTTGAAAAAGATAATTAGTTTTAAGGGGAAATTTCACCGTGCTTCATAATCGCAGAAAAATTAGCTCTGTAACTTCCACGAAAAGTGGAAGTTAGAGAATTTTTTTATTGTAATAAATAAATTCCACAAAGTGGAGTCAGATTTCATCGATGTGATTAAGCAGGTTTCTTTATTTTATATCCTGGCTCATAAGTTATCAAAAGATATTCTGGATAGATATTACACGCATTCAGTACAAACCAGTGGCCTTCATTCGACGGTATAAAAGAAAAGGACCGAGGAGCGAGCATTTCTCCCCTCCTCCTAGGACTTAGTTATTGATTATTTTCTCCCTAACGTTAAGGAGTTAACTCGTGACATATTTTGATTTGGCGGGACATTTTGGCTATGCTATCTCCCAATCAGTTTTATTTGAGACGTGATCGCGTTCGGAAGTGTTGAAGGAAGTTCCCGGTATGCGATCTTTGTTTCGAAGAGAAGGCGATGCGGTCCCTCAAGATAGCATTTTCCATAGCTGCAGTGAATAATTAGCAAATTATTCATAGATGTAGAAAAATTAAGAGATGTAAGTGTATAAATGTTTCCGTTTGTTAACGTGTCATTCAATTTTTCAGAGAGATAGAAATCCACATATTGTTTGAAAATTTTTTAATTATAAATAGTCGATGGAATTAAATCATTAACTTGATGGGAACGAGGAAGAATCGCAATATAAGCTTTTTGAACGGTTTAGATTGCGCTAAGCTTATTTAAAATGCCACGTTTTTATTCCGTTAAACCACTACCAGTGACTTTCGTTTCTTTTACCTTCCAAGGTGGTGTTGAAACCCTCCCTTTTCCTCCATTTCCAATAGCAAATCTTTACCCTATATTTCCTTTGTGAACCCCCAAGTGCTTTTTTATTCCTCCCATTTTCAAAGCTTAGCCTCGAAAGCCCCTGTGATGTGATATACTCATTCTGTGATGAAGTTCCGTGTGTGTGTGTATGAGTGTGTCAAGAGGAATAATTACTTCCATCGTTTGAGAATATCTTCTCCCACCGCTGGAAAATTTACGCCGCCCCAAGGGTAGGGAGACGTCATTTATGTTGGATCCGAGTCCTCGGATTCACCCTTTTATTTCCAACTTCGGTTTAATGGCATTAAGATAATCGTAGCCAAATGCAATCGTTGGAAACTAAAATTGGTGTGCCTAAAATTTTCGATCAGGATATCACAATTACTGACTGCTTGAAGGCGATTAAAGTTAACGCAAGTGTTTTGTTATAAATAAATGAAAAGGTTTAATAAAATTTACATAATTCATATCCTCGACTACGGTCAAATTTTTTAAAGCGGCGCCAATTTTCGCCTCGATTACTACATAAATAGTTGTGTATAGATCTCTGGAATCAGAATGTGAACAAAAGAAATACTAACATTCTTCAATATCTGTGGAAAATTACTGTATCTCGTTGAGCGGCTAGGGAACTCGTGAAATTAATAATATCTCTGACTTTAGTTATGTCACTGAAGTGGCAAGTGTGACTAAATGTTTACACACTTTATACAATAAAACCGTGTGTTGAAACTTAATCGGCAACTGTAATTTTATCTGGTTAACATATTATACAATAAGGAGAAATTCGACCAAATAGTTTAATTGTAGATCTATTTGTAGCTCCTCTTCCATTTCAATTTTGGTCATTATTGGAAAATTGTTTCGATAAATTGCGCCTTGCTTTCCCATGTAACGCCGAGTTGACATTCTAGAAAATAATCTTTTTTAGAAAAAAAAGCTATGTATATTCGTAAAATGTTCATATTTCCGCTTAATTAGCAAGAAATCTTTTGGACTCTTAAGAATGAGAGATTTATGGATGCCGTCCCTTGTTTTGGTTTCGCAGTTTTATGAAAAAAAACACCTTAACTCATGAACACGATATATAACCATCAAAAATGATAAAGCACAATTAATACATATTAATACATTCAAAATTAAGAGAGATTTTATTTCAAGAATTACTAATTATTTCATAATCTAATGAGGTCATTTTAGTCATGATATTTATACAGAAGAAATATGGTGTTTTAGCTATGGAGATGTTCATGTTTGTTTCTTATAATGAGACATTATATAGTTACTGAGTTAATACTGTGTTTAAAAGGCCCAATTAACTAAAATACTATAATGGTATAGGTAGATCAAGGGTGTAACACATGAAAGAAATATCCGGATAATGCCATAAAGCGCTTCGTCAAATATTTCATTGCTATTTTTGTAATAAATGTATCAAATTTTATTCTATTTTTCACTGGCATTAATTGGAATAAAATGGTAGCTAAACAAATTTCCGTATACTTTTGTTGGTCTTATGGTAACTTTACGTCGCGTAATATTCTTTCGAGAACCAATTGCTTCGGTAGAATAATAATCGTGAAATCTAAATGTAATCACAGGACGAATGAGATATACTTAAGGAAAATTTTGGCCGCTAATCTTTTAATCTTATGCAACATTTTAATTATGCAAGTTTTACGCATACAAATTCAATATAAAGGATCGAATAAATTAGCATGTCGTATTTTTTTTAATTATGCGTGTTGTAAATGACGTAGGATTAATAAAAAGCCAATCTTCCGAAAAAATAGGTTCTCTTAAAAATCAGGTATTTTAAAGACTGATGCCAATGATTGTATGCAGGCATCTGGTATTAAAAGGCTTTCGGGCAATCTCTGGGGGAAAAATGAGACATTGCGGATTCAGTAACGCCCAAGAGGAAAGAAAAGATAATAAAAAGACATTAATTTTATCAAAGGTAGAGGTCACCGCTGGTTTCCTCAGAGAAAAATGTTCCTTTTTCCGCATAACAAACGGGATGAAAGATTTCGTCTATATGTCTAATTTTCTACTTTCTCACTTAAAAAAAAACTGAGGAAAGCAGCTGTACAACAGGATAACCGAAGAATTACTGATACATGATAGAAAATATACTATTACAGTTTATTCCAACAGAGAGTAAAGGACGCGCTTAGTGCAGATCTTTTGGTCTTTCTAAAGCCACGTCGAGCAATTCCACATTTTGACGATGGAAGCTTTTCATGTGTCAAAGATGTTTTTTTGTACTTCATGTGTCAAAAGCGGTTAGTTTTTTATCTCCCTCTGTTCAACCGTTACTGTCGGTAACGAAAAATAGAGATAAAAATAAGAAAATGTGGTAAAACTTCTCTCAATCGATAATAAAATAACTTCATCAACGGTAACACAGCAATATAATTTTTTTTTTTTCAAAATCTCAACGCAGATTAAGCCAGATAAATGGTATGAATAACGAAAGAGCCAGTGTGAATAGAAACGTGTGTTGAATAAAAGCAAAAATATTGCTCAACATTCATTGGAAGTGGCACAGTTAATATTTCGCATGAATAAAACTACGACTATTTTTATCCATCAATATTATCCCTTACAAATGCGGCAATATACGTTTTCCGATAAAAACTGTTCTTTGCGGTAATGTTTCCCATATTAGCTCGTTATATAGATGCACTCTTGCCTAAATTTTGTCCTATCCCTCTCTATTAGTCTACCGTTTGATTTCAACCAGAACAGAACTCGTATTATGCACCTGGAACAAAGTTTGTTAAACTAGATTATCTTTCCACGGAAACGACTGATATGCTGCATCTTCTATTTAGTACACTTTTCCCTTATTGCAGCATTCCATTCCTTCCGATACCTCTCCCAAACAGAAGGATTGTCCTATATTTCCTTTGGAATAAAACTTTTTTGCTTTGAAGATTTCTGTACTGAATATATTTTAAAGTGGAAGGATTAACCAAAATTTATAAAGGATGCTAAGATCTATAAAATAACGTTGATTTCCAAATGTAAAAAGCTATAAAATGTAACTATAAAAAATTCTATAATATAATAATAATAATATAATAATAATAATAATTCTATATTATATAAATTCTACACCAAGTTTTTCTTTGAGGTATATCGAATATAAACGCGTTACACTGAGTGTAAATGAATTTACTGTCATTGTTACATGATTGTCTCGTAAATCGAGCTAAAAAACAAAATAATTAATTAATTTATTCATGAGGCAGGGAAAATATGGGAGATATAAACATGAAATACTTTTTTATCCATTAAGAGCTTTAGAATATTATAATACAAATTTCAAGAAAGGAACTTCGTTTTTCAATTACTAGAGTAGGAAATGTTTTCTTTCGGTAATACTATTCCGAAACTCGATTTTTTGCTCTCCCTTGAGGTTTAAGTCATAACATTAATTTAAAAAATAACATCTGAATCCCTGCCATTTTTAGATATTTTATTTTATAGCTTCCTGAGGCAAACAGATTGCAAAAGTCAACATTTATAACAAATATGTTCAAAGTTTATATATTATGGATCGCATTATAAGCTGCATGAAATTACAATCCAGATGGTTCCACATCTGAACTTAAAATATCCATTCATATTACAGTTAAAAACTATTATACCTAGGGGATCCGCGGGATCTTCCACCTCGCTCAGCCCACTTCGGGCTGGCGGGAAGAGTCACACTGCGCGCCCCTGGGAGGCTCCCTGTACCTTTTAGAGAAATGTTTATTTGAAGTTTTATTCATCGTTTGATGTTTTCCGTATGTATTCTAAATTTCGTTTCGATTTAATAAGATTTGGAAATTAGCGCAATGCGCTAACGCAAATTGCGCAGTAACTATAAGATTGATATTCTAGAAAAACTACAGGTATTTGACTCTAAGGTATTTGTACATGCACACAAAGTTTGGTAAAAATCAGGCAAACGGGATGGCAGTTATCGTAGAACAGACAGACAAACAGACAAAATGCACATGGACTCAACAGGAGAGACCTCGCTTCGATTGCTCAGTTATCCCGCACCTGAATGACCCTCTAACAATCTTATAGACATAACATTTGACGTTTTACGGCAATAACAGCAAAAAAGGCTTATAACTTGTCGTTATACTACTACCAGTGTATCTCCCGTTTGACAGTTTGTCTACTGGATCTCTTTTCCATCGCACCGAGTGTCCGTGTTCATACACGTATACATATTGAAGATAGAAAGAGCGAGCGAGGGAAAGAGAAGTAGAACGTCCCGGTATTTTGCTCTCCCTAAATTTATACGCTTCCTATAGAACTCATTATTGTGCCTTTCCCAATCCCTCATCCCTTCTCCCCTGCCACCAAACGCACTCCATTCATATATTCCCATCTCTCTCTCTCTTTCATACTTCCAAAACCCCTTTCACCCGACATACAGATGATTCAGTGCCGATGCCCTTACAATAGCCAACCACATCGTTCCCTCATCAGCCATTCCACCTCCCGGTACTACTACTAAGTCCACTCCGCCCCCGACAAACGAATGGCGCAAAGCGGAAGGGGAAAATCTGCCATTCGTCGCCGGTCCGCGTGGTGGCCATCTCCGTGGTGCCGTCGTTCAAAAACGCTTTCATCGCCAACATTTACGTCGACCCTAGCCGCCTTGTATTCCGCATATACTTATGCTAAGGGTTTAATGGAAACACCGCCGGGTGGTCGTCACATTTTCGTCCTCGACTATCGATAATAGAATGAATCGCGATGCTTCGCATAGAGTTCACCATATCGGCGGATTTTTTTCGGTCCGCCTGCACTTACCATATTTGGGACCCCGAAAAGAAAAACGACCGTGCATTTCCCAAAACATTTTATCGAGGAAATGACATTATTCCGCCGTCGTGTTCATTAATGATCAGACGCAGTTCATGGCAACGCGATGGGAGTGTACGGGGGAACGTCAAATTGACGATCGGTTGCTGTGCTGCTGATTTTCGACAGTGAAATGCCAGCTTGTCAAACTCGTCTACTGCGAACCTTTTTCGCTTTCTGGCAAAATAAACAAATTGCTAGTTAAAATGAGCCAAGAACTAACTTTAGCCACCTAGTATTATATGATAAAAGACATTTAAACACGCTTAAAAATTTGTCGCATAATAGTAATAATAATTTATTTAACCAATACGGACATTTTTCCAAGTACGTTATAATAAATAAGCAATATTTGCACATAGATAAACAACAAATTAATTAAACATGGGATAAAAGCTAGTGTAAAAGAAGTTCCAGATTTTGTTACAAAAACTTTTAAGTGAATCGTGAAATATGTCCATGACAGAAAAAATTATGCATTGAACATATTACTCTAATGGCGGAAGAAAAATTGCGTGATATTTATACATTGCTAACACAATTCGCATTTAAAATTTTAGGCAAAAGTATGGTGCACTAATGGAAGAAGAAAAATCAATCTATAAAATAACTGAATTAGTCATCTCATAATTGAATATTATAGCTCAAAATTTCGAACGAATAAAATTTATAATGAAATTATTATTAATCACACAAATTAAAAAATTCGCGTCGTAAACTCCCAATCTTAAGTTTCTAAATTTGACGTTGAATGGCCTTGGAAGAAAAGAATCGCGGAAAATAGCACATGAATATTGAATTTCTTAAAAGGGGTCCATTTCAGGAAAATAACTCATAAATATTAAACTCGTAAAATAAATCATTACCACAAAATCTTTATTGCTAAATTATTTGTAAGAGAAGCATTATATTTGACGGTAACATTTTAATGAAAATTTTCTCTGTAATTTGCATTAAAACATACTAGTTCTAGAATTTAATTACTTCTATTAAAACTTATGCGACCTTGTATTTTTAACTACTTGAATGTTTTCAGCTGATAGATAAAAATAAAAATAAAATGTGCTAATAATTAGACTAGTTGATGTAACGCTTATATGCTATCCTACGAAACAAAGGAAAATCAATGAGTTTTTTCGTTCTTACGTAATCTGGAAAATGAACACTGCTTGCTTTGCGGGTTGTTGATACGCAACTGATCGATTCTGTTAGAGCAAAACTTGATTGCGATATGGAATTGGCAAACGGCCTATCGGTTTGTTTACGATTACCTCATCTGGGATTTTCACTGAAACGTTCGTGAGCACTTCGCTTTTCGCTGCCTCTTCCAAATTTTGAAAATGTTTTCCATTACGCAACAGATTCGAAAGCATTCAGTAATGATTAGAATATTAAAGACTTGTTTTAATTAGTTCTCTCACTCCATTTAAAACCATGATTCGATTAGGTTTAAACATTTTCATTGGCCTGACCTCTACAAAATTTTGTTTATAAGGGAATACGAGATTAAAGAAATAAAGGTAAATTGAGAACATACTAAGCGCTGCGCGGTAATTTTACAATGTTTTCCTTAAGAACGTCGCATGAAAACAATTTTACGCAAGGGTACTTGATATTCCTCTTTTAAAAAGACATTAGCAATACACACCGTTCCTGCAGAAATTAACACTATTTAGATATTTGTTTGTAACTCTCGCGTTATAATTATTTTCGTGTTTATCGTAACAAATTGACTTATTCAATCTAATTGGAATTTACTTGTTTATCTAAACGATTCTTAGATTGCGCGTTCTTCTCGATAGAGTAGTATTTAATAACTACCCACCATAGTCGGTTGACCATATTTATGCTTATTAATATATATACTTTTTTATTCCGTAAATTTTAAAGCTGGCTTATTCCGCTGACAAATGAATGGCAGATTCAATCTCCCGTCCTCTGATAATTCCCTCACAACACTTCCGATGCGGTAATCATATAAGAAAGAGAAGTTCGCCGCATGTCGCATTCAAGATAGCATGACAGTTCGCAAAGTACTCCTAATGGCTTTTCCCTAAACTTCTCCGCCTCTTGCTGTTCGCAACTAACGCCCGAGACGTCAGAACTCCACAGAAGTTGGGCATAATTCTAAAAGGCTCATTAATGCATCTCTAATAAACGCTTCCAAAGAAGCCACGAAACTTAAAACGGCAGCAATTAAGAAGAAAGTAAATAGGGCGAAAGCCCTCTTTTTGTCGAGAATTTGTTCGGATAATCACGAGTTGCAATTGAATTATTTTCTTTTTCGTCGCTTTAAGACTACATTGGAGCGTATGGGATGGATAGCGAGAGAGATGTTTCCGCTCCGCTCCTTTCCCGCATCGTTCCTTTATGACCTTGTACCCTAGAACTTAGTGACGCAGATGGCCGAGTGATTCTGAGACCGCCTCGAAAATTTAATTTTCCGGTAACACACGTTGTGGTTGCGTAAACTTCGCCTCTTACATTAGAAGAAGTGAGACGGTCACACAAAATGCAATTACTAGATCAGGGCATCGAACCGGAACCAAACCAAAACCGAAAAAAACCGTTATTTTAACTGGAGTGAAACCGAACCCGAACCGAAAAAAAAATATTTTTCTGAACACGAACCGAAACCAAAAACCGTTATTTATTTCGTTCCAATTTTTCGGATCGCATAAAAATTGGAAGCGAAAGAAGAGTTTTTCCTTTCGCTTGATTATGAGTCTTTTTTGAAAGCCTCACTTTTCAACATCTAATAAGGCAAATTCTAATGGTTTTCTTGAGAATGCATGCTCGTAAACCTTTGGAGAGATGCATCCTTGTGATAATATCTGTCAGTTCAGTGGTAAGATTTTCCATGGGCATCTCAATACATAGAGAGAGGGTCAAGGATACATCCTGCTGAGGTTTCCCAGAACCCTGTTAAACGAGGCTATTGGAGAGGAACTTAGTGGTGCTTTGAAGACAACCGCTAATCGTCTTGGTGCCCTCCCCCTGAGCCTATCCCGTTGAGAGTTCCAGATAAAAATGTTTCACGATTCTTAACTTGGATTTTGCATAAAGTTGAAGGTTATTGTCCTCATAAACTTTCAACCCTTTTCCATATGCATTGAACCCTTATATTCCGGTAGTCTTTCTCTAAAACGTATCCAGGAAGGACCGCTCCGCAGTCGTGCTTTTGAGGCATTCTTAGATCTGCTAAATGTTTTGTCGTCTTAGGAAAATTGATGTAATTATATATTGTGTAGTATTTGTAATATTAACAACTAAATTATTGTATTTAATAAATAGTTAAGTAGCTCTTCTTTGTAATAAGTGAGTGAACTTCCTAAGCCAAAACCAAGGGATTGTGAATAAGCCCAATGCATTTCGCCCACCAAGTGGGCACACTACAGACACAATCGATTTGAAAAATCAAGTGTTGCGGATCACATTTTCGAAACTGGTCACAGCATACAATTGGAAGACATGAAATTAATAACCTCATCTAATAACTCCTTAAATTCCTTGGAAAACTTACATATCTACAAAAACCGAGACACTCTTATAAATACCGACACCGATTTCAATAAGACTCTTTACAAACTCACTGGATAGAATTACACACACGCCAAGAAACCTTTTCGCTCTTCATTTGTCTTTCGTTCTCCCTCTTCGCATAACCCTTCTATCTCTCCACATCTTCCAGTCGCTATCGTGTTCAGGTTGCTCCTGAGGATGCCCACTTGTTGGGCGAAATGCATTGGGCTTATTCACAATCCCTTGGTTTTGGCTTCAGGAGTTCACTCACTTATTATATACTAGCCAAAAGTGCTGAGCTATCTTTGCTAGCTCTTCTTTGAGCAAATCTATGACTTACATTCTACATTCAAGTGTGAATTAATATTATTATACCTGTTCAAGTACGTGCATGAGTACGGTTGGAGTAAACTGATTATGAAAATGAGAGTATTTGCTTGTATTGGAATCAGGAATATTGGAATTTTAAAATAAAATAAATGTTGACTTTCGAAAGAATAATAACGGTTTTACATCAAATTAAGGACTAAAAAATAAATAAAATTTTAATGGCTTTTAAGCGCGCTAAAGAGAAAAAAAATGAAATTCCTATAGAACAGTATTAGATGGAGTCGCATAATAGGAGCCATTTACAAATTGAATGACGAAAACTGTAAGAAGGGAATCTACACAATGTTTTATTGTTCGTTACATGGTGGGAGGGGGCGCTTGCGCGATGTTATGTGCGGATATCTATTATTGTCTTCTTGATTTGCGATAAGGAAGAAGTATTTGGTTTAAATAAAAAATAACATTAATTAATAAAGATCCTTTAGAATTCTCTTGAAATTTGCTCCAAAAAAAATCCGAATCGGAGCGAAAAAAACCGGTTCGAACCGGTTCAACGGTGGTTACTGGAGCGAAACCGGAATCGAACCGAAATTTTGTTTTGCGTGAATCGAAACGAAATCCGGAGCGAAAAAATGTCGGTTCAATGCCCTTTACGAGATTCGTAATATGCTCTTTCCACAAGTGAATTCGTGCGAAAGTGGTTTTACTCACAGGACACTCTGTTATTTCAGGCACATTTCGTTCACTTGATCACAATGCACGCGTAAGCACATCTTGGTATATTTGCAGCATAGAATTAAATTGCATTCCTTACGCGACTTTAAATGAAGCAAGAATGGGAATTTGGTAGCAAGACGGCGATAATTGCATTTTTATTTTAATACGATGATACTATGTGGAAACACTGAGCAAAGTTTGCCAGGGAAATAAACGTCTCATTTTTAAATATGTACAGGCATACCTCACTTTGCGCGACCCCGTTTTAAGCGGATTCGTTACAGCGCGAGAAAGGCCCGCGCCTACCAGGTTTTCAAGAAAACAAACGTGGCCTATTATTGAGGCGACCTAACCATATATGGCTTATAAATTCCATTTCTTACAAACTTGTGGGTGTTAGTAATATCGTTTGTGGATGTGATAATAATAAATAAATAATAAAAAAATAAATCCCGAGGATGGTACACCGTTTTCATATCTCGATCGACGGTTATTTTGTTGTAATTATTTTTAAAGAGAGGTGATTTTCCGAATAAAACCTACTCGCTGATTTATTTAGGATTTTATTCATACAGAAAATAATTAAAATTTTGCCTGAATATAATGAAGTTTTTAGTTTTCTACACCATTTGAAAATTACAGATGAAGATAAGTTATTGAAAAAATGTTAAGATTTACATCTGGCGTAGAAGGATGGAAGCCGAAAATGAGCAATTTTTTTCAGGTTTACGGCGTATTTTATTAAAATTACACTTTAATTTTCGCTTCCATGGAACCTAACCTTATTGACATGACGATCCCGTTTTTGGATCTTTATAAATATAATTCTAATGGATGGATAATATATTATTCGGTCACTGGTTACTTGTGTTTACATCTGCGATATATGCTGGTAACAGAATATTCGCGACAAGATTTTCATTTACGTTCAGTAAGATTTTCCTGGGAAAGATGCGCTCTAAAATTCTATCATAAATTCTGAAAATTTTCCAACATTGCAGTCTTAATTTGTGATGTATTTATTCAATGTTGCCACTCCGTTATTGAGACAAGTTAGAAGTAAATAAACGAAAAAATACGCGAAGTTGTGCAGACATTTTCGAATTACATGAGAAATATGGTATGCTAAATATTATTGTTCTGTAAAGACAATTGCGTCTCAAGTGATGCCGAAATATACCTTCTTTCTAAAGATTACGGCAAGATATATTTGCTACATATGCGCTCTGGGAAGGTGTGAGATAAAAGTTTGTGCCGAGATAAACGTATACATACACATATACACACGTGTACACAAACGACCTTCCCAATTTATCTTTGCTTTGCACGTGGGTTAGACTTTAATGCCAGCAAACAGGTAGCTTTCAGCTCTCTTGCCCGGGGGATAATAATCACTTAATTGCCGGATACATTAGCGGAAGCCTTTGCGGGTAAACCATCTCGTTTCCTCATCAAAGACGGAGACTAGAATTAGGCATCGCTTCAATCGGAATTACAGCCGCTCAGTTAAGCAGGACGTAACAGAGTAAAACGTACGACGCATCACTTAATTATTCGTTGTAAGTAGCCCGTAAACAGCTGTTACCAGCCTTGTACAATGAGCGTGACAAAAATAACAAATTCGATCACATACAACCGTGCCCTCGGCAGAATTCGAGCCCGCTACCTTAGCATTGGGAGTCAGACGCTTAACCACTCCTCTACCGAGGCCGGCAAACTTTCCAAACACGACGGTTTTTATCTACAATTTAAAAGTTTGCATTTTAACTCATGTTTGTTTTTACTTCTCCTAAACGCTCCAATACATTAATTCAATCTCATTATATGAGGTATTGTTGTATTTAAAAAATCTTTTTAATTAGGAATAGATTTATTATAAAAGAATTGCATTTCTTATAATAAACAAATATAAATTCAATCATTCGGCAGAACACAAGCTAAAATTTTGAGTTCTTCCGTTATTATACTTTTTATGAAATTATACTGACTTCAATAATCTTTTGACACTACTACATTTAACATATACTCACAAGTATGCAGACTTGGTTAGCCTCACCAGCTCGGCCTAACGAAAATTTCTCCCCTTTAACCTTTTAAATACTGTAGTTTACATCTCATCATTTCAGGATAAATTATCGAAGAATTTAGTGGTAAATGCATACTTTCGTCTCTCCTATTAACAATATCGAAATTTAATACTTCGATTGGAAATTTTTAACCCAATAATTCCTTATTTGGGAGTGATGCAGGAGTTGGCTAACAGTAACGCATTCTTATTCATATGTTCGTGAAATTCCGCGTCTGTTGTCAACTCTTGATTAAAATCGTCTGCATTGTCCTAAAAAATTGGATAAATGAACGCTACCGCTTTGATGAAAAACGAACGACTACTCGCATCAATGTGATTGATTTGGTTTCCTACTCCGTCGAAATGGAATTATTAAATAGACTTGGGATTGCACAGCTCAATAAGTTATAAACTTTAACATACAACATATCCTATATATAATTTCCCAAGTGTCTGTCCATCCGTCTGTTCCCCTCGGTATCTCAAGAACTGTATGTTCTAGAGAAATTTGGTAAAGGTCATTTTGTTTTTTATCGGCTAGAAGACTCCAGGGAATTTTTATTTTCATCCACCGTCTTTAAACAAAATGGCAGCCGTTCAAAATATTTAAAAAAATTTATTTCGGAAACGGTAGGTCGGAAAAAAAACACGTTTCGAACAAAAAAATATGCGTCTTGATAGGAACAATCCCGAAACATTATTTTCAGATTAGCGAGGGTAAATAGGAGGAGCGTAGAGCCGGGTCCCTGGAAATAGTGAGGGTTGACGCGTGTAGCGTTACGGGCGGGGTCCCAAATATGATATATATGATAAAAAAATTATCGCGATAAACGATTTCATGATACTCTTCTGATATTATCACACCATTGCTAAAGATTTTATAATGAAAAGACAAAATATTTTATGGAGATGTGGAAAGATATAGAAAGAAGTGTTCCGTCGAAATAAACATCAAGTTACTCACTGCCATTTGTAGTTTTAAAAAATCTGATGTGGCCACCACATGACTTTCTCCATATTTGTAATATTTCTAAAAATTCCAAATAGGTTAGCTAATAATAAATATTTTAAGAACCGAGAAAATTTTAGACTTTACAAAGAACAGAAATAAACTCAAACCATAGCCTTCTGATATTGGATATAGCCACAAAGCTCCAACAATTAACAAAAGAAAACACAGCAGCAGTTGGCCCGTTTGGTTCAAGTAGGCTTGAGGTTCTCAACCTGTGGTACGCGTACCACAAGTGGTACGCGAGCCTGTGCAATGTGGTACGCGAAAAAAATAAAAACACATGCTCAAGCCGAGTTCGGTAATAATGGTCTTCAGGGCAACAATTCGATAAAATGCGATTTAAAACGCAAAAACGCTGTGTTTTAGTTGAAATTCAAGTAAATACAATCAATTATAAAAAATTGGTGATAAGAATTAGAATTTACATTCTTTTTACCTTAAAACAATACAAACCTTGCTCCGATATCACAATTTTAAGATATTTTAATGTATTAAAGAAAACATCTCTGCACGATGGATTTGAGATTTCCTATTTAAAACAAATAGGGAAAAAAGTTCCTGGAATCTAACCCGGGACTTCGCCAAATAAAATATAGCCCGGAGGTGGGTCCTGTCAGCACGAGCCTCATACCAAGTTTCATCAAAATCGGTCAATTGGTGCAAAAGTTCTTAGTAGGGGACACATATACACAGGCAGGACCATTTCATAAGGCTAAGTTTCCTTCGAAAACCAGCCCCAAAATGGTTAAGAACCTCTGGAGCAGGCTAATGGCTGTACCGGATTTCGTCCCTTCTGTGTGGGGGTGTGTATGAAACGCGCTTCCCGCTATAAAAGGTGGTTGCGTGATGGGACCTATCTGCCGAAAATTGCGATCTACTGATGGATCCACTAAAAAATGAGGACGCCCTTGGACCGACTTGGTCTGTGGCGCCAAAGAGGAAGGATGGATATTAATGGTTATATATTCGCAGTATACAAATACCCACATCCATCACAATCATTATTGAGCTCAAAGACGCAGTCTGATTTTTCTCTTTTCTCCTTCAGACCGCACAGAAAAAGCCGTGGAGATGAATTATCTACGATCCGAATTTCTACTTCTGGTCGAGACAACTTTCACTTACATGTTCCTCCTCTGGAATGCCAATGAAGTGAACACTCTGCGGCGCTAGCAATGTTGAAACATAATATGTATATACATAGTTTGCAAAAATTTGGAAAACGCGACTTTCGTCCTCAAATGCTATGGGGTTTTTGAATGTTTATACATAACTTTCCTTTTATTTCATAGCTAGAATATGGGTACATAAAAGGAAAATCATGTAGTATGATTGCTTTTGTAAAATCACGTGAAGCGATCAGAATAAAATCGAGGAGGAAGAACAATTTATACCCCATACGAAGATTATTATTTCGTTTTCGTGGTGATTTCGTTGTAAAAAATGAGCAAATAATTCAAACTCATCTCATCTATTTGAAAGAGAGCTCTAGTTATCCTCTTGTATCTAATCATAGACAGTAAACCCTTGTACAACGCGTATTTGATTATGCACGGTTAAATATAAGTTTTATATATATATGTGTGTGTGTGTGTGCGTGTGTAAAAACATTAATAACACAGTATTGAATCTGGCGTGCACGTTATTTCACATATGTATTAGAAGTGGAAACCCTCGTATCTTATAAGAATGCGATTTTTCCATAAGCTATAAAATTTACGCAACGCGATTTTGACGGAAGCGACCTTTTCCAAGAAAACAAGGGAATGGGCAAGGGAATACACATCCCTCAGATTGCACGGTTTTGTTCTACACATTTTTAATTTAGCACCGTCTTCTTTTTGGGAGCTGCCTCGAGTTGTAAGGAAATCGTCGCGTCTTGAGCTAAAGCCGGTCATTAAATGTAACCTCATATGCTCCTATGCTAAAACCTACACCGCTTTACACAGTCTTTTCTAGGAACGTATGCACCATGCAAAGCGAGGGATGGGTGTACTGTACCTCTGTACCTACCTTTAAAATTCCCATGTGCGAAGCTTAAAACATATATTGTTAAAATAAGTAAGGAAAGAGCTGCTGTACCTGACAATAAATTACGTAAATTGTTAATACAGAATTGTAAAAGTTATGTATGCTAGGATGATTGATCTGAAATAATACTATAAAAATAATTTAATATAATCAAGTATAAGAATTTTTAAAACAGCACCTTTATCAAAAAAGAAAATTTAAAATAAATTTCTACTTCCATTCTGCTTACCACCAGTAACTCCACAAGAAAGCGTGCATAACGAGACAGAATACTGAATTGACCAGCGAAAAGACGAAGTCTCGAGCTGCTTTCGTTTAGGAGTTAGCGCGTCAATCTGACAGACGGGCAAATCGAAGGCTTAAGCGGATTATTTTTTAAACCGCTAAAAAGTAAAAACTAATGTGAATACCGTCAAATGACGGGCTTTACACATACTGTGTAATGAATGTTTTTATGCACCCTAAACCTATATTCCAAAATTTCTTTTAATTTTGCTATAATTTTGTGAAGATGGCATTGGTCAAAAGCGCCATACGCTCCCGCTAAAATGCCAAAAAGTTTATTTTCCCATAAATAAGTATTAATTCAGTGCTCAAATATGAAAGTTATTTTTAACAAAAATGCCATTCTTATAATTAAAATGCTGGAAAAAATAATATTCTACGTAACTAAGGTGTTTCCTAAAATGTTGGCATAGGCGTCTTATCTCGCAGCTACGTCTCTTGGTGAAACTTAGTAACTTCGTTAATTTACAAACTGCCCAACTAAACTTAGTAACCTACTTGCCAACAGGCGGCAGGGGCATACATTTTTGTTTAGAACAAACGGGTTGTACGTGTTAGTTCACTTTGCCCAACAGATGGCATTAGCATACACTTGAATCCCGGAAAGAAATCTGTATCCTTAAGGACTCCGTATTTGATAGTATTTTTTGTAAATCTATCTTATGACACTGGTCTGCTACATTAAATTTGCTTGTTAAAAGAAGAAGCTAAACAATGTATAATGCCTCATTCTTTTAGGCCACAATGAAAATAGAAGTACGTATGAGCTATTAGAAAAATATTTACCAGTATAAACATTCTTACGATAATTTTCCCCAATATCCATCAATCATCCATTCCCCTTAGATAGTCACCACATAAAGTTGATGTCTTTAAAAGTGTTAATAATTATAACTAAAATATTATTATTATGGCAGTGTTTACAAACAATAAAAGACGTTTAAACTCGGTTTACCAATGCAGATGCTCATTATTTTTGGCACAATAATTTAAAAAATATATTCGTTAACGAAGAAAATATCCGCGAGATGTGTACCGGCGTGAAAGGAGGGCTGGGACCTTAGTCTACAACTCCTGGTCAAAATTGCAGATTTGGCTAATTTCTCGCCTGCATTTATTCTCGAGAACCTACTTATCAAACACGTACGCCGAAATTTCCTCAAACAGTTTCACATTCTACGTTATTATGCTCTCGAATTTAACCGAGTAACACTACAGCCGGACCGTTCTCACTTGATACTTTGTCGCCGGGCAATGCTGCTGCTGAAACTCGATATTTTTCTTCCGCGGCCGTCCCGCCCAGACATTGGAACGTTGCTAAAGAATTTAGTTCAACTACAGGCACACAGGAAACAATATTATGCGGAAAAGAATTATCACTGTTTGGTGAAATGAAACCACTGAAATACTCACGCCGCCATCAATTCATTTGTCAAATGAAATAATAAGGACTTACGTTTATTCTGAGGAACTTCAGGGCACGATTCACGCCAAAATCCTGCAGCGACTCCTCTCACATGGCAACTCTTGAACTACATAACTTGGACCGATGCAAGGGAACCACAAACCAACACTCAAAAAATACGTCTTGAATCAAGTTACAATCTCCCCTTGTACGTTTCCTTCGAGACTCCACTCAGTAACATTACACCTCCCAGCTGTTCTCCCTCCAAAACGAAACTCCTGCGTCGATTACAAGGTGGATAACGGGAAAGAGGTAAGGCACCGTGGCTCGTAAAAAAAAATACATCTGAGCCAATCGCAGCCTGCCATGGCCAGTTATTTTCCCTCCCCACCACCAATGCCCGTCATCCATTGCGTTAGTCGCGCCGTAGTTAGAACAGAGTAAATGTGAGATGAGCTGAGTCACCGCTTGAGTTGCAAAAGGAAATGAAGATTAAGGGAATGTTGTTGATTTTTCTGTAGTTTCTCGTCTTAAATCATTAACAAGTTTATTTTTTTAATTGCTTATTCAAATATATCTGACTTAAGCATACTTCATCTCGTCTTCGCCAAGTACAAAAAAGTGCTAAGAATTCGCAGGAAGCATTCTTATAATGAGCGTGTGAGTGATGTGAATGTGCCAGTTTGATGTGTTTTGGTGAATATTTCTAGTAACTCTCCTGAATCGGTCCAACTGATTTCACGAGGAGTAGCCAGGGGAAAAAGCAGCGTTCGTCCGGTGCTGTAGGATTGTCGCTGCACAGATGTGCATCACATCATGGTCCTGTGTCACTTGAAGTTCCTCGGAATAAACGTAAGTCCACGTAACTCCTTTTGGTGAATAAATTTAAGGTGAAGAGTGGCTCGGTTGTGAATAAAGGCGAGTAGGAGATTCGAATAAAGTCGCGTTTTAAGAGATACACACGTCTTATTTATCGAAGGGTTTCTGCCAATACTATCGGCGGGATTTCTACGAATGAATATTTGCTAAACCTCACTCGTTTCATAGAAAAAAATCAAAATATTTCCCACAAGTTAATCTAGGACATTCGATAACGCTGAAATGAATAGTAACTTGTGAAATACCACATACCAGGAATGTTTTTAAATGCTTCGCCAAAGAACCACTACAAGATGGTGGCGCGAGCGTAGAGCAACTTTATTTCGATACGCAAGAATTTGCTATTTGGAACTGCTTTTCATAAAATGATGTTTCTTATAGTGCGACATTGAGATAATTTAGAGATAAAAGGATATTTGGTAGCAGTCTTCACAAAGTGTATTTTGAGTTGCAACATTTCGAGCACCATGGTTGTGGGATAAATTTTCCACTTTCATTTACCATATTCCTTGTTGAAATATTATTAGTACCTGTCAAACTGTACCTTCATCTATTAGTATATCGAAAGACTCAAGTGAATCTAGGAATCTCTTTTTCTAAGAGCAACGTACTAAAATAATCGCACGCATTTCCTTTTTTCATTAAAATTACCGCAGTTTTCCCTGCATAATATGCAATTTTTTCGCGAAAAATTGAACAAAAAGTTAGGATGTTAACAAACGCAAAATTTTTTTTCACCCTGCCAATAATAATTACTTCCGGCCACATACCAATAAAGCATAGGATGTTATTAATGTTGCGTTCAGATGGAATTTCTAGTTAAATGTTTGTTTAAAATGCAAAAACGATCTTTTTTGTACACTGAAAACAGTACAGTGGACTGAACACACAAGGGAGGAGGGAGAACCCGGTACCGGCATTAGCCTACTCTTTACGAAGAGCACGAAGGGGGCCAACCGCTTAACGTCCCTTCCGAAGGACGGAGCGCTGACTTGTGGGGTCTCCTCAAAGCATACAAGTAGGGGACAGATCGATCCCAGGTTGGCCTCAGGGTCAAGTGGGTTTATTCTCATCAACCCATTGAGACATTTGAAACTGAATAATTTCCGCAGAAAACGCCATACCACATTATTTCGTGCTTTTGTAAAGGTAACATAAGCACTTCAAAAAGACGTAACTTTTAGATTCAGCACACTACTGAAAGAGATTACATATCTATATTGTTAACAAAAAGTCCAAACCATGATTAATGCAGGCTGGTTTCCCAAAGTTGACTTCCCGAATTGATTACATATATTGACAGGAAATGTTTCAGTATGTGTTAGTTATTCTCATACCATAAATATTACTTGTAGTTCATAGTTTATTAATGATAGAAAAAATTGGAAAACCAATTAATAGAGCATTATCAAGTTTAAAATACTAAAAAAAATGTCAAAATATCTTTCTTACATATTTTGCCTGTATTATTTTAAATAAACGAATTTAAAGAATGTTACTGTTGATACTAATGTTTGGATCAACTGAACATTGCTGAAAGATAGTCGAGCGAAAAAGGAAAATAACCCATTTGTTCACCCGTCTTTGTTCAAGCCGAGTTCGGTAATAATTGTCTCCACGGCAACAATCCGATAAAATGCGATTTAAAACGCAAAAAAGCTATGTTTAAGTATAAATTCAAGAAAATACGATCATTTATCAAAATTCGGTGATAAGAATTATAATTTACATTCTTTTCCCATTGGAAGTATAAATCTCGCTCCGATATCACAATTCAAAGATATTTTAAAGTATTAAAGAAAACATCTCTGCACGATGGATTTGAGACTTCCAATGTGAAACAAATAGGGGAAAAACGTCCCTGGAATCGAACCCGGGACTTTAATCTTCGCCAAATAAAATATAGCTCGGAGGTGGGCCCTGTCAGCAAGAGCCTCATACCAAATTTCACGAAAATCGATCCATTGGTTCAAAAGTTGTTAGTAAGGGATATACACACACACATACATACATACAGACAGAACCATTTCATAAGGCTGTTTCCCTTGGAAAAGAGATGTATGCATTCTTGTGCTAGTTTTTCAAATATACGTCTTTATAAGAAGTATTTTTTATCGACCGGTGGCCTGCCAGTGCACATTTTCATTATGCCGCGGGTAGCCTATCACTAATGTGACCAACCGCAATGATTTACTCAGTACCGTACTGACTTTGACGATATTTCAGCAATTGACATTCTGTACTGATTGTGAACTGATTTACGAGTATTCTAATTTCTTATTTGATACATGACCTTAATATGGCAATTTACCTCACATACTCGACATCTGTCGCAATCAACAGTATTTGTAAAAGTTAATGCAAATACTTCAACAGCTTGCAAAGTTGATGCTCTAACTTTTAGCAAAATAATTTTGCATCGACTTTCCTGAATTATGGAGACAGTATTCGCGAATGGGCTACTTTTTATGGGCAGCAAACTTCAATTGTACTGAATTGAACTCGAAAAAAATAGTCACTTTGCCTATAACTCGTGTCCCCGGAAACCCGCGTTATAACGGGATTACACTATGTTATAATCCCAAAGGATCAGTGTTCCACGTTTTTCATGGGCATTTTCAGGAAGCATTTAGAGCTAAAACTTTTTAGTCATAGTTTATCGTTCCATGACCAAGACAAATCATTCTACACATAATCTGGCGAGGGAGTATAAATATAAATACTATGCATGAAATATTTAATTATAATAACTCGTCCTGTACTTTTTACATCACATGTCCCCGTTAATAGTATTATTCCTCTTTATGCCGCATGAAACACATAAGAAATCAATGAGTAACGAAACCTCGTTCGAATTGAAAAGTAGACGGCTCATACAATTGACGGAAGCGGCGAAAATCCGCAGAATCGTAAATCCCATCTAAATGAAATCTTCTTCCAAATGTTTCCCGTTAACCGTTTTACTGCCAGAGAATATATTCCCTATTTTGTGTATCCTAGTTTCTGCCCAGCTCCAACATAACCGCTTCCTCCGCTTCCTCTGCTCTTTACCTCAAATACATAAGATATCACCACTCCCTTCGGTCACTCCAATTTATCTACAGCTTCCAATCTCTCGCTTCTTTGGCTCCATTTGCATCATCCGTTCCGTTTTGAACCTCAACCACCTTGATTGCCTCTTCTCCATCATCTCTCTCCGATCTCTCCCCCCGCCCATCACTTCCAACCAGTCGTTTTCCTCCCTCCAATTCTCAGATCCACTCCACTCCTTCATTCCCCGATCCTTCAACTTCCTCCGAACCGTCAACTCTCTCTCTCGCCTCTCCCCTTGACCCCTCCATTCCTTCGCTCCCTCAGATTGCACTGCAGTCATCTATTCATGTAAATAATCGTTCCCTCGTTAAACTTAATTAAAATCCATCTATATGACGTGGCAATCTGATCGTGCATATTGCTGAAAATTAAGATATAATCATACCATAAGAAACCGACCAATCTGTGCATGTAATGTTTTCATCGGGACTGAATACTTCCTTGCGATATCCGCCTATTATTTTTCCCACCGATGGGAAAATTTTGAAAAGGATGGGAGGATGGGTTACGAGTAATTATCTTCCTAAGAAGAAAATGAGAATAGTCGAATAACGAGAATATTTTTCATACGCAGTAACATTCAGAAATAAAAACCAAGCATAATTTTATTGAATTTTATTAAAAAGTCGATACATAATTAATATGTGGTGACCATACGTCCCGTTTTTTAGTTAAATGCCCCGTAGTCCCGATAAAGTTAAAACGGAACGTCAATTGTCCCGTTTTTCCGCGAGGGCCATTTAATGTACAAAGTTACACAAAAAATTAATCATACACATATCATGAAATTTATAGGCAAAGACGAGATTTCCGATAAATACCACCATGTTACGAACATCAGTAAAAGCAAAATTGCCGAATGGAACACGACTTTAACTGAAACTGACGAAAGATGGTCTGTGCAAGGTGAAAGAATTTTGTTAAAAATATTCGAATGATTTTGGAATTTTCTTCAGCTATTCTCGGCAGAAGTTCAGCTATAGAAAGAATGTTTTCTATTACAAATGCTGTGGACAGACGAAAACAATCGTTTCCTCGTTGGAAACATCAAAGCTCATTCTCTGGAACTTTCCTGCAACTTTTACATTTTGCTTTCAAACAATCCCAAATTACTACAAGAAATATCTCCGTCCGCAAAGTACAAAACGTCTGCGCAAGAGGATGAATCATCAATTCTCATACCAGCTTCAGAACCAACTCCTTCAACATTAGTTGCAAATTAATTGCAAATAAAACTTAATAAATATTTAAAAAGCAAATTAATTCGTTGTTCATCCGCCTACATTTCAGGATTGTTAAGCTAAATTTCTATTTTACCCCAGCTGGGATTATGCTTTTGAACTACTTGTTTCACTGAATTAAAATTTACGTGTCGGCCGCTTTTTAATTTTTTTAAATCTGATCACCCTATTGTATAACAAAGTATGTAATGATAAAAATATCACATCAATGTATCGGAATCGGAAAAGTGAAAATGTTCCCATAAATTTCATATTGCTGTTTATTTCTTTACAAGTCCAGAAAAACTCGCTGAACCGAAGAAATTATACCGAGCCTAAATATAGATCCCTAGATCCGGAGTCTCCAGGTCAAAACGATACTGTTGGCAACCCTACTCGCGTCCGTATTTGGTAATAATTGAATGTGTGAAATTTGACCAAGTTAATTTAATTCTTTTAACTCCACACATCATTACCTAAATATTTTTTTAATGTGTGAAGGTTTTTCCTGCCTACAGAATTGTTCCAATTCTTTCAAATAAACAAAAATTCCGTTTTAAAAAATCCTGCAAAAATTTTGTCCCATTTTGTCCCGTTTTTTTGTAAACTTCGGGAAATGTCCCGTTTTTGCCTTTTTGAAATATGGTCACCCTAAATTAATGTAAAACTATAAGTGCGCATACCGAAAAATTCTACGACGCGGCCAGTGGGATTTTCGCCGTCAATCACCGCAACAAAATCATTCTAATTGAAATGCTTCAGATGGGGATAGGGATATTTCCGCATCATTTCCGTAAACACATCCGATACGAGCCAATTTTCGAAATAAAAAATCATTCGAAAAACGGAAATAAGATAATTCGTTTTTCCATAAATCGTAATTGCGCATGCCTGTTCGTTTAGACACTTCGATCCCAGGTATCCGAATCAAAGAGGTAAATTCCGATGAGAGTCTAGAGCAGGGTTGTCCAACCTACTGCCCGCGAAGCTATGACGAAAAAGCAATCCGAAAATTTTAACACACAAATCCATATCGTTGGTAGCTCAATAACTTTGGCTCAGATTATTAAAAGTAAAGTAGTCCTTTAGCCAAACAATTAGAGGGTTACGACACCCAATGCATTTCGCCCACAAAGTGGGCATCTTCAGGGGCAAAACCTGTCTCAACAGTGACGCAGTCGACTCCCAGTCACTGTTGACACAGGTTTTGCCCCTGAAGATGCCCACCTTGTGGGCGAAATGCATTGGGTGTTGTAACCCTCTAATTGTTTGGCTAAAGGAGTACTTTACTTTTAACATAAATCCATACATTATTATGAAATTTTTTATAATAAAGCTTTTAATATTGAAATGTTAACTATATTTACACTTATACGGTACTTCAGAATCCGATATAAACTATAATCCTGCCCGCCGAAGAATTTGCAACCACCGATGCCCCCCCCATGTAGAAAAGGTTGGATACCACTGGGCCAGAGAATTAGCTGGCATTTTCCAGTGCTTCGCCGAGACGATTGAAAATGAAACGGGATGCGAAAAAATACAAGTGTTTTCGAGGAAAAGACGAAAAATTGAAAGCTCGGAGCGACGGGGAAAAGAAGGTCCGAGCAGCTTCGGTCGCGGAGAGGATGAAGTAGAAGGAAAGGAACGGACGAGAGAGAGAGAGGTCCCCCCCCCCCTATGCGAAAGGGGAAAAAGCACCTATAATGAAATATAACGAGGGGAAGAGATTACGAAAACCGTGACGGAAGAATGAGAAACGGCGAGTGAGAAAAAGAATTAAGTAGGAAGAGGTAGGAATGAGGGAGAGAGGAGAGAGAGAGAGAAATCGTAGGGAGAAAGGAAAGAGGAGTTAGGGAAAGGAAGATGGGATTGGAAAGGTCTTGAGAGCGCGCGCCATGGAAGAATGGAGTGAGATGAGATGCAGGGATGAAACAAGCGAGGCGGAAATACACTCGAAGGGCTTCCAAAATGGAATCGATGTGAGGATGTACGCCAGGAGGAGGATTATTGGCGAAGGAAAGAGGAAATGGAAACGGGATATCGAGGCGAGTAACTATTGGAGAAAGAGTTGAGACAAGGTGGAAAGAAAAGGGATTAGAAGAGGATAGG
The DNA here is from genome assembly GCA_028673005.1 of Tanypteryx hageni. Lineage (NCBI taxonomy): Eukaryota > Metazoa > Arthropoda > Insecta > Odonata > Petaluridae > Tanypteryx > Tanypteryx hageni. The sequence continues at coordinate 52,845,243 of CM054118.1, read as the reverse complement.
CTAAGAGAGATGGGAGAGGGCAGAGAGGTGGTGAAGGGGAAGGAAGAAGGAGAAGAATCTAAGGAGGAAAACAAAAGCTGGTTGAATTAAATAACGTCGCCAAGACATGATGGAGGAATTTAGTAATTGACGAGGTAGGAAAGGTAAATGGAAGGAATTTAAGATGAAAAAGTATTGACGCGATATGCCTCTCCAATAGTGAACAAGAATATCCAATCGTCTCTGGCGAATATGGAATGCTCGTTTTCGAAGAGAATACTCTTTTCTTAAAATAACATTTATTAAGAACAAATACGCAATGTTTGAAACAATTATTAAATTGTATATACCATATTATACTTATATTTGTTATTAAATAATATGAATAATATTTAAAATCATCTAGGACAACGTAATAACAATGGGCTTATGATAGCATAACGCAATTCCACGGAATAAAAGACGTCTCTGTTCGTCATGTTCTGTCTCAAATTAAAAATTGTTCTAAAATTTCTGTAAAACTTTGCTGGAGTATACTTAATTCCGTCGATTTCAATGTGTCATTTATTAAATCAGCACCACACCATATCACCTCAATGACAACTTTACAGCCTAAAAAGACTGTTTATAATATTACTTTAAATTTTACTCATTTTCGAAATTTAGCGTCCTCTAACGGTGAAAATTCAAACTCGTAAAATCCAAATCGTAATATTTTATTAGTGCCTATCTAACCAAAAAAGAATTTTTCATCTATCTCTTAAAACAAAAAGTTGAATGTCTACAGACGGACAGAGGATGGACGACAGCGAAGAAAATAGCTCGTTTTTTACATTTCTGAAAACGAGCTAAAAATGTTAGGAAAACCGTGAGTGCATATCGGAGACAAGATGGTAGTCGAGTCTGGCGCATATATATATTTCCTAGCATTTTATGGGCATTGGAGAGACATATTGAGTCAATTTGACTTTACCTATGAAGCCAGCTCGATAATTCCCGATTAAATGAAAAAGTATAAATAAGTCAATGTAAAATACGGCAAGAGAATATCTATAAAAAATAATACAGAGGGAAAATGCGTCCCAAAATGATCGCGTAGAATAGAAAAGAGCAAATTAATAGATTTAAATATAGAAGGAAGACGCGAACGGAAAGTTTTAATGTTATAGCAAATTATATCATAATATGAATGAACACTGAACTCGGAGAAAATGAAGAAAAAAATCCGATAGTATTACTAATAAATCTTGATATATTTCTATTATAGAAGTTATCTCATATATGTAACACGTTTGAAACATACATATAGAATAGCTTTTTATAGATGGATATTTTCGGCCAAAATTTATATAATGACTAAAACTACTGTATTTTGAACTTTGATTGTAATACTGCTTTTCATCCTCGTCTCATCATTTTTCTTTACCTTTTGGCAAATAATGTTGAATTATTATGATTTCCAAACTTTCATTAGAATTTTCTAGTTCCGTCGTAGTTTTTTTAAGGAAAAAGTCAATTATTTCTTGATAATTGAATTTTCATAAGCATTAAATAAATGCTAAGCACTTTTCCGAGAGAGGAAAAGGAAAATAAACGCGGGCATCTCGACATTAGCATAAAGTTCTTTTTTAACATTCGTGGGAACATGGCGAAAAAAGTGAAGTGCGAGCGAAAGCTGCGGGTTAAAGTAGTCGTTGAAGATAGAAGGCTTAAGCCTTGATGATTTAATAATGAATAGCTTGAAAGCGTTGGACTAGGAAAAGTAAATTAGCAGAAGTAGAAAAATAAATAGTTTTAGTCCCGAAAAATGAAAGATAAAACGATTATATTTGAAGAATACTTAGCGGATCAAAATCTAAATGGAATGTGAGTTTATGAAATGCTAAAATGACAAAAATAGATAACGGGAAAAAAGAGTGAACGGCAAAAAACTATGGATGGGCATACAAACTAATGAATGTGAAGCGAAAGCATTAACGAAATAGATTGGGAAAATTCGAAACGTTTACGGGCAGCCCACAAAATTTCAACGAAACAAATGAAAGATGAAAGAGGGGTCAACAGTGAAGAACCGAAAAACAAAAGACCGGAAGCAAACAAAAAATAACAAGGAGATAAATCGAGCGCAACAACCAAGCGATAGAGGAGAGAAAATTAGATACAGAGGGAAATAGATTGAAGAAACGACTGATTAGGTAAAAGAGATGGAACGAAGCAAAAATTCTGTTCGAGAAAAGGATAGGCAAGAGGAACGAGAGCATGGGATGAGGACGAGAAAACATGTCTACGAATGGCGGAGGAAAAGAGAGCATCGATAAGACAAAAGGAAAAAGAAAACGAAAATTGAGAATATTAAAAGGTGTCGCAGGAAGAGGATGACGGAATTGCGGGTGTCAAGATCGATTGAGGAAGAGTCAAGGCTTTGGTGGGAAAAGTAACTCGGGAAAATAGAAAAGGAGAGAGAGCGGAATTGTGGAGGGAATAGGAGTGAGGGAAAAAGAAAGTGAGAAGGTTTCTAAAGCGATCTGCCTTCAACATTCTTTCGCTTGGCGGAAACTTTGAAACGTTCAAGGATTGAGAGGGGCCCCGTGAAGTAAGGGGCCCCGAAAAAATGTTCGTGTATATAATCTCAGAAATATAAAATCTCTCAATTTAAAAAACAGTGGAACCTCTCTATGATTCCATAGAAAAATGATCATTAAGAGGTGCCACAAAGGAGGGTAGCCGTTAGGAGCGGTTCCACTATATATTTAGATTGTTTAGCGACAGGGGCCCCAAAATGTTTAGCGAGGCGAGGCGTAAATCCGCCACTGGATGTGTTGGAAGAATATAGGAACGCACAATGCGTGACGCTGCTAATTTAGGCGACACATATCTAGCCTCGCGAATGTAAAGAGCAATTATGTAGATTGCTTATGAATAAGGGACAAAAAGAGAAAGGGCCCATAACAGATAGCTTTACGAGATGAGTAATTGGTTTCAAACTTGGCCAAATTTATAGGAAGAACTTTTTGCGCGTTATTCTGATCTATTTGAGCTGAATTATAGTAATCAAATGGAATGGATATACATAATTATGCTTGAAATTAGATATGATTTAATAGTTATTTGGGTGTTTCTTGACATCAAATGGCAGTGAATCGAAGGAAAATATTCAATGTATGCGACTAAATTCTTTTTATACATCGTGATATAAAGATACAACAGGGCACTTTAAAGAAAGCGTAGGATTCATGAGGAAGCATAAACCGGCAAGGCATGGGGTGGTTCTACTCAAAAGGATCACCATCGCTATATCCTCCCACTTCTGGCTATCAGAGATATACCCACGACCTTGTTGTTCGCTTCAAAACACGTTTTATTCATCTTAGAAATTCCGAGTAATGGCGACTCTCTGAGGTGTCTGCTTTTTTCCTCCGTTATCGGAATAGACATTTATTCTCCTTTTTTACGAAACCCTCGCCAAGCATAGAGGTGCGTCCCTTTTTTCGGGCGTTACGATATGTAAATATATTCTCTGCCGTCATTGTTTATTTATGCAGCGGGCTTCCACCGGTAATCTAGTCACGTCCCTCCACCCTCCACGCTTGCAAAAAGGGATAACCCCCACAGAAAGCTCGGCGGGTAAGGAAAGTGCTCCGCAAATCTTCCGTGCTTTCGATTGGCAATTTTTTCCATTGCGCCTAAAAATACTATCGTGTGTTTTGTTCCCGCTTTGAGATGTAAAAATCGAATTTCGCTTTGTTTTGTGGTAACCGAGTATCGGCGGATACGAACCTAGGTTATCTTGAGAGCATCAAAAATAAATATGTTTATAGACGTGATTATTCAAAATGTTTTGAAGCTAGTGTGAAAAAGCCCTCGCTTCGATACGAATGCCAATTTAAAATAGTGTTTGATCATTTCCTTTTTCGAGTTAAAAACGTTATTGCGAAACGAAAAATTTTTAAGGGAATTCTTTCCCGTAAACGTAATTTAAGTAACGTGAAGCGCTTTTGTCGGATTTTTACAGAAATAGTTACTGTAGATGTTTTTCTGCTGGTATGTTTGGCAGACTTTAATTGAAAGCAAACAAGGTTAAACTACCTGTTTACTATTCCGCTTGCGCGAATTCGATAGACCAAATAAAATGAATCAATTCTGATGAAATTTGCAGCACAGCAATTGATGGCAAGAGGAAATCCTATTTGCGAAAACTGAAAGTTATTAGTGATTCCATCCCTCTACAACTCGAACCATTTTCCATGAATATTTCCGCCGGTGAGCACCACCCAATTTCCATTATATCGCCAGAGATTGCACAACATGAAACTTCAATTTAAGATCGAATATACCGCAGCGGTCCCAAGTGCGAATACGGCGGAGATCAGATTTTGTCAATCCGAGATCGTCACGTCCCCTACTTGTGTGATTTGAGGAGACCGCCGCTAGCAAAAGGCGCCAAACGTTCCCGAAAAAAGGCTCAAGGTTTATTTCCCCATAAATAAGTAACAATTCATACCAAAATGCTGAAGTTATTGTTAATAAAAACATTATTATTTTTTATCAAAACACAGGAAAAATTATATTCTATATAATAAAAGACGTTACCTAAAAATTTTGCCATAGGCGCCGTAACCAGGGACGTAGCCAAGGGGGAGCCAGGGGGGCCCCGCCCCCCCCTAAAATCTCATCTACTTTGAATGCAATCAATGGATTGCACGATTTAGTTACAAAAGGCACAGAGATCTTAAAGACGGTTTTCCGACTTCCCTTTGGTATTTTTTATTTATTACTGAAAAACCTTTACTAATCGTTAGGCAAGCAAGGACCCGACCTCGTATTTTGATACTTTTGGTGATCATATGCGGAAATGGATGAGGGTAAACGGGAAAACCAAAACGTCCTCCGCGCACATGCTGAGACGTTTTTCTCTTGATCTCCACTCCGTTCTTGAAAATGGTCGCGATGGGCTAACAGGGGCCTACCATTTAGGAAAGAGTGTACTCCATATGCATCCTTGTTCACTTTTAACTGAGGTCTTGAGGGTTGGTCGCACCAATAAATCTCTAAATGATTCTCTCCAACTGAAAAACCGGCCCTTACAGTGAGGGTGGTCTCCTAAATCCCCATAATTGTCACCGCTTTAGTTCAGCAAAGGCTGACTACTAAACTACTAAATTAAATGGAATTAAAGTATATCTACCAACTTACAATTAGACTACAATGTTTTAGTAAGTGTAAAACGTAAGCAAAGCGTAGAATCAACAAATTATAATCGATTCCAGATTTACTAAATTTGTGTACTAACTTAAATAGACTAAACTCAAGATTAAATATTAGACATACGATCATCAAATGAAACTCCAATATATTTATCATCTACATAATTTCAGTTAATATTGTATCGCAAGACTTTCGTTTAAACAGTAGCTGCAGTTAATACCTATAGCGTGCTGTATATATTAAAGCTTACTGTACCATTCAATTTCTTATTTTTTTTATTTTTACCAATAATTTAGTGAAACTTCAACATGAATATGAAAGTTTGTTTACTAACTATATATTGTTGTTAGTAACCATCCCAATTATGTGAACAACGTGTCACCGCACCTTGTGTAATAAGGGATGAAGTACCTCACTGTATATATGTTCACTGTTTCAATCACCGACTGAACCTTGTAATCGTCCATATTTGCAAACAGGTAAAACATGTAGACTCCTTTTTCTCTACATTGGAAGAATTGTATATATATTTTTCTGGGTCAGCTATTCATTACCGGTTAATAAAACTACAGAAAGATATGTACTCGAATAGCAAATTACGAGAACTAAAACGAATTTGTTATACCCTGTTGACAGCCCAGGTGTCTGCATGTTCAGCTTTGAAAAATACTTTCGAGGCCGTATTAGTTTTATTAAATATTATTGCAAATGAAGCGGGTGAACGGAGAAAGGAAGCCAGCCGTTAGCTTAATGGAATTGATTTTCAATTTATATTTAATTTGTCCATGTTTACTGAAATATTAACAAAATTCAAATCTGCCAGTGACTTTGTAGAAATATTTGCACAAAAAGCTGGAGGTAGACGGGTTCAGCTACTAAAATAAAAATATTTTACTTTTTTAATTTACATATTTATAGTATACAGACAATTAAATATAGCCTTTATATTATAGTTATAGTTTATTAACATAATTGGTTGCCTATTTTAATTACTTGTGTTATTATAATTGTTATAAAAAATGTCTGTAATATGTCTGAAACACTGTACAAATTTATAATAGAAATGGGAATGTTTGTCAACATTTAAAAAAATATTGTTCTAATTTGCAAAATAAGAAACGTAATTTTAATTATAAAAGCAGAATACAACCCAATGTATGGAAAATATCATTCTAAAATGGTACAAAAAATGTGTTTAAAATTATCAATAAAAATTAACAATTTTTATGAAGAAAAGCAAACAGTTACTAAACATCGGTTTTATAAACTAAAAAGGTAGGGAAAAAAGCTTACTGATAATATAAGCAAAGGATTGTTACAAAAATACAGGTCTAGCCTAATAATTGTATTAAATGTTTCATATTTTTGTGTGCCCCCCAAATATTTTTGACTTTTATGTTGCCCCCATCCCCCCCCTCCCCCCTCAGTTAGGAGGCTAGCTACGTCCCTGGCCGTAACTCCCAGTTACGCCTCTGGTTATGGCTATAATAATCCAAGAGGTTGATTAGTCAGAAATAAAAACAACAAGAAGATCGAATATAGTTTTTGCTCACACGATGTAGTAAAAATAAATAAATTTGAGGGAATCATAATTTGGTCACTGTTTGGAGGAATATATACATACATTCGAAAAAATGAAAAAATACACGTCATTCACAGAAAGAAAAGCAAAAAAGCATCATTTGTAACTTGTTCCCAATATATAGTCAGTCACTGGTCTACCTTATCGATATAAGAGGTCATGTTTAAAAGAGGAAGGAAATTTAAGACGAAAACAATGATTTTACGGGTACAAGCGTAAAAAATGACCACTCTAGGGAAAAGGTACGCTGCACCCCTTTCACCCTCAAACATGAACAAGATACACAAGATACACCCACGGGAAATCGTATTAAGAGTTCGAGTTTTGGAGCGAGCTTACGCGAAATTCTTTAACTGGAAACAGTACGACGCGGAAGAGGTAGAATATTTCGGTCGGTCGGTGGGAAGCATTCATGCGGAAATATATGACAACGCGACCTCATTACGTGGCGAATGGACAGCGAGGATCCGTGACATTCAATCAACCGAACAAATATCGCCGGTCAAACATAATCTTCAAACATTAATACAGATGGGCGCAACCGTGGGTGTTTGCTCGTCCACCCGCCTGAAGAGAGGTATTTCTAACCTTGTGGCTTTTCGCTTCCTGCCGCGCTGTACGCTAACACGAGAAAATAGGAAGGCAAGCAAGGAGAGCGTGGGAGGAGAGATAAATATAAATTTACCTAAACAAACACTGTTTATTCCGCACAAATTATAATTTAACCCGCCATTCTTTCTAATTAGAACCGGCGACAAGATTTTCTTCCGAATCAAAAAGGTCGCATACCCACTCTCTTATTTTTTTTAGAAATGCAAATGTTAAATATCATCCGCGTAATCTATTTAGCATTGCTCGTGAAGATAACGAAGTTGGATTATTCATCTTTTGTTTTTCAATGTAAATCGTTGTCATACGTACACTAGAAATCAAAATTAGATTATAACCTGACTTGTTAAAGTTCAATTAATGCGGTTTGAATTGCTACAATGATTTTTAGTCTACTTTCCAAAAAAAAATGGAAAGTAGTCTTATGAGATCGCCTCGGTGTATGTGTGTGTGTCCCCCTCTAACGTCTTCTTCATGAATGAACCGATTTCAACTAAATTTGGTACATAGAATATGCACATATAGACCAAAATGATATATTTGGACGATCGACTCAGCAGGGGTACCACAATTGCAAAGTTAAACATTTCGGTAATTATGAATTTGGAAGTAATTGGCCCAACCGATTTCAACAAAATTTTGTAAGAAGTAGGCGTGCAAAATAAAATAACAAACTCGAGATGTTTAGTATAGATATAGAAAGCAGGGCTGCAAAAATACAAGGAATAAAAATATTCATTTTACACGTATTCATGTTCAACATCAATTTGAACCAAATTTAATACTTATAATATACACATATAAAACCAAATTAGCATATTTAAACCGAATCAGCCAAACAGGGATGCCACAAATTAAACTCTTTTAGTAATTAAGGATTTGGAAGGAATTGTCTGAACGGATTTCAATTAAATTTTGTATATAAGATTTGTACAACATACCGTAATGAAATAAAGATGTTTAAAACGGAGCTAAGAGCAAGGCTACCATAATAAAAAGTTAAATAATATTTCTTTTATATGTGTTTCTAGAATACTGACCTAATGGATTTTAACCAAATAGTATAGTATATTTATGCTTCATATATAAATAAATAACAAAAATATATTTCAACCAGGTCATCTAAACAGGGCTACGACAATGTGAAGGTTAGTATTTTTCTGTAACTATAATTTGGAAGGTATTGGCTGAACGGATTACAAAAAAATTTCCTTTCTAGGGCGAGAAAACGAGATGACTATGATTAGAACGGATCAAAAAAGCAGGGCTACCACAATATAGGGAAAAATAATTTTCTGATTTAAAACAAATACATTAGTATACGATTATACTATACTACACTACGAAAAGCACTTCTGTACCACGGGAAATCTGTGTTCACCGGTGTCCCGTCAATTCGTCGGCGGACAATTCGTTGCGTGTCAAATTTGTCGCGATACAAATTCGTCGCGTGGCAAATTCGCCGCAAGACAAATTCTTCGCATAACAATTTCGTCGCGAGGCAAATTCGTCGCATAGCAAATTCGTCGCATAGCAAATTCGTCGCATAGCAAATTCGTCGCAAATTCAGGAATCACTGAGGAAATAGGAACTCCTTTTCTTCATTAATCCTGCGATACACCATATTTAGTGTATGGGAAGGGTTGAAGATGGATGCCTCATAATTTACGAATAAATTAGGCAACACGAATCAAAAAATATATGGCCAGGAACAGGAGGTTGGGAAGGAAATAAAAAGGTGGAGAAGAGAGGGGGAAGTGAAGGAAGATGGGAGGTGGGGTTAAGGTTGGTTGGGGAGGGAGTGGGAGAGAGAGTGGATAACACTGGGAGTCCTAGGTGATTAGTGGAAGGACTGAAGTTGGAAGGGAAAGGGGAAAACCAGGGGAAGATAAGGTAAAGGAAAATAATGACACTATGGAGAGGATGACGGAAAGTAAATTCTAAGTAAAATGTGGAAAACAGTCTTAACGTGCGTTTCCATGCACGCGCTACGGGCGTTGAGAACTGACGCTGTCCAATCAGAGGCTCTGCTTGAGACGTTACGCGCGTTGTCCGCGACGACGCGTTGAAGAGATGGGGAGAACGGACATTAATTTAGGGGAATGGGAAGGGAACAGATGTTCGTTAACTAAAAGGAAGTCTAATTTTGGTTTTGGTGTAAGATTTCAATTTCCAAAATATCTTATTAATATAAGTTATCTTATTTTGTTTCATCCTAAATGGCCGACGGAGAGTTAAAGTTACGAGATCCTTTTTCTTTTCCTCGATTCATCTATACATGGATTCCGGATTGACAGAGGGTCCCGCGCAACACTTTCATTTGTATTTTATTTCGTGTTTAAACGTGGTTATCCCTGCTGCAATACTGGAAGAGTAGTCATATAAAGCTATGTGATAAGGGAAAGAATGGAAAAGGAAAAACTTACATATATTTGAGTGAGAAGATTATTTACCAAGAAAGTATTGCCAGATATTTTTATAACATATGAAAAACAAAGTCGGAGAAAATTTTATCTGCATCTTGGAGGGCGGGACATTTCACTGCCAATGCGCGACTTGGGACTTCACATGCAAATGCAAATCGTGACATTGAAAATAACAGAAAAATATTTCCTATATCCTCAACGGTTCCTGAATTTGCAACGAATTTTATTGCGACAAATTTGCCATACGACGAAATTCTCATTCGACGAATTTGCCATACGACGAAATTCTCATGCGACGAATTTGCCATACGACGAAATTCTCATACGACGAATTTGCCTCGCGACGAATTTGACATGCGACGAATTGCCGCGCGTCGAATTTACCGCGACGAATTGACGTAGAACCGTGTACACCCCTATTTGTTATATATTACAATTGTATTAAAAGGAAATTAGGTGGATTATTTCTTTCCAGAATTACTTGTTTTTTATAGAATCCGCAGAAAAGTGAAATCATAGCGAATTAACAATACAGAATCCGGAAAAGTCCTTTAGAAAATATAATTATTATAATTGCATTAATCCCGTGTCAGAAAACAATGAAATTCCTATATTTAGGAGATATGACATCAGAAGAAATAGAAAATTTAAGGAAAATATGTATCGCTAAAAAGTGAAAGAGAGAATCGAACTCTTAATACTAGTTCTGGAAAACCACGAAATCAGAAAGTTCAATCCGAAAAATAATTCTGTTAATAAGGGCAAACTACGATGAACATCATTCTAGCCTAGATGACGACGATGTGCAACATTATATCAAACCTCTTAAGAACTACTTCATGATAGAATTTTAACGATTGCCTTCATAATGAGCATGGAAAATATTTTTTACTTGGCGTTCTGAACCCATTAGTTTCCGACTTCCTCACTTAAGGACGTCTACATTTGTTATTATGTTTAGTTTTTATTTCTATTTTTTATAAAATTTACGGTGGAAGGCGTAACCTCGTGCAGCTGTTCCACGATTAACAAATAAAATAACAAACAGTGGAAAATACAAAGTTTATTTGTTCTATTTTTTCATTTGAACTTTAACTCATCAAATTTCATAGTTTCAATAGTCTAGTGCAGTGGTGGCGAACCTTTTCTAGCACGCGTGCCAAAATTACCTTAATAAGAGAAAATTTGCCTGTTGGCGTGCCAGTACCTATCACAACAAATTTGTGTATATTCGTATTATATAGTGCATAGTATGACTTTTTACACACAGGAAGAGATATACTAAATGATTCAAATGATATATCGACAACAAAGTAAGAAATATAGTTTTTCACGTTTATCGAATTCTTTGTACGAATCCCGCATCCTCAAGACTTGACAAATAATATTAAACGCTAACGAAAATAGGTTGCATTAGTGGATAACGTTAACGGAGTTATCTTTGGTGGAGGTGGGACTCTCTTAGAAGAAACAAATTAGGTATCTCATGAAAAATCGTTATACGTAAAAATGATTTAATAAATGACGTCAATTAAGTAATGAGGAAGATGAATGACATGAACGGAGTGATCCAAGGCATCAACTTCCGTTTGACAAATTCCAATTAAAAACTTATCAGAGGTTAATGATATACTAATAAAAATGTCAAATAGTAAATTTAGTGCTGACGCCAGGGGCAGATTGGGCCGCCGGCGAATAATCATAATATAACCGTATACGAAGCCACTTTTTCGCATCGTCTTAATACCTACATTTATTAGATTTCTGGGGTCATTTTTGCATGTCGCTGTGTTAGCGAGTGGCACATTTTATTTCGTTTTCCATTTTGTGGCGTGCCAACGAAAATAGTTCCGCGTGCCATAGGTTCGCCATCACTGGTCTAGTGCGTTACACCTCTAGGGTCTTAAAAATTATTTATATAAAATCAGTAAAAAATAATTTGAGCTAAAATGGCCGTCAAAAATGCTTCCAAGTTTGAACATACTTGACTTGACCCATTGATACTACTAATAAATATTTGTTGTGAAATTCAGGTGTCCGATAATAGTTCTTGCAATTGACATTTAGTATTCTATTGTACTTGTCTATTGTAGGAATAACAGAATTTTTGGCATGAATTAGGATTCAAGTCAAAGTTTCAATGGCGTTACACCGTCATGAAGGTGATCAAATCCTGCGGAAAACACGACGCGGAATTAAGCAGAGTTTATACTCACAGTCCCGTGAAAAATCTAAAAAGGGAAGTATTAAAAAACAAAGAGGCCCAGAGATAATAAAACCTCCGTACGAACCTCCTAGTCCCGTCATCAAGGTCGACACTCATTAGCGCGTCACCGAACATAAACAGGCAGCGCCGAAAAAATCGGTCCCAAAATGCGAGATGCATCACAAAAGAGGAGACAAGGGAAGGCGAGGCGAGATCCACGGCAACGTTACGATAATTGAAGGAAAAACCATTCAAGATAGCAGCCGAGTTTTGAAAAAGAGGACTACGCCGAAAAAAAAAACAAAAGGGAGTGAGCCTAAAAAAAAGTGAAGGGGAAGAGAGAGAGAAAAGAGGGAGGAAGATCTGAGAAAAGATGAATAGAGGTTGAATCCTGGAAGAGGAGGAGAATGTTAGAGGAGAGGGAGGAGGCATTAAAGAAGAAGAGGGAGAGAGAGAGAGGAAGGGAAAACTAGAGTTTGGAGGGGAAGTCATTTACAAGAGGTTATAAAAGGGGTATAGAGGTGGAAGGGAAAAACCTGAACTGGAGAGAGAGAGAGAGTGAAGGAAAGAGAGATTATGAGGGAGAGAGCGAGGGATTTTGAGCAAGAGGGGGAAAAGGTAAGGCCTACAAGAGGTGGATCTTTTTTGGCGATGGGGTTTTTTTGTCGCGGAAAAGGAAAGGAGACGGAGGAAGAAGGATGGAAAATAGGTACTGGTAACGTAGATAAGTTTCGCGAAAAAGGTAAGTCGGGAGGCATTGGAGAGGAGAGACGCAAAAGAGAGGAGTAAAAACCCTGTCTTTGGGAAGGAGTTGGAACCGTCGGCGATCGGCAGAGGTCGGGAATAGACGAGAAAGGTGTCCGAAGCGACGATGAGGACGAAAAACACGGGGAAGAGAAGAGAGTCGAGTTTTTTTTTAAGTAGAAAGAAGGCGGAGATGAGATGAAACGAGAATGGGGTGAGATAAAGAGAAGAATAGAGAGAGAAGACATTTTGGAGGAAGAGGTGAAATAAGGGCCTCAGGATCTCGTGATATGGCTGAGAAAGGGAGGGTTTTTTTCCTCGTGGTCGGACAGTTTCAGGGAGAAGAACTGGTATGAAGGGTGAACCGACTTTCAAACAAGGAGGATAGGGGTTAAAGTGAAGAAGTTGGGATGGATACGGCGGATAAGCAAGGGAGGTCATCTATGGGATGAGATTGAAAGTGAGGACAAGTTTCTTTTCTCGGAGATTGTAAGGGAGAGTGGGAGAAACAAGGAGAGAGAGGACTCATCGACTCGAAGAATGGCATTCTGCTTCACTCGCGCATGCGCGGTTTCCTTCAAAACCAAGTGTACGGGGTGATTTAAAAAATAAGATTACAGACCTGTCGCCAGACTTTACTGTTTGTTTTAAAACTATTTTCCAAAAATTTTCTACAGCTGAATTTTAATATTTAGCTACATAAAGCCAGTTTCATACTCCGTACATTTTAATTATATACTAAAGCATGTATACATATGTGCATATATGTTATATTTTATACCAAAAATTACCCCGTTCATTCGGCTTCTTAATTAAGCATCCTCATAAATAAAACAGCAGTAACAGCAAAGAGTTTATGCTGATATTTGTATTAATTAAACGTCTTTTTGATTTGATACGACACAAATACATGTACATTTCCCTGGTAGATTTCATTATAACGATGCAATTCCTCACCCTTACAGTATTAAAAAATAGCATTGTGTCAGGCATGTGCTTTATTTAATAATATAATAAGCTAGATACGAAGTTTGAACTGAAATGATCGTTGTTGCTATTTCATATTGATGTAGCCACATAACATTTTTTAAGTGCGCTATATAAAATTGCTTTCAAAAATATATTTTGAACTATGTTACCTTCTACGCAGATGCTTATGATTCTCAGTTTATTTCCAATATTCTCAAGGAGAAACACTTTGTAAGTTCCACAATTTTTATTTCAATCCACGACCCGAGTTTCAAAGTACTACTTCATCGTCAGGTGCAAATGAAGTAGTATTTTGAAACCCGGGCTGCGAACTGAAAAAAAAGTTGTGGAACTTACCAAGCGATTTTAATTGTTTATATATGTAACGATTCCACAAAGTTACGCCTTCCACCTTTAAATTTATCCAATATTCTCCATTAAACACACTTAGGAACTTACCGAGAACTTGGATTAAATTATCTCCGTCTACAGTCTTGATATAAATGCATGACATTAAAAAGTAGGCTTTACACTCAACAGGTTACCCGCTTCCTTAGGAAGAATTCTCAAAAAACTTTGGCAAAACGAATCCATACACTAGATTAAACCCACAACAATTATTTTTTGCTATCGATCCGTTTGCTTGATTTGCCAAGAATAATAAGCAATTCCTTCTATCTAAAGTTAGGCATCTGAAGAATAATTTAGTTTGGTAATTCCAAATCCTAGCAATTTACCGTTTAATAAAAATATTATGTGTTAATGATATAATACTATTTACTCTCGACTCCCAAATAAATACACAATGTCGTTAATGACTTTAAATGGTTCATATTTCCTCCATAAACTATCAAACTTCATAATGATTTCCTCATTAAATTTTAGCTGGTTATTCAAAAACTGACACTCATAGACTTTCATCGCAACTTCAAAAGCCGATTCCTTTTTTGTTCGTATTTATTCTAGCATTAGGGTTGCAAGTTAGCGATGCGAAAACAAATTCCATATTTTATGAGGTGGAATATTCAAGGCATAACTCATCGAATCAGAAAGACAATCATCCTTACAGCAAGTAAATTTGATTAGGAAAAGTTGAAAATTTTCACCGCACCATTTTTTTATCCCCTTCATAAATTCAAACGAGTCATTCAAAATTCAAAAAGCACTTACGTATCCTTTTCCAGCTTTCGACTCCACGACGATGGAGTTCTGGGAACCCACGATCCTAGGAACCTTCGGGTCGACTTTTTTCAAGTTTCTTCCTGTAAAAATAAATGAATCGCCACGTCAAGGAACAAGAGAGTGTTAATAACCACAACCCTTTCATGCTAAGTGGTTCAAAATTTGGACCACTATATCGAACGGCTTCGAAGTATGGTGGTCCAATATTTGAACCTGCTTTTTCATCAAAAGTGAGAGATAAAACATGAAAACAATTATTTAAGTCACATTTCAAATGTTTGCCCAAGCCTGATTAATGTATTTGACATATTTTGTAATTGTAACTAAAACAATGTGGCGTTGTTAAAATTAAAAACAAAGCAAAAATTAAAACCGTGTTGTTTTAATTTTGCTTTGTGAGTAATTTTAAGTCCACATTATTATGGAATTCCACGAAGTCTCAGCTTCGTCTATTAATTTTATTGTAACTCAAAACCTTGTGTAACAAGACCATTTCTTATGATGAAATTAACCTTACACAAAGGAGATAAAAGAGCGCACGAGAAACGCGCGATAAAAAGGAAAAGCACAAATAAAAGCTAAACGGAAGGAATAGTACACCTGGCGACCATGTAAAGAAATGCAAACAGACAAGCGATTTTATTTGGGCGAAACTGCGACTATAGAGCCCCTTCTTATCTTTACATCTTACGAAAGAAGATTGAATAAAGCAAATCCTTTAAAGACAATAAAAGACTCCAGAAAGTATGCTAGAAAAATATGGCAAAAATAACACAAAAAAACCACAAGTAAAATTAATATCTCTGAACGGAAACGAAAGAGAAACGATGTATGCGGGTGGGAAGGAGAACAGCTTTTAAATTAGAGAAGAAAAGAGTAGAAAAAAATAACAGAAGTTTCAAGGGTAAAAAACAAAAGAATCGAAGCAGGCCGTATTTTGTAAATGGAAAGCCTGGGGAGGTTCGGGAATAAGGGAAGGCGCTAGAGAGAGAGAGAGGAAAACAGAGGATGAGTGGCGTGGGAGAAAAAGGAGAGAGTTAGGGAGAACGGCTGGGAGAAGCGATATAGGAGGGCGTTTAAGGAGGTTAGGAGGTTTAAAGGAAAGATGGAGGGAATCGATGGATGGAAGGGATGGTATAGGAGGGGAAAGTGCGTAGAGTATTTGGCAAGAGCGGTGCTATGGTAAGGAAGGGTCTCTCTCTCTCTTCAATGGGATGGATGAATGGGATGAAAGTGCCCGGGGGTTGGAATTGAAGGATACATCGAAGGGGTAAAAGGGTTCCTTTAGGTGGAGAGGAGAGAGGATATAGGAGTGCAGGGAGTATAACACGGTAAAGGGAATAAAAAAGAGGGCGAAAGAAGTTTACGGAACAGAGAGAAGGGAAGGGAATGAGGGTAGAAAGGGAAAAGGGTTCGTTGGTCGAGAATAATGGATTTCCTCGGGGACGTAGGTAGGAGAGGGACACGAAGAATAGGTAAGCTGCGTGTTAATCTTAACTAGGTGCGAAAGAGAAAGGAAAGAGGATCAAAAAGAATGGCTAATGGTCTGGGCGCAAATCCGAAGCTAAATTATCATTCGGCGATGCATTGAAAACAAAAACGCAGACCTTTGTAACTGCCACTCGCCAGTATCCATTAATCAATGAATGGCTGACAAAATATTAAATCTCCATTACAGTTATAACACTGTTGTAATTTTGTACATGTCATGGTATATGACACTATGACCACTTAAAAATGGAGTACTATTAGTGTTTTGTTTCTCATTACCGAAAAATTGTCGCTCAAGTCTCTGTAATAATGTTTAAGGCATTGTATGTGCAAGAAACACATTTTCTAAACCAAATAAAAGTAAAAAATTTATACACCACTAGAAGAAAACATTTATAATCATTTTACTAAAAATAACACATTTCAAAATTTTTTTAAAAGATTAAAAATTGAAAACAAAAACCTCACCCATACATCTAGACACTCCAGCTGCTGTTTAGGGGCTTTTTAAGGCCAGCGCCAGGGACAGCAGGTCAGTTAACCAAGGTTTACGGGAGACTCCTGCGCGCAAGGGACCTCCAAACACATTCAACATTCACCCAGATCGGTTATGCGAAAAAAACTGCAGTGACCCTTGTCGTAAATAAAAATACAAAACAAACCGAGGTCAAAAAATTAAAAAATAATAAAACCTCGGCTAGGCCGATTATGAAGAATAATCAAATCAAATATTTTTTCTTTCCTTACCTTACTTCATTGGAGTACCTCAATTTTATTACGGCATTTGGAGATTTTTTACTTTTTATCATTGTATGTGTGCCGTGAAGCTCATTCCCAATTATATTAAAAAATTGTTTAAGATACGCCAACGATAGATTTTGCCAAAGTAGTGTACTGTAGAAACAATTTTTAATGAGATATTAAAATCTATAGTAAAATATAATCAGGACAATTAAAAGTTTATTTCGAATTCTGAAATAAGAAATTCGTAGAAGTAATGGATAATATAAACCCGTAAAAATATTCCAGATGCTTCAAATACTTATTCAAGCGACACGTAAAATTGAAGCATGGTTAATATTTTGATAAAACGTATTACTATGAAGAGGCTGTCTACATTCATATAGTTTTTCAGTGATATTCCCATGTAAATTTTAAATAGTAAAAAAATAACCGCAACCATGAAGTGAAGAATGAAAACAGAAAAAAAATGAAATTTTTCGCCTTGAAATTCGATTTTCTCCTACGCCATCAGATCAAAAGTAAAGTCGCTTTAACAATCACCGAAAAAAAATTCCACGATCGAAACGGTCGAAGATGGCGGCCATCCCGTGAATGCATCAAGCCTCGGTCACGGTCACAGATTTCGCAAATCCCCAAGTTCAACCGCATGTGCCTTAAGAAAGATCTCCACCGCCCGCGGGCACCTGTTTGGCTACTTGCCGAGGCCAATAGCATTCACCCCATGCCGTTTACACGTCCCCTTCCCAAACTCCCTCCTGTTCTTATCCTCTTTTCTACTGTCTTTCCGCCCACGCCATCCACTTATTTTTTGCTCCCTCTCCCCCTTTCAGTATCTCTCCCGCAGCTTTTGAAATTGATGCACAGCTGGCTTTATGCCCCGTGACGGCTCCTGCAACCACGAAGAAACTGCGGCAAATTCGTAAAGGTAAAAAACTACACTTTCTCGTGGAGCAGTAAAACGAAATGTATTGCAGGCCATTACCGGGAATAAAAATTTTTTTCAAACTCTTCTTCTTTAAGAACTGAGATACATCGCTTCTTTGCAGATGCACATCCACTGAAGGTTTTATGGAAGATTTACCAAGCAACTTGGGAAAAAATTAACAAGGCTGTTCCCTGGTATTCCAGAAGAAATAAATAAGAATTATGAGCGGTAATATGAGCGAAGCGCGGAATTTTTGGTTAAAGCAATAAAACCACCAAAAATATTGTTAATTTAGAACGAAAATAAATTTTTTAAGATAGTTTTTGCTATCGATTTTGAAGTGGCCTGTGTGAGTTCAACAGTTACGAATGTTATACGTGAAAACCCAGTATTTATTCGTGAAAGGTAATTATTTTTGCTAAATGCGTGACATAAGTCATTGAACTATCGTCTCCGTAATCTGTGTGCCCATAAATCTTTGTTTCGTTACAATACTTATAGTCTCCAGTCTGTGGCATAAAAGGCAAAAGTTATATCAATGCCTTGAAAATCCGTAAATGGCGGTCCGATTCATAAACTAAATTTATTACACTCTCCTCCATCCCTCCAGCAGATTTTTCATATAATGAGATTGAATTAATGTATTGGAGCGTTTAGGAGAAGTAAAAACAAACATGAGTTAAAATGCAAACTTTTAAATTGTAGATAAAAACCGTCGTGTTTGGAAAGTTTGCCGGCCTCGGTAGAGGGGTGGTTAAGCGTCTGACTCCCAATGCTAAGGTAGCGGGCTCGAATTCTGCCGAGGGCACGGTTGTATGTGATCGAATTTGTTATTTTTGTCACGCTCATTGTACAAGGCTGGTAACAGCTGTTTACGGGCTACTTACAACGAATAATTAAGTGATGCGTCGTACGTTTTACTCTGTTACGTCCTGCTTAACTGAGCGGCTGTAATTCCGATTGAAGCGATGCCTAATTCTAGTCTCCGTCTTTGATGAGGAAACGAGATGGTTTACCCGCAAAGGCTTCCGCTAATGTATCCGGCAATTAAGTGATTATTATCCCCCGGGCAAGAGAGCTGAAAGCTACCTGTTTGCTGGCATTAAAGTCTAACCCACGTGCAAAGCAAAGATAAATTGGGAAGGTCGTTTGTGTACACGTGTGTATATGTGTATGTATACGTTTATCTCGGCACAAACTTTTATCTCACACCTTCCCAGAGCGCATATGTAGCAAATATATCTTGCCGTAATCTTTAGAAAAAAGGTATATTTCGGCATCACTTGAGACGCAATTGTCTTTCATCATCATCATGCTTCTGTCCGAAGACAGGTTTTAACTGAATCGCTGCCTCCATTTCTCTCTCTCCCTAGAAGCCTCTTTTATACCTCTATAAGTATTATATCCCTGCTTTATATTATCTAATATTCCTATTCTTTTTCTCCCTCTTCCTCTTCTTCCACTAATTTTTCCTTCTAAGATCGTCCTTTGTAAACACTGTCTTCTCAATATGTGCCCTATCCAATTTGCTTTTCTTTTCCTGATTGTTTTTATTAGCGTCCTTTCTTCTCCCACCATTTCTAATACTTCTTCGTTTCTCTTCCTCTCTGTCCATTTCACTTTCATCATTCTTCTCCATACCCACATCTCAAAACTTTCTAAATATTTTTCCTCCTTTCTCCTTACCGTCCACGTCTCTGCACCATAAAGAGCTATGCTCCATATGTAGCATTTTGCTAATTTCTTCCTTGTTTCTAAATTTATTTTCTTGCTTGTGAGAAGCTCCTTCTTCTCGTTAAATGCTGCTTTTGCCATTGCAATCCTACTTCTGATGTCCTGTGTACTACTTCCATCCTGTGCTAAAATACTGCCGAGATATTTGAAACTACTTACTTGTTTCAATTTTTGGCCATTTACCATTATATTTAATTCTTTATGTTCCTTTGAAACCACCATGACTTTCGTTTTTTCAGCATTGATCTTCATTCCATATTGTTGGCCAACCTCCACTAGTCTGTCTGTCATCCTCTGAAGCTCTTTCTCGCCTTCTGCTATTAAGCCCTGATCATCTGCGTATTTAATGGTGGTAATACTTTCACCTCCTATCTTAAATCCTTTCTCTTCCATCAACGCTTCTTCTGTTATTGTTTCTGCATAAATATTAAATATTGCTGGTGAAATAGGACAACCCTGCCTCACTCCCCTCCCTATTGAAGTACTTTCTGTTTCTTCTCCTTCAACCCTGACTCTAATCTTTTGATCAAAGTAAAGGTTTTTAAGCAGTCTTTTATCTTTCCAATCTATTCCTATTTTGTTTAAAATACCCAGCATTTTATCCCATTTTACTCGGTCAAAAGCTTTCTCCCAATCTACAAAACAAAAATACATACCTTTATTGACTTCTAGCGCTCTTTCTATCATGATCCTCATACATCCTATAGCATCTCTAGTCCCCCTTCCTCTTCTAAAACCAAACTGATTATCTTGCAGCTCCTTTTCTATTTTACATTCAATTCTTTTGGTTATTATTCTGGTTAGAACTTTAGCTGTATGAGAAATTAAACTAATAGTTCTGTAATCCTTACAACATTTTGCATTGTTCTTTTTCTCCAGTGGTACCATCACAACATCTAAAAAATCTTCAGGCCATATGCCAGTATCATATACTTGGTTAAAAAATTTTGTGAGTTGCTTAACTGCTTTAGACCCCAAAACCTTAAGAACGTCCACTGGTATATCATCACTCCCAACAGCCTTCCTTCTTTTCATGTCATCAATTGCTCTTTTAACTTCAGACTCGAGCATACTTGGTCCTAGCTGATCTTCTTCCACATCCTCTTTTTCATTTAATTCAATATTTCTTGGCTTTCCTTCTTTGTCATACAGAACCTCAATGTATTCTTTCCAGACATTCTTTACATTGTCTGGCTCCGATACTATTTTACCACTTTTGTTCATGATTCCTTTGCGTCCTATCTTTCTTGCTTTTTTCTTGAATAGTTCCCTTGCTTTGCTATACATGAGGTCTGTTCTACAAATTCTTTCACATTCGACAATCTCCTCGCATTTTTCATTTATCCACTGTTCTCTTGCTTTATCTGTTTCCCTTCTTAAAGCATTATTTAACTCCTTGTACTTTCTTTGGCCTTCTTCAGTGTTTATGTTCTTCCACTTTCTCCGCTCTTCCATTTTTTGCAGCATGGCTGCTGTGATCCAGGGTTTTTTGTTTCTTTCACCCGTTATCTTTCCTACCTTCTTTTCCATTACATCTTTAATGTTGCTATGGATGTATCTCCACTCCTCATCTACATTCTTCCTATTTTCTTCAGCTCTCTCCCCCAACCTTTCCTCCAGCTCAGTCATGATAGCCTCCTTGTTTTTAAGGAGTTCCTCTAAGTTCCATTTCTTGTTAACTCTTATGTTTTTCTTAACGCTCTTCAGTCTACATTGTATATTTGCCAACAAAAGGTTGTGGTCAGAATCGATATCTGCCCCTGGTAGTGTTTTCACATTTTTAATGCTATTTCTAAATCTTTCATTGACTAGTATGTAATCTATCTGGTATCGTCTCTGGTCTCCTGGGCTTCTCCATGTGTAAAGTCTTCGCTGGTGATGCTTAAACCATGTATTAGTTACAATTAATCTATTTCTATGGCAGAATTCCACAAGTTTCTCCCCTCTTTCATTTCTCTTCCCTAGTCCATATTTTCCCACTATGTTATCTTCCTGTCCCTCTCCGACTACACTGTTCCAATCTCCCATTACTATGGTGGTGATCCTTCCATTTCCCTCATCCTCCAATATCTCCATAATCTGTTCATAGATTTCATCTACTTCGTCGTCGCCAGCATTAGTTGTTGGCATATACACTTGAATTATAAGCATATCCACTGGCTCCATCTGGAGTTTTACGGCTATTAATCTGTCATTAACTGTCACTACCTTACTAATTCTTTCAGCTATCTCTTTTCTCATTATAATCCCCACTCCCCTTTCCTTTTTTTCCCCTCCCGAGTAAATAATCTTAAATTCGTCTGAATTTATCTCGCCTTCTCCTTCCCACCGGACTTCACTAAGACCTATTATACTTACATTATTCCTTCTCATTTCCCTTTTTAAGTTCTCTAGTTTACCCCCTGAATTCATAGTCCTAACATTCCATGTGCCTATTTTTAATTTCTCACTACTTGCTTTCTTATTAATCTTACATTTCCTCTGTGCATCCCCTAGGGTAGTCCCCACCCGGAGATCCGATTGGGGGACTATTTTACCTCCGAAATATTTTACCCCAGAAAGATCCA
The DNA here is from genome assembly GCA_028673005.1 of Tanypteryx hageni. Classification (NCBI taxonomy): domain Eukaryota; kingdom Metazoa; phylum Arthropoda; class Insecta; order Odonata; family Petaluridae; genus Tanypteryx; species Tanypteryx hageni. The sequence goes on along the minus strand of CM054118.1, from coordinate 52,822,880 downwards.
TAGAGGTATTTTCAGCCTATCATGGGAAATATAATGAGGTAGTTTCCCCTTGCTTTCCTCATCGCAGTTTCACATAGTGATTACCCATCTGTAGCTGTTCAGATCCACATGATCACCACCTACAGAGGTACTGTGCAAGCTGCTGCCCTTGCACAGGGGGATGTAAAACCCCCAAGACTGCTTCTTAGTCTGACTCTTCCCCTCAGACCTTTCCGGCTTGGATGGTCCTACCAGGAGAATTATCTCCCGCCGGCATAGCTCTTTGGTTCGTAAGAGTACACAAACCCTCCCACCTCTGTAAGGTTATGCAGTCCTTAGGGAGGGCAATTGTCTTTACTGAACAATAATATTTAGCATACCATATTTCTCATGTAATTCGAAAATGTCTGCACAACTTCGCGTTTTTTTTCGTTTATTTACTTCTAACTTGCCTCAATAACGGAGTGGCAACATTGAATAAATACATCACAAATTAAGACTGCAATGTTGGAAAATTTTCAGAATTTATAATAGAATTTTAGAGCGCATCTTTCCCAGGAAAATCTTACTGAACGTAAATGAAAATCTTGTCGCGAATATTCTGTTACCAGCATATATCGCAGATGTAAGCACAAGTAACTAGTGACCGAATAATATATTATCCAGCCATTAGATTTATATTTATAAAGATCCAAAAAATTATGTCTTAAGTCCGAGGAGAAACTTAAATAAAACATTTGAATTAAAATGGTGCATGCTGAGAAAGGAGATATTAGCCACAATAAAGCAATAAAAGTACGCAGCAGCATTTCTTAAAAAACCTTTTTTATAAATAGCATTGTAGTTCTCGTCCATCAGTCCTGCACATTTTTTAGGATGTTTATTTGTTTTCCTTTAGTTTTCCCTACAATAAATTAATGGTAATTTTGAATTGAGAATTTGCATCTTTCTCTCCCCTAATTTAGGTGCGTTCTATCAATGCATTGTTTTTTATCTTAAACTGTTATAAAATTACACTCAAATGGTCAAGAGGCAGTACTTAATCGCGGCAAATTTTAATAACGTCATTTTCGTTAAAATCAATTATAAAAACAAAAACGGGCGCATAAGAGTAAAACGAGAGCCTTAAAGACTTGATCGTATAAAAATGGCTCTAAATATGCGTTGTGGGTAATAAATAAAACCTCGAATCAGTAAATCCGTTCATTATCAGGTTTTGGTTAATTTTAAGTCGTCATAGATTTCACTAAACATATATATGTATATATATATATATATATATATATATATATATATATATATATATATATATATATATATATATACACTAGTGTATTGTCCGTTATATGACGGATAAATAATAATATTCCCTCTCGCCGTCCCTCTCTTTCTCCCTCCCTTCCTCCCTCCCTTCCTTCCTCCCTCCCTTCCTCCCTCCCTTCCTCCCTCCCTTCCTCCCTCCCTTCCTCCCTCCCTTCCTCCCTCCCTTCCTTCCTCCCTCCCTTCCTCCATCCCTTCCTCCCTTCCTTCCTCCCTCCCTCCCTTCCTCCCTCCCTCCCTTCCTTCCTCCCTCTGTCCCCCTCCCTGTCTCCCTCCCTCTGTTTCCCTCCCTCTGTCTCCCTCCCTTCCTCTCTCTCTCCCTCCCTTCCTCTCTCTCTCTCCCTTCCTCTCTCCCTCCCTCCTTATCTTTCCACGGAATTCAGGAGTATAGACACTGTACATGACCGTAATACCAGAAGGAGCCATAAACTCCTTATTCCTCATCACAGAACAGTAATTTTCAACAAGTCCTTCATTGTAACCGCTTGCAGACTATGGAACAAACTCCCCCAAACAATAAAGAATTTGCACTCGCTCTCATCATTCAAACGACACTGCTATCAATTTCTCTTATCCTTTCAAAGGTACATTTAAACACGCTTAATGCTTCAATGTTTCTTAATCTTGATTTTGACAAAACAATACTTATTGTGCTTGATTTTGTTATTTTATTTTATTCATTTATTTATTTTATTTTCATTTATTTATTTTATTTTATTTATTTGTTATTTTATTTTATTCATTTATTTTTCTCCTCTATTTTGTTTAGTCATAACAATGTTAATATATATCCGTTTTGTCATTTTTATATGTTCATTCCATCAATGATCAATTCGTATTGTGTCAAATTTTCCCTGATGTATAGCTTTATGTTTTTCATGTATTTATCTTTTGTTCTAAATTTCACTTATTGATGTCTTTAGTGAATCTAAGTAGGTTTCGCAGATTTTTCAAACACCCCTTCTTGTATGGGTGTTTTCCTGCAATGGGTTTTTACATGGATTTCATTATTCAGCAGTTCTTATTTTTCCCACAAAATTACTTCTTTTCTTTTCCAATATTTGTATTTTTATTGTTAATTGTATTTATATAATGTTCTATATATTATTGTATATGTTTCATGCCGAGGGATTAGGTGGATGATGGGACTTTTTAGTCTCAATCTCGCCCCAAATAAAGACCAAATCAATCGATCAATCTTTCTCGCTCTCTCCCTCTACAAGTATATGTATACCTACATAAGATTACACTAATAAATATTTCTCTCTTGGTAACCATTTTTTGTGAATGAAGATTGCAAATTTTAAAATAAATATTTATTAAATACGTAAATCCTGATGTAAACAAATTGTAATGGTTAGGTGGAAGCCTCAACCACGCCAATAAAGACATTTTTCTTTCTTTCTTTCTTTCTCTCTCTCCCTCCCTCTCTCTCTCTGCCACTCTTTTCTCTCACCTCCCCCCTCGCTCATTCCCTCCTGTTGCAATCCATAGTTCGCTCTTTTTCTCCATCTTCTTCTTTATCTCTTTCCTCCCGTCCTTTTCTAATTCTATACCTCCCTTACTCTCTATGTACCTTACATTCTATATCCCTTTCTTCCTATCTCTTTCCCCACATCCCCCTCTCTCTTACTCTACATCTATATAGTCGTTTAGATAAACAAAAGAATCCAAACTAAATACCAGTCCCATTATAATTACGTAATTTTGCGAAAAATCCTACGATAATTTAAGGCAATCAATGCACTCGTATATATTACACATATGCAGGTTGAGACAACAATTGATTCTTGAAGTTCAATGACGTGGCCGGCAAGGCAACACCCCGTTTAAAAGCTGATATTTTCCCAAAATATGTGATTTAAATGTTTAATATGAGATATTTCGAACGGTAGGCGGAAAAAGATGAATAGAATAAGAAACTTCGTTAATTTTCTAAAACATAGTTTAAATTCGAAGATCGTACGTTAATTTTTTCTAATTTGAATTTCCAAAAGAATAAAAGCCTGCACTTTAAAAAGTCGATTTTTACGTGTTATCTTACGGGAAACGGAAATCGCCCCCCTGGAGTCAAACCCGGGTCATTTTTCGTATTTTTTTCGTCATTTAATTTTTATATATAAACCAAACGTTCCTACGAAATTTCAACCTTCCACCTAATCGGAAAGTTTGCTAAAAACGCGTTAAAAGTGTCATTGATGACGTCAGCGTTATACACAAACCCTACCATCTAAGCTTTTGTTATATATATATATATATATATATATATATATATATATATATATATATAATATATATATATATACAATAAAAACGCCGCATCCTGACTCTATCCTTTAAATCCCCAATGAAAACTGAGGCTATTATTAAGAAAGCGAGAGACTTGGAACTTCTCCTAGAGAGACCGAACAGAAATCACTCGGTTGGTCATTTGACCTACTTTTACCGCATGAAAAAGGATCAATGTCGCTTTTTAGTCGAAAAATAAATAAATTTATATATGAATTAGAATTTTTTCTATCCATCAGGTGCGTGCACAAAGTAACTACGCATAATCTCAGTTTATTTTTATTTAACTGTCCCTCAGGAAATTTCAGTTTAGAGGTTTAGTCGTAATTTCCATCTTCGTCGATTAAGGCTACTGTGAATAGTAAAATATTTGTCAACCGGTTAAGCTCCGCCGTACTGAGTGGTGGAATAATAAATGTTTACAACCATAAATTGAGTGGATGAATATAATTTATTTTTCCCGTGTGTCAGAGACGATTTTTTTTCGCAGTAAACAGATACTTTGACGCTGAAATTTGCCTTACTCGGCCGTTTTGTGGCTACAGAAGTTACCTAGAGCATCTATTCCTTTAGCGAACATACTTTTTGCAACCCTCGGGCAAACAAGAGCCGTTTGACTAGTTACATCTAGATGAACGAGAGAGAGAGTTTGAGGTTAGAGCGGGAATTGAATGAAGCTAACTTTATGTTTGCTTTTCGAAAAGGGGTGAGAACTCATCAACTTCAGTTGTGACACTTACGAGATTAATTTGCGAGTAGAGCGCAAAGCATTTTCATTAGCGAATACGTTTCGGTTCTCTTACTAGTTATATCTTTTGATGTCTGAATTCCTCCTAAGAAAAGCAGAGGAGTCGGTGCAGGGTATTGCAAAATTGCATTTTAAAATTATATAAAAACTAGAGACTTCAATAGGTCTACTGGTGAATGAATGAAGTTTATTTTATTGTTGCAAATGTTCAATTACTTCACGCATTGGTTTTCCACTGAATCCTTTTGGAAGTATCAATTATCCAAAAATATATATATTTTGTGTAAAATATATGTTTATATAGAATGACGATGCGCAACACAACGCTAAATTAGCTATGAAGCCTCTCTAATTCATACGCTCACCTCACCATCACCCGTTATAAAACAAACGAGGCACTATTAACTGAATATGTGGCGGTATAGCTCCATGAAAAATATATATAAATCAATAATTTTATCCATTTTCATGGATAACATTCCACTTGTTATTTAAAATATTTTTGCTATTATTGTTTTAATAAAATAAAAAACACGTGGATAAATCATCTGACATTATTAGTTTTTCTTTTACACGCATAATAAAATAATGTACTTTAAATATTTTGAGTATTACTCATCCTTCATAATATTTTCAAATAGGCAGAACTACAGAAAAAATAATAAAGCAATAAATACTTCTGAAACCTAAAGAATAAGTCGCTATATAGATATTTCTAATGTATAACTTAGTTGACGCGAGAAAGCTTAATGCCGTTCAAAAAAAACTTTTGCGCGCTTCGAGAAAGGAAAGCTTTACCATCCAATGAGCTTGATTGCGCCAAAACACATGCACAAAGCTTTCTCCAGTATTTTGAAATCAGCATATTTTTAAACCCAGACCCGATCGCTCATTCAACCATGGAGTTCACCCTGATTAAATCCCGTGGGACGAGAGAGCGCGAGTTGATTCCCTTTGAGGGGGAAAAAGCGAAACAAAAAATGAAAGACCCTGTCAATTCCCGCGTCTAAAAAGAAAAAGACACGGCTAAAAATAAAGCCAACCTTACAGCTAAGCGAAAATATCGATCGTTCATTGGAACGATCGAGATATAGAGAGAGAGAGAGAGGAGAGGCAAGAATTAGAGACAAAAGCATCGCGTCGTTGAAAACTTCCTTCGTAAAGAGCCTTGCGTATGTCTTGACGAAAAGAGCGGGAAATATTTCTTCGAAGTAGGGATACGAAAAAAGTATCGATTACTTTACTCACATCGGTAATTTCCTTTCGATGCCAAGTACTTTTGTACTCGATTCTTTTCTTTCGATTTTCTAGTGACATCGGTACTTTCGGCCCGATACTTTTGTGGTATCGATACTTTTCATTCGATACATCCTATGATTACGGTAACGATACTTTCGTTTCGATATCGTAGCCCTACTTCGAAGGAAAAGAGTGACTTAAGATCGTATAAAATCCTCTGAGAATTTTCTTCTCCGCAAATTTTTATTCGCCCTCTTTTCGATGCTCTTTTTTCTCGCTCCTCTACCAAAAAGGTGAAATGACAAATTGAAAAGCTATGCGAAGGCATAAATCCTCGTGCGTTTTATAAGCCAACTTACGAAATATTTTGAGTCGAAAATTCTACATATTCTCCGTGAACCACTTCCCCTGCGTCATACATTTACATTCATTTCTTTAATATTCCCATCTCGCGAATTTAGGTTATAAGCTACTAGCTGTGTGACCCGGCGTTGCCCGGGTGCGATTCGGGATTGCACACTTATATACCCTCGTACCTCCCGCGCGCTCGGCGCACGCTCTCGCGGCTCACGCCGCAACTTATATACCCTCGCACCGCCCGCGCGCTTCTAAAAATTACGTACAGAGAAGTATTTTGTTCCATAAAAGGGTTCTTGAAAAAATGTCATAACTTCCGATCAGACTGTATATTCATTTTTTTTGTACGTGAAACGTATTTACACTATAGGTAAAAACGTTACTTGCCTTAAACACGCTGTATACTCTGCATTTTTTACGTAAATCTGTTCGTTGTAATGCTGAACAAATTAGTGAAAGAATGGTGCAAATCGGTACAGTCATTCTCAAGTTATAACGGAACATAGTTACAGATAGACAGACAGACAGAAACGGGTCTCTCACCTGGTCTGTGGTGCGCGAGCGTGGAGAGAGTTAAGAGTGGCATCCAAACCTAATTTGGGGCCTGCCCCGTCGCCTTAAAAAGATTGATTAAAATCGGTTGGTTTTTTCCGGAGATATTTTGGTTAGAAGGGGGTTTTCAATTTTTGCCTTTTATAAACTAGATAAATCTAATACGGGTAAAAATTTTTATAGAACTCATTTTCAGTGTAACGTTACTTATAAGGTAATATTTTGTTGGTAGAAGTATTCTACTTGAGAAAACTTGACGCCAAATTTCTGTTCTCTACAATTGAGATAAACGCACAATGACGTTAAAATCACAATGGCTATGTAATATCTGATTATGATGAGATTATGTAAGCTTTAGGAGTATTTATAAATACCCTTCGATTAATTATGTCGGGGATATTAAGGGGTGCACTGATCGGAACAGCTGCTCCTGGTTGGGTCACCCATATCAGTAGGCTAATATTAGTCCACACAGCGTCTGTACCTCAGATAGGCTTTGATAAGAGTCTAAGAAAACAATAGGAGTTGATTACATAACTTTAGAAATTTAAATAAATTAGGAAAAGAGGGGATAGCGACCTTTCCTAAATTGTGTCCTAAAAATATAAAGAGGTAGAGTGGTCAAAGAACTTCACTAGATCAGTTTTGGTTCCCTTGAAGAAGATGAATAAAAGAAAAGAATGTCAAAGTTATACTAGAACAATCAGTTTAACTTTGCATTCTGCTAAAGTTATTCCCAGGATTTTGAACAAAGTACTAGAAGTTAAGTAAAAGTTGTAATTCAGTTCGGATGTCGGGAAGGATTTGGTACTAGAGGTGCCCTAGGAGTGATTGGAACAATGAAAACAAATAGTGCTATTCGTGTGCTTGGTAGATTTTGGAATGGTCTTTGATCAAGATACTCGTACATGGCCAAGGCCAGTGCCGCTCAATTTGTTTCCATGTATCCCTTGGTTAGTTTGATCAACCGCTTGGTACTGCCACCCCCCTTTCCTTATCTAATCAACTTGCTTTCGTTGAGCAAAATCAATTTTGTTGGTTCCCAATTGGAGGTTACTGTTACCACTTGTTGTACAGATACCGCTCTTTGAATGGCCGTGGTCTAGAGTCTAGACTAATAGTTGTGTTGGAGAAAATATGAGTAGACTGGAGAGATATGAATTTAATAAAATATGTCTTTATGAGCCAGACTGCGCAGGTAAAGACAGTAAAGAAATAATCTTGTTAGACAAAGCTGGGCAGAGGTGTTAGGCAAGAGTGACTGCTCTCTCCAGCCCTTTTTAATATTTATGCTGAAGAAATGATAAGAGAGGAATAGAAAGATGCTGATGCTGGGGTAGAAGCAAGAGGTAGTTCAGTCAAATCGGTTAGATTTGCAAATGAGAAAGCATTAAAGAGAAGTTCGGAATAGGGCTTGCAGTTGCTGGTTAGCTCCAGAAATGAAAAGGCAAAAGCATTCGGAATGAAAATTAAGGGAAGAAAATTAAGGTTATGAGATTTGCCGAGAGCGGATAGTTACATGTCAATGTTACAGTGGATGGGGACGACTGGAACAGGAGTAATGTTATACTTCTTTCGGTGGTATTTTGACTCGGATTGGAACAAGTGCAAAATAGATATGGGCCAAGAACAAGAGAGGCATTTATGAGATGACGAGAGTTTTAAATAAATAAAAGGCAATGGATGATTTTTCATTTAAATAGAAAACTGTTTATATCTATTCAATGCTTAAATTATCGACCAAGAAGACGACATTAATTTTATTACTTCAGCTATTATTTTATCTAATGCACAAAGACTTATGTTTAATATGGTAAAATTAATCAGATGAAAAATCATTCGTTTCCATCTCACAATAATGGGAAGATAAATTACGCAGGCGAGTTTGGAATAAAACAATATTCTACGTCGTATTCCTATAATTAGAAGAGCTACGGCAATCCATTTGAGCGCGATAACAATGCAATTACTCGGCGTAATTTGTCATAGTGTGAGGGTGCAATTGAAAGCCGCGCATAAAATGTTTCTTGGTAATGTGCATTCATGAAGTCGGTTTGGTGACCCCCGTCCGCTAACCGCACTTTTATGGCCGCGAATTCGGTTTTAATAGGGAGGACGAGAGGGCAATCACACGCCTCTCACGCAGTCCGACACCAGAAGGCGATACGTGTTTGTTCAGTATTTCATAAATATGTACAAAGGTAGCTAATATTATCTCGTGGCAATTATTTATCGGTGATTTCATGAGGGGGAAACGCGCTTTTCGGTTTAAATACATAAATACCGCGATAAAAGTCAGTCTGAATAAGTTTATTATAAATTAAAACATGCATCTTGAAGAGTAGAATAATTACCTAAGCGTAGCGCTGGTTTGCAGTCAAATTTAAAATAATAAAGGATATCACAAATTATGAAGACAGAAAAAATTTCCAAATTTTAACATGTTTTAGTAAGGGTGAACTCCTCAAGTCAAAAAAAACGAGGGGATTATAAAGCCCAACGCATTTCGTACACAACGTGGGCATCTTCAGGGGCGACCTGTGAACGACAGTGACTGGAAGTCACTGACAGTTGACTTCCAGTCACTGTCGTTTACAGGTCGCCCCTGAAGATGCCCACGTAGTGGGCGCAATGCATTGGGCTTTATAATCCCCTCGTTTTTTTGGCTTAAGGAGTTCACCCTTACTAAAACATCGATTCAGCCAAAAGTGTTTGAGCTGAGTTTAATCTTTGTCTCTATGATTCATATTTAATGAATTGGTATTTGATTGACTACATTATTTTTTTTAATTAAAAGATACATACCGAGCTGAATAGGAAATGTTCTCTTTCCCTCAAATGAGCAATCATTGAGTTGAAGTTTCATAAAAGATAAGTGTTATAAAATATATAGTTATCAACTGTGTAGGGCATTCAGAGAATTATAAAGGATGCCCTATGGATAAGAACTAACCGATAAATCTGAATACTCCAAAATTATACCCTTTTTATAGCTTTTGGAGAATTCTGATTTATCAGTCATTAGCGTATGTTTTATACACGAAAAAAACGTTTACTGCAATACCATAGGGATCTCTCAACAACTTATAATTATGAGATTATTTGGTCGATGAAATCCGCATCTGATAATTTAAAAAAGATTTGATAAGCTACCGAAAAAATAAACACTAGAAAAACGAATGGCTCATTCAGAAAAAATGTTTCAAAATGGAACTAGTTTTACAAATTTCATTTCGTTGTCAAATTTTTACAACGGAGATATCAATTATGGATTTAAAAAAAAAGACAAACGAGAGAAAGCTGATTGCCATGCAGCTTAAAACCGTGTTATTTTTGCCTCGAAGCAAATAAAAAACATTAGTCGTTGGAAACCGCAGCTAAATTCGATAATGTGAAAACGGCATTCAACAAGTATAAACCGAAACCATTATTAGGAAACACAGCGAAGCGTTGCGAACCGTTAAAAATCGGAAGAGTGGGTCACGTGACGTAACGGTGGAAAATGCGAAAGACTTTCGCGGAATACTTTTTTCCGTCCATCGATTTTTCTCCGAGCCAGTCGCTTAATTATCGACGTATACCCCCTTCCTCCCTCTCTCCGCTCTGCCATTCCGACCGACATGTCGGCTTTAAAATATTGGCTACTTCACGAGATGCGTTGCAACGCTTTCAACTCGTCAACTTCTATTTCTTTCCCGTTCAAAAGTCGACTTCGGAATCGAATTTTCCGATATTTCGGCACGAGGGAATTCCGGGACGCGTCCCTCATGATTACCGATTATCGCCCAACTGTGTGGGTGAGTGAGTTCGGAGACGACACGAGATATTTCTCTCTTGGTAATGGCGCTCAAGTGAGGAATATTTTCGTCGCTGTGAATGGGTGCTTTCTTAGCGTCGGTGTATTTTTCCTCTTTTTTTATTTTCTGCTGTTATGAATCGTAATTAATACGTTCCCCTCAGTTTGCATTTACTTTCAAGTATGCTTAATGTTGGCGCCAAAGTATATCTACTTCAAAATATGTTGATGAGGTGATTCATATTCAGGAAATATCGGATTTCAACCTAAAGTCGCTTTGTTCGTTGCACATCCAAATTATATACTAGATCTGTAAATAGTTGAATCAATTGCTATAACGTTCAGCAATTTTTCCACACCCCATAAAAGTATACATGCTCAAATATTTAGTTGGCTCTGACATTGAAATATAAAATGCGATCAATTTCAAACGTGAGGAATACTTAATAGTAAAAATCTTGTGCTACGTTAATTACTTCAGGCGGATCGACTAGCCCAAAATTTTTGTGTGATCATCCTATCCTAGACCTATTATCGTTACTTGGAGTGAAAATAGTTAGGTAAACACATTCCATATGATATTAATGGCTTAAATATAGAAATATCCTGCCTAAAATAATGCACAGATTCTAGAATAATCATAGTTTATGAAAAATTATATATACATGTTTTTAAATATAACATTCATAATTCTGTCTACTTGATGGGAACAAATTGAAATGTAAGAAATCAAAGCAATTTTACTTTCATTAGATAATCGTAAAATCGTTGTTTTCCTTGGCCCTTAATGACCACTCCATTATAATTTTTAAATTTTTAATACTATGAATGTGTTTCGGAACGTGATACATGCAGTGCTACATCGCTCATGTTTTCTCTCGCTAGATTTATGTAAAAAAACAGACATTTTACGTCACACATAACATCCTATTAATAATTACGCGATGTTGAATGTGGCCCACATATGATGACGTCATATGCATTCATATTTCAAATAACGTCAAATAACTTGAGAACGGCTGCATCAATTTTAAAGATTCTTTTAGTTTTGATTATATTGACACCACATGACGTTTTTAACAATTGCTGCAACTTAGATAATATCAATTCTAGATAAAATTAAATTTGTGTCTTAAGCAATATAGCATCTAGTGATTTTAAATGGGTATTAATTAACATTTAAATACGTATAGTCCGATGGATAATTATAATGCGTGTATTTCATTTTTAGGCTAAGTTTGCGAATTACCCAGCCAACTTCCCCGATGCTATTTCCGATCTTCTTTTGTTTTTACTGAGCTTGAAAATTACGTAGCCTAACTCAAGGTATGTTAGCGCCCGGAACGAGTCGATGTCTCGCCAAGAATCATCGCAATTAACTAATTTGTATTCCTTTTTATTTACATTTAATAAAATTACAGGTAATTATAGGTCCAATACATTACTCTTTTTAATGCTACCAGTTCAAATTCTAGCTTGCAAATATCCATCCAATATCAGGGGGGAAATACAATTGTCGTATGCAGTGTACTGTTGGGTTGGGTTGGTTTCCTTTTCACGTTCACTTTGGTCCCCCGGGTTTGGTTGGGTTGGTTGGGATTGGTTTGGTTTCCTTTCCACGCTAACTTTGTTTCACCGGATTGTTGGTTGGGATTGGGTTGGTTTCCTTTCCAAACGAGCAACAAAATAATATCGGAAATCGCATCCGGGATGTTGGCAGAGTAATTCGCAAGCTGTTCTCTTTTTTAAATTATATGTGTTTAATTAGTGTGTGAAGTCATTCAAGTGAAATATATTACCGATATAACAAGCATTTATATTGTAATAATTATTTCTTTGATTAATTTTTGAAGATGTATTGTTGGTATAAAAAAATATAAAGAGATCATTGCGCAAAGAATTTGATCGTTAAACTTTCAATATCCTGGCGGAGAGACGGCGTGATAACTGTTCTGATTAAATTGATAAATAATATATTGTATTATTAATGTTGTATCGTATTGTTTTTAAACGAAGTTTTCATAAGAAAATGCTTCAAGTTTGATCGTCAATTTTTATAATCTTAAGAAAAAACTAATTTAAAAATATACGTCCTGATAAGTGGGATCCCGAAAAATTATTTTCAGCTTAGCGAGAATAGAGGCAAAGCGCGCAGCGCCGAAGTCCCCGGAGCGAGAGCTGAGGGCGGGGTCTACGCGTGTGGGGGCAGGGATCCTAGTTTTAATAATTTTGGCATAGTCTACTTATTCATTTCTGCCGCTTTTCAGCATATGCGGTCTACCTATAATTGCCTTAAATAGCTTTAAATCTCTGTTACGTAAACTTCCCAAATACGAACTGCTACTGAAATCAATAACCAGACGAAGCATTACAATCAAGCAGCTTCTCAAAGAGAACCAATCCCATATAATTTAAAGTAAGCAAATAGAAAGGGAATTCGAAGGCCAAAAAGTTTTTTGCTCAACTTGTTGATTTTTTTTTTCAAATGAAAAGCGAAGGCTCGATAAAATTCTCAGATGTGGAGAATAAATGTTTCCTCTCTAGGGAAATATTCGAATGAGGAAAAAAAGACATCTGCTAACAACACCCAAAGAGAGAGAGAAGGTTTGATCTCCTCTCATATATATTCAATTCTCGAGAGATTTTCTATGTGCCTTTCCTCTCCACTTCAGGTTTCGCTCTTTCACACCCACGCACTCTGGATATTTAGAAGAGAGAGAGAGAACCTAAAACTCCCTTTTGCTAACAAATTACTCCTTTGTCCGCCGCGTCTCCGCTCCAAGACTTCGGCGCCATCTCTCGATACAATGCGAAGCGAGACCGATCTCTCCTCTCTCTCTCTCTTCTCTTTTCGACCCACAAAACTAACAATATTCTTTGGTAATACTCTGTCATCTATTAACCAATATATAATGAACTTGTAATTTGTATATATTTTACTGTAATTTTTATGTAATTTAATTTATTTTAATATGTAAATATTGTAACTACTTATATGACGAAAGGGTTCAATATAAGAAGGGACTATGAAGTCTCAATTTCGCCCTAAATAAAGTCGTTTGTCTGTCTGTCTGTTTCTCTTTCCTCAAAATCTTTTTTGGGGACAACGAATCAATCGCTAGAGGATGTTACCCTTTTTCGGCGATCCTTGAAAATCCTCGGGAAATTTTAGAAGGGGGTGGAGTCAGAGGCGGATCTAAATTTTTGAGCCCCCTCCTACAATGGCCACCCTATACCGTACAAAGTCTAAGCCACATCCGTTATAAGAAGTCGGTTTTTTGAGAAAGCTTTTAATTTATGATTCTTGATGTCCGTAAAAGAAAATCTAAGTTTACGATAATCAATGTTGAATACCCGTTCAAAAAATGGGAAGAAAAACATTTCAAGAATTTCGATTTTTATTTGAAATCATAATTCATGGTTATATATAATGGAACTACCCGGCAAAAATGACTGGTAGGCATGGCTAAAGAATTAAATTAAAACTTCCCATTTTCCTCCACTCTTTCTCTCCCTCCCATTCTCCCTTTCTCTCTCCCTCTCTGCGATAGCAATATAATATGCTCCTATATCTTATGCCACCGGTGGTGTACATACCGTGAAAGACGAACACTGAGAATTATTTTTTTTAAGGATGTTTCATTGGGAGTAATTATTTTCTCTGTGATTAATAGTCTTCCCATTCAAAAAGGGCCCCCCCCCCCGCCCTTTCCAAACAATGAGGCAACTGCGGTTTGCGCTGCATCATATATCCCGTCACTGGAAGAAGTATACAAGACTTCCTAAAGAAAGTAGAGCTTTTGGACGTAAATATATGGCAAAAAATATGGGGCCGTGAATGAGAATAACGGAGGAGAGAAAAAAATAAAAGGAAATAAAATATAGCGGCTTTGCGGGCTTCCTTGCCATTACCATACCTTCTTTCAATTTCGAGGATCCTGGAAAACTCTTGTGAGGGGATGAGACTCTTGAGCTTCGCATCCGGTGTCGAAAGATTGACCTATCGTTTGACAATAGTAGCGAGCAGGGCCCTTTTTCGCGCGTTATACACGCGACGCATGCTTCGCCGGAGAGCGTCTGCACGTCCTGAAAACCTACGCGGGTTGCTTCTCTCGTTTCGAGCACGTGTTATTTTTTTCTCCTTCTGGTAAGACCTTTTAATTTTTCTGCCTTTGAGATGGGAATGCGGCGCGGATTTCGTAAGGTGAATGCCCTCTGAAGTCTCCGCTCCTTTGTCGACAAAATGAGGCCATTGTAGAATCACGGCGTTTCACTCTCTTTTCTTTACAAGTAACAAGTCATTGACTGGGTGAAATGCCTTCCGTTAACCTTATTGGATCTTTCATACATTTTTGCATATGACATTATTCATAAGTCACATTTGCTGAAAATTTCAGACGAAACGAAAGCCTGATAGAAGATATATACTCTTATAACTAATCCCTTAGTTTTATCTGCAAACGCTAAACAAAATAAATACAGCACAAAATTAAGCTTCGTTGCATATACTAAGACCTATAGACGATGACTTTCATCGCCTATCCTAAAATATTATTTTACTAAAAATAACCGAATGATATGCCGATGATAAGCGTACTTCCGGTTGGATTGCTGAGTCTCTTGCTTACAAGAATACCAATTGAACTTTCGGAAATACCTCCTCACGTAAAAAAAATTCCAAAATTTGTCCTTGTATGTACCAAGAATCTGCATCATTACATGTAACTCTTGGGTGAAGTCGAACTGAGTCCGTAGGATTTCCTATATACGAGCGACCTCTAGAGGTCGCCTGATAGTAAGAGAGAAGTTTTTGCGATCACCATCTCCTCCCTGCAAATCTTCCCGTGGCCAAACGAAATTGCGACCAGACACATTCCCGTCAACTCGATATCCTAATCGAAAATGGTATAGGGTGTGGCAGGATTTTGAAAAGGCTGTGATATAGGCGGATAGAGTATGGTGTATCGGACAAGGTTGGACGGTCACAGGGTTGAGACACCTCAAACCAGATGCTGCGCGGTCAGCAAGATCGACACTTCAATCTGGCCGCTTTCATCTCCCCCAACACCACTCTCTCTCTCTCTCTGCCGATCCACTGATATTCTCGCGGTTGAGCGCTATGGCTTTGCACTATGTGAAGCCTCGGTGATTTGATTGCCTGTCTGAAGATTTTTCTTTTCATTCTTTCCGAGACGAGAGAGATGGATGGATGCTGCTGCCAATAGGTTTATGGGTTCTGTCAAAAAAGCTCTTCCATCTTTTTGGTCGTTCGTTGAAGTTATCTTTATACGGAGAGCGTAATATTCTGCGTGATATTTTCATTAGAGTTTGAAGCGAAAATATTTTTTGCGCCTATGCTTGGAAAATATCTAATGAAACGACACGTGAGAGAAATCCATTAGCATCACCAATTAATATAACTTTAATTTAAATGAGTTGCCACCTAAAATTTGATTACATTTTAAAAATGTGTTAATAGATCTTCGACGATGAGTTAATCATGATTTTTATGTTGTAGTAGGTTGGAAAATTACGAAAATGCATTTGATCGTGCCCTGCGTTACAATAAGAAATAATTTTATGTAGGTAGCGAAAAATATCGTTCTTCATCCGTTCTCAAAGGTGATAAACCTGTTCTGGATTTTTAAAAACCGCTATTTTTTTCAGAATCAGTTATTCGGTGAAACGTTAAATGCGCAAATAATTTTTCTAAATTTATTTACCGATATTGAAGCAATTTATATTTTAAATTAGACTCTAGACCAAGGATTGGCAAACTTTTTACGAGGCGGGCCGCATTAGCGGTTTCAGCTTCTTGGGCGGGCCGCATTAACAGATGAAAATCCTTCGGCGGGTCACGTTAAGGTTCGCACCTGGAGTGATTTGAGATAATGGGAGGGATCCTGCTAGTGAAAATCAATAATAAATAATATGTTACCCCATAACATCACTGGGAAAGGAATTCCGGCCATAATTTTAAGCTGCAAATATAAATATAAATATATATATATATATAATTTTATATTACGGTTCGCTTTCATAATGACATCGCGGGCCACATAAAATGCCCGCGGGCCGAGGTTTGCCCACCTTTGCTCTAGGATCTATATTTCTTTTTCGCAAATAGTAGAGAAATAAAACATTTCATATAGTTATGCCACGCTAAATGAACATGATTTTTAACAAAAATTACATAAGCATTAACTAAAGAAATCTAAAATTACACAAACATTTTTTAAAGGTACGACAGTGTGTAAAAGTGTGTAAAATCTCCATACGATATCCAAAACAATAAATTAATGAATATTAGTTTTTCTTATAAATTGAAATTTTATGCAAATTGGTATAAAAATATTACGCGAGGAATGTTAATGTAGTTTTTGTAGTTAAGAGCGCATTCTTATTTTCTGGCGGAATTTCTTCTCTTTCTAACATTTTTTTGAGCTTCAGTCGGCTTAGTATAAATTAAAAATAAGGTTACATCCCTTGCATTTATATGTATTTCTAAGAAAAAGCGAAAACATATAACAAGATCTTTACATAATTCTTTATTACAGACAGACATAACAGCTTCATTGATAATACTCTATATTCTGCTGCATTTATAGCTTCTATAAAGCTATCGGTAAATATGTGATAATGACGGACTGAATATAGCCTCTCCAGTGGAATACATTCATATTGGGATAGAAGGAAACCATTATCTTCGTCCTCATCATAGGTAATCTGTCTGTAGACATGTCCAACATTATTATTGACTAGGGAGATGCCCGTTGTAAATCAACGGTAAAGGTTTTTGTGAAATAAAAAATGAACATAAATATGCCTTGATTTTCTTTGGATGGAAAGAAAACAAACTTTCGTTCTTTTAGGCGTTCGTTGTTTCAAGTTTCGAACTCCTACGATGATTCTAAGTACCTAATTTTAATATACGAATGACTAATATTCTACATTTAAATGTACTCCTCGTAAATAACGCAACAAATGTTGTTTATATTGGTTGTTATGAAAAGAATTTCTCTCTCGTATTAATTGTAAGAGCATTCAAAGCACGCTTTCACCCAGAACGATTGAAATAACAATAGGATTTCGAGGTTTAACAATGTAATGGGTTGTTATGGCAACATCCCATTAACATGTCAAGATTTCTCCAAAATATGTGAATGAAACATTTAACATGAGAAATTTCGAACTGTAGGCGGAAATAAATGACGGAAATAAGAAACTTCATAGTTTTTTCATTAAAATGGGCTAGATCCGAAGATCATAGGTGAATTCTTCCTAATTTAAATCTCAAAAAGAATAAAAGTCGATTTTTACCTGTTATCATATGGGAAATGGAATTGCCTACCTTGGGGTCGAACCTAGGACTTTTTTCGAGATTTCTTTTCGTCATCATCTTTCAATATGTAAATCAATCCTTCATACCAAATATCAAAAATGAATCTCGTTTTATTATCGAGTTATTTGCATTTTTATAGCGTAAAAGATGGGGCCACAAAGGGACAAAGGGACAGAAGTAGCCTTTTATTATTGTTAGATTAAACCCAGTTCTCCACATGCTCGCGCTTTATGAAATTTTCTTCATTTCTTGTTAAATCTTCCTTCTATCCTTCCATAAAAACAGCAACAAGGCAAAATCGATATTTTTAACATGAATCTCCTATGGAAGGTCTGTCCGCTCACTGTCAGCACTGAGATCCGTAGAACATTCCAACGCTCCCCCTTCACCCTTTGGCTCCATTAACCCCTTCCTCTCCCTCCAATTTCTGGAACGCCCGTTGATTTTTCCCGGTAGCCTACATTTCCTGGGCTCGTCCTATATTTTTTCTTCTTGCAACTGTTCGCTTCATTTCCTCCTCATCTCCTCGTACCTTCGACGCATCCTCATTCCCGCTGTCCGCGTGGGAATCACGAAGAAACAGCATGAAAAGCGATATTTTCCCGATCATCCCTTGAGCGAAAACCACATACATCTTGAACATGAAAGCTATCCGCCCGCCGCAGCATATATTGAAAATAAAAGCGATTTTCAGCCCTCCGAGTTGCCTTAAAACATCCCGCGAGAGAATGACTGTCGTTCGTCGAATCCCTCTACGTGCGCCACGCTCATTCATCCTCAACCCAAATCCTGCGACCACATTCTCTTCGAACCCGCCCCTGTTGACCCGACCACTCCCACTTTCTTCGGCTACTTGACCGCGGTGACCTTTCTTTTTTTTGTTTCCGTGTAACACCACGCCTCCTTTCTAATCCCACCGATATCATTTGACTCCACCTATCATACCTCACCTCACTGACCTTTTGCACGCGATTTTGCACGGAGCGGCGAAACCCTCTCCCGATTCCCTATCTCGTGGGTGGGAGCGATCCGGATATTGATGGAAGCCATTTTAAGGGAAGGATGGAGTGAGGCGGGCGGAAAAGTGGAATGAGAATGGGGAGAAAGGAAGGAGAAGATGAGAAAAAGTGAGGAAAAGGGGGAAATAGGACGAGAGGGACGAGGCACAAAAGGGAAGCTCCGTCTTCCACGTGGATTTCTTTGGCCATTCTTTCGCTTGGAATCTTTTCTGTTGATGGCTCACGCTTAGGAGTCCGAGTTAGCAGGTTTGAGTTGAAAGAGTTCTCTTCCCCTCCCTCCTATCTCTCTTTCGATCTCCCTCTTCCCCTTAATATATATATATATATATATATATATATATATATATATATATATATATAATATACACAGGTTTCCCTATCTTTATGCGGGGGTTGCGTTCCAGAAAAGTGACGCATAAAGAATTCTCATTAAAAGAACCCATATTTACATGTAAGACATTGGGATACGTTCCACAAGCAATCCTAACTCCCCTCCAAGACGCTCTTCTTTCGCGCCATAACTACTTCTTATGTGCTAAATACAAACTTAAAACAATTAACACTGTAAATTATACTCGTCAATAAAAGGAAGCCGACGAGCACATGTGGTGGCTGTTGTGGGTGACATATAAGTGGAGGTTTGAAGTGCTGGAAGGTTGTCTTTGCCCAACGCAAGTTCCCTGGGCAAAGAGACAAAACTTCTCAAGTATGCTCAAACAGTATCACACGAAATCTGTCTCCTCTCCTCTACAATATCCTCTCCACTCTCATCTCTTTTACTTTAGTACTAATACGCACGGCATAAGAGAAAATGAGAGACTGAATGGTCGCCTAGTGGTGTAGTGGAGAACTTACTTTCATTTGTATTGCGCTGGCTGCTTAACCGCATATGAGCGAATAAAAGACGCATAAAAAGAAATTCCGGTAGTAATAAGTTTGTCGCATAATATGGAATTCGCATAAAGCGAACTCGCATAAAGAGGAGGAAATCTGTATATATATTTCCTCTTCTTTTTATTATATGCATTTTGATATTCTCTGTAACTTTATCATATATATATATATATATATATATATATATATATATATATATATATAATTATATAATTATATAATGTATATTTTATGTGTAATTAATGTATATTTATCTATATTTCATGTGTATATTATTTTAATGTCTTTATGTGTATATTTGTGGCAGTATACAGCGGTGCTGTATTTACGATGTTTTCTACGGTACTTACTGTTTTTTATATTCTGTTGTAGTTTTCCATTGTGATATATACACTATGTAGGATTTTCACAGGTTTTTCACGCCCACCTTCTCTGTGAGTGTTTTCCTGCGTGGGTTTTACTAGGAGGAACAATCCTGTTTATACATAGGTTTTCCCCACAAACAAATCTGCCTTCACTTATATCTTTTTATGTTTTGTATATTATATATACTTTTCATTGTAATATTTTTATTTTTAATATTCATGATATTGACAAAGGGTTAAATGTAATAATCAACCTTATGGTCCAAATTTTGCCCGAATAAAGACGATTATCTATTCCTCCCTCCCTCCTTTTCTCTCTCTCTCCCTCTCTCTCTCTTCCTCTCTCCCTTTCCATTTCTCTCTCCCTCTATCTCCCTTTCCCTCTCTCTCTCTTCCACCGTCATCGAGCACATAACGATAAAAGGAATAAAACTTCTTTTCCTGATAGGGCTGAACATTCAAGAGTTGCTTGGCGAGTTGACAGAAGATATCCAGCCACTTGATTTTTTGGATCCTCTGAAATATTCCTTTTTTATGAAATATTTATTTTAGAGATGAAGTTTTGCCCATTATGATTCTCTGTCGCGTTCATTAAGATATCGATCTTAATATTGCCATTAGTGATGGGAACCCGTTTATATAATGTACCACACTGAATTTTTTATCTGGAAAAATATTACGATCCTATCCCTAAGGGCTCCTGATCTGGTATAAGTTCCTCGTAACACATTCATTACTGATAGCATATTATGATAGGAAACGCATGAAAAGAATGGTGCTCTTCTGCTGCAGATGTTTTACTGCATTTTTATACCTTCAATTGTAAATTATATTTTCCTAGATTAGTGAACCAAAAACAAAAACTGTAACTTGGACTAAAATAAACTTTAAAACTTAAAAAGTGGATCTTAATCTGATATTGGTATTATTGGGTAATCTCTAATTATTAAATGTGAAGTTGTCTTCATAGAAAATACGAAAAACATACTTTCTAGAGTATAAATTACACGATATTAGTTTCGGCAAACGTCAATTTCTTTTTACGTACAACTATATACAAATGGTTTAAAATATCTTTGGCAAAAGCATATTTTAATGGACATTTAAAAATAATAGTCTATCATGACATTTCAATTTTTTACAAAAAGTTTTGATGAGTGACTTTTATAGAAATGACGGAAGTGTGTCACATAGAAGTCCCATTTTATAGAACGAGTATATCTATCAGAGTTAATAGCTTTGCGTGTAGACATAGTTTGAATTCTTTACTTCGAAATGTAAATTACAATCAAAATCACTTTCCATGTTCTATTCCTAACTTATTCTCCTCTTAATATCTATAAACGCCACCAATTAATTTTCTCTATGAAAAAAATAATCATTTATTTCATAAAATTCTAACATTAAATTTTCCGCAAAACCGATCAATAGATCCATGAATGCAAATGTACCAGAATATCCAAGACATTCAAAAGTCATGCATGGTTCATAACAACACGTTTTTCGCTTTAAGAACTTGTACAATATTCTGCCTCGGCGGTAAGCTCCGCTATATTCGAAAGCATTCGCGGATTTGGCTCGGCAATGGAATAAACGTGTACGTAGGCGCCCGCAAAATTATTAAGTCGGACGTAGGGTGTCTATCCAGGCCACGATAAGCGGGAAGTAGGACGGGGATGGAAACTGATGCGCCTCACGTCACAGAAAAGATCCCACATTTTTCCCCCTCTGTCAACCCGTTGAAAGAATCTCGGGCGATGCATACATCAACCGAGAAACCAACCGCGAAAAAAAGGCGACGGAGGAAGATGGAAGAATACTGGGAAAGACTTTAAGGTCTGTCTCTTTCCCACTTTTTCTCTTTCTCTCTCTCTCTTTCTCTCTCTCTCTCTCTTTCTCTCTCCCTCTCTTTCCTCCTCTGAACTCCACTCTAGCGCATTATCTCCCTATCCCCACAGAGAGAACGCTACCGTCTGCGGGATGTTGAGGAATTTCTCATCCGTAGGGAGAGGGATGGAATAAAACGGCGAGGAGGGAGTTGGGAAGGGAATGAGGGGGAGATGAAGGGGAGACTAATGTTCCGCGAGTCGATACGGGAGGAGAGTTTGGCCCACAAGTGGTTTAAGCCGGGAGAGGGAGAGAGAGAGAGTGCTCGGGAGTAAAAAGGCTTTGTGACAGAAAGCTTTAAAAAAAAATCGGCGCCACCTTGAGACGGGTGAAAGTCCACCAGGTGAACCGATGGGGTCATTTCGAGAATCTTGTCAGGGTGGGTTTGGTACATTGTTTTCGTTCGGGTTACCCAAAACTTTGACGCGAGGCTTTATTTCCTAAAAAAAAATCGCTAATGTGTTCAGTTTGTCTGTCCGTCACTGCGGACAATATCTCTCAAATCCTATAACCTGGAGAAGCCAAATTTTCGGGATAGGCGAGCTAGATATGGTAAATATTTGGTGGATCTAGGGTCAGCTGCTGGGTAGTGATCGGTGTCCACGTCGGAGCGTTGCCAAAAAATCAAAAAGAATTCATGCTAGAAAAAGATGACTTTTACCAGGAAAGATTAATGTAATGGAAAGCGCTTCGGATTTCAAAATTCAGGTACCCGGTTTCGATTCTGCCGGAGTTCGTTTTTAAATACTTTTTGGCAGGATACAATATTTATTTATTTACGGTAGTTTAGATAAAAATATATATCTTATATTATTTGATCAACTTTTCTTCCCTCATTTGTTTTATTTATTATTTGGGACGCTCAAAACCGATTTGAAATCTCGCTCTTATGATTGGCTATGGTCGTCTGCCTTCATGAGTATGAGGAAAGAGCATGAAGAGGGAAATTTAGGATATTTACTTAGAAAAGTAGCGAGAAATGTTATACATTGAAAGACCCAGAAACTTATCTGAGAAAATTACTTTTAATTATCTTTTCTCTATGATCCTGCGGTGATATTTCATCCGAATTGTTTTAAAAGGTAGTTTTTAAAAATGTAAAATCATTTGATTCATACAGTATTCTTTTTCAGATATTAATATTTTAAAATGGAAAATAAAACCAACTTATGCCTTCTTTTGCATATTCAATTCCATGCATTATTTATGCTTAAAAGGTTGAATTATTCGCGATACATGTTTTTATTAAACTCTCCCAATTGAAAAGTATATGATAGAATCTATTGGCGTGAACTTCCACTTGTTCTAAATTTTAATTTAAAATAACAAGGATTACAATTTACTTTATCAGGCGTGACTTTGTGGAAGTGTTTAATATTATTGTGTAAAAGTACTACTTGTGTTTCATTATGAATAACAGGGAATAATTGGAAATTCAGCGTATTATCTGTTTGTAGGTCAAACGGAAAGAATATCATGACAATACGAAAGAAAAGCCGAGCTACCAATTCACATAATCTTTATTAAAAGATGTATTATATAAATAAAAAATATAGATAATTATAAATACTCATAAAACTTATTTTAAAGACCTTTTCTAGATTGAATATTCACTAAAGTGACTAAAACGGCCTCACATCAAAATAAATGAAGGTTTTTATGATGAACAAATAAGTTCGAAAAATATTTTTCATTGATTTAATGAAACAAGAGAGGAATCGGAAATAATTTGTTGAAACGAAGACGTGGGTTACAGACGTTAAACATCTGTAATTAAAAAATTATTTATGAATATGCTCATGAAAATCCCACGATATATAAACAAATTTTCATATTTAAATCTCCTAAAATTTCAATAGCAAGGCTTAAAAATCCTTTTTCCAAGATTGATGTACATTTACGGGTCTTGTTATTATTATGTAAATGCGCAATTAAACGTCTTCGTATTGGTGTGATAATAAAATATTATTCATTTCTGATTACTTTTCTGCGAACAAAATCAGAAATATTTTCATTTGCTTCTACGCCAAATATTGTCTTTCATTTTTGTTTTCTCTAGTTTTACTTGCGAACACGTTTCGAGAGTGTTTTGCCACACAGTTATGTAAACAAGTTCAAGAATTTCCACAAAATTATGTAAAATTCACAGAGACCTTTTTAAAACAAAAGGATGCTTCAATTTCTCGTTTCCATATTCTGATCGAAAACCCATAAAGGTTATCTCGATATTGAAACGCGCAGTTTATATGATGCACTCCAAAATTCATCGCTCTCACGGAAATTGAAAATCGTATTAATAAAGTATTATTTTCGTCGCCAAAAAGCCTCTTATCGCTGTAGCAAACCTCAACCTTCTTTACCAATTGATATTTTCATCGGATCTGGATTTTCCCTCATAAATGTTCCCTCGTTTTTAAGTGAGAGCTGAATTCGAAAACAGCTTAAAATATTTATGATTCAATTGGGAGAAAGTATGAAATTTACCAAATATCCGGCCCAGATGTGAAAAAATGCAGGGATTGAATAATAATTTAAGGCTCCGGAGTTTTAAAACTAAATAACGCAAAAGTCTCATTCTAATCAAACCTTTCAAAACAAAGACACAATATAGAGCAGACGTATTTATTCATTAAATTTATAATGAAAACGGCTCGTTATGAATCGATAAAATGCATGATGCCTTCATAAACATGCTAAATGTCCAACAAAACGTGTAGGCTTCTAAAAAATAATGTTTCGGAGTATTTTTCAAAGAGCTTGTAGTGGTTAAAAATGGAAAAAACAGCTCTATTAATATTATTCATTTGCTATAGCGATATTTATAATATTTTATATATTATCGCAGTGATGCACTCCCCCTGTTTATTTTCGTAGCATGAGGATAAACATCATTATCGCTCTTCCCGTCATCTAAAGTTTAGATTATAAAAGACGAGATGATTTTCAACAGTTTAACGACAGATAATAATTTATAAAAACTTATGGAATTAAAAACTCATTAGCGTTCGAGGGGTGAATAATATTTAATGAACATCTAACGAAATTGGTAGAGGAATAACTTATGGGTATTTTATATTAAGAAATAATAGCACTAGTAATTTACCACTATAAGTTTAATTATTTTCACGACCTAGGTTTCAACGCTTAGTGTCGCCATCAGCCGATGATGAAAAATTACTAGTGCTGTTATTTCATAATATGAAATCATTCCACAAAGTTAGGCCAGGGACAGTTGAGATCACGTTTCTATGATTAGTCACAGACATTTGTGAATCATTATAAGGGGCTGTGAGTGTCTCTACAGAACGTCGCATAAAAATATCTAAACCTACGAGAATCTCGACGTTTTTAATACATATCAATAAACTCCGGCAATTTATTTTCGGAGATAGGGGAATACGGGTGTTTTTTAAGAAGAAAGGTAGGCACTACACAGAAAGAAAGCATTCACGCTGAGCTTCTCCAGAAAATCAACATATCTGGTGAGTCCATAACAGCTAAAATCTAACTCCATTTTAATATTAACAAATATAATAATGCATTAGATTTAGCCCACTTCCTTCCAATATGGTTGAATATATTAAGTTCCAACTTTCCCGTTGAATTTCAACGGGCAATTACGCTAGTCTCTATATAATTTCCGATTTGGCTCTATTCCAGCCCTCCGTAGCATTTTCAACTTCCAATCGGCCCGCCGAAGAATTCCCTATCACCAATGCGGCCCGCCATGTAGAAAACGTTTCCCCACCCCTAACTAAATTTCCGAGCGTGTTCGTTCGTTACGTCATCGAGAGATTTGGAAGACTACGGCACAATATTTGGGGTGACTCAAGTTTTTCTTCCGAGGGCCCGTGAGAAGAGAAGTTGTGTCCTACCTCTGAAAGAATTTTTTCGAACTATCTCGGGTTAAGAGCCTTCGTCTGGCCTTATGTTATAAGCTGCGTGACCTATTCTCCGAACTATTTGTCCGGACACAAAATGTGCTACTGCGCATGGCTATGACGTCGACTTTCCCCTCCCAAGTCTTTCCCATCTCCTCTCACGCGTCGCCGACTGCCACCACTAAACAAACGAGCAACACGAATGCAACCGAGGTACTTATGTTAGGAACTCCACTGAATGTTAGATGCTGAGTGCGCTTTTTACTCGACATTGGCCTGGGTCTGGTCTGGGTTTCCCAGTCACATTTCCTTTTCTTTGTATCGAGGGTTTGGGTTTGTAAGGACGGTTTGTCCAAAACATTCCGAAAATATTAGTTTTTATACATTGTGCAAGTTTTTTCAAGAGAACATTAAAATACATGTCATGATTTTATAGATTAGGCATTGATTTTTTTATGTGAGTACAACCAGAAATAAACGGGGAAAAATTCACTGAACGGATTTTAGTCACATCAAAACGACGAAAGCAAAAGCATTACGGGAAGTATACATGGTTTATCGCATTCCTTGAAATCACACTATTATAATTATATCTAAACACATCATATACATATAACTTTTGCAAGCCTTTCTTAGTGCGGAAAATGCATAGATTTTGTAATAAATTGTTAAACAAGGAAAATGACTCTCTGGCGTTATTTTATATTGCTTACGAAAACGGTTCCAGATGTATCACAAATACTAAAAAGATTATAAAAATTACTTTGATATAGAGAAATGCATTTTGTGTGCAACGGTTTTTATTTTATTTCAATAGAGTTATTAATTCTCATGAAATAATTTTTTTCCCAAAACCCTAACTTTTATCTGGTGTAGGAAAAAAAAACCTCGGCAGGTGAGTTATACCCGCCAAGAAAAACCTCGCGCCGTGATGATAAAAATGACATATCAAACTCTCGGAGTAATCACCGTCTAATGACCGACCACACGACCGAAAAACTTACATGCAAAAATAACCTCCCTTCTCGAACGCGGCTTAATAATTAGCAGTTACCTCCTCTGTGAGGCCGGACAAAGAGCGCTTTAAGGCCAGACTCCGCAAAAAAGAATTCTCTCGGTCTTGACTTTTGGAGGCAAAAAAACCTTGAGAACCACTACCGTAGTTTACAGAGAGGAAAGAGAAGGTACCTATGTGTTAGGTGAGAGATGAAGGAATGGAAAATATTGTAATGGAAAGAGGTCAGAGAGAGTGTGAGAGAGAGAGAGAGTGAAGAAGGCCGATGGATTGGAATTGGCGGACGTGGAAGAGGAGAGGAAATGGTGGGTACATGACAAGAGCCGTCTACCGCAGACGCTCATTGACTTTTATATGAGCCTTCTCGAATAAGGGGGATTTCAGGAGAGATAGAGAGGAACGAAGAGAGAGAAAGAGCGATCGAGGGAGTGAGAGAGAGATGAAAAGTTATTCCGCAAATCATGGGACCGTGATACGAGAGAGGGTTCGTGGAGGTTGGTTTATGTGTTTATTTTTTTTATTCAACTACTTTTCCTCTCAACCGGCTGTGTTGGTGAGATAGTGCGGGCGAGAAAGTGGCGAGGAGGAGAACCTTTAACGCAGGTTATGCAAAAATGGGCGACGAAGTGAAGGAATGAAAGTCGGAGGAAGCGGAGTGGAGATAGCAGTGGGAGAGAAGGGAATATGGGAGGCGTGGGCGGAGGTGTTTTTGCAGCGGCGCGTTACACTAACATGGTGTTTACTGCCACCTACGTTTTGAGACGAAGATATGGAATAAGGGAAAACAAAGGAAGGTAAACTAGGGATATATTAGATATTTTACGAATAAACGGATACCTTCAGGAGTGAACAGAGGGATTCTGGTATTTTTTTAATACGATAGCCATATGAATAAATAAAAGATGTCTCATTTGTTAAGTCGATGTTTTATAATTTTCACTGCCTTTTACCTAAGTGATATGATTTTTTCTATATATAGAAAAGCCAAAATATATTTTTTTAATTAGAATTGACATGTTCTTAAAGAAGAGTAATTTTTAAATTTAAGCATTTCTGGGCGTATGATATCAAATTGCATTATTGTTTTAAGAGGCGCCCATAACCATTTAGTGCGGAGAGTTTTAGCAATTCTGTAGTCAAAAGCTAGCGGGAGCGGTTTTTAAGATGTGCACCTGTATTGAGCAATTGAGATTGCACGCATATGTTTGAAAGTTTTTGTCATGATGGAGGTATTTCGTGATTTATTGTTTATTTTTAATTATGATTCGGCTAGTAAATAATGATTCATAAAATTAGTTTTTAGCAACTTTTTGACCGAAATTGTTAATAGAATGCATAGAGATATAAGTTATAAGATTTCGTAAGGCATCATTCCCCATTTTTTATTGGTACAAATTCTAAGGAATTAAATTTCAGATTAATTCTATAGGACCGGATTTTTTTAATATGTATTGAAATACAAATAACATAGGGCGTTGATTCAACATGTTAACCTCATTCCTGAGTTGTGGAATAAAGACCTTTAGTGGAACTGTAACAAGTGGAATCGTTTACGACCTCGAGGTTAACAGGAAAAGGATCTTTGAAGAATAGCGGATTAAAACAAGGGGATGAAGTAGTTATAAGACTCGCGACATGCTTGTTGAGCTCCACATAATTAACATTCGAAGAAGAAAGTGGTGCGCGAGGTTACGTTATTATTTCTTTGCCATCCGTATTGCAAATTCTTGGTATTATCTCGTCGCCATTTGAACCAGAGCAATGACAAAGAGCAAAAGAGTCTTTTTAACTTCAAGAGTGAAATAGCTATTTATCTAACATCTTGCAGTGGCTCATCAGGAAGAACGATCCGAGACCATACTATACAATATATACAATATATCAATACATATACAATATCAATATATCAATATCATATATAATATCAATATATCAATATATATACAATATATCAACCTTAAAAAACCCTAAATCCGTTCGGAAGTCTAAGATTTTATGGCTTCAGTCACTGGCCCGAGGCGGAGAGGAATACACAGATATGTAGGCAGTGAAGTACTTATGACAAGATCACGTGAAAAAAACGCAAAATTACATTGCGTTTGGTTCCTGTCCATAACTGCCTCAAAAATTTTCACGAAAAATGAAATATAATTCTATTGACGCTGAACTCGTATTCAAGTCTAGAGTGACTTCACAGGTCTCCATGATATGGCGGTTGATTTCATATGGCATCATGTCTAAATTTTAAAAAATTAATACATTTTGTGATTTTTAATCACATTATATGAATCTTTACTTCCATATGTATTCAATTCTTACTATTGCCGCATATTTCATATAAACTAATGGAATAAATGGATCATAGGAACTCTATGCGACAGACATGAGCTGGAATGTTTGGAATAATTTTAAATCTCCTGATTTCTAATATATTTCATAATTCATCCCTGAATGGGTCAATTCAAAATGTCCTCCATCATTCAGAAAATTAAAGGTAACACTTTAGGATAGAATTTTTCGTTTGCCTGTAAAATTTTTGTACAACCTGATTGAAGGAAAATGCAAACTTTTTATTCCAAAGAAATGGGAATCCTTAAAATTTGCGATGCAATTAAGTGGAGCAACATAAAATGGAAAACATTTTCACGCTCTCTCAAACGCTTAAAAATTTAGGTTTAAACCAAATGCATTTTATGAAAGCATCCATGCTATCGTGGGTGGGTTAGATGGTGTTGCAGGTAACTCAAGTGCTGATGCGGTATTGAAATCCGGAAGATAAAAAGTGACGGCGAAAATTTTGTATAAATTTCAAGCTCCGAAAAATTTCTAAAGATGTTCGTTAGCTCTCTTGGTCGATACCCTGCGATTCGTGTTTTTAACGCCTCAAGGCCGAAATAGAAGCATTCGTTGCTATATTAACACAGAGAGAGAATAAATTACTAAGTGTACACAAGCAAGTTGCTTTTGTGTAATTTCATGTAACGTATTTTTTTAGAGTCAACTTTAAACTCCTCGCTACGTAAATATAGTATATGTTTATATTATCAATGTATCGTTACGCTTACCTATTTATGGTTATTTGCTTGTTTTTGTGTGTACATACACATACAACGTATTTATACTTATGACTGAAAAGTTCATAAAATGTTATACGATTTGAACTAATCTTCTTATCAATCTTAAGTCCACAATTATTTTATAGTAAATCTATGTAAAAATGTTTTACTTTTCCATTGTAATAACAAGTGATGTTTCAAAGTTATTTATTGGCAAGAAAGATCTTTATCTAATTTATTTGTTAACAACATGAATACACTCACAATTACATATTTTATCCTTTGTGCCTCGGCTGAGAAACGGAAGTAAATTTACAGTGTATTTATGGTCAACTATCGAATCTTTTTGGCGACGATAAAACTTCGTCTTCTACATACTGTATATACTGTAAATTATAGTCAAAAGAACAGAGAAGTTACCATTGGTGTGCTGATTTATAAAATCAATATCTCAAAACTACCTTTTTCTTTAGCAAAAACACGATAAATATACCATGCATCGAATAAATAATTGAACGACTTTGCTGCTGCATGTTACAACGGTTCAGCTGTGTTACGAGAACCATTTTCCTATTGCCTACTGAGGAATTTTTTTCGTACTCCGGTGTCTTGTCTTGGTTGCCAAGCTCGTTAAAATCCCATTGCTTTAATATCTCTCTGTAAGCAATGGTTCTTTTCAGACATCATCAATATATATCTTATATTCCTCCTATAAATTTATTTTGATCCTTCTTTATTTGAATTTCAATATTATAGATTTTTCTCGTAAAATTTGGATAAAAGGAAGAACAGGGACAGTGATCGAGCAAGCGGCCAGCTATGTGTCACCGGAGAATAAACAACCGGGGACGCACTTCGACCGCAAAGCGGCCATTTTCTGGAGGAAATACCCCTTTCACTGATTATAAGACAACTAACTTTTTTAATGGATCCATTTATCGACGTTTAGCCCGGAGTTATTAATTTATTAATTGCGCATAAAATAATGCTACCCAACGAAATCACTCACGAGAAACGCTGTCAAATTAGAAGTGCATCCATAATACTTAAATCTATAGCTATTTTTTAATCCCTTACTCTGGTAACGCTGCGCAGTTTGACTCACTTAAAGTTGGAATAAGGAAATATCATTAAAAACTGTTTTAAAATGATTTTAATTAACGTCAAAATATAGTAAATGTTAGAAATGTGTAAATTAACAATTAAAGCACAATATGTTTTGGTGCTTGCAACAGATAGGTTTCTTTCAGAGTATGCAGAGGGTGGAGGTTTTCCTTCTCTTGGCATAATGGCACAAATGACAGTACTTTCTTGATATTTGTCGCTCTGTCGCTTGATGTGTTTCAGGAACCTTTTTTTCCATTCCTCAAGCTTTGCAAAAAACTTAATATAAACATTATTGGCATATTGACTGGTGTTTATCGGTTTTTCTACTAGATATATATATTATGCGCAGTTAATAAATTAAGTACTCCGGGCTAAACGTCAATAAATGGATCCATTAAAAAAGTTGGTTTTCTTTTCATCAGTGAAAGGTATATTTCCTCCAGAATATGGCCACTTTTCGGTCGAAATGCATCCCCGGTTGTTTATTCTCCGGCAACGCATACTCGACGACTGTCCCTGGAGCTGTCCTTATGGCAAATTCTATGAACCACGATAAAGAATGTATGCTTTTGGGCCGTGGCGCGAATAAACCGGCTGTGAGTGGGTCTCTGGCGTGAAGTTTAATCCCACATACCGATGAGAATAGATTTTCATGCCTCAATCGCGTTTTTGGAAAAGTTGAAGAGAGCTTCTTTCAATGCCATCTATGTTTTCGACTATTTTATTCAAGAAAACAAGTGGGAATGGTTTTTTTTCGGGCATCTATATGCTATAATGGTTAGTTGCTTATGATATCTCAAATTCAAAAAGTCTATCAAATAATCATAATTATTAATTACCATAAAATACAGTTACCTTTACTAAAAAAGCCGGTTTATTTACAATAATCGATAGGAAATAAAACAGCCATCCATTCTAAATCTACAAACAGCTCCGCTTTCTAGCTATATAAGAATTGGAGGACTAAATTTTTTACCTGAAATTAAGTAGTCAACATCCTAATGACAACACAAAATATAACGCATAACATATATTTGTGTTAATAGTTATTTAATCCAATATTCGCGTCCCTCCTTTTACGTTTGTAAGTTGACGACATACTTTGTATTTGCATTTTATCTGAAAAAAACTTATTTAAGTACGAAGGACATAAATAAAACCAATTTCTAGGGGGTGTAATTAATATGTAGTCATGAAATTAATATTGATTTAGGATTCCTTCTAGAACGAACCTTCCTTCTGAGATGGCAGAGATTATACTTGAGTTTCACAGATCATTTGAGAGGTAGAGAGAGAGAGAGAACTTGTTCTCTGTACTTTGAACAGTCAAGCCGGTAAGGCACAAAAGTTAAGGGTAGAATACTTGCCGTATCTGCATTCCTGTTGAACTAATATAGAGGAGTGTTTACTTCAAAGAGCACATAAACTGCTCTAAAAAACATTTACTCTATCGGAAATCCACAATATTCCACGCAAGTTTTACAAAAAAGTAATAATTCTTTCAATAGATAACTATCGAACTCAAAAAATATGTGCTAAACTCAAAATTGAAAAAATAATTACTTACCTCGGGTATCTCCAATAGTCATAAAAAGACACCCTTCATCATGATATGAATCTACTGATGAAGGTTGCCTGGAAGCCTAAATTCGCATATGGTTTTCATGACCTATCATATTTATGACTATCCGAGATAAAGACTAATTTTTTCAATTTTGATTTTTAAGGATTTATTTTTTAAATTAAAATTATGAAAAAATCTCAGCACACTTGAAGAAATAATTAAAGTCCTGATAACTTTTTTAATCTGCTTTAAAATCACAAAAATCCCATAAAAATTGCTGCTTATCTCTTCTTCAGTAGAACCCCAAACGAACCCAATTAATCCTTTAAAAACCGTCGAACACTTCTTCAAGTCTTGAAAAACCTCGATTCCCATAAAAGTCTAACGTAGATCCAAAAACTTTCAAAACTCTTGAACTCCATTTATTCAAAATACATACACACCAAACTAACTTATTTGAATCTTGGTTGACCTTAAAAATTATAAGCGGTCTTAGAAAATTTTAATCAACGATAAAAAGGAATCAAGAGCCATTGAGAGAAAAAAATCTAGAATATAACCCGCATAAATTAGAAGGGAACCGCACAATGTGTCGCATGGGGTGTTTTTTTTTCACGTCTTCTCCGGCCAATTTTTTCCACTAAAGACCTTTCCTTCCTCGCAGATTGCTCCCTTTCACTATTCACTCCCTTAGAGGCCATTGTTGGGAACAAAAATGGAAAAATTACAAAAATGTCGAGAAAATGTTACGGAGCACTGTGGGGTTAAGAACTACGAGAGATTAGGCAAGCGAGCACCAAGGACGGCAAGCACAAGCGTGCTGCACGGACTGATGCGCGGCCACAGAAAACCGTGGGCACTAAACACTGGCGGTCGGCACTAACGCGGCTCGCGAAGGAAGCCTGTAAAAAAAGTCCATTGTTAAAAACTGCTGAATTCTGATATAGCTGCTTCATTTGAAAGATCGAGAAAAAACCTCTAAGGTAAAAAAATCTCAGGTGTATATTTTAGGAAAACGTTCAAAATCCACACTGGTTATTGGAAGCCGTTCAAAATTTCGAAGCGTACATTTGCCTTTTAAAATCCTCAGTGAGTTGAAGCAAAAAATATAACATATATTGACAATTAAGGCTTTAATAAGCTTTATTAATTCGAAACCGTTGAAAATTCCGAAAAATATAATCACTACTCTGAAAAACTTAGATTTTTCATTTATCCGCGAATTAAACAATCCAGACACATTGAGCGTCAAGATTCATTTTCGAAATTTTTACGACTACCGAGAACTTGAGTGGCAATGAAGTTAAGAGGAGCAGGAGGCAAAATAAATTACGGATAACCGAGAGAAGAGTTTTGTCGTGTTTTTAAGCTGTCACTTTGGCACGCTGTAAAATTTTCCATAGATTTTGTATTAGTTTAACCACTCGTAATTCTTACAAAATAAACAAATATATTTTTTGAAACTAAAAATTCACAGTGCATTCCATCAATGTTGTATAAACCGTGAAAAAAAACCATCTCATTCCAAAAGAGACAGAATGAGCATTTTCATTATAAAACGAGGGATAATTTACCAATGCGCTTGCTTAATAAATTCCATAAATTATTGAATGGTAAAACAATCCATTGGTCAAGTTTTCTTATGCAGTAAAATTTTATAACGCGCCCATAGCGTAACCGCAGAAAGAGACATCCCGTAGAAAGTGTTCCATACCGTGAAAAACATTCATTCCTCAACTGTCCGCTTTAGAATGATCCTTTCCATAGTCTCATAGGAATCGAAAACTATTCCTATTTACCTCCTCGCACATCAACTTTCTTCTTGAAACTTTTTCCAGCCGAACCGAAATTTGAGAAAGAACTTTCGGTGTTTCTATGCCGTTTACCTTTCTAACCCACGCCGTCAACGGCCAGTCTAGATGTTAGCGAGGCGGACAGTTTCCAAACAAACCCAAACTCCTTTTATCCTCCCTCGTTGGAGAGAAAAAAGAATAAAAATATCGGCTAGACATTTTTGAAGGACTCCAGACGTATTTTGAACGATGGAGCAGTGCGACGGCGGCTCCGCACGAATTCGCGAATTTTAATTATTTGACTTGCACACAGAGAGGTTCCAACACTTTGTTCAGTATGGAAGGAATATAGTTAAAATGTAAATTATACGAATGTATGCGGATGAATCGCATTTCAAGAACATTACATTAATAAAATTATAGGAACCAAATCTTACTGTGGTAATAAGAGGAGAAAGTTTATATTAATCAATTACAGTTTCATTATTAGGATATCACACCAAAAGATCTAGTGTGAAATATTTAAAATGGCCATTTTTCTCTGAGAACTACTATTTTCATACTTCATCTTCCAATTGTATTTAGCAGACAAATTCCTAAAACAATTATCTAATTAAATCCTATAACATTTACAATGGACATTTTTCTCTGAGAACTACTATTTTAACACTTCATTTTCCAATTGTATTTAGCAGACAAATTCCTAATACAATTGTTTAATTAAATCCTATAACATTTGAGGCGTGTTTATTTTTTAAGAAAAGGCGTCAATTATATTCTGTTCGTCTAACGACTCATCTGACAGACCCGCACTTCGCATACATTAGGAGCTTTACTGCTGAATTTATTTCTATAAAATGTGGTGTTTGGAATTTATATTAAAGTTTTAAAAAAAAACAAATATCTGGTGCCAGCAAACATTTTTGGAATTTCTAACTAAAATTTTGCATTTAGTTTATATCGATCGTTATTTAATACGCAATATTTATTTACAATTGACTAATTTTAATTTATACTACGACTGATTAACTATATTCAATTCTTTTTATATAAATTCTAGTCTAGTTGCTACTTCAGCGCTCCGTCCTTCGGAAGAGACGTTAAGTAGTGGACCCCCTTGGTGCTCTTCGTAAAGAGTAGGCTAATGCCGGCACCGGGATTCTTTCCCCTCCTCCCTTGTGTGTGTGTGTGTGTTCGGTGGTGTGGAAGGTGTAATGGCTATAATAATCCAAGAGGTTGATTAGCCAGATATTCCATACAAACAACACTAATTGCTTCTCGTCATTGCTGACGTGATGTCCATCCTCCGTACGCATATATCAGAGAAGAATTGGCTAAATCGACTTCAACCAAATTTGGTGCATAGAAGATTCACATAAATTAATTAACAAAATGGCATATTTGGACGATCGACCCAGCAGGAATTCCACAGTTGCAAAGTTTTACTTTTCAATAATTATGAATTTCGAAGATATTGGCCAAACCGATTTCAAAGAAATTTTGTTTGAAGAAGTATGCAACATAAAATATCAAAATAAAGATATTTTGTCACAATACAAGTGTAAAAATTCTTTTTACACGTATATGTGTTGAACTGTCCGCATCAATTCGAAACCAATTTAATACTTATAATATACACTTACACCGTTTCTCGGGCTATTTTGACAGCTGTTCATCTTATTTTGACAATGTTTCATTTCATTTTGATAGTGGTCCATTCTATTTTGACAACTGTCCATTTAATTTTGACAATGGTCCATTCTATTTTTACAATATTTCATTCTATTTTGACATTTCTTTATTTAATTACATATCAAACACTTGTTATAATTATTCATTAGTTATAACTTTTATTTCATGGGCATATTGTTTTATCTAGTTCTATTTATAGTTTAAAATGCAATACAATAAAGGTGGGCACCAAAATACAAATAGTATACACAGTATGCATTTAATCATTGAAAACTTCTTTATTGATACCTACATTTGGGAATGAAAGGTACCATATATCTATAAAAATTTGCAAAATCATCGCTTGATATTAAATCAGCTCCTTTAGATATTAATTCTAATTCTACTTCATTCTTAGGTCTTCCACGCCGTACAGACACTTTCCATTTAGAAAACATATTTTCAATCGGATTCAAAAAAGGTGAATAAGGAGGCAAATATAATATTTCATGCCCATAATCTAATACCAAAGGTTGTACTCTTTTTTTTATGGAATGGAACATTATCCATCACCAAAAAAGCATAGTTTATTTGATTCTCGGCAATCATTATTAGTAAATTTTCAAGATAGGTTAGAAAGTAGTGCCCATTAAAAGGTGTTGTTTGAGCTGAATAACAAAATAATTTTTCTCGACTCATTACACAGCACAAAGAAATGTTTCGTGACCTAACACATGCGTTCCACGTGATGATCGTCCACTTCGAGCCCTCATCGTCACATTGAAACCAACTTCGTCAATAAAATAAACTTCATTTTCTGAAACTCGAGATGGTAATTCTATCAAGTTAAGAGCGTAACGATATCTTCCTTCAATAGACATTTCATCGTTTTTTCTCGCTGGGATAATATGTATTTGTTTTATTGCATATTGAAAATCATCTAATAAGTGTCCAATTGAAGATTGTGAAATCTGAGTTTGAAACTCTTCCATACATCTGCGATTCTTTTTAAAAATAAGCTGCAGTCTTCTTCTATCCATTGTTTAATAACTGATTGCTGTTCTTCATTAAGTCTTTTTTCTCTGTGGCCACCTCTTCTAGATTTATCAATCAACCCTTTCGTTAAGTATTTTTTAATGATTCCGTGCACAGTTGTTCTTTTCACTTCCATTATTTTTTAAATCATGCTTGCATTATTTCCCGAGAGATAAGGATCAAATATTCTTCTTCTGTCTTCATTAGAGGTCTCTTTATTTTTTCTCGGGTCCATTAGGTATTTTTTAGTAAGTTACGTAAGTTTGTATCATTCTAATGAAACTGGGAATAATGTGTAAATAATTTAGAATTATTAAAATTAATGCAAACGTAAATATTAGATAAATTTTGTAACATTGCTAACCTATTTACATACGTATCTGCAAATGCACCACAAAGTATTGGCAAGTATACGGTTAATGTAGCAAAAATAGAATGATCCGTCAAAATTAAATGAACCGATGTCAAAATTAAACGAAACGTTGTAAAAATAAAATGAACTGTTGTCAAAATTAAATGATCCGTTGTCAAAATAAGATGACACAATGTCAAAGTTAAGTGAACTGTTGTCAAAATAGCCCGGGAAACGATGTATATACATAATCATATTAGCACATTTACACTGAATCAACCAAACAGGAGTTCCACAATTACAAATTAAACTCTTTCAGTAATTAAGGATTTGGAAGTAATTGGCTGAACGGATTTCAATTAAATTTTGTATATAAGATTTGTACAATATATCATCATGAAATCAAGATGTTTAAAGCGGATCTAAAGAGCAGGGCTACCACAGTAAAAAATAAAATAATATTTTTACATGTATTTCTAGATAATTGACGTCATGGACTTTCACCAAATATAGCATATATAATCTTCATATAAATAAATAGTCAAAATATCATATTTCAACCGAGTCGACTAAAAAGGGCTACCACAATATCAAGGTTATAATCTTTCTGTAACTATGAATTTGGAAGATATTGACTGAACGGATCTCAAAAAATTTCGTTTTTAGGGCGATAAAAAATGGATAAAAAAGCAGAGCTACCACAATATAAGGAAAAATAATTTTCTGATTTCAAAGCAAATACTTTAGTAAACGATTATACTATGGCGAATTTAACGAAAAGCACTCCTGTACCAGGGGAAACCCGTGCACACATCTACTTGTTTTTACATTTGATGCGTACTACTTCACAACAGTTAACGTACCACCATTAATGCTAATATCATAGTTTCGAAGCCGATTTTTTACAGTAGACTGGCAGAATCAGAGTTGAATGTGAAGGAGATAAATATATTCGACTGCGACAAATAAGCGAGTATGAGTTTTTCAGCTTGTACAAAAATATCGCTTTGTATTCGAGAAAATACAATGCATTCGATTTTATTTAAAACTATCTATAAACAGGATATTTTGCATTTTAAGCAGAGTCGCCCTACTTGTTAATAATATTTCAACCATAATAATTCAATATCGAAATCCAGAAATGATTCTCAGCTACCCAGAGAAGCGACCGAGGTGCGTGTTTGGGATAACCCGAAAATATCCGAAATTATAAATATTGGATATGCGAAAATATAAGACATCCCGCAATAATTAAAGAGAAAGGATTTCAGGGTATTGACAATATTTGAATGCAAAATATAAAAAAAAATGAATCTCAAGAGATTTGAAGAAAAGAAAGAGGAGCTTGAATAATAAAAGGCACATGGAATATATATATAAATATATATATATATAATTGGCAAAATATTCAAATTAGAATTTGAACTTTTTAATTAATGTTTAATTTCTAAAGCTTGTCATCAAAAATCAGATACATAATCTCTGAACTGAAAAAAAAGACTTGAGCAAATTCTCTCGGCTAAAAGTATCGTTGGATAGGAGAAAATTTCGAGGAGGGAAAAACAGAACAGTTATTTTTTAAAAGGAGACACGTGATTTGTTTTTTTAAACCAATCCTTCCTAATTAGCCCTCTCCTAATGACGTTCTTATAAAAAAATGCGAAAGTTTTTCTAATACCCTATCGGGGATTTCGATCTCATTTCGTTTTTTTTACATCTCGATCTCCGCAAACGTTGAAACCACGTCCACATATCCTCTACAAATAAAATTCCGTGTTTGTTTTTTTAATCGGCTGCCGTTCTTCCGCAGAGACCGATGCATTTATTTTCCTGCGTTGTGCGAAGTAGTTTGAAAACTTGTCGTCCATTTTCTTTCGCGTGAACATTATCCTATTTTCGCTGCAAATTTTGAGCGGGTAATTCCTCCGCTACTTATTTTTTTATAGAAACGTTCATTTATTTATTTTCGAAATAAATTTATTTATTTATTTATATTTCACCCGGCGCCTAAACATAAGTATGGCGCTCAAATCCTACAACTAGAAATAGCCTTACGTATTGATAAAACCGACAATATCACAGAAACATTCTGGAAGAAAAATCTCAGCTATTACGCGAGTAAAATCAGCAATAACAGAGCCATACGGCGACAATTAGTTAATTCGCTTCTTTCTATGCCATAAAAATATCTGACGTTGCTTCATTCTGCATACACCCTGAAATATCCGTTGACCTTGTTCCCGAAGTGGGTCGCTGATGTTGATTGGTTTACATTAATGATGGTAAAGCGTACTTCCAAATATATTTATCTACCGAAAATATGCTGATCAGCCGCGGGTAAAATATGGAGCTACGTAAAAACTTGTTCAGAATGGTAATGTTTCATTTGGCTCCCCCATTCTATGTTTATTTGTCTAGTGGTTGAAATCAGCCTCGATATATTCAAGCAACATAGATGAAGTTATTTTTTTACATTTCATGTTCAAATATTCCATATTAATTGTACTATAGAATGTAAAACACACATGGGCGTGCAAAAAATGCTATATTTTTCCTGCGTTTCAGCGTTCACCGGATCCAAACTCGGATAGGTTCGCGGTAGAATAATTTAAACATGAAAATAAAATTATAACATGGTGGAGTGTAGATTATCCGTGTTAAATGTACCCGGATCTAGTTCGGATTCTCGAATTTGGAATGAAACGAATAACGAATGAAGGAGATATGGAAAAATAATGGCGCTGCATATTTTGATAATGTATGCAAGCCTTTGATAGTATAAATGAAGAATTTTATTCCAAAGGATCGGATTTTTTTGTTGCAATAAAATTTATCGGTGCATTTTGTCTCTAGTTTTCGAAGTCTTTTCATACAGGATTTCAGGATGATTGGCGTTCGGATAATTGACGCTTGACTGAATTTATATTGGTGGATTTTTAAATTCACCGTTTAGTGTTAATAATTTTACAATTAAAATTTCTATTACG
This sequence comes from Tanypteryx hageni, assembly GCA_028673005.1. Lineage (NCBI taxonomy): Eukaryota > Metazoa > Arthropoda > Insecta > Odonata > Petaluridae > Tanypteryx > Tanypteryx hageni. The sequence continues at coordinate 52,782,632 of CM054118.1, read as the reverse complement.
CATTATTTAAACAACCTAGTCTGTAAGTATTCAATATGGATGATATGAATTGTGGAGCACATAATACTTTGATACTCAATTCAATTGTACATATTGCTATGTAACTCAGTGATAACTGAAGTAGGAAACCCGTCTTCCATCTCTAGCAAGGTTACTCAACGAAAAGTTTTAACTGGATCACATAATTTTATAAATTACCACACAAGCTGTGTGCGCCAAGGCTTCATTGATTAATGCCAGTATGTATTATTATAACGTTACTGTAATTTTAAAAATCGCTCCGGATGATTAAAACCGCATTAACCAGAGTATAACGCGACTTTTTCTTCAAAAATTTAATTCTACAAATCGAGTGCCACGTTATATTAACTTTCTAGCAATTTTACGGTCTAATTCGTTTTCAATAACGCGCTGACAGCATTATTACATCACCGGTATTCACTGAAATGTCTTAAAATCCATTGTGTTATGTATGAATGCATTTTTAAATCGTAATTTTTTCTCGTTATGTTAAATCTTGAATTAAAAAATAGTATATCTTTTGCATAACTTTTTCAAAACATTTTAATAATTATGGGTGGCATCATATTGGAGGTTACGTTAGGTTTGAATCTATGTGGCATATTATAAATACATTAAAATGATTAATGAAAAGATTATGAATATAGACTGAGAATGGTAAAGCAATAGAAAGAGCGGAAGGTAGCGAGTGAGCAAGGGTAAGATTAAATGAAAAATCTAAACAGGTAAGGAAAAAGGAAAATGGTATACATAGATGCAAGAATATAGTATGAAAGACGGAAGTGAGAATTGATGGAAAAGAGAAAGGATGAAAGAAATGAAAAAAGGGAGAAATGAGTTGATTGAGATAGAGAAATGACGGGAGGAGAGAAAATGAAAAGATAAGAAGAAAAAAGCAAATGAGGAATAAAAGAAAAGGAGAAGGCTATACGAAAAGTAGATGATAGAGAAATTGACATAGAGAAATAAATAGAGAAAGCGAGAGAGCGCCGAGAGGTTGAGAGAGAAGTGGATATTTCACCTTTCAATTCCGAATGTGGGTTCACGGAGGAAACGCGGAAACTCAAACATACGTCGCCGTCGTAGGAAAATAAAATTCTTTTTCGGTTCCCCACTTTCGATCCCTTATCTCCTAATTCCGCGAGCTTTATTTTAAAAGGTCAGCTATTCCCAGTCCTACAGCGCAAGACGAAACCTCTTCACGAAGAAAATACTCGAACCTTCTGACTCCCTATTACTCCTCCCATTCCCTCGCTCTCCCTTCACTCTCTCTCCCTTCACTGTCTCTCCCTCACTCTCTCTCCCTCCCTCACTCTCTGCCTCTATCTCACCCTCCCTATCTCACCCTCCCTATCTCACCCTCCCTATCTCACCCTCCCTATCTCTCCCTCCCTATCTCTCCCTCCCTATCTCTCCCTCCCTATCTCTCCCTCCCTATCTCTCCCTCCCTATCTCTCCCTCCCTCACTCTCTCCCTCTTTCTCTCCATCCCTCCCTCTCCCTCACTATCCCTCCCGTTCTCTCCCTCCCTATCTCTCCCTCCCTCACTCTCTCCCTCTTTCTCCCCATCCCTCCCTCTCCCTCACTATCCCTCCCTTTCTCTCCCTCCCTATCTCTCCCTCCCTATCTCTCCCTCCCTATCTCTCCCTCCCTATCTCTCCCTCCCTATCTCTCCCTCCCTCACTCTCTCCCTCTTTCTCCCCATCCCTCCCTCTCCCTCACTATCCCTCCCTTTCTCTCCCTCCTATCTCTCCCTCCCTCACTCTCTCCCTCCCTCACTCTCTCCCTCCCTCTCTCTCCCTCCCTCTCTCTCTCTCCCTCCCTCCCTCTCTGTCCCTCCCTCTCTCTCCCTCCCTCTCTCTCCCTCCCTCTCTCTCCCTCCCTCTCTCTCCCTCCCTATCTCTCCCTCCCTATCTCTCCCTCCCTATCTCTCCCTCCCTCTACACCTATATTTTCTCCACAAACTTAAATCTGTCTTCACTTATATATTTTTATGTTTTGTATGTTTTATATACTTTTCACTGTAATATTTTTATTTTTAATATTCATGACATTGACGAAGGGTTAAATGTAAGAATGGACCTTATGGTCCAAATTTCGCCCGAATAAAGACGATTACCTATTTATCTCCCTTTTCTCCCTCTCTCTCCCTTTCTCTCCCTCCTCTCTCCTTTCCTCTCTTTCTTTCCATCCTCTCTCCCTCTGTCTCTCTCTCTCTCTCTGGTTCATTGAATGAGTAAAGGCACAAGCGCTCGGCGTGCATGAAAAACTCACTAAAATAGGTACCAAGGGAATAAGCGACCGGAAACAGCGGAGGCTCTTCAGAATAGACACATAAATTCCGGCTAACAGAACGAAACGAGTGCCACTCCTCGTCTGAATTGAAGGGAGGTCCTGATAGGAAGAAGAAGAGGAAGAATGCTTCCTGCATCTTGGCTCTCAGGAGCTTAGAATCGAATCTATTTCAAGCAAAGTGATGCTTTGTTTGGATAGTTTGCGCATAGTAGACATAAATAACGTTGACAAATATCTTTTAAAGTTATGAATGCCTGGTAATATTAATATAAGAAATATTATAATAATTCTCGATGAAAATTACATTATTCATTCAAAATTATTGTTTGCCATCATTGTGATTTAGAGGGTGAACTTAAATATTCCATGGTAGACATAGTAATTAAATACAGGGTGTTCTCAAAATGAAAAGTAATATTATAGATAACAATGTAGTTATTCGTATGACTTTTTGTGGCAGTCAGAGAAAGGATAATCTCTCTGTCTATTGCGAACAAATGGCGCAGCATGTTCCGTATGAGCATTGTTGTTCGTAAAATGGCGTCTGTGTAACAGAAAGTGTTTTCTGTGGAGTGTTGTATTAAGGCAAAATCACCAACACAGGCAGTACAACGAAACATCCGCAGAGTGTACGGTGCACGAACTGCGGCATCAAGACATGACATAAAACACTATGACCAGTTTATGGCAACAGACTGTGTGTTGAAGGCTTCACGACCAGCGAGATCTCGTATATCCGTTGTAAAGTTGAAGGAAGCTTTCCACAACAGCCCCACAAAATCGACTCGCTATACATCACGAGAACTGCATACACCACACTCGATCGTTCACAGGTTTTGTAAGCGGCTTAAACTGTGCACATACAGATGTTTTCCCCTCCCTATGGACTGCATAACCTTAGCGAGGTGGGAGGGTTTGTGTACTCTTATGAACCAAAGAGTTTTGCCGGCGGGAGATAATTCTCCTGGTAGTACCACCCAAGCCGGAAAGGTCTGAGGAGAAGAGTCAGACTAAGAAGCAGTCTTACATTCTTGGAGTCTTGGGGTTTTACAGCCTAGACCTTTTACATCCCCCTGTGTAAGGGCAGCAGCTTGCACAGCACTTCTGTAGGTGGTGATCTTATGGATTTGAACAGCTACAGATGGATAATCACTCTTTTGAAACTGCGATACGAAAAGCAAGCGGAAACTACCTCATTATATTTCCAATGATAGAGCTGAAAAGCTGTAAATACCTCTATGGATCTCTCTGGGGTAAAAATTTTCTGTGGTAAAATTGTCCTCCAATCGGATCTCGGGGTGGGGACTATCCTAGGGGATGCACAAAGGAAATGTAGCATTAATAAGAAGATAGCAAGTAGTGAGAAATTAAGAATAAGCACATGGAATGAAATCAGGGCGGAAACTAGAGAACTTAAAAAGGAAATGAGAAGAAAAATTGTAGATATAGTAGATCTTAATAAAGTTCGGTGGGAAGGAAAAGACGAGATAAATTCAGACCGATTTAAGATTATTTACTCGGGAGGAGAGAAAAAGGAAAGAGGAGTAGGGATTATGATGAGAAGAGAGATAGCTGAAAGAATTATCAAGGCAGTGACTGTTAATGATAGATAAATAGCCGTAAAACCTCAGATGGAGTCAGTGGAAATGCTTATAATTAAAGTGTATATGTCAACAACTAATGCTGGTGATGACAAAGTAGATGAAATTATGAACAGATTACGGAGATATTGGAAGAGGAGGGAAAAGTAAGGATCATGTAATGGGAGATTGGAACTGTGTAGTCAGAGAGGGACAGAAAGATAACATAGTGGGAAAATATGGGCTAGGGAAAAGAAATGAAAGAGAGGAGAAACTTGTGGAATTCCGTTATAGAAATAGATTGATTATAAGTAGTACATGGTTCAAGCACCACCTTACTTACTTACACATGGAGAAGTCCAGAAATAAATAAACGATACCAGATAGATAGAAACATTAAAGATGGTATGGAAAAGAAGGTAGAAAAGATAACGGGTGTAAGAAACAAAAAACCCTGGGTCACAGCAGCCATGTTGTAAAAAATGGAAGAGAGGAGAAAGTGGAAGAACATAAACACTGAAGAAGGCCAAAGAAAGTACAAGGAGTTAAATAATGCTTTAAGAAGAGAAACAGATAAAGCCAGAGAACAGTGGATAAATGAGAAATGTGAGGAAATCGTCAAGTGTGAAAGAATTTGTAGATCAGACCTCATGTATAGCAAAGCAAGGCAACTATTCAAGAAAGAGGCAAGAAAGATAGGACGCAAAGGAATCATGAACAAAAGTAGTAAAATAGTCACGCAGTCAGGCGATGTAAAGAGTGTCTGGAAATAATACATTGAGGTGCTGTATGACAAATAGGGAAAGCCAAGAAATATTGAATTAAATGAAAAAGAGGATGTGGAAAAAGATCAGCTAGGACCAAGTATTCTCGAGTCTGAAGTTAAAAGAGGAATAATTGATGACATGATAAGAAGGAAGGCTGTTGGGAATGATGATATACAAGTGGACGTTCTTAAGATTTTGGGGTCGAAAGCAGTTAATAAACTCACAAAATTCTTTAACCAAGTATATCATACCGGCATATGGCCTGAAGATTTTTTAGATGTTGTTATGGTAACACTGGAGAAAAAGAACAATGGAAAAAGTTGAAAGGATTACAGAACTATTAGTTTAATTTCCCGTACGGCTAAAGTTCTAACCATAATAATAACCAAAAGAATTGAAGATAAAATAGACAAGGAACTGCAAGATAATCAGTTTGGTTTCAGAAGAGGAAGAGGGACAAGAGATGCTACAGGGTTTATGCGGATGATGGTAGAAAGAGCACTAGAAGTCAAAAAGGATATGTACCTTTGTTTTTTATATTGGGGGAAAGCTTTTGACCGAGAGAAATGGGATAAAATGTTGGATATTTTAAATAAAATAGGAATGGATTGGAAAGATAAAAGACTGCTTAAAAACCTTTACTTTGATCAAAAGATTAGAGTCAGGGTTGAAGGAGAAGAAACAGAATGTACTTCAATAGGGAGGGAAGTGAGGCAGGGATGTCCTATTTCACCAGTGATACTTAATATTTATGCAGAAACAATAACAAAAGAAGCGTTGATGGAAGAGAAAGGATTTAAGATAAGAAGTGAAAGTATTACCACCATTAAATATGCAGATGATCAGGGATTAATAGCAGAAGACGAGAAAGAACTCCAGAGGATGACAGACAGAATAGTGGAGGTTGACCATCAATATGGAATGAAGATCAATGCCGGAAAAACGAAAGTCATTGTGGTTTCAAAGGAACTTAAGAATTAAATATAATGGTAAATGGCCAAAAATTGGAACAAGTAAGTAGTTTCGAATATCTTGGCAGTATCTTAACTCAGGATGAAGTAGTACACAGAACATCAGAAGTAAAATTGCAATTGCAAAAGCACCATTTAACGAGAAGGAGCTTCTCACAAGCAAGAACGTAAATTTAGAAACAAGGAAGTAACTAGCAAAATGCTACGCATGGAAAATAGCTCTTTATGGCGCAGAGACGTGGACGGTAAGGAAAAAAGAGAAAAAATATTTAGGAAGTTTTGAGATTTGGGTGTGGAAGAGGATGATGAAAGTGAAATGGACAGAGAGGAAGAGAAACATTAGAAATGGTTGGAGAAGCATGAACGCTAATAAAGACAATTAGGGAAGGAAAAGCAAATTGGATAGGGAACAAATTGAGAAGACAGTGTTTACAAAGGATGATCTTAGAAGGCATAATTAGCGAAAGAAAAGGAAGAGGGAGAAAAAGAATAGTAATATTAGAGAATTTAAAGCAGGAATATATTAGTTCTTATAGAGGAATAAAAGAGGCTTCCGGGAAGAGAGAGATATGGAGGCAGCGATTCATGTGAGACCTGTCTTCGGACAGCAGCATGATGATGACAGATGTTTTCATCTATCGGGTCAAGTTAGCTGTCACAAAGTTCAGAAATGGGGTTCTAGAGATCCGCATGTACGAGAGCTCGAGGGACAATCCGAAGGTGAGCGTCTAGTGCGACCTGATGCATGACCGCATAATCGGGCCTTTCTTTTTTATTGAAAAGACAGTGACCGGGATGTTGCACATATCTTGCAACAATTTGTGCTACCCCAGCTTCAGGAACTGCAATCAAAACTAGTATTTCAACAGCATGGGCCTCCCTCACACTGCGAAAAACAGGATTTCCTGGGCGATGGATTGATCGAGGAGGGCAGATTCCTTGATCACCAGGGTCTCCTGATTTAACCTCACTAGATGTTTCTTACGTGAGAGATAATTGCTACACTAATCCTGCTATGAATCTCCAGAACTTGCGCAACAGAATTACCAATGCCATTTCCGTGATCACACCAAATATGCTTCAACGCACATGGATTAAAGTTGATTAACGTTTAGACATTGTCCGACCAAATAAAAGCGCTCACGTGGAAATTGAATGGATTGTGTAAAACAAACTTTCATTTAAAGCAGAAAACAGAATATAGATATGTCCACAATAACACAATAGGTTATGTGTTTGTTGTATAATACCCAAAAAAGCGATGATGACATTAGTTCACTGTGTTTTTAATATTGCAAAGTATCTGTCAAACTTTATTTTCGTCTTTATATAATGACCTTTATATTTAGAATAAGCTGACGTAAAGACTAAGATTTATACGCACCTCACGTTATTTATTAAAGATTGGCCTTGCGCTGAAAAATATTATGATCATATATTTACACGAGATAAAAAATATTTTGGAAAGCCGCACATTCCAATTAAATTTAATGGGATAATGTAATGCACTTGGAAATGCCATTCGTTTGAATTCTTCAGAAATATTCACCATCCCGTCAATTGGGGCTTTCCTTTACTGTCATCCCCCGATGACATCCTATAAAAATAAAAATTGAGGAGGGTTTGGAACGCACGTGGAATAATCCGAAAATGGCTCCGTCATCCCAAACTCCTCGACCGGAGATGCGAGCACTCGAAGTCTCTCGTGATTTGAATGGAGGATCGGATATTGCCGCCGTTGATAGGCTAAGTAAACCACTTCGAAGCGCGATCACTCTAGAGGACGGACCAAATGCCCAAGCACTATTCCTACCACTGGAAGATTTAATGGTGGGACTAATCGACGACTCTCCTAGGCTAATATAAGACTACTTCAGCGCCAGTAACTTAAATAGAAATGAAAAACAAAATAGTCCTGATAAGTGAAAAACTTGAGAAAAATCCTAGATTAGGTAAAACCCTCAAAGAAAACTAACGAAGAGAACTCTTTCAGAATGCGATGGATAATTACAAATATTGAGTGTGTGGTCAAAGTAAAGAACCAATTTACTTTGATACTTCTCTTGTTAGAGTTAAGTGAAATCTGAGGATTTTTTGTCGCATTATATGTCACATAAATATTTATAGCTCTAACAAAAACATATTTCGTTGCAGCGTTTAATGAAGAATTTTTTATTAATGATAGCAGATAGGAAAATGAAACTGACATGACATATTTTTCTGATCTGAAATCAATAAATTGTGTAGTCTTCCTGACGAAAGTGATGAGAGTAAAACAGATTTTGAACAATGTCAAATATCATGCTTTCTGATCAAGTTAGAGACAAAACATTTTAACACTCGTGCAAATTAGAATTTAAAAAACCCAGAACAACTTGACTTTATAATACTAATTTCATAATTTTTTCGGGCTAGCTGCCATGTCCCATGTCAAACGACAATTCTTAATTTTTAAATAAAAACTGCAAAAATATGCGCCATAGAGATAATTTTTAGAAATAACAATTAACTGTTTTGATTAATTGTTATAATCATGGTAGTGATATAACTAAATATCTCAGGCGTGACTTCGTGGAAGTTTTTGATGTTATTCATAGGTGTGGAAAAGTACTAATTATGAATAATATCAAATACATCTACCTACTCAAAATTGTGTCAATAAAGTTATGCGACTGATTTTCTACTAAATGGTTTTTGATTAAAAATCACTTACTGTCACTTTTTCAGTGTTAAAATGACGGGTGGCCCCTCAAAAGCATAAGGTCATTCATTAATTATTCCATTCTAACAAATTCATAAAATTCCACTTCTATCGAAAGAAAGAAATTTCGGTATTTTTTTAAGACAAAGAGCAAAAATTTAATTAAAGTTTGAATCTTATGATGCAAAAGTATAATATTTCGTTAGAAATGTTAAATTTATTAAAAGATCCGATCAAGATAATAAAGGCATCGCTTAAAAAAAGGAGCTGAATGAACATCTTTTTCCTTTGAGGAAGGAGGAAACGCAATAAAAAGACAGTGACCCTCTCGACTCATTAACTGCCCTCTATTGCAAGTGGATTTTGAATATTCATTCCGATGGAAAATAAAGGAATTAATTTTCTCTGCCGTGTGGAGAGTACTGCTCGGGCGATATAGACTGTCCCTGCAGAATTAACTTAACAAGTTTTTAAAGGACGACTCGAGGTGAAGGTCTTTGGCAAATTAATACGATCCCATCGAATTATAAATTTAGATGAACTCTTTTTTTTAGAACAATCCCAGTGAAACAAAGGAACCGCAGGCACCCACGGAATTAAAACCAAATGGTCCGGAATAAATTCTGCCGACACTATAGAGCAGAGTTGGCAAACCCATGGCACGCGCGCCACTTTTGGCACATGAGACGGTTTTGATTGGCACGACACAGAAAAGGAGTTTATTGATTGACTCCTTAATATTTCTCCACTTCTGACAAAATATAAAAGATTATTATTTCGAGCGAGATTGCGATAATGTCGATGAAATAACTGACAAAAGGAGTCTTTCTGTCGGAGAACGGAATGCTTGTTGCTTCATCAATGTCGTTCAGCCATAAAGGATCTAGGGCAACGGGCCTTTTAAAATGACGAACTGAATTTTATTTAACCAATCTATCGTTTTCTGAGCTCTAAGTCTTAGAATAAGATATCATAGTTAGCCACAAAACTATGTAATTTTTATTTATTTTAAATTGGCACGTCAATTAGATAGGAAAACCAAGTTTTGTAATTTTGGCACACGAGAAAAGAAAGGTCTCTGCTATAAAGGATATATTTCAAGATTATCCGCGACCCTATCTTTAGGAAGGGATAGTTTGTTATAACACAAATTCAATTAAAGTTTAACAAGATTACGAGATAAATATTGTCCGTTCAAATTTATATATGTTGATAACTCATTTCTTCATCAAAATATTGAGTGAAACAGATGCCAATTAATTACTACTATCAAATAACTGTAAGCGACTAATGACGGCTACTTTGCATCTGGTCCCCTTATCCGTTTCATGGTAATAACAATAATTAATGCCATTTTTAATAAACGAAAGAAGATGAGTTTGATGATTCCAGTTTGAAACAATGCACGAGTCTGTTAAAATGAAAGCGATAAATGACGCGTGAAAACTGCTTTCGCCGCAGGGAGAATTCAATCAAATCAACGGCAATAATACTTTTGGAAAAGAGGTACATGCCACTGATTTGAGAACTCGAATTAAAACAAAACAAAGTGATCCGCATTCACTCCTGGACGGGAAAGAGAGTAAAAATTTAATTTTGACAAATGCTACGGCGTGAAAAAAAATTGGAAGACGCGTAGGAAGAAAGGGGAGCTTTGAACGAATGTCACCTCTTCGAATGAATCAAATTTTGTGTGTAAGGTCCTGATAAATTTAACTGCAGCACCAATGTCAGCATATGCAAATTGATTTCCGTTTCGACTCAAAAAACAGGATGGCCAGGGCGACATCCGAGTTTCAGACGCGCTCATCAAAAGTCTTCAATGGGAGTAAGAGTGACGCTATCTAAAGAGACGAAGGCATATCCTTTTCAGAACTCTTATAACGCTCAAATGTTTTCCTATTCGTTTCTAGCGTGCATCAAAGTCTTTTGTCCCTTGAATTTACACATCATTCGCAAATATTAAACCTGGCTTAAAAAAATTAAAGCATGGGAACGGTGATTTTAGGGTATCTTTTTACTATAAACTTTGTCAAATATATTACTTAATACCTCTCAACTTAGTATCCGTGCTTCAGCTTGCCCTCTAGCCTATCATAGCTAATAAGGATTTATATTAACCTATATTGATAATATTCATTTCGAATTTACTGCAACCAAACGCCTCCTCAGTAACTGGAAATGTGTCATCCATGATTCTTCAAGAATCGCATATTTTAAAATTACAGATATAATATAGAAATAACTTTTCATGGGATATCTGCGTAAAATAGTTTGAAAAGTGGTAATAATTAATCAGCTCTTGCATGAATGTTCCTAAGATCATTTAATCATTTAATTCAAATTTGAAATTTGAGGAGCAAAAAATCCTGTCCTTGACCGGAAATCGAATCCGGGTCTCCCGCTTGCCAACTATGCTATCAAGCCAGAACGATTCTACGTTTTCGAATTTGGGTATTTACCGTTAAAGCTTTATGCGCTCATGCATAACAAATCATTTCCTCAACTTTCCATCTTGTAAATTTAACTCCTTCACTACTTGAAACTTGGATTACAAATTTCGTCCCCTTGATTATATTTTCATCTTCAAAATTCGATGCACTCTTATATTTCTATCAACGACGAATACCAATCTAAAACTTAAATTGATTTTTTTTCGATACCACCTCAAGACTGGGTAAAACGCTCAAGATCGTTCACCCGCTTCAAATTCCCATCAAACTGTTCACTTTAAGCATGCAGACTACGCTCGTGCAACAAAAGAGTTGAATATTGGATTTGAACGAGAGCGAATATACCTTTCCGTAAGAAAAAAACGAGCCAAACACACAAACTCGATGCGTCAAATGTTAAGGAAGATCCTATCTCTTTCCCTCTCCAACTATCTCTATCTTAAGCTTCGCGGCGCTACGCATGTAAACGAAAAGAACAAAAAAGCTTGAAGGATAGTGAAGGAATCCGAGGAATAACTGGACCCCTTACGTTAATGGGAAAGGGGACTTCTACTCAGAAACGGACTAAAACGTGACGGAAATTGTGCCGTCCCCGTTTCATCTTTAAAACTAACCAAAAGAAAGAAGAACCTTCTGACCTCTCCCTCCTCTCTCCCCTTCCACCCACACCCAACCCAATCCTTTCCGCTTTTGTCCGAGGGTTCCTTGTTGGAGAATAATAGACTATCTCCGGTTGGTCTGACGGGAATCATTCCGTTCGCAATTCGACTTTGTAGACACAAGTGCGAGTGCCAACCAAGGAGCTTGAGCAAAGAGAGAGAGAGAGAAATAAGGGTGCTCTCCAACCCTTGCGAGGATAAAAAAACATTAAGTGGGTCGACCCAGATACGAACGATCAGAAGGGGATAATGCATTTTGTATTAGGAAAATAAAGGATAGATGAAAAACGTTTAATAATATGTACAGCGTACAGTTCTGAAAGAAGAGGATATAATTAACACCCGTTCCTATATTATAGGACAGTCCTAATGTTTAAAACCACTGTTTAAACAAAAATAGAAACCCCTTCTTTGGCATCCTGTTAAGCACTTACATCACTTTCATGCTTTGTTCATCATTGTATATGTAATGATACACATGGAGATCTTGTTTCACTTCAGAGAATAGGAAAAATCAAACAGCCAAACGAAGAGAATAACAATGGGTAGGTCATCATACTAACGCAAAGTCATGAGTAGATATACTGCATAGGTTGCATAACAATATTACTATCGGAATTTATTGTTACTGGTTTGGATATGTTATTGTGTGGGAAAATAAAAAGCTATAATTCGAACGAATTGAGCCTGCTTTTTTCATTTGATTTATGATGCACATGACGTGGCCCACATCACCACGGGTCCCAATTTTCTAGGCAAAAGCGTTGTGCTGCCACACGGCGATTAACTTAATAAGAACCTTCGTACATTTCACTATATTGAAAGTTTTAAAGTAAAGGGTTAAGCCGTATTACTATTAAGATTAGAGCTTCGAATGAAACCAATTAAGAAGGAAAAATCATTGACTTATGCAAAAGGTAAAAACGTAAAATTATGTGTGGCATAAGTAGGACTAAAAATGGTCCTACTTTTCAGGAATTTTCGCCATATCTCAATAAAAAGTCCTAATATTATATTTAACTGCATGAAAAGTATTTATTCTTTGTATTATTTTAGCCTACTGCATCTTTGTTGCTCCTATAATAAAAATGGTGTAACCAAAAGGCTAAACTTCACGTATTACTCAGGTTCTTCTTCCTAAGAACAAGTGTTGTCTCGGTTTTACTCCCTCTAAATCACATCACGATAAAGTATAGGTAATATTATACAAAATGAGAAGACGTGATATTATTTAGGAAAGGATATTTCCAGTCAAAAGGAGATATTCAGGGAGGTGTTTTAAAGTTTTCATAAATGTGAAATTTGCCGAGGAAAGGAACCCATGCACGGGGATTTCAATATTGCAGGCAGTGAATGTGGTATTTGGAAAAGAGATTGAAGACAAGGCTGAAGGAAGAGCTCTCCATCAAGCGGTGCGGAAAGTGAAGAGGAAAACAAATTTGAGATGCATGGAAGTGAGGAAAAGGTCAAGAGCGGTTGAATGAGAAAATATGGATGAGGACATACGCACAACGATGGGATGGATGAGGGGCAAACGAAAGGAACATTGGGATAAGCAAAAGAAGAAAGAAAAACGACCGTAGGAAAAATAAATGAAGGCAAAGAAATAGGATGGACAAGAGAAGCGGAGATTGAGTGGAAGGAGTACATGCGGCATCTGGGAGACCCGAAACAAAAAGGAAATTTTGAAGAAAGTCTTATTGATTTATTGATTATTCGTTCTTTGCAATCCCTTTGCTGCGTCGGCCAAACGAATCTCCGTACACGGCGCGACTTCACTTGGATAACGAGGCGGATTCTAGTGTTTAAAAAAAATTCTTATCCTTGGACTAAATCAAAGCGGCGAGGATCTCGCTCTTCGAACCGCTTCCGACACGGTAAATATAGAAAAAGACAATTGAATGCAGAATTCGATAGAGAAAAAAGGGAGACCAAACATGAGATAACGACAAAAAGAAGGATAGAAGATGAGAAATTTCAGAAAAAAAGGATTAACGGTGAAAGGAAATGGAGAGTACCATTCGAGGATGAGGGAAAGATGGAGGAAAAAGGAGGAATGAATAGAGAGAGGAGGATAAAGAGAGAGAAATGAGGAAGAAGAGCGAGAGGAAGGAGTATAAAGAGAGAGGGGGGATGCGAAGTCGGAAATCTCAAGTGATCCAAAGTAACGGAATAAAGAGCGAGAGAAAATAACGTATGAAAACGGATAGAAGAAGGGGACATGAAGGAAGGAAAGCTACGACAAATGTCCAGAAAAAGAGGAAAGAGAGTAAAGGAGAGATGAAACTGAGGTAGATAACGTCAGGATATAAGAGAAATGGAGTAAAAGCATGTGGCGAGAGTTTAGGGAGAAAGACAGAGAGGAAAGAACGGGTTAAAGAATAAAAATACAAAAGAGACGGAGAAAAGTACTACTTAGTAGAGAATGGGACAGCACAGATCGGCCAGATACCCAGTAAAAGGACCAAAACAAACTGTTTCGGGTTAAAGGAAAGGAGGCCCTCCCTTCTTTATTAGTGTTTCGAGAGGTATGCGAGAAAATGGTAGATTAAAGAAGATAGCGGAAAGGAGACGAATCCATAGCGCGTATCCGATAAGATAAAAAAAACTCGGCAAAGAAAAGAGGTAAAGATCAAGGAAATGTCGGTGGATTTCCTTGGAAAATATAGGATGAGGTTGCAGAGAGAGATGGAGAGTGAGGAAGCTGGAGAGACAAAGGGAGGCGGATAAAGGCAGGGAGATAAAAATAAGACGGGCGGAGAAATCCATTTCCGCGTGCAGCGTCTCATTTGTTTTCTCCCCTCCCCCACCATCTGCCTCTGTATTTTCGCGCGCGAGTTCCTCGCCTGCTGCATAGGGAACCGGAAGGATGGGCGGAACTGACGGGGAAAATCAACCTAATACAATCCAACCCGTTCTATTTTCGTGTCTTTGTGAAAGGCTGGTGATGCGTCAAACTGGGTTAGAGAAATGTGTGCACACGTAAGGAGAATCGACGAGAAATTCCGCTCTGGTAGACTCGAGAGAAGATGAAAAAGGATTATAGGATTGTTGAAGGCTAACTCCAACCGTTACTGATTATGCGCAAATGAAATTAGTAAGCTGGAAGAAACTGTTGATGTTACTTCCTCCACTTTATATTATGCGGTAAGGCCAATTTGTATCTGAAGAGAGAAAAAACAACAGAATTATATTTATAAAAAATCTCGAGGAAAAAAATATATATATCATCAGCCCATTTCAATCCATTGACGGATGAAGGCCTCCCCTAGACTTCCAGTTTTCCCTATCAACTGCCTCCCTCCTCCATGTTGGCCCTAAGAACTTCTCAAGCTCTGTTCCATCTGTCTTTCGGCCTTCTTTTTGGTCTCTTGATGTATCTTGGGATCCATTCCATAACACCAGACGCCCAACGTCGATCGTTTCTTCTAGCAATGTGACCCGCCCACTGCCACTTAAGGGTCTTTGCTCTTTTAATTACGTCATAGACTCCCGTCTTCTTTCTTACCCAGTATACATCTCTCCACCATGCTCCTCTATGTTGTTTGCAGGCACTGGACATTTCTAGCGTCCATGATCCATGTTTCGTAACCATAGGTCAAAACAGGCAGAACACAATGGTCATATAATCTCCTTTTCAGAAAGACTGGGATACTTGATTTAAAGATAGTTGCATTCCTGCCAAGAGCACTCCATGCCATCTTCACTATCCGGTTGATTTCTCCAAGAAACGATCCGAGGGTAGTGATGCGTGGACCCAAGTAAACGTAATTTGTTACTTCTTCGAGTTCTTCTCCGTTGTTATATATCTTCTCGGGTTTTGTGAAGGAGTTGTACATACCCGACGCAAGACCGTCCTCCCATTTTTTATTAGACTTGGCAGAAATGGTGCTCAAAATGAACAACTTCTCCTTCGGTGGACGTCACTACCTTCAAATTAGAGGTACAGCGATGGGCACCCGAATGGCGCCTTCATACGCCAATTGTTAACTTGGAGAATGGGAGGGACTCTTCCTCAACGTACCACTCAGACCACTTTTGTGGCTGAGATACATCGAAGATGTCTTCCTCATTTGGAAGCATGGACCTGACTCTCTTCTTTCCTTTCTCTAGCGCCTCTCCTCCCACCCTTCACTCTCCTTCACCCACCAATCCTCTACCTCCCGCATCACATTCCTGGATGTCGATCTTTATCTCCAAGACAGCAAAATCCGCACCTGTGTTCATATCAAACCCACCAACAGCCTCCAATACCTCCACTTTGATAACTGCCATCCCCTTCATACCAAAACCTCTATCCCCGATGCCCTTGCTCGACGTGGATGGAGACTTTGTTCCGATAGAGCATCTCTTCTACAGTATTACTCTGTCCTCAAGGACGCTCTTCTCAAACGTGGCTACCCTCCAGATCTGGTCTGCGAACAGATCCATAGGGCGATGACGCCTACCACCAATAAATCCAATCCTCACACACCCACTATCCCTGCATCAACCCCTCCACTCACTCTTACGACACTTTTCCTTCCTGGTATTCACGAAACCCTCAAAACAGTCCTCCATGCTGCCCACCCAATTCTTACCTCTTCCTCCCACCAGTCCCTCTTTACCAACCTTTTTGTCCTCTCCTTCCGCCGGCTCCCCAATTTGGGAAATATCTTGAGGATGAAGGAACTTCCCACTTCTATCACGCCTCTTACCTTAGGGTCTCACCCAAACCTCGCTGCCTCACTTGCCCTATCCACCTACCATCATCTTCCTTCTCGAGTCCCTCCACCAACATCACCTACCCCATCACCTCTAGAAGCAACTGCACCTTCCGTAACGTCATTTACCTCCTCACCTGCATCTTATGTCCCGCGGTTTACCTAGGCCTCACCAGCATTCCGTTAAACATCCGTATAAACGGTCACCGGAATAGCGTTATTTTCAGACACCCCCTCCCAGTTGCATTACACGCCAATGTCCACAACCCAACCCCAACCCGGGGGGGGGAGGAAATAGAACAAACCTAACCCTCAACCACTCAACCCAACTAAAAGTTGGTTTTTCCTCCAGGCGCCGAATCGGTCGCGCCGAACTATCCCATTCCGACTACATAGAGGGCGCTAAATCGCGGTTTGACTGTATAACGTTAATTTTGTTATACCTTATTTCTCGAGAAAATTTTCTTATTTTTCTATTTGCTGATGGTGATGAGTTTTTAGGCGTTCTTTGCAAAAAGTAAAAAAGAACCCCTTATGGTCAAGGCCGTGTCCGCCCGCATGTTTCATCTCCGAAACTACTGGACAGGTATTCATGGAATTTGATATTTAGGGCATAAGGGCAAAGAAACTAAGCAAATAATATAAATGGTTGACGTAGCCTATTCGAGAGTGCCACTTTACTGGTGACAAAAAATGAACTTTTCTTTATATCTCGTAAAATATCACTTATAACTTATATTCTTTAAACTTAATTTGTAGAACTAATCAATTAGCATATTTTCTGTTTGGTACATTTTTATCGAAGGAGTAGCCGATTTCAAGAAAATCAAACGAGAAATTCGTAAATCGCTTTAAAAACAATTAGATAAATTTTTCCCGTGTTTTTTTAATTTTTGTCAACGAAAACGATATTCGTCGTAACTGAAGTAAACAATATCTGCTGTAAATACCTATTTACATTTAATTTTCCTTCGTGCACGGGAAAAATTTGGTAAATGAAGGGAAATGGGTAATCTACGACGAAGAATTGAACGTAAATACGTATATTTTCTTTACACATACACAGCGTTTGTAAGTGAAAATAAATGATAATTTACGACTAAGGAATCAACTCGAATATAAAGAATATATTGCTACTATTCGAGTAGGAGGTGAGTTTTAAATAATTGTCGATTGTTTTATCAAGGACAACCGATTAGGAAATAAACCGGTGAATCAAAAATTCGATATTTCTTTGGCATACCTGTTCTTAGACATTATACTAAGCCATTAATATTCATCTCTTTTGGCATGATTGCATTAGCCGTAAAGGACACCTCTGCCCCGCATGTATGCAGCCATTGTGTGTGCATCTTTCCTCCCTTGTTATGTATTATTTGAAGTTCGTTAATCACGATTCTAATCCTCGAAAAATCATTAGCGTACGAACGCTACAAAACGTAACCGAGAACTAACAACGGCGAGTAGATACGTGCCAGTGGCTGCGTGAAATACAATTTGATCGTATTTATTTGTATTGTTTAATTAAAATTTTCTCCTTTAACTTTTATATCCTACTCCCCTATGAGAATGGGCTTTTGTTACATCCTTTATATAGTTTCATTCCTACCCCCGTGAGGAAAGCATGGAAATCAGTGTGGGACTTGATACAATTGCAGTTAGTTAAAATTGGATTCGGGATACGAGCAGTTCCATAGCCAAAAGAATGAAGTTTATTTTGTTCGACAAAATTCAAGTTCCTGTCGAATTATCGTATAAAAATGTGTATTTCAATCTCAAAAAGAGGGTTTTTTTTGCGGTTTGTAATCGTGAAAAAAATGAACTACCACAGAAATTAAACGGGAATTAATAACCTAGTATACTAGTTTGTCCGTCACGCCGTTGCTTGTAAATCGGTTGTAGCGTTGATAGGAGATGGGATAAAGGACTAAAACATTAATTATTACACCTCCACCTCCCATTTCTCATTTAAAAGCATTGAATTCGTTTCCATGGTGTCAGCATTTCTCATACTTAAAATCTCGTAAAATTACCGTTTTGCTTACGTCAAACGTGTTTTTAAATTAATTCGGATTCTCGCTTCGAGAAAAATATTCTTCTATTCTTTTCCCCTTCTATCACTTACATTTACATCGTCTATAATCGCTTTTGGCAGACATTTTTAGCCTACTTTCCAAAAAATGGAAAGTAGTCTTATGAGATCGCCTCGGTGTCCGTGCGTGTGTCAGTCCCCCTCTAACATCTTCTTCATGAATGAACCGATTTCAACTAAATCTGTTACAAAAAATATGCACATATATTAATGACCAAAATGACACATTTGGACCGGATCGACTCAGCAGAGGTGCCACAATTTCAAAGTTAAACTTTTCGGTTATTATGAATTTGGAAGGAATTGGCGGAACCGATTTCCACGAAATTCTGTATGAATTAGGCGTACAACATAAAATAACAAGTCAAGATATTTTGTAAAGATATAGAAAGCAGGGCTGCCACAATACTAGAAATAAAAAAATTCTTTTTACACGTATTTTTGTTGAACTTTCCACATCAATTTTAACCGAATTTAATATTTATAATAAACACATATATATAAAACCATATTAGCATATTTATACCTAATCAGCCAAACAGTGATGCCACAATTACAAATTAAACCTTTTCAGTAATTAAGGATTTGGATGGAATTGGCAGAACGGATTTCAATTAAATTTTGTATATAAGATTTGTACAACGTACTGTAATAAAATCAAAATTTTTAAAGCGTAGCTAATATCAGGGCTACGACAGTAATAAGTTAAATAATATTTCTTTTACACGTATTTCTAGAGAACTGACCTTATGGATTTGAACCAAATAGTATACTATAATTAGTCTTCCTATAAATAAATAACCAAAATATCATATTTCAACGGGGTCGACTTAACAGAACTACCACAATATCAAGGTTAGATTTTTTCTTAATCTATGAATTTCGAAGATATTGGCTGAACGTATTTCACATAAATTTCGTTTGTACGGCGAGTATAGAATCGGAAAATGAGTTGAATATGTTAAGAACGGATCAAAAAAGCAGGGCTACCACAATATAATGAAAAATAATTTTCTGATTTCAAAGCAAATACATTAGAATACGATTATACTACGGCGAATTTGACGAAAAGCACTTCTGTACCACGGGAAACCCGTGTACACTCCTACTTGTTATATATTAAAATTGCATTGAAAGGAAAATAGGCGGATTAGTTCTTTCCAGAACTACTTGTTTAATGATGAAATAGTTTGCCATGCATTGCTTCTGTGCATTTCTAATATGTATGGCTTTCGTTGAAAAATATTGCTATTTTTTTATTTTTAGATATGGCTTCAACATTCTTAAATAACGTTACAGAAGTAACTCAAACATCGAAAAATGTTTTGCAGCATCGCACATAGATGTCAGATATTTAACAAGATAGTTGGTAATTCGATTCACAGCTGTAGTAAAAGCAGAAATAAATGTAGGTAAAATTAAAATTTTTAATTAGTTTCAACCTATGCAAACTGCAGAACATCCCAAGGCTACAGGAATTCCAGGGATGCAATGCGTCATTTACACGAACACTTTGAAGCTATTACGAGTCTCCCCCCCTTTCTTCCCCTCTCTCCCCATCTCTCCCCCTCTCGCACCCTCTCTCACCCTCTCCCTCCCCCCCTCCCCTCCTCCTTCCTCCCCCTCCCCTCCTCCTTCCTCCCCCTTCCCACTCCGCTCCCCCTTCTCTCCCCCTCTCTCCCTCTCCCCCTCTCTCCCCTCACCCTCTCTCTCCCCCTTTCCCCCTCTCCCTCTCTTTTAGAGGTCATTTTAATCCTTAACTCGCAGGCCGGAAAGTTTATATTTTTTAGGCGCATTCCCAACTTTCTAAATTACAAAGAAAATACGTTACATAGTCTTACGGTAAGAAGATCGACAGGTTTTGAGCCCCGGAAGTGATTACAACAAAAGATCCGTCTGAAATATTTG
Source organism: Tanypteryx hageni (assembly GCA_028673005.1). Lineage (NCBI taxonomy): Eukaryota > Metazoa > Arthropoda > Insecta > Odonata > Petaluridae > Tanypteryx > Tanypteryx hageni. The sequence goes on along the minus strand of CM054118.1, from coordinate 52,762,483 downwards.
TCGAGGAAGAATATAAACTCAGCTACGTAATCGTTGTAAATAACATCCCTCTGGCAATTAAGAACCATGGAGAAGATCTATGGCGCACTTAGTTAGAGTGAAGGAAGTTTCGGTCGATAGTACTCGTAAGTGTTATTTCTTAAGGCCACTTTTTGAAGTAACTGTAATTGGTCCAGTTAACTTCTTGCGACTGAGCAACTGAGAGAAATTTTTTGAGTCGAACAAACATTTAAGTCGAAGATCAACCCGAAAGTTTCAAAATCAAATGTGAAAGCAAGGATTTTTACTTTGCGTGTAATTCAATTAATGTTAAAAATGCAGCACTTTATAAATGCTCGAAACGCAGTGTTGGAAATAAATATTTTTAACGCAAATTATTTAACGTGTAACATCGCATAAAATTATTTAAAATTTCTCTTTCTGCGGTTAAGACATAAGGTCAGTTTAATTAAACTAAATTAGTGCTGAACCATAAAGGATGTGAAGAATCCGATTCGTAATTTATATCGATATATTTACATTTATCTATTTTTTAAATTACATAAGACTATTCTCAAAGACATCTATTTCACTCTGTTACTTCATTTTCAGTCACATTTCTCATATTTTCTATGATGGTATTTAGTTTGCGTTAAATACCAATTAACGGAATAACTCACTTAAATAACCCTTTAGTTTTGAATGAACACACGTTTCCATAGTCAAATTTATTATAAGATTACATTCTCATTTTGGATCAAACAGCCCTCGTTGCTTTGGTTCAGGTGAATGTTGCAAATCCTTTAAATTAGCACACAAGCAAAATTCACCTGCGAAGCCAATCAAGTTAATTTATTTGTGCTCAATAACAGAGCCAGGTTTGAATGGGATCCTACCTCCGTGACCTTTGGCGTCGCCCATTAAATAGAAAGACACGACTGCAAATAAAGCAGATTTCAGTGTCAAATTAAATATGTATTCGGCGCATCGCGAATATGCCCGTAGCTGAAGAAGTTAACTGAATAGGTGCGATCTTAAATTTATTGAAGCAAGGTTGATAAGGTGAGGTCCTGTAGTACAGAAACGCCCTATCCTTTTATTAAGCCTCCATGGAGTTGATTTAAGTCTCACGGAACCGCCAATATCAACGCAGAACCGAAATCCAATATTGCGGATATAAATGTCAGGGTGGCGAAGCAAGGACTAAATTAACGCCGTGAAACACATGGCGAAATGTCCTTAATTGGATATCGCCGAAATTAAAAAAAAAGATTAATTTGAAGGAAAGGCGCAAATTGCGTTCTCGCTTTAATCACGGCAGATCCGTTAGGTTGAAATGGTATGATATTTGAAAACCATTGGAAATCAACAAAGCTGGGGAAAATGGTTGCGTAAATACGCGGCCAATTTTTTTAAGATAAATATAATTCGCATAGCGTCACTATTGCTTTTATTTGTATGGATAGATTTTCGAAATGATAGAAAACATATTATACGTATATTCCATTTTTATCTCTAGAAAATTTTAGGATTTGAAAAAAAATCGCCGTTTATTCCGTCAGGGAGATCGTTATTTGAATTTAACCAACCCTTAATCGGTTCGCTGAAATGAATTGCGAACACGTCTTTCCAGCTTTCTGTTTTTAGAAGTGCCGGATATGCACAAAAAAGGTTTCCTTCGACTTTGGCGGATGGGTTCATAGGTGAAAGTCAGAGTTCCTTTGGTCATTGTGAATCATGGATATGGCTGCTGGGATATGAAAGGTATAATCATGGGAAACTAAAGGAATAACAGTACCGTACGTATACCTAAAGGTCGTTGAGTGACTGAAATGTCACAAGATGCGCTGCGATTTCATTTAAAGGTTGTGATTTTATCTGAAGAAACATACTGAACTTATCGCTCTGAATTTAAGTATGTATACGAGTGTGATCTGTACAAAACAAGCCTGCAAGGTATGTGTTTTAAATCATAGTTAATGACAAATCTTCTCATAATTTCCATGCGATTATGATCGGACTTTTCTTATTTTTTATTTCTTTTATTTTTTTAAATCGATTCAATTTCCATTATCTGATCTTAAATTATAGCGCGGAATATATTGTCGCCGAACTTGTAGATAATAAGGCGAAATGAAAAGTTTCATTTTCCTCACGAATGACGGAATATTTACGGCAAAGTGATTATGAAAACGTGAGGGAATGTGGCGCAATAAAGTTAGAAGATACCTATCCAAAAATTTAGCGAAATAAACTTGTCTAAATCATAGCTATTATTTCTTATAATACAAATAGAGTTACATGAGAATTTTATACGTAACCCATGCTAAATTAAATACCAATACTGATGGATTGTTTCAAATGCATGCCAGCATTATCCCTTAATTATTTCTAATAGCACCTATGTACAATGAACTCTTAGTGTAAAAAGTTAAATCGGATCGCACTTCGTTTAACTGAAGACGTTTAACCAAATTATCAACTTTCTACTGATATCTAAATAATAATCAGCTAATATAAGGATTTACGTTTTAATTAATATCTAACAAACATCAGCAAACGTGTCTAGGTCAGGTAAAAATTAATTAAGCTCATTTTTAAATGTAAAGTACTCCTTTAGCCAAACGATTAGAGGGTTACAACACCCAATGCATTTCGCCCACAAGGTGGGCATCTTCAGGGGCAAAACCTGTCTCAACAGTGACGCAGTCCCAGTCACTGTTGAGACAGGTTTTGCCCCTGAAGATGCCCACCTTGTGGGCGAAATGCATTGGGTGTTGTAACCCTCTAATTGTTTGGCTAAAGGAGTACTTTACATTTAATAATCTGAGCCAAAGTTATTGTGAGCTACCAACGATAAGCTCATTTTGCTTATCCTTTTTTCTTTATGCTTACAAGTTTACTGTGAAAAATAAATATCTACCTTCCTGATAAGACCTTTAGAGAATTCAACTTAAGCATCAAAGAAGTTCAATCAGTTACCATTAAAAATGAGATCAAAAAGAGAATGGTTTTCTATAACATATCGAAGTTAAAAAATGTGACCTAGTTCGACCATTTAAAATAGGGTGCAGTAAATATTCCATCGTAAATATTCCATCCCAAATATAAATAAAAACAAAAGATGTAACAATTTAGGGCAGTGGTTCCTAAACTTAACGCATCTGCAACCTCCTGCAACTGATCTTATCTCGACTCCCTTAACCAATATATACAAATACAACATTAATCTCCAAATCTGTTAAATATCTCTTTCATTTGCGCAAAAATTAATTGAATTCTAAATACATATACGTATTTATACATAAAAATCCTTAAAATAAAAAAAAAACATTTCATCTTCACGACCTCTAGTTAGGGAACCTCTGGTTTAGAGTAAGTAGAACCAGGTTTATCTTTGTATTTTTTACAATAAATTGAGTTGGCAGGAAATTTAGCTAGAATCAAATTATAAAACAGAATTGAACTGAATGCGCAAAAAAAATAAAACAAATAAATAAAATAACAAAGAAAAATTCGCTAAAAATAAAAATTCCGTAAAAACGATTATTCTATTCCGCGTTGCCTGTCTCGTTAAATATCCCTCAGCCTTTTCCATGCCGTTAGCTTTGTGAAATATACTCCTGACGGAAAAGGTAGTGTAAACGCTGTGACATCTGCCAGACAAATTATTCGCTCTATAAATTGTAATGTGTACAACGTTTATGAAGCGCGGTCAGCCCAATAAAAGTGAAGGATTTTGCGGATAAATTCTATTTCATTTATGTTTTCAACATTTTAAAACTGCCAGAAAGGTATTGACGCATGAGGAAATAAGAAGAAAGCGTCATAGAAATTTTAATATTGGCCTGACATATGACGACTGAGTTTCGGTAAAAGCCCTATGCAACGTGAGGGGAAAATTCGCTTTTACGGGAGAACTTTGAATAAACCTTCAAATTTGGCTTTGCAAAATACAGGTAAAATCGCCTTTCACCAAGAGTTACTCATTTGTAACATTTCGCTATAACGTGCTCTTATATATGCTTTTTGGTCCATAGTATTATGTTGCATCAGGAAAATTCTTCATCACTACATTTAATGCTGAAAAGCAAGGATAAAATAAATGAAATTTCACATACAGCAAGATTGCCAATTTAAAGTGAAAAATAACAATAAAATAATAAAATTCAAAGTATAAACAATAGGGATAACAAAAATAAATCAGAAATATTCAGTAGAAAAACTAACAATAATTGTGTCAAAGATTAATGGTTATTTAGGTGAAATGTGTGTGATTTCTAGCTCAATAAATGATTTTATTGATAGGAAAAAAGGATCAATATGTGGAGGTAAGGTATTCAAAATAGAAGGAAGACGAAAGAAAAGAGAACGTTTGGCTAACGAAATCCTCGGAGTAAACATGAGAAATAAGGAAGAAGAACTAATGATTCTGGGTGGAAATCGGAAGTTTATATAGGATAGTAACTCAGGGCAGTCTGTAACGGAGTTTAAAATATTATAAATAAAAAAAAGATCAGATTTAGTTCGAGTCGCAATAAGATTATCCAAAGAGAGAGCAGATAAAATAGCATCATTAGAGGCATAGCGAAGAGAATTTACACGACATTTCACAATTCTAAGGAAGAAATTTAGGACACTGTCAAGTGAAGATAGATTAAAAACAGTAGACGTAGACCATATAGGAGAGCAATATGTTATGAAAAATCAACTGATGGTTCTTATTCAATTCTTGCTGAAACACTAAAGATAATAAAATCCAGTGATATTTGCGATTATTTGAATTTTCTGCCACGTCCAGTGTAACCTGGTCTTCGAGAACCATGCGCTACTTTAAAGCGGAGCGGCTTATTCAAAAACTCCTCCTCGATATGATCGCAAAATGTAATATTAGTAACCATCCGCACAAAAAAATAGCTTTATTAAAGTTTACTGAATTTTGCCTTACGTTTAAAAAAAAGTTTCATTCCACAAAGTTGGTACTGATATTTGCTACTTACGTTTACATGAAATGTAAAATATTTAGTTCTGAGTACATTCCTAAATTTTTCGATGTAGTTGCATTCGCTATGGGGAAAATATTACTTGATTTCATTAACTCTCCCCGTGATAGACTTCTGCACTATTTATTTCGATACGATTTTTAATTCCACTAATAACGTCAGCCTTATACTTCGTGCCGAAAACGATTATAAGATATTAATTTAGGTTATAAGGTTTTTATAAGCTTGGATAAAATTATTAGCATGGATTACACATCTACACTAAAACCTTGAATGTGATTAATGTTAAATAAATATGATATTATAATTCTAATTAAATAGCAAGTCACAACGGCCTAATATAATCCTATAAATTACAGTGATTACCAAACAATCATTCCCATTTTCCGCTTTCACAGAAATAAGTGGTCAAAAAATTATAATAACAGGTAGTGGAGCTTGATCAAACAAAAACTCGATTGCAAATTGAAATGGCAGCTCCACGAATATTTGAAGTCCTATTACAATTTTTAAAAAAAGCTGTACTAATTTTAAAACACTTTGCGACATGCAATTATTTAATTTTGCGTCGAAATGCCTTTCTTTATGATTCATGAGAATGATGATGGCTTGTTTGCTGTTACAGTCCAGATCGAGAATTTCATCAGAAATCCAATATAGCCTTAGATAATCGAAACTTACGGATGACTCCCCAATTCCCAATCACAGCCTTGATTTGAATCGGATAGCTGTCACAAAGTTGCAAGACACGCTTCGTGAATTCAAAGAGATTATAGAAGCACTAAATTTCTCATTAAACAATCAAGTGAGGGAGAATGAGCCTACGGATTAATTACGAAAATCGACCGCAGAAACTTATATATATATATATATATATATATGCATATATATCATAAAAAATCTCTATTACCAATATATTTTACTATATGGATTTTGGGGTGAACAATTAATAGATAAAATAAACTATAAACGATATAATTTCTCACTATATAATTTTAATACATAATTATAAATATAATTACATACATGCATAATTACATATATAAGTAGTTTAAATACAGAATGTATAAATATCTTAATATTAAAGAGTATTCTAAGTGATTTTAATGCAGCAAAGACACCAATAACATCATTGCAATTTATAGTTTTTGCAATCTGTAATGTCTGGTACAAGTATAGTAGTGATATCGCCCCTGTCATTATGCCATGTAACCTCGCACAACTTGCCATTAACAATATTTGCGCCCCTTCTTTAGTTGCGCCCGGGGCAGATGCCCCGCTTGCCCCGCCCTAGTTACGGCACTGTGTGTATATGTGTGTGTATGTGTGTGTGTTTACATATATATATATATATATATATATATATATATATATATATATATAAACTTCAGGAAAAGGAAAGGTGGTGATTAGGGTGGCAACAAGGTGTTGAAGGAAGCCCAGCGGACACTTACCAAGTTGAGGACCAAGTTGGCAGGCTGCTGGGGGCGTCGAAGAGACACACGTAAATAAACACGCACACAGATAAAACGCAAGCTTATCGGGCCTATGTATGCCCTTCTTCAGCGAAAGGGTAAGATATATATATATATATATATATATATATATTACAGAATATAGATATATAGATTACAGAACTATAAGCCTTCTGTCACACACATCGAAGATCATCACGAGGATTCTTAATAAAAGGCTGGAGAAAAAGGCAGAAGAAATAATAGGGGAAGATCAATTCGGTTTCAGAAAAGGACGAGGAACTAGAGATGCTATAGGAGTAGTTAGAATCATATCAGAAAGGGCAATAGAATACAGTCAAGATATCTGCGCATGTTTCGTAGACTGGCAGAAGGCCTTTGATAGAGTAAATTGGGTAAAGTTGATGAAGATATTAAAGGATATAGGTGTAGACTGGAAAGACAGGAGACTGATTAGGAATCTATATGAGAATCAAGTTGTAAAGGTCAGGTTTGAGAATGTGGACACCTGCGGAATAAATATCGGTAGAGGAGTAAGACAAGGATGCTGCCTATCGCCAACCCTATTCAATATATATGGAGAAAGTCTAATGCAAGAAGCTTTAGAAGGCACAGGGGATTTCAAAATTGGAGGAAGGATTATAAGAACAGTAAAATACGCAGATGATCAAGTACTTCTAGCAAGAAAGGAAGAGGAGCTACAAAAAATGATAAATAGACTAGTGATAACAGGTAGAAAATATGGTATGGAAATAAATACAGAAAAATCCAAGGTCATTCGAATATCGGGTAAAGAAGAGAATCTGAACATAACTATTGGGGGAAAGCCATTAGAACAAGTTTCAGAATATAAATACCTTGGAAGCATCATAACACGAGAGGCAAAATGTACGGATGAGATAAAAACTAGAATAGGAAAAGCAAAAGCGGCTTTCAGGAGAAAGAAACAACTACTTACAGGGAATATAAGGGAAGATATCCGCAAGAAGTTGATAAAATGCTACGTATGGAGTATAGCATTGTATGGGGCAGAAACATGGACGCTAAGGAAAAATGACATCAAATACTTGGAAAGCTTTGAAATGTGGACTTGGAGGAGAATGCTGAAGATAAAATGGACAGATAGGATGAAAAACGATGAAGTGCTACGAAGAATAGGAGAGAAGCGAATGATTATACAGAATATCAGAAAGAGGAAGGCTAACTGGGTTGGACATTACCTGAGGAGAGAGAGTATGATTAAAGACGTGTTAGAAGGAAAACTAGATGGGAAAAGGGAAAGAGGTAGGAAAAGGTTTCAGCTGATAGACGATCTGAAAGGGAAAGAGAGTTATCAAGATATAAAGAGGACAGCGGAAAATAGGAGTATATGGAGAACCAGGTTTAACCATGAATAATCACGGACCTGTCTACGGACAGACTACCTATGATGATGATATATATATATATATATATATATATATATATATATATATATATATATATATATATAATGGTAAAAGGTGAGAAGAAATATAATTGACGACGCAAATATTCGATAGTGATTATATGAGAAGAATCAGAAATAAAACCTATTGAAGGATCAAGAAAATCAAATTGGAGCCAAATGAATCCAAATAGTATGACGACCAGGAAAAGACAATCCGTCAATTTCGGCGATATTTTACTTTAATATTTTGTATTATTAGCGGAACGATCCATGTACGTATAAAACTGGAATTCAAGAAACAAAAATATAGGGATATAGTTAAAAGATAAACGCCATACAAAGAGCACAATAAAGTTATGAAAATTTAGGAAGGATATAAACGTATGCTAAGAACTCAATCAGAAACAAGCAAGAAAAAACTAACCTTTTCATAAAAAATTTTCCCAACCTTCCCCACCCGACATCTTCAATTCGGAGTTTGTTCCAACCGAAGTTATTTTCCATCTCCCGCGAGTCTTTTGATGTTTACTCCTCAGGGTTTCCATTCTTCTTTTCTCTCAAGCCTCACCTCGTATTTGTTTCCTCTCGAGTCCGCTTCCTTCTTCTGAGGATTAATGAAACACAAGTCTCGAATGCCGAACCCTCGGCTATTTGCCCGACTGTCTCACTTTTCTTCTTCACATCGTCAATTAACAGTTCTCTTCCAGTATTAATTAATTTTCGGAACGCCATTATTAAACTTCTTCTGTCCTCGTGTGAAATTTTAAGGCCCTTTCTACTATTTGCTTACAAAATGGCCACGCTGCGAAACACCCTTTGAGTCTGTATTATAACCCACCGCATGACAACTGAAAATTTGTACCGTGCGCAACTACTTTTTTTAATCGTTGAGCTATATATTTTTTTTATTTTCATCTATAAAAATGCTTACCGTTTAGTCACAAGTCATATGAACAAAACTCTATCCCAAGAATCAAAGTTTTCTTTTCAACAGACAAAAAATATTAATACAAATATGATTTAGTTATATTTTTTATAGTATAGCTTCTATTTATGGAATCGTAAAATAAATAATTGGTTTCATGACTTTTCGGAACCACATATATCGTACCTTAATTAATAGTACAAATTTCAGCTTCCCCCTGGCAGTTCTCTCGGTTTCAGAACGGTAAACATTAATAAACGAGCACATTTTAATAGGAATTTATTCCCACTTTTTGGCCATACGCGCACCAAAGTGCACGAAGTCAAAATAAACCATTAAGTATGTGTTGTAGTTTCACAGCTTTCCGAGTCTAGGTAAGATAAATTAAAGAGTAGCTTTAAATTTACATGTTCGATTACCAGTCTAGAAGGTTCCTTATTTTTCATGACTACAACAGTTGAAGATCTAGTTTCGCAAATCACGATAAAACTTGAAAAGATAAGGAGCCTAATAAAAATGGTCGTACGTTTATGCATACATATATATCCATACATGGGTAAATTTGTGAGAGAACGCTCTGGAAAGACCTACTGGTACCTGTTTTGAAGAATAAAATGGTCCTGTTTGGTGTTTTTTGGTTCAGGAAAAGAAGGAATTTTTAAACGGAATATTCGTTGAAAAATATATATGTGCATCACAAATTTTCAAAAAATACATGTACCAACCGCATCACACTTTTGGACGTTCCTTTTTATCTAGTAATTAAGCACTGTGTATGCGCCACATGTACATATAAAATAAAGTGTTATTAAGTTGTCTTTATTCCTCCTCTTGCAAGAGGCAGAGTCGATAGCCAAGTTGTACACTTCCTTTTGGAAGCTATTATTCCACCCGGCATTTCCCATATATATATATATATATATATATATATATATATATATATATATATATATATATGCATATATCACGGTAAATGTGTACATTTCCCGGTAAATGTAAGTATAACATACTTTTACCGATAGGATTGCGGAAATGTACATATTTACCTAGAGACACTGGTAAATGTGGATAAATGTCACAACACAGGCCACAACATGGCGGCGTCGCAAACATCTGTTGCAGTTTAGAAGTATGGTAAATGTGTAAATTTCCTGGTAAATGTGCACAACTAACTAAGCTAAATTTGAACATTAAGGACAATTTTACTCGGCCCCACTGGGTGGAGTAGGTTAGTCGAAGTGTTTTTGGTTCCTCTTCACGCTCACTGTGTTCCTCCCTTGGGTTGGGAAGCGTTCATCTTAATACAATATACCAGTGTAGTCGAACCCTCGATGATTTTTGTTATAAATTAACGTAATTATTCAAGTGCAGAATTTCTCATTCTTACGTATTTACCTTGGCAAATCGACAAAAGTGCACATTTACCGGGAAATGTACTGATAATACGTATTTCTGGAAACTTAAACTTCATTTACAAAGCTTGGTGGGAAATGTGTACATTTATCGGTAAATGTGCACATTTCCCGATTACGTACCTTTACCGTGACATATATATATATATACATACATACATACATACATATATATATATATATATATATATATATATATATATATATATATATATATATATTCCCCGGAAATTTTTAAAATCAATAAATATTCGGAGAATATGTATTTGTCGTTATGAAATGATCGATGAGATTTTTCGCCCATAGATGGTTATGGATATATAAAGCTGAGAGAGAGAAAAATCGACTTTAACTTATGAAGATGTAAGGGCTCTTCTTTTGCGCCTAACACGCGGAAGAAGACTGGAGACCGTAAAAACAGCAGTGATGGATATACTGTCTAAGTAAAAGAACTAAATCTTCCAGGTAACTTTCAGCAATGAAGGAGAAGGGGATGATGTGATTTTGCGTTGTGACCAATTCCTAGTGTTGATTCAACTGCTGCAATTTTTGCGTGATTTCGAACCATTTCCTTCGCGTGTGCTAATAACTTATTTATCAATTGTTCACATGAATCATCCTTTTTCAAACGTGCCAGTTAAAAGAGAGACTAAGATTGCTTGTTTTATACGAGGTCGCCTAAGCCTTAAGCTTTTTGCGGTCGTCAATCGGACGATAACAGAATGTCATTTTCAGACAGCGCAAATTCAGCGTTCCGTCCTTCGTAAGGGACGTTAAGCCGTTGGCCACCTTGGTGCTCTTCGTTAAGAGTAGGCAAATGGAGGCACCGGGTTCCCTCCTCCCTTTTGATTGTGTTCGGTGTGGAATGAGTTATGGCTATAATAATCCAAGTGGTTTATTAGCCAAAAATACGCATGCACACACAGAATGTCATTTTCCAATTGCAAATAAATCATCATTATTATTTCCCTGCCACACTAATTTTATATAGCCAAAACAATTTTTACTCTCTGGAACATTCAATTAGGTGAATTTTATATTTATTTTTCACTTTTTAATGTATCATTATGGTGGTTTCATTAGTTGTTTATATGAATTTTATTTGGATTTAATATACACTTGATTCAGGCATACCCGTCATTTTTTACGGGCAACTACACTAGCATATAAATACATACTTTGAAAGTATTAGAACTATTTTCTAAATGAAATATCCAATCCTTCATATTTTCACTTCATTTATCCGATCACCAAAAAAATACCTGATCCCCTTTAAAAATAGACACCTTTCATAATTCAAAAATTTCAAACTTTAGGCGATCTCACAAGAGGGGACAAAATGACAGATGAAGTTATTAATGTCGCTCGACACTGCGAGACATTTATTTTCGGACAAAAAAGTTTTCTTTTACATCTATTCATTCGCCATAACTCTCGCCCATAACATTCGTGGAAGGAGATTTTTTTAAACAGTAAACAAAGCGAAACACTAAAAGAGGGCCGCGGATAATACGAGCGGACCTTTTTATTCGTAGTATTTACCATATCCTCTAGACGGAATAAAATGCAAAAAAATAAATGAAAGTTTCCGAATTTCTATACACTCACGCGCGCTCAGAGGGCGAAACCGACAAACGGGGGAGATAAGGGTAGGAGGGAGAGCGGGGGAGAGAAAGAGAAACAAAAGAAGATCGGAATAGACGAAAAAGCATTTTATTTTGAAGAGGAGCTTCGCTAAAAAAAATAACTCGAAACAAAAGAGGCGAAAGAGAAGGATGGCCCCCATGAGGCACCCTCACCCGCTCGCGACGGCTCGTGGTACACGGTTCTGCTCTTTAGGCGAAACCTAGAACGCACCTCCATCACCAAAACCCCCAACTCTGGATACCAGGCACCATCTCGAATTCCCCCGAGCCAGCAAGAAAGAGAGAGGGAGGGGAGAGAGAGGGGGAGAGAGAGAGGGAGGAGAGAGAGGGGAGAGGGAGGAGAGAGAGGTGAGACAGGGGGTAGAGAGAGAGGGGTGAGAGAAGGGGGGGGGGAGAGAGAGAGAGGGAGAGAGAGAGGGGGGGAGAGGGGAGGGAGAGGTGGAGGGGGGGAGTGAGAGGGGGAGGGGAGGGGGAGTGAGAGGGGGGGATGGAGAGTGGGGAAGGAGAGGAGGAAAGAGAGAGGGGGGAGAGCGAGGGGGGGGAGAGTGTGAGAGGGAGAGAGAGTGTGAGAGTGAGAGAGTGTGAGATAGAGGGGGGGAGATAGTGGGTAGAGAGGGGGAGAGAGAGGGGGGAGAGAGGGAGAGAGAGGGGGGAGAGGGATGGAGGGGGGAGAGAGAGGGAGAGGGGGAGAGAGAGGGGGAGAGATGGGGGGGGGGAGAGAGAGGGGGAGAGAGGGGGGATGAGAGGAGGAGGAAAAAAGCGGCTCATTTTATCACCACGGGTAACATTCATCCCCCCGCAAGAAACTTCGCGAATGATATAACGCCGACGCTTGCAAATACGAAGAAAAAATATAATACGAAAGATATGAAAAAAGTGTGGTTATGGAAATGCGATTGGACGAAGGTAGAATGTTAGAGAGGTAATCGAGAGGGAGAAAGAGAGGATACGTTGTATACATCGAAGATAGTCCCTCTTCTAGGGAAAAAATATAAAAGGGATTATAGGTTCCGTGGCTCCCTCCTTTCCTTGTGATGGTTCTCAAGGTAACGATGTATTTACATGCACTCGAGACAACAGAATTTTTGCCCAAAAAAACGAATGGGAAGGATCCCCGAGCAACTTTTGCGGCGTTTTGCAGACCAAAAGAATACGCATAGACCTGTGGAAAGATCGGTGATTTGCAGCTCGGAAAGTTTCGCATTTAACATTTGCCATGTCAAGGGAAATACTCTGTGCGTGCCATTTTTTAATTATCGATTTTTCGCCCCATTAAAATTCGAATAGAATGCCATAAAAACTTTTATTGTCTCTCATAAATGCTATTACGTGGTCATGTCTTTGCATTGCGTAGGTATGTTATTTTAAATGAGTGGTTACTACAAAAAATGATGGCGGGAATGGAGTATTCCTTCCTTGTTAAGGTTTGTTTCCACTTGGATGTAGCCATCTCCTGGTCAAAAAAGAAAAATACTACAAGGTAAACAACGCGGCCGTCATTTGCACCTGTCGTCGGCGGTCTGCCGCAGACACGGTCGAAAAACAATTATCTACGAAAATTGCGCAGCTGATGAAGGGCAGAGTTCCGCTTTAAAGAGATGAACTGACAATCACCGTAGCCTGCATTAATAAATGGTATAAAATGACGTTTTGATACTTTTGTTTTATTAAAGTCTTATAACGAGAGTTAAAACGATACAAATGAATTGGGGTTAACATTTTGGGTATCACTTATAAATCAGTGTATTCGGTGATAACACGGTTTTTAACACAACGATGATGACGATTTCGTGTCCCGGATCTTAAAATTGACTGCGTAATATCAAAGCCAAAAATTATACCGCAAAACAGGTACCTATAGGGAGGAACTGACACGGACTATCAGCTTAGAACTTGCATCGAGAATAACGATGAAGTGCACCGATTCGACCGCAATCGCAGTGCTATCTGGTGCCGCACAGGCACACTGTAACCGTCCGATGCTCCCGACCACCTCCCCCCCCCCAGACCACTGCCCCCTCCCAACATAACCTACGCCGCCATCCCCATGCTGCGATCTCGCTCAAAATGTCCCAGTTATTCTCTCGCGTCTCTGATCGTTTAGCGATTCCGCATCGCCCCCTTCACTCCGCCATTTCCAATTCCGCCAAAGCTCTCGGGAATCCGGGTTCCGGAGAAAGCATTTTACGACTGCGAAACGATCAACGCTGGGGCGGAGGCAAAATCCCGATGCCGTTTTCAATTCAATTACATCTCCATGTGTGTGTTGGCGGTGGGAACGTTGCGTGGGAGTGATAAAAAAAAGGTAAACGGAATAGTCACAAGGCCAATTACTATTTTTTCCGTAACGTTTTTTTGCCGACGTAAATTGCCTTTTCAAAGAATGTTACAAAAATAAACTAAGGGGAAGGGAGATAGAAAGAGAGAGAGACAAAATGGACTCGAAAGAGACGTTTGATTCCATATTTTTTTAATTCTGCGGAAACGCTGGAATATTAGATTTCGAGATTTTTTCCGGAAGCGTTTTTTTAGAGGTAATTATTGCGTACGTCGCAACAAGGCAGGCCCGTGAATATTATTCGTTATTTCTGAGGGAACTTCATTGCGGTGGGTACCGTGCGAGCGAAATTGGCCGTCTCCGCAGATATTTTTGTGTCGAAAATTCCGATTGCGTCCAAAATGGCTGCCATGTATCGTTCTCTCGAGATGCCGCGGGTGCTCTTTTTTTCGCGGATCGACCTAATTTCCCATATGCGCCCATGCGACGATTTTTAATAACTTTCAATTCCTCTTTTCATGCTTTTTACGTGCAATCCGCAAAAGTTACCATAAAAACTTCATATAAGCATTCATCTTCACTGTGTGAACGGACAGAAATCGAGTAAAAGAATTACGCAAATTTTACCATACTAAGGATTTTTCTTCGCCAAGAGCTTGGCGGCAATCGTATCATTAACGTTATATTTAAACATTATTCTTTTATGATTCACTTTTCTTGTAGTATCATGTTTTTGTTTACAATTTCAGACTAAAATTCTCATATCTCAGAGGTAGATGCATTGTTTCCCTTAGGTAACAGTGGCAAAACACGCTTTCGCCAGTGCTTTCACCTGTCCTAGCCAATGAAGAGCTCATTATTCAACCCTATGCTCCAATGTTTTGCCTAACGTTCCCATTTGCTTTCTTCATCATTCCTTCCCTTCTCTTTAGACCAACGCAGCTTCTCCCGGTATACATGTACAGGATTCCCTCTCTTTATGCGGAGGTTGCGCTCCAGGAAAGTGACGCATAAAGCGAATTCGCATAAACAGAACCCATATTTACATGTAAAAGAAAAGGATACGTTCCACAAGCAATCCTAACTCCCTTCCAAGATGCTCTTCTTACGCTCCCTAACGACTTCTAATGCGCTAAATACAAACTTAAAACAATTAACACTAAATTATACTCGTCAATAAAAGGAAGCAGACGAGCATAAGTGGTGACTGTTGTGAGTGACATAATAGTGGAGGTTTAAGTGCTGGAGGATTGTCTTAGCCCAACGCTAGTTCCGCGGCCAAGGAGACAAAACTTCTCAAGTTTGCTCAAACAGTATCACACGAAATCTCTGTCTCATCTCCACTCTACAATAACCACTCCACTCTCATCTATTTACTCTTGTATTAATACGCACACCATAAGTGACGACGGTCGCCTTGTGGTGTAGTGGAGAACTTTCTTTCATTTGTATTGCACTGGCCGCGTAACCGCATAAGAGCGAATCAAAGATGCATAAAAAGAAATTCCGGTAGCGATAAGTTTGTCGCATAATAGCGAATTCGCATAAAGCGAACCCGAATAAAGAGAGGGAAACCTGTATTTTATCACACAACGTTTTCGTCGCAAAGATGAAAAAAATTCTTTTCAAAAGCATCCGATTGTGTAATGTTTTATTGTCTGATACGTCACATCGTTTCTTTGAATCGATTTAATTTCCGTAGGATATTGCATCCTCATTATTCCTATACATTGTCAATACAATCGAACCTCAAATAAATCGGAATGTTTAAAATTCTGAAAAGTTCAAGAATTCGTAGTTTCGAACGGCCTCCAAATAGCTGGAGTTTGCGAGCTATTTTACCTAACAAAAAGTGGTTATTTTTTTCATTATTTCGCTTTTTAGTACTTGAATAATACCCATGGACTCGGAATAAATTTATTCTTGTAGTTTTGTCTACAACCCAGATTTCTTGAGTCATTATTCACGCATCTGAATATTTGAGTTCATTTCATTTATTTATAATGCGTTTTATTATCGTCATATCAATTTTTACATTTATTTTTCTTTAAATTTATTACACACAAATAAAATTTAAAACCAATTTTTCACATTAAACCATAATATGAGCCTCATGCCCCTCATGATCCCTAATTTTTAGAAATCCACATATTGCTTGAACCCGAGGTTTTCGGATTTTTTAAATTTGACTGTATATACGTAATAAAAACATTGCCAGTTTGATACGTTAAAAATCTTCATTCCCTTTCATCAACAGTTAATTATTTAAGGGCTTTTGCGAAGTAAATTTTAAAATAATAAACATTTGAACGAGAAAAGTTAAGTTTCACTTTCGCTATACGATATGACGATTGTAGCACAAATTAATTCCACCATGGTTAAACTTTCCTGATCATGAGTTCGTTTTTCTACGCACGCAGAGTAACTGCTGCCTTACACGCCAATATGCGTACTGATATTTCCATTAGTAAAAAGATCGACTCGGTCCGCCAGACACTTGGGAGTTCTTTCTTTTTTTCCGAAACCCTTGTGACAATTTCCGGGTCATAACTGGCATCGGGGTTGTCTCCATTCAGGTCTCTCCGTATTCGATATCCAATTTTCGAAAGTAATTGGAACGATTTTCGTCACAAAACTAGAAGGATCGCGAATTTCTCTCGAAATAAACCTTACCTACCTTCACCCTCCTCTCCCGTGCCCACACACGCGATATCCGAACGTAGAAAGACAACGCGAAGCTCGATCCCTCATGTTAGGGACCCCGAAGAGAATCTTGGTTCTATTAAAGCGCGTTACGTCCGAATCGGAAGCTACAGGGAGTTGTTTCCTCGATTTGGGAGGGTTTGGAAGGGGAAATTGGGGTGGGTGGGGATGGTGGACGGGGGAGGGTGGACGGGGGAGGGTGGACGGGGGAGGGTGGACGGGGGAGGGTGGACGGGGGAGGGTGGACGGGGGAGGGTGGACGGGGGAGGGTGGACGGGGGAGGGTGGACGGGGGAGGGTGGACGGGGGAGGGTAGACGGGGGAGGGTAGACGGGGGAGGGTGGACGGGGGAGGGTAGACGGGGGAGGGTGGACGGGGGAGGGTAGACGGGGGAGGGTGGACGGGGGAGGGTGGACGGGGGAGGGTGGACGGGGGATGGTGGACGGGGGAGGGTGGACGGGGGAGGGTAGACGGGGGAGGGTGGACGGGGGAGGGTGGACGGGGGAGGGTGGACGGGGGAGGGTGGACGGGGGAGGGTGGACGGGGGAGGGTGGACGGGGGAGGGTGGACGGGGGAGGGTGGACGGGGGAGGGTGGACGGGGGAGGGTGGACGGGGGAGGGTGGACGGGGGATGGTGGACGGGGGAGGGTGGACGGGGGAGGGTGGACGGGGGAGGGTGGACGGGGGAGGGTGGACGGGGGAGGGTGGACGGGGGAGGGTGGACGGGGGAGGGTGGACGGGGGATGGTGGACGGGGGAGGGTGGACGGGGGAGGGTGGACGGGGGAGGGTGGACGGGGGAGGGTGGACGGGGGAGGGTGGACGGGGGAGGGTGGACGGGGGAGGGTGGACGGGGGAGGGTGGACGGGGGAGGGTGGACGGGGGAGGGTGGACGGGGGAGGGTGGACGGGGGAGGGTGGACGGGGGAGGGTGGACGGGGGAGGGTGGACGGGGGAGGGTGGACGGGGGAGGGTGGACGGGGGAGGGTGGACGGGGGAGGGTAGACGGGGGAGGGTGGACGGGGGAGGGTGGACGGGGGAGGGTGGACGGGGGAGGGTAGACGGGGGAGGGTGGACGGGGGAGGGTGGACGGGGGATAGATAGATAGATAGATAATCGTCTTTATTCGGGCGAAATTTAGACCAGAAGGTCCATTCTTACATTTAACCCTAGAGGGTGGACGGGGGAGGATAGTTGGGTGGTGGTAAGATTGAAAAGGGAGTCGAGTAGAAAGGAGAGAAGAGTAGAAGCTGATAGAGTGCTTCCGTTTCCGCGTGCCGCTCGCTTGATAGGCGGAAGATGTCGAGTCGCCTCTGTAATTGCGGAAACAAGAGATGGAGCGAAAATCAAACAGGTTGGAAGACCAGAGCGCTCGTGAATTCTTTGTTTCTTTTTTTCAATTTTCCGTCCGAGAAATTGGGTCACCTAAGGAAACCCGATTTGATAGCCGAATGATTAATTTCAATCTCAAATAAAAAAATCTCGATCGAATCGTATTTAGACTTGAAAACCCCTTAACGTGTGCCAGAGAGTTAAAAATAATGTAAAATCTGCAAAGCTCTGAGATTAAGTTAAATTTAAATCATCCAAGTTTAACATATCATTCCAATGCTTCGGAGTGATATACAATGAAACACAGTTAATACAAACTTCAAAAACAGTCGTCCATGAGCTGTATTATCGTTGCTTGTAATAGCAAAGAGTGTTATGATAAAAAACTGAAAATAAAACGACAAAAATAACCTTCCATTAGCTCTGATGTATTTTCCCTAAGAATTACAAACGTAGTACAGTAATTTTAATAATCCTTGATAATTCAAATGTCCTTTTTTGCTTTAATTGGAATAAGTTGGGATACCTATTTAAGTTTTTGTATGGAATTGAAGCATGCCTCGTATAAAGGAGTATTTAGTATTTTGCTATTTATCCTAAAATGAGCTTCTACTATATGTATTTCATTTTTATAAAATATTATATTACATGAAATCAAAGCCAACTATTGTTTTGCACGTTAAAAGATTTGTGTTGATTAATCTACACGAATATGAATCCAAAGCTTTTTATTCAAAGGAAAATTTTACCTGCCATTTGTCAATTAAAATTTACACACTATGACTACGTTTAATTTTTTTTAATAATATGGAGAAAATTTTCATTTCAATAAATATTTCACGCCATCAATCTTGCCGCATTACTCTTTAAGTAATTTGACATTCTCCCTTACCTCTTTTTCTTAAAATTCTTTTTGTAAATACAACCGCGTGAATTGATATTTGTTTATTATTAAATCACAAAAATAAGCGCACATATACTGAGACGAATTTTTATAAAATTGATTTTCAGTCCGTTAGAAAACAATGCTACGCAATTTCGATCACAACCTTTTCGCGGGTATATCAGTCTCAGACCGAAAAGGTTATGTTAGAATTTGAACTCGTATTTCCCCGATGTGATGGGACGTTTTTAGGTGCTCATCTTTTATTCATTCGGCGATGAGCTTGCTACAAAGAGTACTATTGACGAATCGTGGAAGGAAGGTTCTCACGGTGAAAAACCTTTCCCTACTCATTTTCCTCTTCCTTTAAAATATTTAAGTATCCCTTATTTGCACGAAATGCCACCGAAACCAGATCCAGCCGACTCGAAGAGAATAAAAATTAGATAAAAGACCAATTCGATTCTTCACGTGTGTGCTTCATGCTAAATGCAGAGCCGCATTACTTATATACAAAGTACACTCGAGTTCCTATACATACCGCACGATATTACGGAAATAATTCAGTACTATCGACAGAATTCGGAGTGGTGACTTATTTATTTTCATAGGATTGAGTCAAATCAACTCAACGATGAGAAAACGTCGTTTTAGATATTAATCAGAAATGTATTTCAAACATAATTGTCCTGGGAATCAAAATGATAATTTAGAAATGTGTGTGGACGCGCGCAATAATAATTAATCTAATCGTTTTGTTGAAACTTTAACACACGACTCGAAATTTCGCACGTTTGAAATAAAAACAAGCATGTACAATTCTTGAATGTTAAACATTTTTGTATTGCTTCGTATCTCTTTGTTACTTCATGACCGTCTCTTCCACCTAATTAAGTTGAATCAAATTAACAAGAGGTCAGCGCTTTTTTTTTTAACTGGCGAACCCCCGAGTTGAATAACTTTATCACAGAGAAACGATCCTGAATGCCGACTTAGTACCACAAAGGTGTTATTTACGCAATTTAACTGTTTATAAGACACTCGAAGTGTTCCCATAGCCATGCATTTCCTGCCTATGATGACTTGTATATAGAGTTGCCACCTCTCCGGGTTTGGTCCGGAGCCTCCGGTTTCGGAAAGTCAACTCCGGGCTACGGGTTAAACCCTAATATCTCCGGATCAGTGGGAGTAGGAAAGTTTATGTAGAATTTCGCATTCGAAAACTATATCTCAGACAATTCATGGCTAGTTCCCTAAGTATGATTGTATGATTAACAAAGTGAAAGTTGGCAATTACAACTCGGCGTGTTTTGTTACGTTAGCTGTTAAATCCTGCATATGAACTCTCAGTCAAGATTACAGACTTACAGTATTTTAAAAGATTGTTAGTGTAGATGACGTTAAAAACTTTATTACAGGGTAAGTATAAGAAAAATGACCATTTGAATTCTTACTTTCTCTATATGCAATATATATCGTCAAACCCTGATTTAGTGCTCCCCTATATAGCACCAACCCCGCATATTGCCCATCAATCGCAGTGAAAAGAACTTCCACCTTATGATTACATAGAGCAAGTATATACCTCGATTTACCGTCATTCCCGCTTTAGCGGCAATGTCATTGATGGACAAACCGTGGCGCTAAATCGGGGTTTGACTGTAGTGCTGGCACATCTCGGGGTAAGAGCAAGTGCAGAGGTGGCTCGTGAAACACGTTTGACTGAAAATATTGTTATCTCAGCAATGCCCATATTTATAACCATCGAAAATGATTGATTTAAAAAAGCATTTTAAAACGAAATCGAAAAGTGCTTATCTCTGATACCTCCGTTTATCATAAATATGGTTATGAAAAACCATAGTCGCATTTCTTTTATATTCTCAGATCGGTCGAAATCACTGAGGATGGCTCCTGGTAACCAAAACACGCATATGTTTTTTATAACCTTTTTATCGCTATTGGATTTACATGAGATGTTTATTTTTAAGTCATTATTTTAATTCGCCAGCCATAACACAAATTCGATACTTGGCTATTAAATTAGTGACTGATTAATGTACTTATTTGGGCAGGTAGTTCTGTCCATAATTACATCTACATCTACAGTTTACCCTGCAAGCCACCGCAAGGGTGTGTGGCATTATTATTCGCATTGGATAAAATAATGGTAATAATTGTTATCGAAATGTAGTTATTGACCTATTAAACAAATTAAAAGCGTGCTTCATGGTCTTTTCTTTATAAATATTTCTCTAATGATTGTTTTCCCTGATAATTTAACCAATCGCGCCAATAATAATAGAGCCTCATCAAGGATTTCAATTTATTTCTAGATCTTCTTTGCCAACCTAAGCAACAAATTTTAGGAATATATATTCATCGTTTAAGTTCAATACAATAATGTTTTTAATTCACATAGAGTATTTTTCAGTCCAGTTATTTTGAGTCGAACCTATTTAAAATTTAGAATTGCTTCAGCTTCAACGCATTCAGCACCTTTACAAAATGACATGGATTTTCTGCATAATTTACTTTAATTATAAAGGCAGCTTTCCTACCAAATTGATTTAAATAGTTTAATCAACGGATCTGTTTTAATTTTATCATAAACAAGAAACTACCATCGCCACGCGGAAACACCGATTTTGATCAGAATATATTTATTTATTTAAAAGATACAATACAATTTGGTGATAACCAGGTAGCATGTATGCAAATAGCAGTAATTATAATATAATTAATATACAAAGAATGCATAAGGTCAAACATAAATATACAGATACAAACATCATAATGGTGCTATCTATAAGAACGGAAAGCACCCTTAAAAATGTATATATGTTCATCGTGGAATTTTTTTAAACACCAAAAATGATCTCGGTCTTCACTCCGCTATTTCAGATGCCACCGTTTCCAATATACGTAAAAAAGATTTAATTAATCGGGTTTTTTAAGTCCTGAGATCCAGAAAATACAGTCAGACCCGATAGTGTCTGACCGCTTTCTTCAACGTAATTTGGTAGGTGATATCGAAGCGGCAAAATATCATACCTTTAGGCAAACCCAGCGCGGAAATTTGGAATACAATCTTATGTTAAAAATAATGCGCATATATGCTGATTATTTTCGAATTTCGACCTCGTTTTAATTAAAATTTTATTGTTGTATTTATTATCCCAATTTAAAGCACAAATGACTGCCGAAAATCGAGCGGAGGTAAAGCGTTAAATCTATGAATAAATCTAAGAAACGTACTTATCGTTTCTTCGCCTTTGTCTTAATTTTTCGTATTAAATTATAGTTAAACAGGTTATATATTAAATCTTTTTGGCTGATTTTTAAAGTGATGTAAAATTAACTTTGTTAACGGGCGAGATGTTCATCAGCATTCCAAACGATGTCGGATATTATGCGATCGTTAGGTGACTTGAGCAATCATCGAACGTAACTAAAACCGTTTGACACCAGTTTGAAATCAGGCACGACATATACGGAAATCCATATCGGTGGACATCCTAGTAAATTTAGCAATGACTTCGCACCTCCAAGTTCGCATTTCACTTCCCAAGTAATCACGTCGGCGTCTTTAAAAAATCGGATTCAGTTAGAACAAGCCATGAAGAGTACTAAAACGCATCTCCACCCATTAAAATAATTGGCCGTAAGATTTGCTGCAGCGAGGTTACAGGAGGCGCACTTAATACTGTGCCTCCCAAAATCCCCAGAATTCGAAGCATGCGCCCTGTTATGCGAGTGACATTGAAGGTCTTTTGTTCGAAACTCGACAAGAATCTTTGGCTTTCGAGGAAGTCGAGGAAACAATTGAACGCCGCCTGATGTTTTTCGTGGTGAATTTCGGGCAGTTTGTATCATATGGTCGAAGGTCGATACAAAACATCCAAAAACTGAAGGCGCGTCGAGGGTTTTAATGAGCCGTTCAACGTTTCCATCCATGGATCTCTCCGTTGAAAATTGCACGGAAAGCAACCATTTTGGAGCGTCCTATGATGGGAATCTTAAACTTGATAACAAATAAATACGGTCACGTAAAACGTTGACGATGTGGCGAAAATAAATTCTTCGCTTGTCTTGCTTAAAACTCGACTTAAATCAAATTAAAATTTTGGCGTTCACATTGAAGTTATTTATCTTGAAGTACCTATACATGTCTAAATCGCGTATTTTCTTAAGATATAAACTATTAATTTTTACTTGCCACAAAAAACCAATATGCGGAACGATGATGCTTCCCAAATTCCCCTTAAGTTCGCCATAAGAATATTAGCACGTGTAACCTTGATGAATTAGGTCACGGTAACGTTAAATCAGACACAATCAAATCTTTTCATCTTTCACCAGCATGGAATTGCTCCAGAGAAGACTTGTGCTTAAATTCTGAATTATCTATAGAATCATTAATTTACCAAATTCTCCCATTTTGAACGTTCGTATTTCAATATGTTTCGTACGAACTACCTTCGAAAATTATTCCCTTAAGATCTCCTTTTGCGCATATCTGCATCCGTTTGAATTTGATATAAAATACCAGGCAAATGAAGTCGAATCCCAATCGACAGAGTAAAGTAGGTACTAACTGTGCAAATGAATTTTTCGCTTGAAGAATTCTCGAAGCGGCGAGATAAACTAATTACTCATTAGCCTCAAGGGCGTGCTAAGAACGTTCGTTTTGGAGAAAAAATATTCTACCTACCTTTAATGCAATTTTCTTTGAGGAATCTTAAAACATCTACCGGTTATTTCGTTCAATCTGGAGAAGGTATTACGGAAGACATTGCTTTTGATGTCAGGCAAAGCACGTTCTAAGAGGGGCGCACCGAGAGAAGGGGCTGACGGGCTTCAGCCCCCCTTAAAAGATCTCTTACTAGCCTTGTAAACGTGTATTTTCACAGGAAATATACTCTTTTGACTTTTTATATTTCTCTCAGTTTATAATTTATAATCATTATACAGATACTTCTTGAATTACGCAATTTATATCGTGCGAAGTTTCTAACAACTAGCAATCTACCCATGTATTTTTAGGGCTAAGCCCCTCCTATGTGAAAATCCTGGGTGCGCGCCTGCGTTCTAAACATTTTTAATGCTTTTAATTGTTTTCTTTAGTTTTGATAATAGACTGACAAGAAATGTTGTTCATTAGTTGGAATTCGTTGTCATTTCTGTCCGTTACGCTTGAAATCGTGAAACCCAATTTTAACTCGCCGATCGTGATGGGTTTTCTGCGAAAATTGAGTATTCCGAAAAGAGGAACTGCATATTAAAACGTAGTGTCTGAACTCGGTACTCTGATAATCACCGGAAATAGATGTTTCAGTTGAAAACGTAATTTGCACATCGCACATCACATCGCTTCATCATAAATATCGATACATATCCTATACGGCCAAACGACTTATGTTTCATATTTTTATCGATGAAGTACATAATTCACATTAAAGTACAATCATACCTCGCTTTGCGCCACCCCGTTTTAAGCGAATTCGTTATAGCGCCTTCCCAATGCTCAAAACCAAATCTGGCCGACAATAATAAACTGAAGCGACCTAATTATAAATGTACATAAATTCCATTTTTACAGGCTTGTGGGGTTTAGTATAATCGCTTTTGGATCCCCGGTTGTGTTCAGGATGCTGCACACCCATGCTATGAAAGAAACACCCAGGACGGCACACCGTTTTTATCTCTCAAACGTCGCTTATGTTGGCGTTATTATTTCTAAAGAAATGTGACTTTCCGAATGATTTATTCAGGATTTCATTCATACAGAAAACATTTAAATTTTTTCCTCGGTATAATGAAGTTTCTATGTCATTTGAAAATTACTGATGAAGATAAGTTATTGAATAAATGTAACGTTTTGCATTTTCATTTGTTAGCTACAGGGACAAGCCCAAAAAAATTAGCATGCCCTGCTCACAAGAGACTAATTATATCCCTGTTTACTTACCTATTTTAAGTATGCATGCGAATCGTCTTAAAATTGAACGACTAAAATACACATCAAACTCTTAAGCGCGCAAAAAAATACCCATTTCGAAATTGCAATCGAGCGACTGATCTGCGTTTCTCATTTAACGGAGCGTGACCTTATTGCGTCTCGTCAAACGTAATTTGTTTCCGAAAACTCTACCATTGGATCATAAAATATTCCTCCAGAATGAGTAGGAAGACTGGGACCACGGATGCGATTTATTGCGTCGATATTAAGCAAGATAAGGGATTTTCAATTTACAAAGCAAACAAGGCGCTTGGATACAAAAACAGATGGCTATATACTTTCATCGGTGATTGTATTCAAGTTTTCCTTTGGCGTGGCGTATTTCTTTTCCAAACAAGAAGCATTGTTATTCACGTTTAAATTATCTGCGTATTTACCCTACACTACACAAGTTCCCTTTTAACATAAACCTCGTCATCGAATCATTATTACTAGGCTATTGACTAAAAAAATAAGGCTATTTGATTTTCTTTGGGAGGATCTCCTTCATCTTCACTCAAAAAATAAATTCATATTAAATACACTAATCTGATTTATAACGATGACCTCCAAAAAAACTTTTTCTTGAAAAATGGTGAATATTTCGTTTAAATCGAGAACGCTCGAAATTTTTTGAAACTAAAATAAATGCGACCGACAAAAAAGAAGGATAACATGCACAAACATTTACTGCCGACCTTTGAAGCAATCTATTCTCGGTTCTTTCTTTCCCTCCCTTCCCTAGCCTCCCCACAGATTCATTCATCGCAATGGCATGAATGGACGAGGAAAATCAGATACGACGGCAGAGCAATATATATTCCACCTCGAAAAGAAACCTTCGCTGGCTACTCTATTATCTTCTTCTCCCGATACGCGACCGTGCCACACGCCCAGGCCGTGCTGCGAGGATGACTAATGCGGAGCGAAATTAGATGGGTCACTTGAACGTTACGACCGCGATGTTCCTAACGAACTCTTCTAGGTAATCTCGCCGATAAAACTTCTCTCAGCCATGCAAAAAGGGGTTCTATTTTTGCTCGAGGAATAACTCGTGCCGTTCCAAAGGGCCTTAATATGCCCTTGAAAAGGCTCGAGCGAGACAAGGTCGAAATATACCCTCGCCGTTCGAAGGTGAGACCTCCGTTCGATTTCGTTCCAACTCGCTCGCTAACCCTTTTACCTTCTCACGGTTCGATTCGGTGGATCATTAGTCATGCCAAAACTAAAAAACGACGCTGACTTTATCCTGATTGAATGGAAATTTAGTTTTTGCTGCGGAGTACATACCTATACGCAGTAAAATTACTCTCGCAAGAGCAACTATTGGATCCGCAAAAATCAACACATTATAACGGAGGCTATATTTATGACGAGTTTAACAATCTAAAGGTGTGTCTACGGCATTTCTTCATAATTTACATTTACTTAAGACTTACTACATACTTAGGTCACCTTTATACGGTAAAATTACTCTTGCAATAATAAATACTACACCCACACACGAACCGACCCTTCGTAATGAGAAAATATGTATGGCCAATTCAATTCATCAATCTAAAGTTGAGTCTTTGAAAATTCTCCAGGATTAGCATTAGAAATTCATTCGCAAAGTTAAATAAGATATTTATCCAACTTCGTAAGTGAATGTCTTTTGTGTCATCGGCGAAATTTAGCTTCAACTTTTTCATATACACATTCTACACAGTTAAGCATTGATTTCATATTTAAGAGACGCCTAATTCCGATTAAAATAATCTATTACGAGAATAAAAAACTCATCACCAAAGTGAACTACATGGTCGCCGCTTCATATGGGTCAGGTGATGGGATCAAGTGCTTCATGCAAATTTCAATGCGATTCCTATCAGGTTGTCTATTTTCCGAATTGTACGGTTTGCGCGCAAGAGTCAAACGGTGTTGTATAGTTTCCTTCACTCGGTATTTCCTCAGATTTTCTGCAGACATAAAACCCGCTCAGCTGGCACAAACGCGCACGTAAAATTTTCGAGGAAAAATTTCAGTTTTTTCCAATCCACTGAATTCACAGAATTCGCCTCTGTTGCTACAAAACAATGTTGTCAGTTACCCCAGTGATCTCACGCAAAAGAAAACAGCGGATACGTCTAATGTTTAAACCGTCGTGTTTGTCGCAGAAATCGGCTTGGGCAAAAAATGAGACAACAACAAAAAAGCACAACTCACCGACCGCAACGATCGAAAAAAATCCTGAAATTTTTTCCCGCGGCTTTCCTGCGGCACAACTGCCCCTCTTCGGTTAAATTTTTCCTCCTTGAGCTCTCTCCACTCCTCTCCCTCCAGCGGAGGCGGCTGATTTCGCGAACCAAGTTCGTGCGACGAAGGAAAGTCGGAGGAGAAACGCAACAAAACACTCGCGATATTGGGCTAGAAAAAAAAATCAAGGGGGAGTAGAAAGACCGCCCCGCCCTCGAGCGGGGCGGGGGCGGATCGTTGGGGGCGGAAAAGGGGAGGGTGCTTTATCTCGGCACCTCTTAAAAAATCGCCGGGTTTAACGGGGGGGATGAAAAAAAAAATTTCGAGCGTTTTGTTACGGAGCGCTCCAACCGCCCGAAACCTTAACAGCTCCACGTACGGGATCGAACTGAATCTCCCGCTACGTTGGTCCAGCCTGGGCGGGCCTTTTTACCCCTTCCTCCCCCTCCCCCTCACTTCCCTACCCTCCCCTCCTCCGCTACCTCGGGAGTCGCACGCATCTTCCTTCTCCCCCCCCCCACCTCTCTCTCCCTCCTCCTCCTCCTCTCTCAACACCCCCAGACCCCCAACAACCTCCCCAATATGAAATCCTCGGGGAAAGGAGGGAAGACTCGAATGTTTTTAGGGAAACGACGGGTGCGTGTTGAAGACGTATGTGGCGAGATGTTGTGAGCGCGTGTGTGAGCACGAAGGAGAGAAAGAGGTATGAGGGGTAGTCTGGGGATTGTGTCAAAACTCATATCCTCTCGCTTCGAAATGAGAAAACACAACCGCTTCAGCTGTTGGATGGCTCGTAATCCATTGGGATAATAAGGTGTTGAACGAGGGAAGGATTTTGACGCCCAACCTAGGGTCAAATATTCTCTCGGACGAGGGGGGATTTCGACGGGGAGGGGGGAAGTATAGGTTAAGAGGGGTTGGGTGTTGATCCTTTCGAAACACACCTCAAGGCTAGCCGAACAGAGACCACTGCTGTTGGGTTGGAAGAGGAAGATTTTGGCTCTTCCGCGTAACAGCGTGTTTTTATTGCACTGCCCCGTCATACCGGGGAAAGGAGGGGGAGAAGAACACGATGCGGAAACAACGATCCGAATGTTGACCGTCGTAAACGTGATAAATCCTCCCCCGAAACACACTTCGACGATGTTTATTATGTGCTTATCAAAGTCAAGGATAGACTTTATTATTCGTATAATATACAATGCCCTGAGATTACAAGAGAAGCAAATCAAATCGTTTAAAAAAATTGAGTGCTATACATGCGCATAATATTCACAAGCAAATAAACGTACATATATTATATGTACAAACGGGGAGGACAACGGAGGCACTCGCCCCCCCCCCCTCCTTTAAATCTGGAAATGTGAATTTTTTTGTTGTAAGCCACAAATTGCTATTTTGTTGTAACAAATGCAGTTAATAAAAACGACACTAGATATGATTAAACGCACTCTAAGAAGCCACACCGATTATCTAAAAAAAATAGCAATGGCACTCTTTCAAAGATTCTTGCTCCCCCCCCCCCCCCCCGGAGAAATTTCTGCGGACACCCATTACTCGAATATCAAAAACTGAAAAATTAAATACTTGTCCTAGGTATCTCCAATAGCCATAACACCTCATATGGATAGGCGCAGGAGATAACTAAGACAAGTATTTAATTTTTCAATTTTTAGTACTTTGTGCTAATTCTGTAATTAATTGTCAGTCAATTAGACGAGCTCAATAATTCTCTAGCGCAATGGTTCTCATCCTTGTGCATCCTGTCTCACCAACCATTTTTTCAGAAAACCTTGGGACCACCATGACAAAAACAAACCACATCTTTTCCATGAAGTGGATTTTTACCTCAATTGCACTTCAATATTATATTAATCATTAATAGAACTTTTTAAGGACCAGAAATATTGCAGTTATTTTGTTGAGAAAGAGTTTTACAATAGTTAACTTCGAAACTTCGCGTCCCACCGGTTGAGAAACACTGCTCTAGCGAACAAGAGTATTAAAAAGTTTTGGTTAGTCTAATCATCGGTGTCTACTAAACGGTCATACTTTTTGAGTAGTCTATACGATTAAAGTAAGAGTTGCAAGGTAAGGAGTGGATTGGAGATTTGAGGTCACTTGAAAAACATTCAGAGCTGAGCAGAACTGTGGCCATGCATTTTTCCACCTGAGATGAAATATAATATGTCGCCCCTTTATTTTTTTATACGTCCCTAAGGTAGGGTGAATCGGGACGACCGGCCCGAGGGGGGGGGGGCGCTTCGATATAATAGCAGCGAAAGCCAATGTTAAATTTGGTGGTAAATGCAAACAGGGTCCCGCACAAGCCGATTTTCTCCTGGCCCCGCACATCTCAAGGGGCGACCCTGATCCCAATTGTCAAAAATAAAAAGTAGAAGTGAAATGAAATTAAACTTACCTGAATTTTAAATACAGATTCCCGCAGATAACAGGTATAATGTATTTGAAGAAATGAATAAATAGGCCTTGACATCGTCCTAGTCTTCATCGACTGCATACAAGAATGTTTCATAGAAGTGCACTGGCTCCTCTGCTCTGCTTTGGGTGTGCACATCTAGAAATTCCGGTAGATTAATGCTGCTGCGCAGCCCAAGCTCAATTCAGTATGAACACTTCTTTACAGCATAGATTAGTATTCTAGGATTAAACAATATAGGAAATATTGTGAATGCTGATGGAAGATTTTCGTTGTAGAAAAGTGATGAACATTTACGGAAATATTTTCCTTGTAATCTTATTTTGTCGGCTCTTTCGAGAGACGCCTCGCCGTCTCACCTCGGCACAGCCTTTTCGAGAGATTATCCACGTCTGACCTGAGAGAAGGGACTGCGCCGGGTCATTTGAATAAGGGATATCCTCGAACGAATGGATACATGGGGATGACGTTTTATTAAGGAAGGACTCGTGCTGTGAAACAAGAACTAAAGGAAGAGTCGAGTGGATCCGTGTTAGGCCTAGGAAGGTTAATAGGTGTAGTTAAATCATTCGAAGTCCTGCCTAGGAGGCGGCTAGGTGAGAGTAGGAATTTTGCAACTAGTGGTTTTCCATGGAAGATAAACAAGTAACTTCGACGGCGAGACTTTCGGGTTAATCAGAGTAGTATATGGTGGCCAGAGATTGTTTACTGCACCCTTTTGTGAAGATGAATGTAAACAAGACAAAAACTTTGTTGATGATTTTACGGTAGACCATTTTCTTCGCGTGGGCCACTTAAAAAGGGAGTTTATCATTACGAAACAGTAGACATCATATCCATTGTCGCTTACTCGATAATTCTCCATTGTATTCCCTACTTCTAATCCATCCATCTAATCCCGTTTATGCTCGCGGGTTTTTACTGGTTATTCGCTTCTTAAAAAAGAATACGATCGTCTATAACGCACGGCCCTATGTGGAATTAAAATTCGCTTTCGTTCCTCTTCTGAGTTTCAATTAAAAATAAAATCCCGTTTACAAATGGATTTCGACATCCACCCAGACTTAACCTCCTCACCAGGAGACTCGAACTGTAAAAATACTCCTTGAACTTTTAATGGTCTGTCTATCTCTTTTTCTGATGGCCGTGGCAGCTACCGAAACACGTGTATTGGTTCATTTTTAGCTTTATAGTTAGTGGATGCTTTGGCGCCATCTGCATCAGTGAAAGTCCGTACGAATCCGGCCAGTCAACCTCTCAGTTCAGTCTGATCTGTCTAAATCCATTCCATTCGAAATCTAATGATATGAGCTCGAAATTCCGTTGGTGACGGGAAATGTAAAGGGCACTGAGTTTTAATTTAGTCCATGTAATTGTCACGCTAATATTGAGAGACCACGGCCTTTTAAAGATGATGAGTTTTCGCGATTTCATTTCCGAAAATAATTGTTTTTCCATTTCTAACGCATAATCGCGTGAAAATATTTGCCTTTTATTAATACATGGGTTTCTGTATGTAGAAGGGGCTCGAAATTAGTCAGATATTAAAAAGATTTCTGCATCATACTGTTGATCACATTACCAAAACACTATCTAGTTTAATCATTCAAGGTTTTATCGAATTTTTAAAACTATGCTACCCTTCATTAACGTACGGTCACTTAATTTTGACCTTTCTTATTATGAAAAAGGGCAATGGCTCATTTCTGTATTGTATAACGTTTATTTTTTGTTGTAATAACATTAAATTTTACATTTTTCCAAAGTATAAAATTTCCACATTAAAAGATTTTACAAGATGAGATAGAATAAGAGACATAATAAAAAAGAAAATTGTGTAGCGACGTAAAAATATTAAACGTGGAGAAAAATTCGAATTCACCAAAAGCAATAAATATGTATGTGCATGACGACGGACACCCATCTTATTGAAACAATAACCAGGAAACTCTTGATCCAATTTACAAGAATTCAATTTCAGGGGATTTTCATGTTCTTACAAAACAGTTATTTTCGCGCGTCATTTTAATTGGGACTATTAAATGGCGTTCTATGACAATTTAGATTTATTTGAGGAAGATGTTTGAATGCACCTGTGGTATTAAGAATGTATATTTGGTCGTTAGGAAAAGCAGCAGTATCATCAGCATACATAGGAGAGAGTGAATGACAATCTTGTTCATAAATTCGATTGGAGGAAGTAACTTATCTAGGAAAAAACTTGGATTTCGCTCGTTTGGAAGCAAATGGAAGCGAAGCTAATGCTGTCTTATATTGTTCTCCAAAATTAGTTCCTCCACTGGAGTTCGGCAATACTAAATTTTATATTCTTTCAGCTGGCACCCCTTTATTTAAACAACGTGATGATAGGAAGCACAGCATCTAGGCTTGAGAAGTCGCCCAGGATTTAATAAAATAATATGGACCCAGAGCAACAGCATACAAATTGTAGAGTTTTTTTGTGAAAAGTCGAAGCTGAATAATCACGTAAAGAAGCCGTGTTCAAAATTCGGCCAAGTCAGAAAGTAAAACAAAGCTGATATTAGCATCTTTTTGAGGATGGCCAAAGAAGTGGCATGTGTTGGCGTTGTCTGTGAGCAAATAGAATAATCCAAAAATTACTTTTATGTTTACATTTACCGTTAACCATTCATCCTCGCAAAGAGAAAATAATTGCTTATATTAATTAAATTTGTATTGATATAAGGAAAAATTTTCAACTGAAACTAGAATAAACAGCACTGCTAGTTTTGGAAGTATGCTGTGATTAATACCAAAGTTATATTATGAAATTCCAGGAGGAAGCAAAAGTTAACTAGTCAATCAAACGTTTGATCTCAACCGAAGATTGTCCAATTATGACCTTATTACCCGACCGATCCATCAGAAATAAATTCTTTAGAAAATCCCCAAATATAAAGCTGGCCTTGCCTAGTAGGTTTCACAAGTTTTTTTACACATTCCTTTGTGACCGTATTTTCTGGTGATGTTTTTACAACTTTTGTTTATTTTAGGGGTTCTAATTTTCTTCATGCGTACCTACTTCAGATTCCTTTTCTGTTTTTTTTAATATTTCCTCTAAAATACATTTTTAGCGGTGGAGGAAACGAAACTTTGTAGGAAAATGATTTCGTTGTCAAGGTTACGTGAATTGCGCTAAACGTAATAAACGAGAAATATATCTTTCGAGCGCGTGTTCATTTATATTTGTTTATTTTATTATCTTGAATAATGATTATTTATGTTGCTAATCATGTATATTTATTGCATATAATTTTTATGAGAGATCAGATGCAAAAAAGTACGTCGAGTTTCGATCTTTTCCTTGAAATTGCAATCGCCTGTGTGTGTATACTACGCTGGTTTATCTTGGGTGGGAGATAGGTTTGGCATGTCAATGCTGAATTTGCACAACCACACAGCCAGGTTGACCTGCGCATGAGCAAAAGCGACAGCGAACGAGCCAGATAAACGGGAACGTAAAAGGAACCTAGATAAAGCGCTCGGCGTTGTTGGACACTCCGGGCCATCCCCTCGCATCTCGCCGCCTGATAGGATATTGCGTCACCGGCGTTCGACGTCTTTTCGATTCGAATTCTTTCCTCGCGCCCCTTTGACGCTGACACGCACAGGCATATTGTACCAATGAGCTATCACCAAGAGATGTTAAAGTCATATCTAAGCTCTAAGGAATGGGGTCGCAAGGGATTTTGATAAACTTACTAGATATAGTGTAATAGAGCCGAGTTTCTTTTGTTTTTCATAGTTCCGTTAAACAGATTACGAGAGGAGCGATTGAAAATAGCTGAATATAGTTAGCCAAGATACTTTTTTGAAGAAATATGAGGTAGTGAAACTTAATTTTGATCGAAAATACAATGTTCCGTTGCATCGTTTTAAATTCTGGTGCGAATAAACATAAATATCTCTACAATTGCATATGATATAATTAAATTTCCCGAAAACCAAACTTTTGGTTCTGTTATCAATTACCTCCATACTTTTAAAAATTCAGTTTCAACGCAATCTGAGTTAAATTATTTTATACATTTTACTCTATCGTTTAAGCTCATTTAATTCCTATGCGGAATGGAAAGTGAAACTCAGTGGGCTTTTTAATGAAGATTTCCTTCAATTTTTAGCAGATTTTTATTTCTACTTCTGCGCCATTTCCTATCTTGCTATGGGGATTAAATGTGTGTTCGGTATACCTGTCATAATGACAGATTCTTGCTCAATAGGGATAATTTTTTAATCTCCAAATAATGTTATTGAGTTAGTTATTAGTTAGTTAGTTAGTTATTGAGCTACTATCAATTATCCAAATAATGTGTTTAAAAAAACATGTGCCCGTGTCGCTCGATATTTTAGCTTTGTGCGCGATGAATATTTTATTACTTACGCTTGCACATTAACATACGATAAAATGCGATTTTTATTCTCACAATTTGATGAAACATTAAGCGTAATAAAAACATTTCACAAGGTAATGGGCAATAAAATTACAACAGATACGTAACAACTGCCATATTTATTGTGAATTTTGTACAATTAAATTTCACATGGAAGATTAGAGCTTACTCCATCATTGAGTATTCCAAAGGTCAAATGAAAACGCAAGCATATATTTAAGAGTAGGTGGACCGTGATCCGTCTCCTATCAACGGTTTATTATCTAAAAATAAAGTTTTCTCTTGTTTTTATCACGGCCACGCATTTTTCCTCCATTTTATTCGTGTTCCGTGAGACGAAGGCGGGCGAAATCTTCGAAGACAATGTTGTCATCGTCGTCGTTGGTGATTGCGGGCTTAGAGCGCTCAACTGCCTTTGCCTTCTTTTCGGCCTTTGCCTCCTGATTCTCGACTGAGCCTGGAGGAAAGAAAAAAGACAAGCAAAGAAATTACGAAAATGTTGTACATATTATCCTTCCTTTTGTGCGGAAGATAGACCGTTAATATTTGGGGACGTATATGAAGCAGAGTGGAAAGAGCTAAGAGCGATTAGAAATCGTTATATCATATTAAGCACTATTAGTACTGCGATTTTATATTTTTTTATGATGAAACAATAATTTCATTTAACTAGGATATAATTTTTAAAGAATTGATATTTTAGATTTGTTTTTTATTGTGGACACCTGTTTTATCTGCACAAGTTATGAAAGGGTGACGGGCCGGGTAAAAACCTATGCTGCTTAACTCCCGAGATCGCTAATAACGGAAGTTCCCAACACTGACATCGTCATTTACTCGTTATTTTGAGAAAGAATGAATGCATTACTTTATTTTGTAAAGGATATTTCCTACGATTGCTTCATGGGGGGTCCTGCCCCCGATAAACTCCTCTTCCCCACGCCACTGACAACTAAACAAAATTGGCAAACTGGGAGCAAATAAAATTCTTTACGAAAATGCCAAATAACGCCAAAAACTTAACTCGACAGATTTTAAAACTAATTTTAAATTGTTCAATGGTTTGTCACTAACCTGGAGCCGGGTGCAGGAGCTTGAAAGGAACATCAGTCTGGAGGTCTCCACCGAGAGCACCGCAGTTCAGCTTGACACGGACGGAGTAAGAGACAACAAATCCCATAGCCTCAGACGGAGAATGGCCTTCAGCAACCAAGGTGGATGAGGCAAGGTTCACGTCTTCATCCTAAATATATGATCATCAACATTCCATGTCGACACAAGAATGATACGCACAATCATGAGTTTTTATCCATAAGAGTTTTTAAAAGGGATCATCACAGCAATATTTAAAATAATAAGGGTTAAATGTCCTAGACTCTGTTTTCGGTGTAGAAAGATATTTGGCTGCGACAAACGTTTCATTTTTAAGGTTAAACTCCCTCAGCTGTTCTACCTTGAGGTATCCATCAAGCGCAACTCCCTGGCGGTCCTTGTTGGAAGAAGCTTGCGGCACGAGGTAGAAAGACTTGGTGAGGGAAGCTCCAGGAGTGATGGGACAACCTTCGCGGGTTTCCATCTCAGCCACGTGGCGAGAGAACTGGGTGTTAACCATGGTCACTTCGCAGTGCTGTACAACCATTACCTAACCAGGAAGAAGAGAAAAAAAAATTACTTACGAATCTGAATATATCTAAAAGTTTATTTTAATTGCCATTCATCATCGCGTTTCGTTTCTGCGAACCTTCATGTTCTTGACAGTCTTTCGGGAATTGTTGCTGACGATTATGTTGGCGCAGACCTTCTCGCCGTGGTAGTAAACTTCCTTGTCCAGGGTCACTTCGAGGTTGAGTTTTCCCTGGGAGAAAGTGAATCCCTTGGAAACAAGTGAGCTAGGAAGACGGTTGCCTCGGGATGGTGGGGCATATTGGATCTGCGCAGAGGAAGAAAATAGATCGTTGAAATAAAATTTCATGCCGCAAAAGCAGAGAATAATATGTAGGTCAGCGGCTTTTATTATGGTTCGTCTACCTTCTTGATGGCAAGGATAACGGATGATCGCTTGTGGCTTTTGTCCTCAATGCTCTCTCCAACGTAGGTCTTGATGCTGTATTCGACTCCCAGAGGTTTGCCCTGGTCATCTTCTCCGGTCTGGAGGATCACGGATGAAGGGGCGTTTGGTGGGAAGTTGAAGGTGAAGGGAGTTGCGTTCGCTCCGAATTTCTTGATGAGTCGTTCCTGAGTAAAATTAATGTGATTAAACACTAAAATTGATCTTAACCTAAATCAAATAAGTTACATAAGGATCATGTATAATCACAATGATTTTATGCCTTTTTTGTTGTTAACCTTAAGCTTCAATGCCAGTATAGCTGTCATAAAACTTAACGATAGTTGCTATATTTCTACGCGACTTTGAAATTCCAATTTCCGAACTATTCGCGTGCAAATTTCTTAATCAATTAACATTATTTTATAGTTTTATGCATCTAGACAATAACCTCAGATTAACATTACTTCTAAAGTCACGCCTTTTTAACCTTGGAATAAACTTATAAAAACATTGCATTCATTGTTTTTTAGTGTTATTGGTTCTTTGTGAAAAAACAGTATCCGGAATTTTAGGAAAAATCAGTATTCGAAATAAGACACTATTTCGCAATGCAGGTTTGGATTAGGATAAAATGTTGAGAGATTTCTAATGCTCTTTACCTGGATGGGAGTCACATTTTCGTTTGGATTCGGACAAAATGTTATGAGATATATAACGCTATTTACCTGGATGGGAGTCACGTTTTCGTTGGAATCTTTCGCTGGGACGATTTGGTCGTTGGCGAGCACAAGTTCCTTGCTGAATTTTACGCCCATCACTTCATCTTCCTCTCGCCCAAAGCGGTATGTGGCTGTCAACTGCATCAACGAAGTAGAAAGTTATTTATTCCACATTTTAAAAAATAAATTGAGTATTCTGGTTCCATATATTTCAACATATAAAAATAAAGCGTGCATTTTATATTTTTATCACATGACGATGTCGCGAAATCTCAAAATGTCACATAGTTGCAAAAGTCTTTTGCTTCCCACGATATCTGGAAAAATAAGCTAAGTAATAGCAGTTGGGATTAGCTTTGAATTGGCTCCACAAGTTTATGTTTGTATTTGATGATTCGATTACTTTATTTTCTACCCAACATAAATAATTTTCAGAATTTAGATATTTCGTCTAAACATCAGAATAATAATCCTTTAAAATATTTCCTCTTTAAAATTTAAAGTTATCGTACTTTTAATTTTTTTTATTTTAAAAGAAATTATAGAAACATCTAGTATCTGATTAAATGATCCTAAAGCCGTTTTCGAATTTTATGGACGTACGTAAGGTTCTACCTTAAGTTGATCTCACCTGTCCAAAAACCTTTCTTCCCTTGAGGTAATTGGGTTCGACAACTACGACGCCATCAATGGAATCAATATGATCCAGGTGATCGACGAAGTCTCGCTTGCCGAGGTATACAGTGACTTTTCCTGCAATTAAAAAAAGAAACGGTAAAAAGATTGGCACTCGGAAGGCTGGAGGAAATTATTTCATCTGACTTTGAAACAACAAGAAAAATATTAGAGATCCATTTTATTTGGAAAATGAGGACTGCTGGTTTTGACAGTCACTTTTTGAGAAAACTTCGTAAAAACTGATTTTTCCCGATTCGCCATCAAAAGTCCGAATATTTTTTTATTTTAAAATCTACTATTCATGATCTGAAAAGGTATTTTTCTCCGTTAGCCAAAAAGCTTGGAAAAACCATATGCACATTTAGGCTATAAAGCCGCCTCCTTCAATCTTCTAATCGTGTATCACCACTGATTACGGCTACTTTGTATCCGAAAGCCGCATATGGTTTTCCTAACCATTTTATGGCTACCGGAGAAACTGTTTTTCAATTTGATTTCAGCCATATATTTCTTTCTCAAGAACTCTTTGGCAGGAAATTCAATGAACTAATGAACAAAAGAAGTTACTCGAGGATGCGACTGCAAGATTTTTTTGTGACAATTCAGCAATGGAGGTGATTTCTTTTTACCACTTTTCTTCTACAGCCGTAAATTATTTTCTGGACTCACCGTTTGGAGTGGTCTTCTTGAAGACCTTGACGGCCACCACGAAGACAAGGAAAAGAAGCGTGATCATATTTTCTCTCCTTAATACCTCGGAGGTAGAGAAGAAAGAAGTCAGTGGGTGCGGCTTCCCTTCTGGGAATCAGCGGCTTGTATAGAAGACGCAAGGGAAGTGGTGTTGACGCTACTCGGAGAGGAAAGGCCTTTTTGCCAGTGCGGATCTAGGAGCGGACGTCGGGTCTTTTATATATCTCTATGGGGCACATGTCCGGCTTTCTTTCGTCACATGATCAAATCTTTTTTTCCTCTCCTACTTTTCCCCTATTTTTACCGGATTTATGTCTGTCTTTTTGACTTTTTGACAGCGACCCATTTTAAAATCGAATAATAAAATTTCTGAATCCCTCTTTTCATATTTTCTCTTCTAGGCCAAACGGTTTTTACTGTCCATTATTTTAAATTCATAAAACTTTCTTAGATCATCTATTGACCGATATCTACAAATATTATTACCTTGCGGATTGATTCGCTTATTTGCCAAATTAGCAATCTCCATTATCGTGTACTAATATCGTTTACCGTTATTATTGGATAAATTGCAACGAATGGTTGCCATTAATTCATTGAGTTTTTATTGCTGAGGAACAGAAGGCTATGGGTTATGACAACTATACATTTTCTGTTCGAATTTTTAATAAATATAGTCCCATATGAAAAAGTACTAGCACCGATGACATCATGATTTAATTTAAAATATTTAGCCACCCTTTCGGTTTTCACGTTGAAATATTATTTGTTATCGAATAAAATATATTTTAGCCGGGATTTAAAATAAAATAATTGCGTATCGTCTCGCTTCCATTCACGTGATCTTTAAATCAAATTCAATGATATACATTCCTTCACAAAGGGCTGCAAAATGATTGTGAGGTTTCATTTCTGTGAAGCTCCTCTCCCCGCAGGATTTGTCTGGGCTCCGAGTAAACAACTTAGCCAGACGAATGGCGCTTATCTGTAGCAATATCTAGACGCCCGGAAGACAATTTTCCTTATACTGATTGCCCAGGATCCCGCGAGATCCCTCGTTCAAAACTCTCATTGTCGCAAATTAACGAACCGAGAGTTACAGTCTCTTGTCCGGTTCCATTCGTTAAACGTTCTTTTGTTTTGCCGATTTAACGACCGATAACTCTGATTAAAAAAACATGAATACTTTCCAGGTGTATGATTTTGATTCAATCAATAACAAAATTATATCTTTATTTTTAATTATCTATATTTAATGCTTTATTGTGTTAATGTTATCAATGACAATCAATTATGCCATTACATTTTATCCTCATATTTTTAACGATGAAATGACATCTATACAGGTACGTCAAAATTTTTAATATAAAGCTTTACATTAACAATAAATAATCGGATGGGCTTTGAATGTAAATTAAAGCTATGTTCTGCTGCGTTTTTTAAACTTCGTGAGCGTGTCCGAATAAATTAAAGATGAGCTTAACATATTTATTTCATGTTCACAGATAAATAATAGCACTAAGACATTGTAATGCAGAATTGACGATACCAGGGACAATTTATTCGTAAATTTACAGCAATAATGCCTGATAAAATGCTGATCATCCTCTCATAAACAAAATTTCAAACTGCCGCATTGAAATTTTAAAACTTGTACATTTCAATCGTTTTATGTAATGAGTGTGAAATTGTTTAAAAAAACTTTGGAAAGCGGAGAATAAAGGGGTCATTCGTTTTACAACGGTTTTATCTTCAGCCGTCGTTCACGTAACGTTGAGGTCGAGGTTGTAATTTCTCCATCGGTTCTGCGACCGAGTGTTGGATACAGGAGATGACCGTGCCTCGTAAAATCTTAAACTGCTAAGTGCAGAGGAGTTCATCATGCTCAAAGACATAGTAGCTTCATGAATCCATAAACGAACTGAATGTTTTACGGATCTGTCTTGTGCACTTGGACGTAGGAGGAAGACAGACACGAGGCTCGAAACCCAGTTGATTGTTTCCGTTTCATGAAAATTGAGTTTTGAATCATTTAGGAAAAACTGAAATTACTTCAAAAAAGCTAGAGATGCTTCTTTGCTGATTATATTTTAATTTTATATCTATTTAATAGCCGTATTCGTTTTTCTATTCTGCTCCTCGATAATCGTATTATTAACGATAAATGTATATTATAAAATAAAATTTCAATATATATATTTATATTTATATATATGAATGTTCGGGACCGTTTTTTCCAGAAGCATCCTATGAAAAAATATATTACAAGACATTTTTATACCCCTAGCTACATCTTGTTGATGGAAAACTTTTCAAGATTGAATATTTAACAGGTTAAAGCAAGATGTTGCTTTGTGCTTTTCTAAATTTGTTATCTCAATTGAATAACATGATCCAAATATGTCGCATATTGCTTTAAATTAAGTCTCTTATACCAGATCCATAGAATTATGTCCTGCAATACAAAGACTAGTAATATAATAGTCCAAGAGGAATATTAGCCAGAAATACAAACAAACAGAGTCTAATAAACGATTATCGACTGACAGTTGAAGGAAGAAGATGCTTTTAAAACTCACTTCTAAAACATACATTAAAGGAATGATGGCTATAAGAAGCAAACTATTAAATTAATAAGCACAAGTTAAAAAAAGAACACTTCCCGATCAACAACGTAATACCTATTAATGATCCCAATTTTCCACTCGTGTAAGCCTTTGAAAACCAATGCGTAACGAGATTTACATTTTGCAAAATCTCTACATAAATATTTTGAAGTGTGTGTTCGTTCCGTGTAAAGTCATACTTCGCAATTACCTACAGTTACAAAATTTTGCATAAACAATCCTGCTGCTTAAACTAGCTGAATGCAATACTTTTCACGTCGGAACAAGCTGGATGAAAGGTTTAATTTTTTTTTTGTTTTCCGTTTGAATAACATGGGAATCCCTCGAATTCAGAGTGTATGACTTTATTCATTAACATTTTAAAAGGTGATAGAATTGAGCTGTCGACGCGAAGTTTATACCATCCTACAAGGAATTGAATCAATTTTCTTATTCATATAGTAGAAATTTGTTTTGAATTAGAAATTGCTCGAACATTATGAAATTAGGTTTATTTTCTAATTTTAGACGATTGTATCGCCATTTTATTTGAGTTCTCCTGTATTGTTGGCTTTCGAATATATCACTCAATTTCAACGTGATTTTAAACAAATCGACGAATAACGCGAAATTTACTTAATTCATTCGCTTCTCATATTTTCTGAACATGAATGACCTTTTGCATAACATTTAAAGTTTATCTACGTCTAAAGAATTAGATCCGTCGGCTGCCAAAAAAGTTTTAATTTTATCACTACTGAAAATGAAATTTTTTTTTAAAGAATCAGCGTAATTATATAATCAAAGGTTTGATTATAGCTTATTATATTTTAGTGCATTGACTAAATATTTAAAAGTCCATTTCAAATTATGTACAGCAGTTGAAAGTTACCATTTATGACATGGCTCTACTTCCGAGTTTTGTTTTATGAACGCCTGGTACTACTCACTCGTATAAATATAAAGACGTGGATACCGAATCCCACAAATAATATATTGCTTCATCTCTAATCCTGTCTCTAGGTAATAGGATAAAGAAAAGTTAACGATCAAATATGTCTGTTTAGTACTGCCTTTTTAGTTCATTTAATATCTTCCCGTAAAATTTCAAGGGTCAAAACCTCAATTTTTAAATTAAATTAAATGTAATACTGATACCACCGGAAGATTGATTTGCAGGTTTCATTAAAAAATGAAATTCTTAATTAAAACATTTCTTTAGAAGTTTATTTTAAATTAAATTTTTACCATACATCGTCTCTACATTTTGAAGATTACTTTGTGTAGAATAAAGTTACATACCGCGACTGCCTACAGCGACCAAATTTTTTATAATGAAACCTTCAATCTAATACGTATAGATGAATAGAACAATTTTTTATCTGAAATGGTGTGTTGCCGATATAAGGGTCTAAACTTTTAATGTGTTAACCAGGCTCTCAGCTTCCTTCCAACATGTGTCCTGACAATTGCTACATATATATTGCTAAAATTAATATCTATGGAAATTGCGATTTCAAAAGCCAGGATATAAGGGATTAAAGTTTTTTAATACGTTAATCTTAATTTATTCTCAAATCTTATTCAAATTTTTTGTCTTGAACAACGCCGAGTATATTTGCTAGTACTTTATATTTCAAAACTGTTTCAATATTTATTCTCAAAATAATTGTTGTTTCCTTTTTCTTAGCGAAGATTTTATTATAAATTCGTGCCAATTGTAAAAATCAACCCATAAAGTTAAGTGCAGTAATCCGTTGAAGGCTCTTCAAGCGTTAACGTAAAAAAGCTACGATAGGTAAGCGGGACTTTCTCGAGGTGTAATTTTTTCCGAGTTACTGGCATTATTTCTATAACTTGTGCGTGGAATTTCTGGCTAATTAACCTCTTGGATTATTGGAAAGCAGATTTTTATGTTTGGGTGTCTGTATTTTTTATTCAATGAGTATCAATTATTAATTCTCAGCGTGTCATTGCGATGAAAAACAAGTTCTTTAACATCAATATTCATTCATAATTTTTGTACTTGTAGTTATTAAAGCTCTTTTATCATAAACTCTTTGTTTATTATCCATTAGAATAGTTATCAATAATCTTGAAATGGGCACTTATGGGCATTTATTACGATATTTTCACTTACGTAA
Organism: Tanypteryx hageni; assembly: GCA_028673005.1. NCBI lineage: Eukaryota > Metazoa > Arthropoda > Insecta > Odonata > Petaluridae > Tanypteryx > Tanypteryx hageni. Next base: position 52,719,447 of record CM054118.1, on the reverse strand, counting down.
ATTTATAATAGCTCAAAAAAATATTCAATAACAGCCTTTATTAATATTTTGATGTCCTGAAAGAGCAGAAGAAAAATTAATATTCGATATTTATTTTTTCTTTGAGCAAATTTCGTCCCATTTGGGTGCGTAACATCTATTGTAGGAGTTTTAAACCGGGGTTAGGTCAAAAGTTTTGAAGGGGTACGCTAAAGTGTTTAAGACCATTATTTTTCTTCTTTGTCTTTCATGCATGACTTAGGAATCAAAAGTTGTGACTAAGAATAACGATATAAACCAGAAAAGCGGAAACTGTGAATTTTAACGTTATAAACATGGGTTATCTATCTTAATACAAGTTTTGTTTTAATATCACTTTAAAATGTATTTGGGAGTACGCGACCATTAAAAAATGCTATAAGGCAGGGGTCGGCAACCTACGGCCCGCGGGCCACATGCGGCCCTCGAGAACGCTTTATGCGGCCCGCAAAGCTGTAATGAAAAAGTGATCAAGAAAATTTCTCATGGGCAATTTTATATCTTTTGAGTAAAATTATGGTCTCAAAGCCTTTTCTGGTGAAGTTTTAACGCTAGTAAATTACCTAGACTTGATTTCGTTCATATGAAATCACATAATCTCCAGAAAACTTCTGATTTATTCGCTCATCCGGCCCGCCGAGGCTTTCTTGACTCCCAATGCGGCCCTCCGAAACATTCACAACTGCAAATGTGGCCCGCCATGCAGAAAAGGTTGCCGACCCCTGCTCTAAGGGGTAAGCGACCGTTAACAAAACGCTCTAAGAGGTACGTCAGCAAGAAAAGGTTGAAACCCCATGATATATGGTTAAAATTATTGAAACTCTAACAGCGACGATACCTTCAATACAAGATATATCCTACTTTAGGACTGTTTTAAGTTTACCAAATATATCAACATCATTTTGATTATATTACAGATACCTTAAGAGTTAACTTTATATTTTCGTTGGGTTATTAAAATTCAATATCATAATGTATTCGTTTTACTGACTCTTACCCCGTTACGTATAAACTGAATTCGCTTACACTTTATTTTTCGTATCTCCAGTCGTTAAAGAAGTCTGGGAGAGGAAGAACATTCTAAAACTTTAAAAGGGTTCTTCTATGCCCACTATACTACCCACCGCCAAGAACTGAACATGGACTCTAAACTTGTAATTTACGGGCATGTGTGGTGACCACGCAAAAGGAACGTCGATTCTACGAGCACGCCAAAGTACAAGAGAACCTGTTACCAGTCTTGATACTCCAGACCGCAAAGTAATCATCTCCAGCTAAGGTACCTTGCATCCGCTTGTGTGCTTGGATGTACCTGTCGCTTTGAACGACCCAATAAGCAGCAGCCATAAACATGTTCTTTCTCGGCTCCTGTCGTGGAAAGAGTAACGGCCAATAAGGGATTAATGTTTCATTGTAATTCTTTCGCGGCATTGAATTTTCGTTAATATGTAGGTTTCCGAAAAATTATCGCAAGTCAACTTTTAGAATTTTATTTTTGCGTAGGACGTTTTAGAACGAATATCTGTATATGTCAAATTTAACACTAAATAGTTTACTCAAAAGCGTTGATCATCCGAACTAATTCAGGATGGGCCTATTTCGGATTAGGTATTTATTAAGATAATCAGAAAGTAATCTAACCCGTATAATTGAGCAATAATGGAATAAAATTCTAAATGGTCATTTACGTATAATATAGTTTCATTACATTGTGTGCAGACACGCTTTAGTGTAATGCAGTAAATTACATTTAAAATTTTTTTAACAAAATCAAGTTTTGAAGGCGAAACTTTGTAAAATTGAGGCACGATAAAACACAAGAATTTAACAAAGTTAATTCTTTTTTGTTATAATAGTTATTCAAAATTTTGATAGAATTGATTTTACGTGGCGATAAATTTCATTGGACTTATGGCTAAGATCAAAATGGTAAATCATAATTATCCTACAGCTATAAAACGGTTGTGAAAACTAAATGCGTATTTCGACAAGGCAGCTGCATTTATAAAATCTGCTATGATGGTAGGTAAAACCGAAATTCGTGTTTGGTTTTCACAAACATTTTATCGCTGATTTATTCATTCTGATTTATCAGTTTGGTCGGCCCACTTTTGCTACCTTATCTCGAAGTAGAAATTTTGTTTTCTGAGTTAGATTGATGTTCGAATAATTGAAGTTTGGGATAATCGATGTTCGCATAATATAAGTTTCTTTGAAAAGGACTCTTTCCAGAGGAAGCACTTTGAAACTTGTGTATCCTCTTATAAAAGTTTTAGTTCTTTGACGAGTTGGAAATATCCTACTTGCCAGTTCATATTAACGTTAATCACTTAGTTTATCGCGATATGCGTTATTTCAAATTTTCAAGTTCTTTTGAGATTCCGGTGGGTGCATGTAATATTCTAAAATATCAAATCATTATATTTTAATTGAATATTTTATTAATATAACAGGATTGTAAATATTATTATGTATGTATATTTTATCTTCTATTTGACTATTTATTTGTTATGTACTTACCTACTTATCCAAAAATGAAGTATCGAGATAACGTTTAACGATCAGTGGGTCGCCACTTATGGTAGCTGCTTTGTAACCGAAACGCTCAACTGGCTTTTCTAATAATTTTCAGGCTTCTAGATCATCATTATCACTTATTTAGTGGTTACATATTTATTAATTACAAATATACGAATTTTTACCAACAATCGCACTCAAGTCACAAAACATCGATAATTTTTATCTCAACACATTTTTATATACCTACGTATTACGAAGATTCAATAACTGATAGCATATAAAATGCTTCCGCTAACGTTTTCGCAAGCGTCGTCAACATTTTATTCTTGTCATCTATTTAATCAATCAAAATATTGATCGTAGAATACAGTGTAATTAGTTATAAATTTTATTTACAAATATTCATCATAAGAGGAAAGCATAAGAATATTTTTTATAAAATCTCTACAAATAAATCAATACTGACCAAGATAAAAGACCTTAGATTTGAAAGCATCATATACTAATATATGAGTGGAAGTTTGCGTGATTTCAAGCCGATATTGCATATAACTAATAGCATTAAGAGCACATAGAGAGAGAGCGTCCTTAGTAGTGCCCTAACAGAGATCATTCTTGGAAGAGTAGTTGGCATTGTGAATGTTGCGCGAGCAGGTACTACTCATTGCAAGGCCAATCCTTAATCGAAGTGAATACATATAATGCCCTTTTAATTTCTAAGTAAATGTTAATTATGTATGGTAAATAATTTCTAACAAATATGTACTTTTTCCAGTTTTCTAGCTTGGATTTAAGTGTCATCCGTATCTTTGAGGCTAGCTAAACAAATTATGCATTTAAATGACGGATTCCAAAAAAGTCATTTACGCAAAATTACCTAGGCCTCCATCTTGTGGTTTTGCTTCGCAATAATTATCTTGTAACACGGCTACATGGGCCCCGATGGATGTGGTTCCTTTCCTATTTTTCATACACGTACAGTCATAATCACCGTAGATTCCTGTCACGTGAGAGACTTGCGTAGCCGAAGTTAGGGCAATACCTTAATGCGATAAAATTAATCTTCCACTTCTGAAGCTCTAATCCAGTCCGTGACGCTTCAAATCCAGGCGGTTCATTTATTGACTCGAGAGGTATTCATTTAAAGTGAATTCCTGTATACATTCTATAACACCGGCTAAAATTTATACTTGGGTGCATGCAGGCGAGTCGAGCTAAATTACCAATTTTCGCCGTCACTTGACAAACGCTCCGATAGAATGCCGAAAATGTCGTAAACTAAGCTATTTTATCCATCTCTTTTCCGCCGAAACGTTTTTAAAATAATACTGGAGCAAAAACTTCAGGTAGATAAAAAAACTTAAGGGCCATTGATTAAAACAACATTTGAATTAGAAAAATCTCTCGAAAGTATAAGATTTATAAAAAGATCATCATCATAGGTACACTGTCGGTAAACCTGGTTCTCCATTTTGAAACGAAAAAAAAGTCTGCTATGACTCGTTTCAAAATTATTCCCAACTTTACAGCTTATGCCTGTCTGCATAGGACCTTCGGATCACTTTATTCCATCAATTTCATGCTATCCATTCTCAAGTAATTTCTCCTTTTTCTTATCTGTACAATTACTCGCTTCACTTCCATTTTTCCGAATACATCCTCGCTTCTCATCCTACCTGCCCATTCTATCTTCAGCATCCTCCGCTATGCCCACATTTCATAGCTTTACAAATGGTTCCTATCATTTTCCCGATTGTTCATATTTCCGCTCTAAGAACGATATAATTAAAAATTTCCAGAAACATATAAAACTGTAAAATATGATAAAAGTATGGACTCGTCGACCTCGACGATTATAGGCACTCGTTTAAGTGCGTTCGTTTTTTTAAAAACGTTCGAAAGGTTCATTTTGTTTATAAAGGTGGATAGCGTAATAATAAAAAATAATTCTTCATTTTATAATTTTATTTGCAAAACAAAGGAGATAGCATAAGATGCACATCGTGAGAAAACGTTAGATTTTCTAAAATGTCAGGACATGTACAATTTCTCAATTAAAAAGAGCGCCCAAACTTGGTGAAAGAAGATTCTACCGTAAATAAAATTGGAAAATAACTTAATTACGTTTTCTCTAGGATGTTCTGCGCATCGCTTGCCCGCGTGATCACATCTTAAAATTCTTTACGAAAGAAACCGTTCCATATTACACGTTAGCATCCCTCGGCTATCATTTTTAAGCTGACAAGCATTTTTGAGGGAGAATTTCGGTTTTGGTGGTCAAATGTTTTCTGTGGGGTGATAGCTTGGGCGACTTTTGAACTCCTTCTAGTTGTTAAGTGGTAGGGTGATCTCAAACTTGTTGTTGGCCTGGTCGTTATATTTTCTCTCCGACTCGTGAGTCCTCCTTTATTCGTGTTCGGTGAGGCGAAGGCGAGCGAAGTCTTCGAAGACAATGTTGTCGTCGTCGTCGTTAGCGTAGCAGGAGTTCTCATAGCGAGCTCGCTCGATAGACTTGGCCTTCTTCTCGGCGTTGGCGCTTTGGTTCTCGACGGAGCCTGCGGAGAGGAGAAGATTTAAAAAATATATTAATCTGAACATTAAATGCTGAGTTGATAGCGTGGAGACCTGAATGGTGCAGTGTTGAGATCGCCAGCGCAATATATCCGAGTAATCTTCTAAAAATTAGTTTAGATCCATTGACGCTTTGATTCACATGCTATATGAATGTGCTCCATACAAAGAGGTCAGTTACATGTAAATGAATGAAATATATATATAGAGTAGAGATTTCTTATTGTACAGATTTTGGGAAATGGTCGTATCGATTATTAATTTGTATTTGGAGAATTTGATATCTTTTAAATTGAGATGATATATCATTAGCTGTATTTAATATTTTTTTAAGAATGAATTTAATAAGCTTCATAAACAGGCCCTATTGATATTTTTTAATTACTATCAGCAAATTTTCTACTGAATTTAGCGGATTTTGATTCTTCATTCTACGATACGCTATTAGATGTCTTCATGCTGCAAAAGCGTTATATGGATTTGCGGTTCAGTAAAGAATTTGTTCCGACAATTAGATGATTCTCAAAATCGCTAACCGGGAGCTGGGTGAAGGAGCTTGAAAGGAACATCGGTCTGCAGATCTCCGCCAAGAGCGCCACAGTTCAGCTTAACACGGACGGAGTAAGAGATGACAAATCCCATTGCCTCAGATGGAGCCATGCCTTCTGCAACCAGAGTGGAGGAGGCAAGATTCACGTCTTCATCCTGAAAAAATCGATTAAATTCATATCAATGCATTCAAACTCGTATGTAAACAGAATTGCCAAAGATATTGATTAACCTTGTTTTCAAAAGCTAAGTAACCGGGTGATAGTTTGACATTCTTTTAAACGAGTGATATTTAAATAAAATATATCTATGAATAAATGACATTGGATATTGTAGTGTTGGGGAAACAAATTTCAAGTATAAGTAACATTCATCAAATTGAATCACCTAATTGTTGACTACTGTATGGAAAAAGATAAATTAGCGTTACCTTTTTGAGCTTACATAGAGATGAGAGTTTTAATTAGCATTGTATAGAGTTGACTTGTGTCGCATCCGTAGTATCCACGGTTTCTATACCAACCTTAAGATGTCCATCAAGTGCAATTCCCTGGCGGTCCTTGTTGGAAGAAGCTTGAGGCACGAGATAGAAAGACTTGGTGAGGGAAGCTCCAGGAGTAATGGGGCAACCTTCGCGGGTTTCCATCTCAGCCACGTGGCGAGAGAATTGGGTGTTAACCATGGTCATTTCGCAGTGCTGGATAACCATCACCTGCAAAGGAAAGCGATAAAAATACGCGTTTATGAACCAGCTTGAACGAGCAATCATTCCGTAACTGAACTCATGTTCCGCATTTTACATCAACAAACCTTCATGTTCTTGACTGCCTTTCGGGAGTTGTTGCTGACGATTATGTTGGCGCAGACCTTTTCTCCGTGGTAGTAAACTTCCTTGTCCAAAGTCACCTCGAGGTTCAGCTTCCCCTGGGAGAAGGTAAATCCCTTGGAAACCAGGGAGCTAGGAAGGCGGTTTCCTCGGCTTGGTGGGGCGTATTGGATCTACATCGAAGATGAAAAATTATCGTCAACATCTCGAACTTCTTTCGCTTTAGAAATCTATTAATCGCAAAGTTTATTCGTCGAATCGTCACCTTCTTGATGGCGAGGATGACGGATGATCGCTTGTGGCTCTTGTCGTCGATGTTCTCTCCGACGTAGGCCTTGATGCTGTATTCGACTCCCAGAGGTTTTCCCTGGTCATCCTCTCCAGTCTGAAGGATCACAGATGAAGGGGCGTTTGATGGGAACTTGAAGGTGAAGGGAGTTGCGTTTGCTCCGAATTTCTTGATGAGGCGGTCCTGTTGAAACCCACGGAATTACATATGCGTAATAAATCATGTATATAAAGTTACAGGAAGAAAAACCTTAATGTTTACTCTTAAAAGAACAATAAGACAAAGAGTAATCCTGATTATTCTGTGGGTAGGTTATCGAGGACGGACTTTTATCCAACGGCCGATTGTTTTATGGAGTAAATATAACCATTTAAGGAATCGTTGATTTTTATTTTAAAAAGTTAGCTCTGCCATTTTCAATGACGCCAATATAATAAAATCACCTCTACAGCATGTTTAGTAAGAAACCCGAATATATTTCGCTTATAACTTCCGGGGAAATATGACGTTGCGCCACAGATCTCAGAACATTAACAGATTAAAATTTCTGGGCATAAAGTATTGTTATTTTAAAAATTAAATATTTAGAATTAAAAAATGTCTAAATTGTTTTAAATGGCCTTTTATGCGGTGTATTCATAAACTATTCGAGATAATACCAACCAAAGTTTATGCGATAACACAATTGTTTCCTTCGATTTTTCCTATTGATATGGGCTACTTAGTCCCATTTCCCTCACCTGGATGGGCGTCAGTTCTTGTTTTTGGTTGTTCTGTGGGACGATCTGTCCGTTGGCGATCACCATCTCCTTGCTGAATTTCACTCCCATTACTTCGTCTTCCTCTCGCCCGAAACGGTATGTTGCCGTCACCTTTTTTCAAACGAGAGACGCTCATTTATTTTAATTTAAGATATTCGCGCAGGTATCCGCTCATTGAGTTCTATATGGTACGTCAATGGAGAATCCGCTCAGAGTTCATTTCAATGAGTGGCTCCTTGTTCAACGATTTTTGAGGCTCACCTGGCCGAAGACCTTCCTTCCCTTGAGGTAATCGCTCTCGACAACGACGACTCCATCGATGGGGTCGATGTGGTCCAGATGGTCTACGAAGTCACGCTTGCCGAGATACACCGTGACTTTGCCTGTTTAGACATATGATGGGAAAAATACGAGTGTTCGCATAAGTCCTTGAAATTCTTGATGACTGACGAATATATTATATCGCCTTAGAATTCTTTGGGAAATTCCGTATCACTAAAGAGAAAAAGTAAATCTAATACTTAAATTATTTATAACTTGTAACCTAGTGTCGAATTCGATCGCGTTCGTCTGATTCTGTAACGGCATTGGTAATAATAAAAAAATAGTTCTGAAATTGGATTCAATTTTTTTCTTTCCAGAGGAAAGTTGAGGTCATCAAGCTCTTTCGCCGATTTTTATGTTATTTCAGAATCTTATAAAGGAATTATGTGATATGTCAATCGCGATCGCGATAAAGTGCCGATAGAAGTCATTTGTCCAACAAAAATCTCATTTTTATGCGTCACAAGTTACAACCCTGTGAGATATAAGCTTCGAGATGAATGTAAAAAATAATTACCAATAAAAAAATTGCATTCAAATACAGACTGAGGATAAGGAACATTGCTCCGGATAAGCATTCGCAAATATTTCAGATTTTACCCTGTTTTCTTCAAGACATTCAAATTAACCCGAGAAGAAAAGACATTTTATCGCGATATGAGACCATGTGAACATATCTCTCAGGAAATTAAAATTATGCAGTAACTATAGATTGACATACTTATAATTTAATTAAGCCATAATACTATAATATTATTAATTCGCGAATTTAACTTTATAGAGCTTACTCAATGGATAAGATCGAAAATTTTAGTAAACATAGTAAGCATTTTTCACCGCTCACCATTAGGAGTTGTTTTCTTGAATACTTTGACGGCAACCACGAAAACGAGGAACAGCAGCGAGATCATGCTTCTCGGGTTGCGATGCGAACGCAGAAGGAACAAGAGAAAACGATGGCGGCACAACTGGGAAAAGGAATATCACTATGGGGAAGGCCTCCCTTCGTCTACTGTTCCCTCGGAGTCGCAAGAACCAGCACCCTACGGTTCTCAAGTTGCCAGCGGGTCCCTTATATACACCCAAGGAGCACATGTCGGGCTTTCTTTCGTCACGAATTCTCTTCCAAAGCCCCTCTCCCCCTCCTCCGCGTACTCCTAGTTTGCATCTGCTTTAGTCATACGATGTTTTTCCATATCGTTTCAAATGAGATATACTCGGTCATTTAAATTTCAAATAATTCTCACTAGAGAAGCAAAGGAAATAATTAGAAATTTTCTTGACAGTTGGAATACAACTTACATTAGGAATACAGTTTTTAGTATTATTTGAAGGCTAAATATTTGATCTACGGTTAACCGTTTGTGTTAATGAACAAAATTAGATTTAATATAATATTTTCTATGCGATGTTTTTCGGTATCTGTGCCATTTACATCATCGTTAATATCAAAATGTAATTTTGGAGAAAATGAATACAGAAATGTTCTATACATTTTTTGTTTAATTCATAAGAGTTAACTATTATCGTTTTCATTTTTCCGCTAACATATTTGTATTCATTCAACAGGCACTTTTAATCTTTAACCGAAATTATGTTTTTCTTGTCTTCCAATTCTCTTTGTGTGCGATTTAAAAATAGTAAATTAATTTAAACAAGGTTAGCTTACTGAAAATTTCTTTATTTCCATCCTTGGCTTCTTTCTCGCAAATCAAGAACTAACTGCATTTATATGTTTTACCTTCACTTAATCTCGCATTAATTACCTCCTGGGCACATAAGAGAAGTTTGAAAAATATGTAATTTTTTATATCTTTTGGCTTTTAAAATGTCTCGCAAAGCGGAAACAACAAACTCACGACCTAAATTCTTAACTGTAGTTCCATTCAAATCAAATTTAATGATATTCAGAAATTCTCAAAGGACAGTAAAAGATTATAAGGCTTCTTAGAAGATAAGTTCTGGAGTACGCTCTACTGGTCGGCAACATTCTCAACTATGAAGGTGCAACTTAAATTATTGGGAACGTGAGGGGCGCATAAAGCAACAAGAGTATGTACCAATATTTATTTTTTTAATATATATATATATATATATATATATATATATATATATATATATATATATATATAAGAAAAGGCTTTATTAAAAAATTTATTATAAATCGAATATGAAAAATAGTTTAATGTGAAACTTGGCACTGCAAATCATCAGCCAACTTGCTGTAATTTGGCACGTAACTTGCAAGAGTATGTTGAAGCAAAGTAAGAATATATATTCACGGCACATTATTTTTAATAAGGGATTTTCATCAACAAAATTCCAAAAGTTTTCATCATTCTGCTGTGATTTTAAAATAATATCATTCTGTATATTTATTATTTCCAATTCTAAGTCTTAGGCGTTAATGATGTTCAAGTAGATTGCAATAATAACAGACCTACCATTGTCCGTAAAATTGAAGAGATTAACGAAAAATGTCACAATTTGTCTGTTTAACTAATGTTCTCTTTTCGGGCAGCGTGCGGTTGGTAAATGTCCCGCGGGCGCCGCGGCGCCAGCGATCGCCGCGTTGCCTACCTCTGCTCTAGTCTATTAGGGAGTACTTACAAATGGAGCGCATGTTTGATTCATAGTTTTGTGGGAAAAGGTCAAATATCGTGTAGGAGTTCTTTGTCCAACGATCGAAGTTTAAGTTGCTTTATCTATCGAAACGATTTTGGAGTGTCATTGTTTTCGAAGGGAAATATACTAACGGTTTCACTGAATTTATTTTGACGGTTATTTTTTACCTTTCCCATAAAGGTGGCAAGTGCAGAGCGATCTTTTAGTAAATTATAATCATTAGAAACTATATTCACTTAACGATGTGTAATGAGAGTTTCAACGATTTTAGTTTATTAAGCATTGAAAAAGATATCGTTAAAGAATGTGATTTTTCTGATGTTTTTGAGAATATGGTATTACAGAAATTCCATATGTAATAATTATTGTAATTAAAATGTAATTTGTTTTTATTAGTATATTTATATTTTTGTTCCAAGCAATATTTTTTAACCACCTCTGAAAGTACACGTCTCTCTAAGCTGTAACATTGATGTGTAAAAAATGGCAGGTTTATTTTGACAAAAACTTGCTTGCATCCGGGCCTACGAAAGTACTTTACATCAGAAGTTACCTAGAAATCCTGTGGCCTCATATTAGTGAAAATCAAGTCTAAATAATTTACTAGCGTTAGAACTTCACGTGAAAATATTTTAAGACCATAATCTGGCTGAAAAAATATGAAATTGTCTATGTAAATTCTACCAATCGTTTTTAAAAAATAGCTTCGCGGGCCGCATAAAACTCTCTCGGTGGCCGCATGCGGCCCGCAGGCCGTAAGTTGCCGACCCTTGATTTATACCATCGGTCCAAATAGTATGTTCTTTCCAGAACACCTAGAATCACCTTTCCCCAATTTTTAGAACACGTGCAAATTCAAATAATACTCAAGGTTCGAGAGATTTTCGCCACTACCCGAAACTACACGTAAAAGATCCTTTCAGAAAGTACGACACCACAGACAAAAATACTCCAATAAAAGACATCGTAAAACGGGATATTCTCTTATTTCTGCATTTCTGAAATTTTGCTCCTTGCGAAAATATGCCTTGTCCCAACGATGTATTGGGTATGCCCCATCCCCCTTCTTTAACTCCTATATCGATAGCAAGTCTTTGGCAGGATCCTGTGTAACGCTATTTCTTTTATCTATTGTATGTATTCTTCTTCTATATCTATGCCCTATTTCTTTTATTTGCTATCGCCTTAATTCTTTTTCCTCGATTAAGAAACACTTCAACGTTTTTTATTCCAATTCCTATTTCTGTTAGACATATGCAGTATGTCCAAATATTTGGTAACAACGAAAGCACAATACTCAAGAAAGATCGGTTTATCTAAAGTTTAAAAAGGCACGATGATGCCTTTTTCTTTCTCAATTACTTTTATGATTTTTCTCTAATATTTATGATTCTAAAATTATTTGAAGTTTTATGGTTTAGCAAAATTCTGTTTTTTTTCTTTTTGGAACTTTTTTATCTCGTAATTGTTATTTTTATTTAATTCGTAATTTTTAGACATTCTTTACCAGCGAAGCGGGAGTAGCAGAACGCCTTATGGGCACGTCTCGTCCGTCCATCTGTCAACTTTCATCTCCTAAACCGGCGGGCGGATTTCAATTAAATTAAGTAGGAGTGATCTTTGTTAAAATGTACCGCCCAATTGTGATTTTGAACTGCATCCGCCAATTAGAACTAGCACTTTATCATCATCATCGTCATAGGTAGTCTGTCCGTGGACAGATCCGTAGACAGGTCCGTGATTATTCATAGTTAAAACTTGTTCTACATATACTCCTATTTTCCGCTATCCTCTTCATATCTTGATAACTCTCTTTCCCTTTCAAATCGTCTATCAGCTGAAACCTTTTCCTGCCTCTTCCCTTTTTCATCTAGTTTTCCTTCTAGCACGTCTTTAGTCATACTCTCTCTCCTCAGGTAATGCCCAACCCAGTTTGCCTTCCTCTTTCTAATAGTCTTTAAATAAAATCATTCGCTTCTCTCCTACTCTTCGTAGCACTTCATCGTTTTTCATCCTATCTGTCCATTTTATCTTCAGCATTCTCCTCCAAGTCCACATTTCAAAGCATTTCAAGTATTTGATATCATTTTTCCTTAGCGTCCATGTTTCTTCCCCGAACAAAGCTATACTCCATACCAGGGGCGCACCGAGAGGGGTGGCTGACGGGCTTCAGCCCCCCTTAAAATATCTCTTACTGGCCTTGTAAATGTGTATTTTAACAGGAAATATACTCTTTTGACTTTTTATATTTCTCTCAGTTTATAATTTATAATCATTATACAGATACTTCTTGAATTACGCATATCGTGCGAAGTTTCTAACAACTAGCAATCTACCCATGTATTTTTAGGGCTGAGCCCCTCCCCGAGAGAAAATCCTGGGTGCGCGCCTGCTCCATACATAGCATTTTATGAAACTCTTGCGGATATCTTCCCTTATATTCCCCGTAAGTAGGTGTTTCTTTCTCCTGAAAGCCGCTTTTGCTTTTCCTATTGTAGTCCTGATCTCATCCGTACATTTTTCTTCTCTTGTTATGATGCTTCCAAGGTATTTATAGTCTGAAACTTGTTCTAAAGGCTTTCCTCCAATTTTTCTGTATTTATTTCCATACAGTTTATACAAGCCCTTAAATAAACGTATACTCGTATCTCGTTACATGACATACGTGAAGCAAATATTAAATACGATATATTTCTCTCCCTAGCTCTTATATGATCTGTAAGGTATAGATTAAAGAAAATTTATTCGAATAGAGAACTTCATTTACCACAATAAAGTACGCGGGGCAACATATTTACGAGTTATAGTTTCGGAGATAAAAAATCGAGAAAATCCCGAACAAGACGGTTCTCTCGGCAAACGACAATTGAAATCCATGTATTTCTCCCCCTAGTTCTTATATAATCTCTAAGGTATTGATTAAAAAATTTATTCAGATAGAGGACTTCATTTACCACAAAAAAGACCGCGGAACTACATAATTACGAGTTATAATTTCGGAGAAACAATTGTGAATCACTCAATCTTTCGATACCGTTTCATACGTATTTCCCATAGAGTACGCCTTTGAAATCTCTGTGTATTCAATTTATGGAGTATACTTTTCCATCCTGTTTACTTTCTCCATACGTAGTATGTATAGGAGAAAGTATTAACTCTATTTCGAGATTTCAACGGAAATACACTTTTTGAGGCCTTCTGAACACGTTTTGAATATTTTCTCGATGATTTCTGTAAATAAAAATTTTACTTAGGTGCATTAAATGAATATGTTATGATCATATTTTTTTAATTATTCATTTTTTTATCCATTTCTTTCTTCGACTTCATATATATTGTGATGATGATAGTTGAAATTCAACCGCCAACATGCATCGACGAATTTCACAGAAAAATGTGGTTATTTTTACCTATTTGTTAATTTATATTGGTTTTGTTACTTTTTCATACAGTTTTTAATGGCCAATGAAATTCTGGTTATAAAGTTCAATTTTTTGCTATTACCCTCTAATTTACATTCTTACTGCTTTGCCGTAAGTGCACTGTGCGGATTGACCTTGAATTTAAATGTTACTCCATATCTAAAAATATTTACAGCGGCTCGTATTGCAGCTTGTTTAGCAAAGTAAACTATTAACAGGCGCACGACTTCCAAGAAGATCCAGATTTTAATGGGATCATTGCGGAGTGAACAGAGACAGTATCTAGAATCCGAGAGTCGAGAAACCTTAAAATTCAGGCAAACCTGTCGTCTGCGAAGGTCGAGGCTGAAAAAACAAGGCTCATATGCATGTTGTTACGTAGGTAACCGTAATGAATTTAGTTTGATGAGGCATAAAGCGAGCGAGAATTACCCACCAAGCAAGAAATTATTTCATAAAGTCTGCAGTTATTTTAGGTGGCCACGATAAATAAGACAAGGAGAACACTGGGTTTTTCTATAGGTGAACGGAAAAGGGATCAAACCAAACACAGGAAGGAAACTTTTATTGCCATTCTCCGATATTAGGCGCCATAAATGCAATCGCTTCGCTCCTTGCGAATCGGACAGCAGTTAGAACGACAGAAATTCTCGTAAATATCGCTATGATTTAAATATACGAGGGTTAAATACGTGGGTATTCGTATATAATTAAAAAAAATTGTTTAAAGTGGCCAATTGCAAGAATTAGAGCAGCATGGCTCAATTTCCAAACATAAACAATAAATGTTACTGTTTATACGCTAATGTGTATGGATCAACAGTCCATTACTAAAGGATAGTTTAATGCAGGGGTCCCCAAACTACGGCCCGTGGGCCACATCCGGCCCGCGCAGTGATATGATCCGGCCCGCCTAATCAGCAAGAGTATTCATTAGATATAATTCATGATATCTAAACGACATTTTCCGAGTGCTTGGGTGAAATATACTTTTAATATAAGCGAATTACATATTAAAGAATCGAAAAAATTCTCAAAACTTGCTCTTTGAAATTTTCACACGGCCCGATTAGTCATTTGAAATGCCGTATGTGGCCCGCACAGTGAATCACGGAGCCTCATGTGGCCCTGTCAGTAAAAATTTTGATGACTCCTGGTCTAATGGAAACAAGAAGTCCAAACCAGGACTAATGAAGGCTGGTTTCCCAAGGTTGACGTCCCGAATTGGCTACTTATACTGACAGGAAATGTTTCCGTATGTGTTCGTCATTCCAAGGAATTCTCATACCATAAATACTACTTGTAGTTCATAGTTTATTAATGATAGAGAAAAATTGGAAAACAAATTAATAGAGTATTATCAGGTTTACAATGCTAAAAACAATGTAAAAATCTCTTTCTGACATTTTTTATGTATTTGTTTTAACAAATGAATTTAATAAATGTTACTGCTTATACGCTAATATGTCTGGATCAACTGTCCACTGCTGAAGAGTAGTCGAGCGGAAAAAATAACCCATTTGTTCACTCGTCTATGCTCAATCCGAGTTCGGTAATAATGGTCTCCATGGCAACAATCCGATAAAATGCGAATTAAAACGCAAAAATGCCGTTTTAGTCCGAACTCGGATTGAGCATAGACGAGTGAACAAATGGGTTATTTTTTCCGCTCGACTACTCTTCAGCAGTGGACAGTTGATCCATACATATTAGCGTATAAATAGTAACATTTATTAAACTCGTTTATTTAAAAAAATACATGCAAAATATAATTTCAGAAAGAGATATTGACATTGCATTTAGTATTTTAAACCTGATAATGCTCTGTTAATTTGTTTTCCAATTTTTCTCTATCATTGATAAACTATGAATTACAAATGGTATTTATGGTATGAGAATTCTTTGAAATGACTAACACATACTGAAACATTTCCTGTCAATATAAGTAATCAATTCAGGACGTCAACTTTGGGAAACCAGCCTGTATTAGTCCTGGTTTGGACTTCTTGTTTCAAATAGCAATTCACGCATCACTGCGCGAACGTTGTAGTACTCAAAAAATAATGTTCTGCACGAGTAATACCTGGGTTTTAAAATATAGAACGTGATGAATTAACTGTTGTGCCAAAGAAAATAATAAAATTAGTTTTCCGGAAACACCTATAAACTATTATCATCTGTAAAAATAATTATACGAGCTGCCTTTGGGGTGAGGTTAAATGAAAATATAACATATTACATGTTACATTTTCAGTTAACTTATGATCAGAGTTGCCCCCAAACGTTACCTTTAAATGACATTCTTTTTCGTTTCCTTTCGTGTGCATTAAGTAGATAATGTAAAGGCACAACCGTCAATAAATACCACCGGAAATAAGTGCAGATATTTCAAATTTTATTTTCCTCAAATTTAAAAGTACAATCCATATTTACTGCTAAGAGCCTTTTAAATAAGTTCCGAGCTGTTTATAATCTGAAAGCATTCATTTTATATCTAAACATAAGGAATCCAGGCAATATGGCTACTGCATATATTGCTGCCGCAATTAAATTTTATTATATCTTTATCGCCTTCGTAATTTTAACTGTTCTGCCAACCTTTAAGGTGATAGGTGGATTTAAATGAAATTGTTTTGATGCGAAATTCAAATAGGTACCTGTAGGATAATTTACTTTTTGATGATTTCAATAAAAAGGAACATTTGTTTGAATAACGATTCGGGTGCATTTGAAGCAGAAAAATTTGGTTTGTGCGAAGCTGGAAATCGATCATTTCCCGGTTGCTATGGATGCCACCAAAATCAACATTTAATAAACATGGACGTCAAATTTACTTTCGTCGACGCGAGTAAAAAGATATATTCCGGATTCGATAGTGATGAAATGCAGAAAATGTTATTGAAATGGTTTGTATATGTCAATAACGCATTACGAAAATTAACATAAATTTTAATGCCAAAGGTAATAGTATTAGTGGATTACTTGTAGGTCAATGAAGGATCGCATTAACATCCAAGCTTATTGTTTCAACGAACCATTTCATGTATATCATAAGACCGAATTCATCAAGGTTTGTTTATTTTTTATTGTAAATATACGTTTTTTGATAGAAACATATTTTAACTATAGAAAATTCAAATTTCAGGCATTTTTCGGTGACAAATTAGTGGCTTCCACTTTATTGAACGTTACCACAAAAAATGAATGGGTCCCAGTTGGTAATTGAGTAAAAGTTAAATATCAAGCATTATGCTTGAGTGGGTAATAATTACAATATTTCTCATCTATGATTTAGGAACTACAGCTGAAACTGTAGATATAGAATCAATACCATGTACTGTGACTTCGATGAATTTTTTTGATCGCTTAAAGAAACCTGGAAATTTGGCCTCCTGCAATGGAAACCTCAAGAAATGCCTTGGAGAACCAATTTGTGGTTTTGAAGTTTGGGATGAATTGAGGAGGGTAATTATAGATTATGTAAAACATTGTCTTTTAGTTTGAAATATATTTACAAAGAAATTCAGAGACCGATATGATATTTTCTAGCATACCCATCATCAAAAATCGCATGCTTTCATTAAGCTTGTGGTTCCTCTCATTTATGTTAATCCAAAACTTAGGCATTAAAAATAATTAAATAAATAGCTGTTAATATTTAACTGCTAGCATAAAGGTCTTAATTTAAATTCCAAGTAAAAATTCTAGATGGAGCTGGTCTCTGTTATTTAAGTTTCTCTAGTAAAAATATTTTATTTGTAATGTTAAGTGCTTAGCACAGCTAATAAAATTTCATTTGTCACAATCATAGACAGTCCTATAGCTAGGGTATGGCAAAGATGGCATTTGCCATTGGCACCACTTGCAAAAGTCACCAAACATTCCTGCAAAAAGTTTATTTTTCCATAAATAAATGTTAATTTAATTATCAAATGTTAAAGTTATTTTAAATAAAAATACCACTCCTTAATTCAAATTGCAGGAAAAATAATATTCTACATCAGTGGTGCCCAAACTTTTCTAATGGCAGGCCACATGAGTGGTTGCGAATTCCTTCGTGGGCCGCATTGGAAGTTGCAAATTCTTCAGCGGGTTAGAGTTTAAATCAGAAGTTTTCTATATATTCTGAGGTACCATACAAGTGAAATTCAAGTTTAAATAAGGTTTTCATGGCTAACATTTCAATATTTAAAGTTTTATTATTAGAATTTTTTTTAAATGTATGAATTTGTGTTAAATTTTTCGCCATAGCTTCACGGGCCACACAAAAACCCTTTGCCGACCTCATTTGGCCTGTGGGCTGTAGTTTTGGCCCCACTGTTCTATATAACTAGGGTGCTTCCTAAAATTTTGCCATAGATGCCATCAGGCATGGATTTAGGGTGTGCTATGCCCCTAGGCAAAAGCAGTTTGCAAGGATCCTAGGTGATAGAGGTTTGTGGACTCACAGCTTGCAAATCCCAAAAACATGTGCGTAAATTTCGTATAGGAAAACACTATCAAATTCTTATTAATTTCTTTACATATATAGGTATTTACAGTTAACACGTTGAACGCTGACGTAAATTATAAAGTTTTTACCGGTGACTGACTTTTTTTACTTTTAATTTATTTTAATTAGTGACGTATGTTTTCTAACTCGGCTTTATTGTATCAATATCACCTTCAAAACATAAAAAATTAGTAACAAAAAAATTTCATCATCATCATAGGTAGTCTGTCCGTAGACAGGTCCGTGATTATTCTTGGTTAAACCTGGTTCTCCAAATACTCCTATTTTCCGCTGTCCTCTTCATATCTTGATAACTCTCTTTTCCTTTCAAATCGTCTATCAGCTGAAACCTTTTCCTACCTCTTTCCCTTTTCCCATCTAGTTTTCCTTCTAACACGTCTTTAATCATACTCTCTTTCCTCAGGTAATGTCCAACCCAGTTAGCCTTCCTCTTTCTGATAGTCTGTATAATCATTCGCTTCTCTCCTATTCTTCGTAGCACTTCATCGTTTTTCACCCTATCTGTCCATTTTATCTTCAGCATTCTCCTCCAAGTCCACATTTCAAAGCTTTCCAGGTATTTGATGTCATTTTTCCTTAGCGTCCATGTTTCTGCCCCATACAATGCTATACTCCATACGTAGCATTTTATCAACTTCTTGCGGATATCTTCCCTTATATTCCCTGTAAGTAGTTGTTTCTTTCTCCTGAAAGCCGCCTTTGCTTTTCCTATTCTAGTTTTGATCTCATCCGTACATTTTGCCTCTCGTGTTATGATACTTCCAAGGTATTTATATTCTGAAACTTGTTCTAATGGCTTTCCCCCAATAGTTATGTTCAGGTTCTCTTCTTTACCCGATATTCGAATGACCTTGGATTTTTCTGTATTTATTTCCATACCGTATTTTCTACCTGTTATCACTAGTCTATTTATCATTTTTTGTAGCTCCTCTTCCTTTCTTGCTAGAAGTACTTGATCATCTGCGTATTTTACTGTTCTTATAATCCTTCCTCCAATTTTGAAATCCCCTGTGCCTTCTAAAGCTTCTTGCATTAGACTTTCTCCATATATATTGAATAGGGTTGGCGATAGGCAGCAGCCTTGTCTTACTCCTCTACCGATATTTATTCCGCAGGTGTCCACATTCTCAAACCTGACTTTTACAACTTGATTCTCATATAGATTCCTAATCAGTCTCCTGTCTTTCCAGTCTACACCTATATCCTTTAATATCTTCATCAACTTTACCCAATTTACTCTATCAAAGGCCTTCTGCCAGTCTACGAAACATGCGCAGATATCTTGACTGTACTCTATTGCCCTTTCTGATATGATTCTAACTACTCCTATAGCATCTCTAGTTCCTAGTCCTTTTCTGAAACCGAACTGATCTTCCCCTATTATTTCTTCTGCCTTTTTCTCCAGCCTTTTATTAAGAATCCTCGTGATGATCTTCGATGTGTGTGACAGAAGGCTTATAGTTCTGTAATCTTTACACTGCATTGCCTTTGGCTTCTTCTTTAGAGGGATCATTGTTACTTCTAGGAAATCCTGAGGCCACTCTCCCGTGTCGTAAATCTTATTAATTAATTTCGTGATCGCTTTTAGTCCTTCTGATCCTATGACTTTAAGTATCTCAGCCGGTATTCCATCGCTGCCCGTGGCTTTCCCCTTCTTTAGTTCCACTATCGCCTTTTCTACTTCGCTCTCCATAATACTTGGTCCTAAGTTGTCTTCTTCAATGTTTTCTTCGTCTTCAAGTTGTATTTTTGCCGCTCCTGCCTGTTTGCTGTATAATTCCTTAATGTATTCTTCCCATACCTGTGCTACATCCTTTGTTTCTGAGACTATCTTCCCATCCGTATTCATAATTCCTTTACCACAAATTCCATTAGACTTCTTATCTTCTAATTCCAGTGCCCTAGCGTACATCATATCGTACCGTCCTAACTTCTCCATCTGTTCTATTTCATCGCATTTTCCTTTTATCCAATTTTCTCTAGCTTTATCTGTTACCCTTCTCAACTCATTGTTTATACGCCTATAGTTGGCTCTACCTTCTTCACTGTTAACGTTTTTCCATTTTCGTCTCTCATCCATTTTCTCCAATTTTCTTCAATAAATTCGTAATTAATAAGAAAATAAAAAATACCTTGTCTGTAGTTTTATAGACAAATTATTAACTAAAATAAAATAAGAAAAAATAGGTAACTTAACTCTCAAATTTTTAATGAAGAGTATTGGACACAATGCCCACAATGACTAAAAGTGTAAAATTGATGCATATAAAGTAAATAAAAATATAAAAATATATGAATTGTGCTTAAAAATGGTTGCAAAATACACACAAAAAATGCTGAAAAAAACGGTGAGTTCAAATTCAAAATGGTAGTGATCCAGACGAAGGTCGAGTGCTAACTGACGACTGGAGAGGAAAAGGGAATGCCTTACGCTGGCTTTCCCCCATATTAACCTGTTAGGAAAGGCAAGGGACTTGGGCATTAATTGATGTCCACTGCCGCCCAACTGCACTGCGCTGGGCATCAATTAATGCCCACCGCATCCAACATGTTAAGTGGGTGGGCTTCTGAGGTCTATGTCAATCAGAGCTCCATGTCTTCGAGTGGAACCCTTAGAAATGATTATTTTTTTCAATGATATCCATCAGTTTGAGACGAAACTGTCTCGTTTTACATTATTCTCTCGTAATACTAAAAGTACTTGAAAATAGTTAAACGATACGATATCCTTGGTGACACTGCTGCTGCCAACCACAAATCAAATAGCATACACTGGATAAATGTCACGAAATGTACTAACAATTATATTGCAGTGACATAATAAAAAGCACAAATATAGTAAAATACTTAGTAGAAATGTCCACTTGAGGAATCACAAATGATATGGAAAAGGGTTCGACTCGCAGATAACCTTTCCGCAGGTGCGTTCCCTCAGCTGTCTTCACTCTGCCCCTCTCCGCGTCCTATCTCGTTCTCCCTCTCTCCTTCACTGCCTCTGCTCGTGGCGACGTTGTCGGGTCGAAACTAATTCAGTTTGCAGTGAAGTGCCGGTAGATTGCACTGCACTCGCGAATGCTAATTGGTTCTACCCTCGATCTACTAGTGTCCTCTTCCGGGCTAATGTCTGTTGCTATAAAAGAAGGCTTTCCACGAAAAAGGGTGCATCGCACGCAGGGTGCATTGCAGGCAGGGGTCGTCATTTGCTGGGGAACTCGATAAACTGTCAAAAGTAGGAAAATGCTGCAAGTTGAGACTAGTCTTCCGCATATTTTATGATGATCTTTGTCATCATTTAGAATATGACCGCTTTATTGTATCTGAACTTTTCTCACTGAATCTATACATTTCTTTCTTCTCTTGTACTATGCTCCTGACTCTGTTAACAGCCAACTCTCTATTGGCTCTAGGTGCGAGGCCCCTAGAGGCATGAGGCCCTAGGCAGTTGCCTAGATTACCTGACCCTATATCCATTCCTGGGTGCCAGATCTCCCAGCTGTCTTTCATCATAAATTATAAATATTGTTTCATTTGTATAACATGAGAATCCAGTCCACACAGTCCTTGCTAACTTGAGTTTTAGGTGTATTGCTATTACCTAAGGTTGGGCTGGAATAAGTCTTGGATTGGATATTTACAATAAACATGATTTAACACAATTCTGTCTCTGCTATATTAATGTAAATCACTTTGTGCTGGGCCCCACAATTTTTCTAGCTGACTCTGGTGAAGGATCAAGCCCAACTGATTTAAATCAGTGGTGCTCAACCCTTTATTTGTTGTGTGGCAGAGTCACTTAATTTTTGGAGATCAATAAACATATATGTAATACTAATGAATGTTACCTTTTGCTCTCAAACAAATTTGTTATAGCGATATAGCAATGTAAACCATAATGAAATTTTATGACCATCGTTTTCAATCTCAGATATTTTAATTGTGGAAAAATAAAATATTTATATAAATTGTGTGAAGCATAATGCACCAATGATAAGATGCAGAAGTGCTAGATGTGGCACGTGTAATATAGGTTGAGCATCCCTGACCTAAACTCTGAGTCCTTATTGTACCCGAGTAGTATAGGTACAAATTCAATATGTACTTTCAAATAAAAAGCTAAACAAACTGTAATGTATTCTTATTTTTTAGATAATTTGTAGTTGAATTATCATAAAAATGGTGGGTGATACAAAACATTTAAGATCATTTTTATAATCAGCATCCACAAAGTCAAGGATAATCTAATTTCTTCAAAGAAAGAAAATTAATGGGAGTTGTTTCTATTATGCATTACTTCTTCCTAGCATTTCACATGGAATTATGTTTTGAAACTATAGCTCTTACATAAACAATGATTATGATCATTGAACTTACCTTTATTTATCTAAAATTTTGCAATTAAAATAGCAACAAAATTATGATTGATAGCATGTATGTTGTACAAACAAAAACCTGCACTACTTATCTCTGAGACAATTTGTAATTTAACAGATGCTGCTAGATGAAGATAGTGATTATAGAGACTTATACTCTAAAAGTGAGAAAGATGAATTTATTTTTCGATTACTTTATCACCTGTGCCTTGGAGGAAGACTTTGCCAGTATGAGGATTCTTTGGAGCCCTACCTAAATGCGACAAAGCTTTTGTATAAGGATCTTATAAGGTAACCTGACAGCTCTTGAATAAAAATAAATATGACTACTAAAATTATAGTATTAACTATAATCTTTTTAATTAGTAGCTTAAAATTAAAATAACAAGCATGAATTTAATCACTATCTTGTTAAACTTGGCACAAAAATGTTATTGCCCAGTAGAAAGTTGACTGTGATTCATACAGTAAAAACTTGTAACAAATTTCTGAAGATGCCTAAATCACTTTATTGTGCTGAAAAGTTGTTCAAATGAATATTTCTCAAAATTTAATCAAAAGGCCATTTACTTATTTAAATAAAGCTGTAGTGTTTTTCCAACTCAAGTAGTAGTCCCAAGCATGCAGGAGGTTAATGCTGCAAGTTGGTAATTTTCTGACCCCCTTTATGCCTCTCGGAGCAATCATTTTAATGTATTTCGACATCCTTGGCATTTTTATTTTTCTGTTGAGGAAAAGGTAATGTACAAGTATGCCTCATTTAATGCATGTTCTTTTAGCGCATTTTTGATATAGCGCTGTTGACATCTCTAGACTTAAATTTTAATTTTTGAAAATTAATAAAATAAAGTTCCTAAAGTATTAGGTATTTTATTACGGTCCCAACATTTTTCTCACTTTCATTCGTACTTCTCTTTCTGTTCAGTGATATTCATTGCACTCTAATTAAAGATAAATTTGTTGTAATTTATTTTTTAGAGGAAGGGAACCTTTAATAGATGCACTGTATGCTAAAATTAGCAACAATGCAATTTCTCTTGACGACAAAAGATTAACCCGAAAAAACAAGGAAATTTCATGTTCTGTGGACAGATTCAACGTGTATTTAAAAATCGACGGTAGGAAACTGAATTTTCATTCTTTTAGGCATTGTTTGGTACAAATCCGATATTCATACGACAATTCTAAGTAATATTAAAATATGATTGAAAGTTATGTGCTGTAGGGTCATAGATAGCATTACACATGATCATGAGCATGATGATGAGGATGGTGATCACCATTACGTTTTTATGTTATGTAGAGAGAGATAGAGATATTCTGTATTTTGCATTAATTTCATAATACATTTTTCATAGCAAATGTTATTAGAAAATTCTGATTTTCCATCATAAAGAATTATTTTTTTGAAGCTGTTGTACACCAATATGTTCATAATCAGGGGCAGATCTATATATGGCCTAATTGGGCTGTAGCCCAAGGCCCCAGTTGTCTAAAGGCCTCCAAAAGTTGGTTGTTTAGAGTTAATAGCTGAATTCGATCTTTTCATTAAACAAATTGAAAGTAGAGAATAAAATAAAATTTCTAATCTATCAAAAACTGTTTATGAAGAAATCATTGAATTAATGGGTAAACAGGTGTTAAAAAATAGTAAATGATATTAATACCGAAGATACTAAGTATATTCAATAATAATGGATTCAACGCAAGATGTATCGCATACTGAGCAGTTTATGTTATTGTTCCAAAGAAATATGCACAAAAGATTTGTAACATTTTGTCAAATACAAAGTCATTCTGGTGTTTCCTTATTTGAGTATTTAAAGAAGATTTTAGAACATAAATTGCCTATCAAAAATTTCCGTTGCCTTTCATATGATAACTCCGCCAATATGTTAGGGTGGTATAATGGACTACTGAATCATTTAAAAGATCATAACAAATTAGCTGATTATGTACCTTGCGCAGCTCACTCATTAAATTTGGTTGGTGTTTGTGCTGCTTATGCTGCGACGGACGCTATTAATTGTTTTGGTACAATTCAACAGATTTACGTTTTTTTGGTGTCACTCACCTACAGATGGGCTGTTGTATCTGAACATTTTAAGAGTTTAAAATTGCACTCATTAAAAAACTTGAATCAAACAAGATGGGCCAGCCATTATGAAGCTGTAAAAGCCTTCAAACTCAACTATAAATCAATATTAGATATTCTTAAAACCATAAATGAAAAGTTTGAAGAAAAACCAGACTGCAGAAGAGAAGCAAAAAATTTACATTCAAAAATGAATAATTTGGAAACTACGATTTTAATAGTATTTTGGAGGATAATATTAGAGAGATTTAACAGTGTTAGCAAAGCTTTGCAGAAATCTGGCTTAGATTTAAATTAAGGTTTTGCATTACTATTCTCATTAAAAATAAAGATACAAAATATTCAATCAAATTCAGCAGAGAAATTAATAGAATACAAAAAATTTCCTTAGTGAGTCATGAAATAAACAAATATAGTGATACAAAAAAAATAATTATGACGATGACGAAGATACTATAAAAAATTATTGTAATTTAAAGGCGAGAAGGATGATATACTAATATAAATAAATCGATAATTATATAAATAGAAATATTTTTTTGTTGTACTTGACAATTGTTCCTATTTTATATTATATAAATTATAACTGTTTTTTTATGTAAGAAAAACATGGATGTAATTGAATATTTTGTTTTTTGATAATATACAAAATACTTTTTTATTATTATCATCTATTATTATTATTTATTGTTCTTTTAATATGTTTACGTTGAGGGCCACGGAAATAAATTAGCCCAAGGCCCCGAAAATCCACCATCCGCCTCTGTTCATAATAAATAATTACAGAATTTTCCCATTGATAACACACACCTAGTTGATAATGTGCATCTTAATAATTTTAACGCCCGTTAAAATGTAAAGATAACACGGTTGAAAATTTTCTATTGATTGGTAAAGACCATTATGTAAATGTATCAATTCCCAAAGAATGTTGATTAACTAGAGAACAGCATAATTTATTTAACCATTATTTCAGCTTTAGAGATCAACAGCTAAAGAGGCTTTTAGTTAATTACCGTGTACAAAAATGGACTTGGTTCTAGTACAAAAGCTTTTCATTCCTCGGGACATAAATGAAAGACTGTCTCAAGGATTAAACATTCTTTTGCCAACTGCTGATTTTTTATTATGCGTTAAATCTGACCGTAAAAATATTTTTAACTTGAATATTTATTTTTAGCAATAAAAAATCTTTAGTCATCATCTGCTTTAACAGAATTACATACAATCAGGCTTTTAATCAGAATGAGAGGAAATATTATGAATCTGTGAGTTAAAGGACTTAGGAATCAAAGAGTCATAATACTAGGCATAAATAATTGTTTAAGTCAAAAGTATTCACTTGTTTTCCTATGTATAACGCACACAGCCGTTTTTCTAATTTTTGAACTTTTTTGTATAGATAACGTGCACATGGTTCAAAAACTTATGTTTGAGCAGTGGCGGCTCGTAGCTAAAATTAGTGGGGGTGCTGCTCCAGAAAATTTTTAGCCTTTGTTTTAAAATTGTGTAAAAGGAAAAAAACATGTATAAAAAGAAAATTTATTCAGGAACTTGATAAAATCTTAACAAAAAAAACAAACAACAACAACATCATCAACGTGCTTCTTTGACTTCTCATGCTTTTCAGTTTTTTCTTTCATTTTGTTTATATTTCTAAAACCATCTTTTGTCCACGGTACATGACCTCCAAACAGCAAACACGGGAAGCAAAACAGTGCATTTTTTACTTCACAGCCCCAAAGCCAACTTTTCCGTTGGTACCATTCAGAATTAAAGCTATGAATATATTTCTTGTTGTTGCTTTTGCCTGGCTGAGATATTAGAATATCAGGTGTTGAACGACCTCTTTTCTTAACTGTAACTTTCTCATGGAGAGATACCTGTGAAAACTTAAGCTGTTGAAGTTCACTTACAGTCACAGAACTTATTCCTTGGGGATGCAAGGCCATGGTTAAAGTTTTCTGTTAAATAAAAGAACCGAAAAAAAATGAATCAAATAGAATAGCTGGAAGCAGAATAATAATCTAATTCTACACTCTTCTACACTTTATCACATTCAAGAATATGGTACACGGTTTTTAAGCACAACACACGCTGAGTAAAAAAAAACTTCCTTCCACCATCACGCCAGAGCCGGCACTGCGAGAGCAACAGTGCTCTCTCTACCTGGCAGTCCCGCCTTCCTCCCCACCCCCCCTCCTATGTGCGTATGCACACAACAGTCAAACACCACGTCGCTGGCACTGTGAAGCGCACAGTTCCATACAAAGATTTTTGTATCTTTTTCATAAACTGGGGGATGGCTACTGAAGTACTGACATTAAGCTTAAGGAATATATATTGTACTACAAAAATAAAGAAAGAATTAAAGAAAAAAGGACTCATTATATTAAATGTTATCGATAATATCAAGTGGAAATAGGGGGTGCTGCAGTTCCACAGTGCCTATACACGAGCCGCCACTGTGTTTGAGTAAAGAGAAATCATAGTCCATACTTGTTCATGGACAACCTCTGCTGTATCAGGATGGCAAGGTCCATAAATGTGTCAAACTGGTTATGTGGGGTATATATAAACTTCAAATTAATAACACTTAGAATAAAACTTAAATATGTACTTGTAAAAGTGGAGAGAAGCAAGTTGCCACTATTGAGAAATGTTTTTGCTCCAGTGAAATTTTCATTTGTTGAAGCATGTTTAAATGTAACTACGAAGATTATGTTGATGATATTATAATGTAAGTGAAAGGAAATCTAGAAAAAAGATCTATTTTTACTTTCCCCATACATACTATAGGGGAAAGTAGTTTTCATGAAAAAATAGATTTTGAGATTTCAACGGAAATACCCGTTTTGAGGTCCCCTTTACACGTTCTGACCATTTTCTTGATGATATCTGTGTGAGATAGAAATTGTGTGGATGCTCTAACTCAAAAACTATTAATCAAATCAACACAAAATTTTATATTTGACATTTTTGTTCAAAGGACAAGAGTTAAGTAGTTTTTGATAGAAATCGGTCAACTGGAAGTGGGTGTTTACTCTTGTTACATCCATTTTTTTAAATATTTGCTTTAATATTTGATGAATGTAAAATAGTATTGGAATAAACGTAGGAAATTTAATTTTCTACAAGCTTTGTTTGAAACATTTTCCCACATAATGCATTCTTTAAGAGATTTTTAAAACTATATTTTTTAGCTGCCACCACCACACAACCTACCGGTGACTACTGTAAACACTTTACACTTAGTTACATCTTAGTAATGCTCCTTTTTATTTTCTTAATTGTTGGAATTTTGGAGGTATATCTAATATCAGAAGGTTATGGTTTGAGTTTATTTCTGTTCTTTGTAGTCTTTAAATTTTTCTCATAGTTCCTTAAATATTTATTATCATTTAACCTATTTGGAATTTTTACAAATATTACAGGTATGGAGAAAGTCATGTTGTGGCCACATCAGATTTTTATTCATAATTACCACAATTCCTTTACAGCATAGGAAGAGATCCAGAGACTAATGCATTGATTCCCACTTCAATTGTGGTCAAGGCTGTAGCTAAGATGGATGGTATGCCATACTTTCCTCGAGATATAGACCATCCACAAAACTTCTGTTATATAGTGATAGAACCATTAAAAAGGGTAGTGACCAGTGTGATACATCAATTTGGAAGCCCATTTTATAAGTGTAATCTCAATGGTACTTATTTAGATAAATGACTTGTTTCTGAGAATAGTAAAAAAATTTGAATCAAAATATGGAGAATTGATGAGTGAATGAAAACCTAATGATTAAGTAATATGTAAATAAATATAAATTTCTTCAAGCTTCAAACAATCCTTTCATGAGATACTTGTGCAACTGATGCAAATATTTTAATATCATAAATTTTTTCCCATATACTGCTTTCATATGTGTGTATTTTTGGCTAATCAACCTCTTAGATTATTATAACTGATTTTAAAATATGTTTGTATTGCTTCTATAATATTTATATCGTTATATACATAATATCCTTATTCTGTTGGTCTGTCCATCTGTTGGTCTGCCGGAATGCTATAGAAATCCCCCTTGCAGGCTTTTTATTTTGCAAAATTTTATTAGAAGTAATTGACCTACGATCTTCGGTCCTGGACCATTTTAAAGAAAAATAAACATACATTCTTATTCTTATCGCCGACTTGTGCCTTTGGTTCGAAATCACTCAAGTTTTACGTTTAAAATGGAAAATTTTAAGCATTTTAAGGATATGTTGTCTTGCCGACCGTGTCATTGTTAAACCTCGAGATTGTATTGTCATCCTTATACTATATGTTTAAGGAAAGTGTGCTTTGAATGCTTTAGTATGAGAGAGAAGGTGCCCCAATATTTTATAATCAAAATCGTGTTTTTCATTAATTTATTTGAGCAGAAACTGAGAAAGAGGAAGAGGATGTAGCATTTGTTTGAGCTGCTGTACAAAAATAACAATAATAAATTATAATTATAACCCTTTTAAATTCCCTCCATCCTTCCATTTCCTTTATGGTCGAATCTGAATCCAATGGTTTGCTCAACTTTTTAGATCTCACTTTGTCCCTGCTGAACAACACATTTTCCGTAAACCCGCTTAAACAGATCAGGTTATTCCCAATCACTCTTCCCATCATTTTTCTCACAAACACGCTTCTTTTCATTCTATGCTTCACCGCCTTCTTGGTATACCCCTTTCCAAACCCAATTTCCTTATAGAACTTAACACCATTAAACAGATCGCCATCAATAATGGCGACCAAATTGGTTTAATCGATAAAATTATCTCCAAAAAACGTTTTCTCATTGCCTCCCAAAAAATCGTTTCTTTACTGCCTAATCTCAACCCCAAACCTCTAAGTTGGCGCAGACTCCCATTTTTAGGAAACATTTCTTATAAATTGTCCAATCTTTTTCCTAAACTCAAAATCAAACCTGCTTTCTACTCCCCAGTTACTTTTTCCAAATGAATCCTTAATGCTAAAGACCCGATAAAGTCGTCCTCAAGAAGTGGTGTATACAAATTGGCGTGTGATGATTACGGAGCGGTCTACATCGGCCAAACAGGGAGAAGTTTTGACAAGAGGATTAAGGAACATAAACGATACTTCCGTTTAAATAACTTCAATTCCCAATTTGCTAAACATCTGTTAAACCTCAACCATCATAGTTCCTTCAATCCTAAATTCCTCCATTTTGAAAGTAAAGGTCGTAAATTGGATGCCTTCGAGCAGTTAGAAATAATCATTTGTAAAGACTCGCCCCTCTTAAACGAATACCTTTTCGAGAATCATTCTCCTCTATTCAACTTACAAAAAATTTTGTAATTACTTTGTATCTACATGGTTGCCTTGGCCTGTTTACCAAGTTTTTGTAATTTTGTAACAGTTTGCTTCCCCTCTTCTTTTCCCAACCACTCATCCTATTACCTCCCATTCGTTTTCTTTGTAACCCCTACTGTCTCCCTCTCCCCCCTCATTTTACCCTATATATATGGAACAATTTATATATTTTCACCTGATGATGCTACGATCGTAGTGAAACCGGTCGTGTTATATTAAAGTTGTGGAAACCACCAAGTATTCGTTTCATTATTAAATTATAATTGATTATAAAAATGTTATTATTGAATCATGCACCACTGCCAAATGGTGAGAATTCATAAAACTAAATACAGGTCACAAAATATTCAATGGATTTCTTTAAATGATAATACAGCAAATATTTCAAACCGAATTTCAAATAGGATTGAAAAAATAACATTTTATGACTTTTATTTAAATTTATTTACTCAAGTGATTTTTCTGGAAAATTTTCAGAACTAATATAGTTAAAAGAAAAGTGCGATCTTAAAATATAATTAAAACTCATTGCAGTTCATGTAAGTATTTAGTTAATAGTAAATAAGTTAATACACAATTTTTCTTTGATGGTAAATTGACAGTTCATTCACATTTTATCCTGTTTTTTGCGAGTTAATAAGAGTAAAATAATTCATTTATTAAGTTAAATTCTATATGTTATAAATAACTTATAATTTGCTCAAATATTTCAGCTACTTCCTATGCATTATATCTTATTATTTCGATTTTCCTCTTATTTTCAACAAATATTTGGATAATCATTTGGCCTCTCTACTAATAATTAATTAAACAGTATAATTAAAACAAGGATAACTTTCAAAAACACTGATTTGATTGTACATGAAAGCTAAACCATATCATAGCATATCTTACTGATTTTTCATATCAAAATCATATATATTTGGAATACTTTTATGATAATCCCGCCATATTTGACGGACAATTACGCTAGTAGGCTTTATATTACATCATTTTGTTCACTACTTTATTTTCTTTATAATATCTACAGTACCATTTACTAACATTTCAGATAAGCTTTTCCTCAATTACATCTCAAAAATTGTTTTTTAATTAACTAATAGAAAACATGTAATACTAAGTGCTAAACAATGTTTTGAGCATAATAGAATAAAATCAATGCCATAGAAAGGAAACCTGATGCCAAAGATCTCCAAATGATGTCCATGGATACTTCAGCATGCTCTAAGAGTGAGCATACATACCACTGCTAATATTTAGAATAAATTGATTTGATGAAAAATGTTTTTTTCTGTGTTTTTACTTTCTCCATATACGTAGTATAGGGGAAAGTATTGTATTCATGAAAAAATTCGACTTCGAGATTTCAACGAAAAGACACGTTTTGAGGTCCCCTGAACACGTTTTGACCATTTTCTCGATGATGTCTGTGAGTGTGTGTGTATGTGATAGCTTTTTGTGGGTGCTCTAACTCAAAAACTATTTATCAGGTAAATGAGAAATTTTATATTTAACATTTTTATAAAAGTCACAAGAACTGATTAGTTTTTGGTAAAAATCAGTCAACCGGAAGTGGGTGTTTACTCTTGTCACTTATCTGTTATTTTGAAATTTTTGCTTTAATATTTGATAAATGTAAAAATGTACTGGAATAAAGGTTGTAGGAAATTATATTTTCTACAACATTTGTTTGAAATATTTTGCCATATAATGCTTTGTTTAAGAGATATCTGATAGTCTTAGCTGCCACCACCACGCCACCTACCGACGACTATTGTTAACAATTGTCACTTAGTTACATCTTAGTAACGCTCCTTTTTCTTTTCTTAATTGTTGGAGCTTTGTGGCTATATCCAATATCAGAAGGCTATGGTTTGAGTTTATTTCTGTTCTTTGTAAAGTCGAAAATTTTCTCGGTTCTTAAAATATTTATTATTAGCTATCCTATTTGGAATTTTTAGAAATATTACAGATATGGAGAAAGTCATGTGGTGACCACATCAGATTTTTGTGACATTCAAATGGAGCATTTTTCAAGATTTTATGCATGTGATAATGGAACCCTGAAAAACATAATGATGAAAGGAAATAAAATTTCATCAATTCAATACTAGCTGAGACCCACACAATTATTGCAGTTTTTCGATTAATTTATGAACAAGTGATTACATAAAAATGGATTTTTATAAACACTTCCATACAGTTAATATCTTTATTTGCATGAAAATTATGATACTAAAAATTTGCGATATGAACCAGCCAACTTATACAACAAAAATTTTAATAATTTCTTATATCACATTAAGTTTCAAAGTCTACGCTAAGTCTCAAAAGATTAAGCTTTCACATTAATTTTCAATCAATTATTGTTCTTCATATGTGTTTTTGAGTGTAAAACACTGAAAACACCGAGGGCAACAATGTCAATAACTTTGGTAACCTCCATTTGAAATGTAAAAAACTGGGAAAAAATTCTACTACAAACTTCAAATTCGAATTAGATAAGTGAATAGACGATAAAAATAAGAATCCATATTCTTTTCTGCAAATTCTGCTATGATATATCAATTCCGAGATATTTAAAAATGCTGAAGAATAAAGGTCAACACATCAGATTTCAGTTGACTACATGTTAATCAAATGGAAAAATGAAACGTATCTGCATTCGAAACAAGGAACTTGAGAAAAAAAAAGAAAACTCATTGCACCCGTGGAGTCCATGCTTTCCAAGCATACCACATTTAAAGGAGTTTTGTCTTCTGTTTTCATGGAAAAAGGAACTGCACACACAAACAAACCCACACTCTGAAATAATACCGTATTTATCCAAATCCAAGACGAGGTTCATTTCAAAATTTCAGCTTGCGAAAATCAGGGGATGTCTTAAATTAGAGTATCAAGTCATGTTCCGTCAATATATCGTGGTCAAGTGACCATGCGTCAATATGTAGCGCATCAATTCATCACATGACAAACTCGTTGCACGTCAATACATCACACAACAAACTCATTGCATGTCAATTCATTTCTAGACAAATTCGCCGCGTGAGTTGGACGGCGAGACACCATGACTGGTGAACTGCAGGGGGATACACTTGTTGCGTTGAGAGTCACCCCTTGCCATACACCATCCAATGTGTCTTGCGTAATTCACAAAGATAATTGCGATTCATTCTGGTATTATCAAAATAGAAAGAAATTTTTTGTGGAAAAGTATCTCTCCCTGCCGTTCATCAGTCATGTCTCGCTTTCCAATTTGTCTCACGATGAATTTGTCGATAGATGAATTGACGCACAACGAACTGACCGCAACAAGTTGTCATAGAACCATAGGAAGCATGGTTATGCGTTTGAGGTTTTTTTAAACAAATTAAACAAGATAAAATAATTGTATTTACTGAAAAATTTTATTGCAAACTTACGATCAGGAATTCAATTAATAAAGTCTTAACTTTAAAAATACATTTGAATATTTTTTTTTCAAACAAATATTTGTAACAAATCATTTCAATTAATGAAGTTTACCTATACTGAATACATGTGTCTGAAATATACATAAAATACATTGTGAGAAATTAGGTCATAAAATCTTTCTTGTTTTAACAGTGCTAATAGATTCAGTGTCGTCCTGGATTCAGGTAAATACAGTGTATAAGATTACTACCGGTATTAACTTTTCATAAAAAGTGTCAATACTGCTTTCCTTAAAGAGAAAGATAAATTATGAATGTGAAGGTCTACAACATGAGTTTACTTTCAATTTAAAGCAATTGAGTTGGATTCATAAGATGATGAGATTTTTCATATAGGAATTTCAACAGGATGGAAAAATGTCTTATTTAATTTCATATGTTTTGTTACATATACTTTTCTAATTAATTAAAATATTGTTTGATTTATATCTATAATAAATAGCTGCTTTTTACGGAGGATATATTATATATGATATAAAATCTAAGGTACTTCTAGATATTCCACAGAGCTGAAATTTGGAGGAAACCTTGATGTTGGTCCAAAACCATCAGGAAAAATCGAAAATTCCAAAATTTCCCCTTACAACAGGGTCTTTTACACCCCAAAACGTTCATTTTCAAGTCCCATTAGAAAACCATTTAAATCCGTAC
This sequence comes from Tanypteryx hageni, assembly GCA_028673005.1. Classification (NCBI taxonomy): domain Eukaryota; kingdom Metazoa; phylum Arthropoda; class Insecta; order Odonata; family Petaluridae; genus Tanypteryx; species Tanypteryx hageni. Next base: position 52,685,079 of record CM054118.1, on the reverse strand, counting down.
AAGCCTTTTATAATTGCATTTTTAAATTACTTTTAATTAAGGTACAAACTCGGGACCTGAATTAGAAGACTGGAAAAAGAACGAAGATTATTTTTCCTGAAAGTAGAACACGAATCCGTGTCGAATTAGTCCAATTATTCGATTTTTACTGCATAAAAATGGGATTTTATACAATTTATAACAATGGCTCAATATTTCTGTCATGACTACGATACAATGCTTTTCTTCGAGAATTTATTTTACGTGTTAATAAAACTGAACGAGAGCTTAGTGCCATGAACTGAAAAGTAGCTTACTGTCATGATGTCACTCTCAGACAGTGACATTTAATAGCAAAGGGAAAGCATATTTGGTGTGCAGACAATACTACGAGGAATATTGAGCTGAAATTTTCAAGGTTTGTAGATGTCATGAGTAGGCCTTCGGATAATATGAGACATCTTATGTAGGTGTCCTCGGTTCGACTCCAGGCGCTCCGGAAGTTGATCAAGTAGTAGGAATGAAATTTGGTGAGGTGGTTATAGGGCACCAATGCTTGCAGTATGCAAGCACCGATTACTATTATATTAAATAAATATCTAACATTATTATAAACAATGTATTTATTATTTTAAATAGATACAAAACACTTCAATGAAGAAAATACATTCTTTGTCAGCAGTAAAACATTGAAAATTCATAAAACACCTCCCACAGCATACATTTTAATGTTATATAAAAGTACCTTAAGGTTGGAGTTCATGGATTTTGACAATATTTTGAAAACACAATTTATACATATTTTTAAAGCTTATAAAATGGCTAAAAGATACATGAGACAAATTCTAATGAAAAAGAAAATTTTATCAAGATATAACTACTACAACTCTTTAATATAAAATATCTCTACAATTTAAAGGAATGGTGATGGATCTAGAAGAGTAAAGCTCTCTATGCATCCAATAAACCAAGCAATTGGCAATGCCTTCAAATGCAACATGTTATATTTGATCAAGATTTTTCCCTTTTGTGAAGAACCTGTAGCCCCTTGATTGTTCTCTTCATGATACAATATAACATGAGAGCATATTTTCAGAGGATGGGCTTCATCTACAACTAAAACAAAAAATGATGAAAACATAATAAACCAAGGTATTTTCATTTTAATTAATATTTTCAGTAGAAATGAGTTAAAATATGTAATCATTCTTCAAAAGCAAATGGAATACCAAACATTTGAAATTACAATACAAATACAGTAAAACCTCATTATTTCGATGCCAGATAATTCGAAATAGCGTGTAATTTGAAGTTAAGAGCAGTCCCCGGCCAAAATCATAGGATTTTGCATACTTTTTAGTACGGATTATTCAAAATATGTCTACAATGAAATTCGAAGTCATGATCTGGTCCGGTGACTCGCGAACATTTCATTTAATTCGAAACCTTTACCCTTTAAGTGGAAAGTTCATGCGTGCGCATGACAAAGGCATCGCATTTTTGTTCTCCATTTCTCGCAAACGAAATATGCATTGACCCCCAAACAGGTAACTTTGTTTTACTTATTTAATAGTGAACTTGAAATAAAATTGTAGATGATACAAATAGAGAAATCATCCTTGCATCACTAGACCTCTTACGAAGTTTTGTTTATACTTTTGGCACATCACTCCCAAGCTAATGGTTTAGTCAGCGGTTCTGAACCATTTTCAGTCAACGTACCCCTTGGTCTCAAGGGTGAGACTTCACGTTCATCCTTTCAATGAGGACTTAATTTTTATGCCAAACTACGTTTAATAGTATGTATTATAAAAACGACAAGATACTCATAGACAGACTTTCTTTTCTCACGTACCCCCTGATGAGGCTCCAGGTATTCCCTGGGGGTATAAGTACCCACAGTTCAGAACTGCTGGTTTAGTGTGGAAGATCACTTACTCAAGCAAATATTGAAATTCGAGAACCAAGGTGAAATGAAAAAAGTTGCAAGAACCCTCTTTTCTCAATCTTCATGATCACTAGCTTCCCACCACCAAAACCTTCCCCTGAAGAAGTGGACCGAGGGAGCAAGGCGCTACTACACCTTATCTTCCTCTATTTATCTATTATAATAACACATATTATAATAATACGCTTAATTGTCTTGGTAGTGGCTCTGTCCGAGATAGTTGTGAGTGAGGGGGGAGTGAAGTGGAAGGGGAATGAGGGAGGACTAAGATTGGTGTGGAATTAGATTAGGGAGGGAGAAGTAGGCTAGGAATGGACAGGATTGGAAGGGAGTAGAGTTGGAGGAGGTTGACGGGAATGGAGGAGCTAGGGAATGGGGGAGATGTGTAAAGGATAGTGAAAGAGGAGTGGGGAATTAAGAATCGTTTAGGAGAGGTAAGTTTGTTAGGAGTAGGGGAAATAGCAAGGAGAGTTGTGAAGGAATATTAGGTGGAGTGAGGGATGATACCGGGAGATGTACCAAGCTTGAGGGGAATTTGGAGAGAGAGAGAGAGGGTTTCAGCGAAATATTCTCATGAGAAAGTGAAATGGTCCACAAAAGACAGTGGTAACTGAAGTTGCATTGTACGAAATTATATCGGATCTCATCTCTGAACAGACCATGTCTTTTTTCCCAAGACAAAGTGATGAGCCAAAATAAAAGACTGAACTGACACTTTCTTCTTTCAAGTAAGATTTCCATTTACTTTTCATCACCAGGTATTGCTTGCCTTTTTCTATTGGTTGACACCATGATAAGTTCGAATCTTTTAATCTCCTATAAATTAAACATAAAAGTAACAACGGAAAAATAACAAACAATAGCTGCCTCTGTACAGCATAAACGTTTCTCTCAGAGTGGCATGAGAATATTTTTTGTGTGATTCAAGCACTTCCCATGCGCTCTGATCACGCTTTCGGTCAAGAGCATTGTAAATATCTTTGAATGGGCTTGTTTGTGCATTGATGTCAGATAAGTGTTTCTCTCACTCTCATGATATTCTTTTCAAGAAATGCTTTTAGAAGCCACAATTCACATAACTATGCAAAAATTCAATCACAAAATTTGACATATGATATAGGTAAAACGAAAACAGTAAAAATTGTAGAATAAAGCACAATAGGAACGTTCAAGGTTACTGTTTTTAAATATATCAAGGTTTTTCCGATTTAAGAAAATTTATTGCTTCAAAAAAATAAAGAAATCTAGCAATCTCTGTGGCATGCCCAGTATGCAGGACCATGTTATTTGGCGAGCATGTATATTTTATTACAGCTGTATAATATGGATGGAAATAAATTACAATGCAATGTATGAAATTGCCTAGAGCTAATAAAGAATTAATTAATTGATTATTTATTACCATAATGAGGGCATGGAATGTTTGAATGAAACTGAAGAGAATTACTACGTGATGGTTCATATCTATTATCTGTACAATATTTCATACAAGTGTTTTCCCAGTTTTTTGGCATGTATTTTCATAATCTTTTGGCTGAGTACGCACTGTTGAAAGTCTTTTCTTCCAAAACGTGGCGTAAAAGAGTAACTTGAAATACACACTGGGAAAATTGGGATGTTCATTCGAGCCTATTTTTCACACGCGGTGGTGTTTGTGAAACATGAATTAAGTAGTCACTTCAGCTCTGTTCATGAATTTGCCATGTGTACAAACTTGAACAGTCAATGAGTTTTGTAGCAGAATGGATAGAAAGACTATATTGCAATTTTACTGTCCAAATAGCGAATCATAAGAAATTTCGGTTTTTTTTTTCAAGTTAGTTTATTTCGAACCCGGATAATTCAAAGTCATATTTTTGTGGTCCCTTGAACTTAGAAATAACGAGGTTTTACTGCATATTGTAAAAATTTTATTTTTTATAAATGTGATGCATCTCATGAAAGCTATTTCATATTTTATAAATCTCACTTTTACTCAACCAGTTAGAAAATCTGGTAGCTCAAGAAAAAAAAGCAATTTTTATTTAACATTGATATTTTTCAGGCAGAAATTTTTTATCAAGAACTTGTGAATGTTATTCCAATACTAGTATAAAAGCCCATTATTATGATGGAAGGAATATATCATTTATTATTTAACTTAAAATTTCAAACTGAGACAATCATGGGGTCTTGATTTCGACAATGACATGGTTGTCAAATCATATTCTCAGGAAATCACTAAATTTTGCATAAATAAGTCATTTAAACATTAAATTCGAACGTTTGCGGACTGAGGGAGACAATCAGCGATAAGACGAACAAGCTTTGTTCATTTTTTTCTTTAAAACAGTCCCAGTTTGAAGATCAAGGGTCAATTTTTATGAGCAAAAGAATGAAAATTTGCACATCGCTAAATTGATTTTTGTGTGTTATCTTACGGGAAATATAAATTACCTACTGGAGTCGTACCCGGGTCTTTTTTGGGGATTTTTTTTGTAAATGGCTTTTATTATAAGAATCAAACATTCCTACCAAATTTCAATCTTCTACCTACTTGGGAAGTTTGTTAAAATAGCATTACAGTCAGTCATAAATAGTTCTCGATTCTCCCACTCTTTTATAAAGCCTTTTTAAGGGCGATGCCACAGTCGAGCATGACTGGATTTCTTAGCTCATTATTTATAGAGATATTTTAAATGCCATATGCCCTTTGGCAATCCTGAGGAAAAATGAGGAGCCTATACAAAATTTGGTTGACCTGGTCAAAGAAATGGCTGAGATATTAAGCGTTATGGACCAAGTCAACAAGAGGATAAGTTTTACAGTGTTTGATACTGCAAAAGTCAAAAAATACTGTTGTGAATTAGGTACATCAATATCTAGCCAACTGGATAAGCATTATAAGGGTTAAATGAGAAACATTATTGCACCAGGAAATTTTAAGCTTAGAAAATAAATAAAACATAAGTTAGGTTAAAAAGTAAGACATTGAAGACATACCAGAAAGACTTTTCCTCCAATCAACTCCTAACTGCTTGTTAAGTACTTCCTCAGTATGTGTAAGGTCCTGGGAAGAGCTGGATCTAATAATGTATTCACTTTGGTTAGCTCCATCTGCTCAATCAATAGAGTAAATACCACAATAAAAAATTATAAGAATAATTTCCAAGGAGTCTAAATGCTTGAAATTTATCTCAACAAGTACTTAATATTTGCCAAGAAATCTTGAAAGAGTCGAGTTGAGACAAACTAACATAAATGAATAATACTGAATGAATTAATCAAAGCATTACAAGGTTTTTGATATAATGAATGATACAGTGAGAAATTAAATTATTACTTAAGACAATAAACTATAAGAGCAATCAGATACTGTGTGCAACAAGTATGACAAACTAAAAGGAGCTATAAAAAATAATTTTTTAATGATCCCAAAATAAGAAAGAAACCAAAGATTGAAATAAATAATAAACTGCCAGAATGAAAAGTTTAGTGTACAAGTGAAAGCAAATTAAACAAAATATTTACACATAAATAGAATTCCGGTATGCCTCGTTTAGCACATTTTCGATATAGCGCGGTTGGCATCTCGGAACTCAAATTTTATTTTTGAAATTTTTTACAACAATGCTCCTAAATAAAAATATTTGGAGAGGATTGAAATACAATTCTAAGGAAGTAATTAGGTGTTTTATATGTTTAATTAATATGCAAATAAGCTGGATTATTGATAATTAGTGTGTTCTTCCCCTAAATCCACTGCTTTATGACCTAAAAATTTGGTCTTCAAACTGTGCACTATACACGAGTATATATGGTAGTATATAAAAATCGCCTTTCATTTTAGAAGTTGCAAGATAAAAATAGTAAAGTTTCTGAAAAGTAAAAATCAACTGGGTTAAGTGCTATGTTACAAACTGTTCATTTAGCACAAATTCAGTTATCACACAAATGTCTTGGAACGCCTTTCTTGCGCTAAGCGAGGCATGCCTGTATAAATATTTTCTAATCACAGCAGGAAAAATACAAACAAAAAATAATAATATGGTATTCACAAAAGGCTATTTCATATTTTAAAAATGCAAGTCTTGAATTTTGAATATTTTAAAATATGGGAACCATACATTGAAAATTCTTTGGAATCGTGTATGTATTAATTTTTAATCTCCATTACCTGTGAAGTCCACAATAGAATTATTGGCATAGAAAGGGACTGTCTTCTCTAAGTAAGGAATTGCCTCAGGATCAGGCTCTCTGCTCAAATACCTGCCATTGCCTAGGGTCACAAAGTTTACCAAGTCTTCTTTCTTCAGATTCTCATACTCAAATTTCTTATATGAAGATGATATACTGAAGTGCATACCACTAAAAAGGCTTGGAAGCTGAAAATTTGAGGAGAGACGTTTATCAACAAACAAATGTAAATTAAACAATGAAGATAAATGTTTTAAAACTAGAATTCCTAAGTACAGTAAAAGCCCATTCTAACAGCACCCATGAGACCAAAGTAATGCCACTAAAGTGAATATGCCGATATGATGAATGGTGCCGCAAATTCACATTCCAATTGCAATGCGGACATATTTGCTATCTTTCAAGGATATTCTTCCCTAGAAGATATTGTATATATTGTTCTTCGTTATCCAATGCACAATTTTTTGTTGGAATTATCAGTGTACCTTATAACTTTATTAATTTTTCTAATGCCCATTCTGGGAACCATAAATACAGAGTTCATAAATTCACATAATTCTGAATTCATTTGTTTTCCAATTGAATTGTCTAGATAGGTTATTGGAACAGTAATAAATTTTGGTAGTTATATTTATGAATAACAAGTAATTTGAACTCATGTGTTTCTGCAGCTCTTGCACAAGTAAGAACAGTGACTCTTTTTATTTTATTTTTTGATTCGGTGGTACCAGTTTTGACAGTCTACTAAAACGGAAGAAGGTACACAATGCTAAAAATTGCAGTGTTGTCAGCATTACAAATGTCTATTGCAGTTAAACCATGTTCATCAATGAGAGATGAAAAAGACACAATATTCATGTGCAGCCTCACTATCAGCCGATTGAACTTCATCTGAGACAATCAGTTTTCGTATCCTGTGACGATGTTTAAAACAAGATAGCCACCCATCAGAAAAAATATATCGTTCACTCAATTGCATTTGCTGATAAAAGTATTTTGCCTTTTCAATTAACAGTGGAGCTGTGATTGGGAAACCTGCAGAAAGCGTCACTTTAAACCACTCGTATAATACTGCATCCAACTGTTCTAGCTTTGGCTTCCTTACATTTTTGGATATTTTGATTTGTCTGAGTCAGCAAAATTTTTTAGAAGTTGCTGTTTTCCTGCTTTAATGTTACATAACGTAGGTGAGCTTATATTATACGCGTCTATTTACCCCATTATCCAGACATTGGCAAATGTCAATTTTCTGTCGTAAGGTCAGCACCATTTGCTTCCCTTGTTTTCTACTGCTACACATGTTCTTGAGGATATCTTAAAATGTTTATAAAATAACTTGAATAACAAAATTATTATGAAGTATGTCACGGCTGGTGACACCGTGAAACAGAGGAGTAACTTAAAGTTAGCTTACGGAAGATTAGTCATGACTGCGGCGACATCTATTAGACAATTGGAAAATGTAATTTTGCCAAAGATTCCAGTAGAGTGAGTGTGCCGGTAGAACGGGTGGCGTTAAAATGAGCTTTTAATGTACATAAACAGTGAAATCTGCTAAAATAGCAATTTTTATAATTTGGTGACCTATCTGTAGACCTGATATTTACAGAATCATTATTTTAGTTTATTTTGTACCATGGTTTTCAATTTCTGAGAACCCACAAAAAAATATTTTTCTTAGTAATAATTTCTCAGTTTTCATAAATTGCTGCATCTCATTGTCTGAATTAAATAGTTTTGGATTCATTTGAGTTTTTTGTCACAAGGCAAAACAAGCTTGTGCTACTTTTGATAAATTGCTAATTATCCTACACTTAAGTGGTTCAGTTGCATCATGCCTATGTTTGGCCTTTCCCGCATGGCTGTTCAACTCAGGAGAGTTGAACAACCATGAGATGGCCTGAGTGAGAAGGATACTAAAATGCCAAACCAGCATGGAAAAAATATCGCAAAAGATCATAGTGGTTGTCACCAGGCATAGGGTGTTCTGCTTATCTTCTTCTTCGCCTTATCTCTTGACCTTCATTTGGATTATGAATGCTTCATAGCCACATGGGTTGTCTTTAGATCAGTGGCTGGCCATACTTCATTACCTACACCAGTGTTTCTCAACCTTACTGGAGCCACGGACTCCCTATGAAGTCCCACAATTTCTGCGGGCCCCATATAAAATTCATACATTTTTTATTCATTGTCTCGTTTTTCACTTTAAAACTTTTAATCAGAGCCGTGCACAGGATCAAACAAGTTATAGATATAAACAAATGTCCTGTCCTATTCAACTCACGAACCCCCAGTTGAGAAACACTGACCTACACCATTTTCCACTCCCATGTTCCCGACGCATGACCTGTTTATCTTAGATGTAATGAACTTCTGATGAGTTCTAATTTATGTGACGTTACTCCCATGTGTCTTCCCCTTACCACAAAGCTGATTTGAACACAGGCAATTTCGGTGTTCATATATGAAGCAGAAAAATCCAGCAGGACGTTTTGGGCATTCATAACTGTAACAAATCCCAAGTTTGTACCATGCTTCTAAGTAATTTTAAAATCTAAATGATTAATATGATACACTCATACCCGTTATTCAATAATGGAAAGAATAAATGCTCCTGGAATCAAACCCATGAGCTTATGATAGACAATGATTGTGTGTGTATATTTTTTGCTAATCAATCTCTTGGATTATTATAGCCGTTAACTCCTTCCAAACTGAGAACACACACACCAGGATGAGAGGAGGGAAACCTGGTGCCGGCATTAGCCTACTCTTAACAAGGAGCACCATGTGGACCAACTGCTTAATGTCCCTTCCGAAGGATGGAGCGTAGACTTGTGTGGTCTCCTCAAAACACTTATGCAGGGAATGGGACGATCCCTGGTTGAAAAATACGACCTCCGCCAGATTCGTGCCAGGGAGTGATGCATGGAAGGCCAATGCTCTAACCATTCTACCAATGTTACCCCTGATAGGCAATGAAATGTCTAAAAGGAGCAAAAGATAGATCCTAATACATTATGAAAAAAATCACCAAAATCGTACTTGCCATTCTTGAGTTATTCGCATTACCAAAATTTGCCACCAGAGGCACAACATAAATATTATCCATATACAAACAAACAGACCTGGCCTTTTATAGAGCTTAGATAAATTCCTTCATAATGACACCTTTCTCCAGAAATTGGCATGATTTGAATTGGCTCAACTCTTTTCTGTGCAGGCTCCAGGTATATTTAAAGGGTTACTTTAAACAAGTTATTGAATGCTTAAACATTCTACTGCTTAACATAGAAAAACCCTGATAATAATAAATAAACAGATAAAATTTAAATGTCAATCAGGTTTGGATATTGGAATGCATCCCTCCTATTTATATTATTTTTATGAGAAATTTGTGTCCGGGTGTATTAGAGATTGGGTGAGAATCAACCATTGAGGCTTCCAGGGAGAAAAATGAGGGGATAGAAAGATATACATATGAGTGAAATGGATAAATTACTAAGCTGTATTTTTATACTATCATTCTCACTATTTAACTAATATTATGGTAAAGACGGGTTAAAAAGATATAATATGTATTAGAGAATCAACCACATTGAGATTTCCAGTGAGAAAAAATATACACTCACCATCATTTTATTGGATAGCCTTGCTTTGACTATACCATTTGAATCTGGATAGTTTTTGGTGCCACGCACTCCAAAGCTATGGTGATGCTTTATTCTTCCAATTTTAATTGAATGTTCAATCCCTAATAAAAATGAGGATTCAGAAAAATAAAATTAAAGAGATAAATGGAAAAATTTTGGTTTTGCAGATTACACTGTGTAACAAACTTTTATTTATTTTTTGTTCCTGGGTAGTAAGTGTTATTTCCTGATTGCTTATGCCTCAAAAGTATAGAAAATGGCTATTATTCCCCACAAACTTTGCTTTTGTGACCAGGACAGTGATATTTTGAAATTTACCTATTTTCCAGAACATTCCAGATAGATTCAGTGCTGAGTAAACTTGGAGTAACTTATAAAACTTTCCAGTAATATAAATAGTAGTATAAATACAGGGGCCTTAAGCCCACCAGTTCAGTTTAGTTCCAGCTGCCTAAGTGGATACATATCTGCATTTTTCTGAGATGGCATCAAGAGGCTGCAAGCATCTGGTAGACGCATTTTGCTATGTCTGCGGCCAATTTATCAAGATGAGCGAAAAAGTACTCCGTGGAAGCATCTGCTAAGATGTGTGAAGCCTACAAGGCATATTTCGGCATGCCTGTCGGGGACCAAGACAAACCCTGGGCACCTCATTTCACCTGCGAGCACTGCAAACAGCTGGACGCCTTGAAGTATGAGGAGTACGGCTGGGAGGTCACCGGAGACTTTAAAATGGTGGCATTCCTGATGGGGTTCCAAGGCAGTTTTACCAAGTTTCCCTGCTATCTTTGCCTTTGGGACAGCAAGAACACCAAGGCGCACTACCACAGACGGGACTGGCCACAGCGGACCGAGTTCTCTGTGGGGAGGAACAACGTCAAGTGGGAGCCACTGGTGGACTCCCGAAAGGTGCTGATGCCACCACTGCACATCAAATTGGGCCTTATGAAACAATTTGTCACAGCTCTAGATAAGGAGTCGGCAGCCTTCAAGTACCTTCAAGACTTCTTCCCTAAGCTGTCTGAGGCGAAGGTCAAAGCCGGTGTCTTCGCCGGACCACAGATAAAGAAGATCCTGGAGTGCAAGTAATTCCCCAATAAGCTCACTAGGAAGGAGAAAGCACCTTGGAACAGCTTTGTCACAGTGGCTCGGGGCTTCCTGGGCAATCACAAGGCCGAAAACTATGTGGAGCTGGTTGAGACTCTGGTGAAGAACTACAGCACAATGGGCAGCAGGATGTCCCTCAAAGTCCATATCCTTGATGTTCATCTTGATAAATTCAAGAACATGGGAGCGTACTTGGAGGAGCAAGGCGAGCGCTTCCACCAGGATATACTGGACTTTGAACACCGCTACCAAGGACAGTATAACAAGAACATGATGGGAGACTACATTTGGGGGTTGATTCGTAAGAGTGATTTACAGTATAATCGTAAATCTCGAAAAACTACTCACTTCTAAATCTTTTGTGGTCATTTTTGTATAACTTTAATATAATACATGTTAATTTTGATTCATATGTTGCTTTTTTCTGACCTTATGTGAATGAAAAGATGCAAATTTGCCCGTTTTCTCATTGAAAATAGGTAAATTTCAAAATATCATTGTCCTGGTCACAAAAGCAAAGTTTGAGGGGAATAATAGCCATTTTCTATACTTTTTAGGCATAAGCAATTAGGAAATAACACTTACTACCCAGGAACAAAAATTGTGTTACATTGTGTTATTAGATATAAGGTATAGTTTTTGTTCAATTAAATACAGTAATAAATAATGAACTTACAATCCATCGAAACAATTAGCTTTCCAGTGAGAATACCAACTAGCACATTTACAGTTGGAGTGCAAACCCCATTTTCCGCATTCACAACAATATGGGTAACATCAGACCTTAAAGAAAGATGAGAACAAAAAATTACTCTTGTAAAAAATAAAAAATATCAATTATATTATTAACTGACAGCAGCCATTTTCAAAAGAATGTTAAATAAATTATATTCCAAGGAATAAAGGTTTAGTAGGATGTGGCATACCGGAAAATCTGGAGGGCCCCCCTCGCAGAAAATATTATGGGGCCTCCCTATGGATATCTAAAAATTTTTTCCAAGCTGAATTACTTATTATTGCCTGCATATTAATGAAAAATTCTCCCCTCTGTCACACAAACGCTACTGATTATTTGAAAAGTATTAATTATTTAAAAAATATAGTAATGTCTGTTTCTTTTATTAACTTTAATCCATTTGGAGAAATGGGTTCAAAATATTATAACATGCATAACAATCCTTATAATGTCATACAGACACAAGAACAATAAGACTCTATGACAGTGGTGCCCAAACTTTTCTAATGACAGGCCATATGAGTGGTTGCGAATCCCTTGGCAGGCCGCATTGGAAGTTGCCAATTCTTCGGCAGGCCGGCTTAGAGTTTAAATCAGAAGTTTTCTATATAATCTGAGGTGCCACATAAGTGAAAATCAAATCTAAATAAGGTTTTCATGGCTAACATTTGGAAGTTGCCAATTCTTCAGCGGGCCAGATTAGAGCTTAAATCGGAAGTTCTCTATACAGTGGAAATCGGTTAACACAAAATGCATGGGACCGGAAAAACCTTTCATGTTAAAAGAATTTCGTGGTAACCGACTTTCATGCTAAATGTTTTTCAAAAGGCAAATTTTTCATTTTTAAAGCATAAAATTATATCGGGGATAACAGGGTCAGAAATAGGAGCATTCTGTGCCCTTGCCTGCGTAAGCCAGATGAGCAGCACAGCATCTAAATCTTCGTGCTTTACTGTATGTAGATGCTTCAATTCTGGTTCAAACTTGCTTCTCTCGAAAACAGATGTTAATTTTTTGCTATTTTTAATAATTGTCGACAAAGTTGAATTTGGGATTCCAAACTCTTTGCAAATGTCTGCTTTGGATCTATCACCGGCATCAACCGCTTTCAGGAGCTACATTTTCACTTTTAGTGGTAGTGCATTTTGCTTATGGATTTTATTGGCCATTTTTAATATGGATTATTTAATTTTAATAAAAATATAAAATTAAAACTTAAAATTATCTTGATGAATAGAAAAGATTTTGTACACTGGTTTGTTTAAAATACGGCAATGGTTTCATTCAGAAATACACAATCAAACAAAGGTATAAGATTTCAAGAATGTTATTTATAGGGATCTGGAAAGTTATGACAGGTAGGCATTGGGAGAAACCCACCAATAATAACTACGATAAGAGGCCGATTTTGCAAACCCGTTTCTATCGTCCACGGATGGCAGTTCCAGAAATGTTTACATCGGTGACGATGCCCAGAATAAAGGATACTCTTGGTGAGGGGCCCTTTCCACAGGTGAATGCAAGTTGCCATGAGATTGGAAGTGCATAGTTGGGAATCGTTGCCCTACTAATGACTACGGTCAATGATAGAGAAAGGCATAGGAGGATGGGTAGGTGAGGTAGTAGCATTTTCCATACTGGTGCATTGATGGGAAATCTAGGTGGGGTTGGGGTTTTTGGGAAAACAGTGGTTGAGAGACCATGGGAAAACCATGTTTCAACTGCCATTTCGTGTTATCCGAAGAATTTCCATGGGTTTATTTTATTAGGAACAAAAATTATTTTCAGGTTAACCGATATTTCGTGTTAAGCGTTTCGCGTTAAGCAAATAAATATACACTGAAAAGCATAGGCTCTGGAATGGACCGAGCATGCATTTCGTGTTAACCAATATTTTATGTTATCCGTTTTTGTGTTAAGTGGTTTCCACTGTACAATCTGAGGTGCCACATAAATAAGGTTTTAACGAATAACATTTCAATAATTAAAGTTTTATTATTTTCAAAAATATGTATGAATTTGTTAAATTTTTCGAATTGGTTTTCTGCCAGAGCCTTGCAGGCCACATAAAAACACTTCACAGGCCACATTTGGCCCGCGGGCTATAGTTTGGACACCACTGCTCTATGACATTGAGAGTGCTTATTAACTTCCAGTTTTGGTCTACACCAGTGGAGCAGTGATTGAAATACTCATCAATGGTTTAAAGTATTGCAGGTTCAATTCCCGCCCAAGGTCGATAATATTTTATGGCTAAAAAATATGACATGTATTCCTTTGGAGAGGAAATGAAACTCGATCCTGTGTATTGTATGATGTCAGTCCACTTCAAAGAACCCCTTTTCACATGGGACATTTGAGTAGTGGCAAAATTTCCAGATGTAGGATCTAAGGCCCTGGCATCTGTTATTAATCCCCCTTCGAGGGGAAGGGAAGTCTAGGAAAAGCTGATGTTTCCTGACATGAAACCAGAGGGTATGACCAATACTTACGTAAGATTTTTTTGTTTAAGAAATTTTTGCTATTGCTTGCTTATACTACATTAAACAATCCCAAAAGTCAAAACCGTTTACATCATTCATTTCAATTTTTATACTCATTGTTTCCATAAAAATAGAAGTATTTACATATTTTACTATAAATTTTATTTGGTTCTTTTATGTTAACTTTCAATCTAAAATATAAATAATCCTTCAGCCTTCTTGTTCTATTTTTTAGACAAGAGTCTAAAAACTTGTACATATTCTATAAATAAAGGTGACTATTAGATGAATGAATCGATATGGATAATTAATAATAGTATAAAATGATAGGGAATGACTGCTGTTTATATTACATATTGGCTTTAAAATTCATTAACAGTAATGAAATACATACGAGAATCTGTCTACTAATTTTGAACCAGGGATTTTTGATGATAATTTTTCAAGTAATTTCCGGTCATATTTAGAAATACCATCTCCAAAGAATATAATGTGGTTCTCCTGCTCATTTTTGTCACTTAAAATTGGATTAATCAAACTGCACTTTCTGGGGCCAGTCAAATAACTCTGCATAAGTTTGATTATTTCATCAGATTTTGCTATATCCCTGAAACAGATAATTATACCCTATTACACATAAATACAAAACTGTTGCATCTTAATAAATACCAATTATGAGATACATATTGAGAGGTGAAAATATATTTTTATCAGAAAAAAAAAGAAACAAAGATTAATGTTGCATGATGAAAGAAGAACTTTTACGAGAGTTCTTAAAATAATATCACTACATGATTTTAGGGATATTACGTCTAAATTCCACTAAAAGTTAGAAAATCATCACTATGATAACTTACATTGGTTTTCGTCCATAAATATCCACCAATCTTGGATTTGCTCCCCATTCAAGAAGTAGATTTGTTCCCTCAATCCAGTTAAACTCTGCAACTTTGTGCAGAGGGGTGATGTTCTCACCTCCTGGGGTATTCACCCATGCTCTACCTCTCTCTAAGAGAAGTTTAGCAATATCCAACTTCTTATTGTGAATTGCGTCATGCTGTTCATTGCAAAAAATTTCAAGGAAAAAGAATCATTTGTTGAAGGATTTTTTCCATACATGATAAAATATTTTAATTAATTGGTGATTTGACAGAAATCACAGGGACATTTGTTTCATTCTTATCAACATATTACAAACAAAAAGAAATAAAATCTATACTTGTGACAAGCTAAGAGTTAAACCTAAAGATATTTTCTCAGATTTATTAGAGCTGTGGTTGTACTTGTGAGTCCATGCTCAATGCACACACTGCATATATGGGTGATATACCCATTTATAAAATATCTAATACAGTAAAATAAGTCCAATGACTGACAATGAAAACAGGCATTATATCTGAAATCACATTATAGCACTCTCTCAATTAATAAGGCTAACAGGTAATAAAAAAAACTATAATTTCATAAACTAAATTAGCCCTCAAACTATAGGTAACACTCAGATGATATATTTCATTTCTGAAATGACAGACATTTGATGGAATGGAAAACAAAAGACATGCCAAAGGATAAAAAATAGTTGCATAACTTTTTGAAAAGTTTTTCTGGTTCTTGTCTGTTATCTGCCGCCCACCCAGATTAACATACACAGCACCTTAATGGAATAAAGTGATGAGATATGGAATTGCGTAGAGGTTAGCTGAGGAAAAACCAAGTAAGTCCACGGGATACAACTGCAACTGGGTTGGGTAAGTTAGTTAGTTTTGGTTCCTTCCCACGTTCACTGTGCCACCCTCCTCGGGGGAAGACAGTGAACATCAGAAGAAACCAAAACACTTGAACTTACCCAACCCGGGGGGGGGATGGAGTATGTTGTAACCAGAGAAGTCGTATCCCACACTAGTTACATATACCACCACCAGGAGGGCAGTGCGTATATTAAATTGGGTAGGTGGCAGTTAACAGACAAGATCCGATTTTCTTACTTGAGATTATATGCTACAAATGAATAAAATGAGAGGGATTGAAAAAATATAATTTTTTAAACATTTCTTTTAACTACCAAACTTCATAAAATTTTGCTAGGATTTCCTTAGAATCTCTTCCCATTAGTGGAGCATTTATTGAAAGTTTATTTTCATGTAGAGGAATTAGCAATTCAGGACAATATTTAATTTCATATATATATATATATATATATATATATATATATATATATATAAACTTGAGGAACAGGAAAGGTAGTGATGATGGTGGCAACATGATGTTAGATGGAGCCCATTGGACACTACAGCAGTTGGTGAGCCACTGAGGGTGTTGAAGTAACACACGTACAAGCATGAAACATACACACACACACACACACACACACACACACACACACACATATATATATATATATATATATATATATATATATATATATATATATATATATATATTGAATTATAAACTCTATATGTAAGAAAATGTTTATTAAAACATTGTCATTCAATGTTTCACTGTAACATGAGATACAAAAGGGGATTAAAAGCTTTATTACCAATGGTGTCCAGCCAAAGTTATCCTTGGTATTAGGATTGGCTCCATCATCAATTAAAGTTTCCACGAGTGAGATGTTACCCTGTAAACAAATGTTCATTAAAATACATGTTTTCTATAAAATTTCTTCACATTACTATCAACAACTAGAGTTTTTATGAGTTCATTTTTGTCAAGACAAAGTTTTACCATCATGATGGTCGAATAAAAGTTCACAAAATTTATTGAAAATATTTTTGCAAAAATAAACTAACATGTAAATGATTAGGACAATGCCATACAAAAAATGATGAATTGCTTAAACAGCTGTTATATAAAAATAAGCACAAAAGAATGGTGAAGCATACAATGACTAATGTGACCAATTCAAAGAAATGCTGAGGTATATAAATGAGTAGGAAATTTATCCATCACTAATAAAAGCATCTATAATCAGAGTTGATTAATGACTAAAGGATCCCACAAGAGCTTATCAAGATAAATTTAACATCATACAAATTAGGTTTGCCATACCTTGATGCATGCAACATGAAGAAGTGTTTCCCCTTTTGGGTTACGTTTATTCGCAGCTTTTTTAGTTGATTGACTAGGAATTGCAGGTATAGGACCGTCAGAAGAGTTTCCTTTAACTTTTTTGGCAGGAGTGGCCAATATTTTATCACTTTTATCCTTCGATCTATCGCCTGAATTTCTATAAATGACAAGCATTTTCATATAACAAAAATTAAATGAAAGCAAAATTTCTCCAAGTTAATGACGTGTAAAATTAAAAGAATATATAACTTCATCAAAACTGGCAAAATAAACGTAACAATATTTATACTAATCATTATATCATTCAAAAGTGTTCAATAAAAAATGTACAAACCGATCAGATTTCTGTTTCGCTGACTCTGAGACCGGTGTTAATTTTGGTGGCTTAGATTTCCGATTAACTGGCTCTAAGATTTTGGTTAATTTTGGTGGTTGATCACTTCCATTTATTTCGGATGTGCTACTGTTATCCTCGAGGCTTAATTTTGGCACGCCTCCTTTAGATGATTTCTGATGAGATTTTCGATAAAGAGGTAATTCCTTCGATGATCGACGTTCCTTACCATTACCCTTTGATTTTGAAACATTTTCCTCAAGAGAAGGCTTTGTTTGTTCAGCTATATCTGTCGTTTTTGCATCTTTGATTAATATTTCTTTAATTTTGAAAGCACAATTTGTGACATTTGCTATAAATATATCAGGTATAACATCCTTCGCAAATGAGGGCACATCACAAACAGGACAATTATTTCGGCCGAAATTTATGCAGGACTTGCAGAAGAAATGTTGACAGCCGGAAAAAGCATGAGGATCAACAGCAACTTTACCACTATAAAATAAATTTATGTGAGAGATGTCTTCCAGAGGAATTTTGTTTTTAGAAATTAACTGTTTCAATGTTGTTTTTTCATCGAACAACACTTACCAAATTCGGCATTTAAGGGTACCTTCCAAATCTTCCAAGTATTTTATAAGTTCATTCTTGCACTGTTGAGTAACTAATTCCATCTTTAAAGAATAAATCGTAAAATTAGCTGATTATAATAAGATGTTATTCAACAAGAAACACTACCATTGCCATATTAACACATGCCACTTTTCCAGGTCGTCAAGTTTTGGCGGGGAAACTTCAATTAGGCTATTGCCTATTGCTTTACTTCCCGCTAGAGGGATGAGTTTCCTACATCTACTTTAAATTGAAATTTGTGTGTAAACAAAATGAGTGAAGAAGTTGACGAAAGTATCGCTGAATCAACCGATCCCCCTCAATGTCTAGAAAATGATCCAATAACAATTGCAGAGGCTGACATCGCTCCTGAAAGTGTACACGACAAAGTAGATATTTGCTACTGCCCATCGTATGGGTTTGAAAAGCGTGTTACAAACATTACTGGGTCTTATGATGAGTTTTCTTCAAAATTTAATGATAATTATACTATTGGATGCAAGTGGTATGTATAAACCCTAAGGTTGTTGTTTTAAGAGTTATTATGTGCAATGGTATTATTTGGAGAAGTTCGTATATTTTCTTTGCCGTTACAGTTAAAAATTGTAATATATTTAATTTATTGTGCATGATAAGAAGACTTGCATTATTCCTCAGTAATGCTTTGGCATGACCTTCGCAGGGCTCCTGACGGAACATGTTTATTAACAAGCAGTGCTGACAATTGTTTAAGGATATTTAATCTTCCTCTTCAACTACACTGCAAAGAAACCTGGGGCGATGAAACACTTCCTGAAATGAAGTCAGTGCTCAAAATGAAAGAAGGTGGCTTAATATATGACTACTGTTGGTACCCGCCAATGTCTTCATGGTATCCAGAAACGTGTTGGTAATTTGTTGATTACACTTATGAATTTGAGAATGCACTTGATATGTTATACCACGTTATATTCCGCAATAAATAAAAAAGAGTTTTGGGAATATAAATTGTATCTTCTGTTCTAAGGGTAGTTAGATTTATAGTTAACTTTTATTTTCTAGTCTAATTAGCGCAAGTAAAGACAACCCTGTTCATTTGTGGAATGCTTATACTGGAAGCCTTTGCGGAAGTTATATTCCTATTAATCAGTGAGTAAAATATTACTGATAATCTACTATTTTATTGCTATTTTCGGTCATATATATAATATGAATGTAATTTTGTTTGTTTTAAAAAGTTTCATTTATCATGTAACATGTTTCTTTTCATGAAATTAAGTTTGGAAGAAGTTGTTCCAGCATATAGCATAGCTTTTAGCCATTCTGGTGAAAAGATATACTGTGGTTTCAATAACTTGATCCGGGTATTCCATACAAGCAGGCCTGGAGGAAAATCAGAAAGTAGAGTTTTAAAAGGTATGGTTTATCATAAAGTAATTATTCAACATGAGAATAATTGAAAGAGCATTAAATAAAGGGTGTTTCAAAAGTTGTGCAACCCTGTATATTTCACTATAATATCTATGTACCAGTTATAGTTTAGGAAAGTGGTGGTCACTTCCAAAACTTTCTATGACATTGATGTGGAGGTAATTTACAGCCGACGTATAATGTACAACTAATGTGTAGATGTTACAGTGAAATATTTAGGGTGTCATGACTGTTAAAACATGTGTTTTGGAGCCTCTCTCATTTCTAAACATCTGGCTGTTTATTGTTTAAAGATGGAGTAACCTGAAGCTATCATTTTTCATATGGCATAGATTATATTTTTTAATTTTATCATAATCCAAGAACTGTCAAAATGACCTATAATTTTTAAATAAATAATGATTACAGAAAAGTTAATAATTTCATCATAGTGAATTACAAGTTCCACAAGTAGTCCCTGACTAATTTCAAAATTACTGTCATATATTAGAGAAAGTAAGGATCCCTATATTTTGATTGCAAGTGGGTTACGTCCAAGTGCACAGATGATAGATCATTCTACTGCCGTGACTTCAACACTTAGATTGACCTTTATGACAAGTGTCTAAACAAGCACGGAGAGTTATGTGGAAAAATAGCCTTCTGTCACCTGTGTACTTGGATGTAACCCACTTGCATTTTCAATATAAATAACAGGGTACCTTCTGACTTCCCCTCGTATATACCAATTTTTTTTAGTTCTCAGTTTGAAAGATTTTATTTTTATTTTAGTTCTGAAAATGTATATGTATATTCCATTCAGCTAGCAAAACTCTTGGCGACTCTTTTGTCATTTCATGATATCATTTCATATCTTCATAAGTTATTTTAAAGATATTTATTTGTCTTTAACTGACAAAGATTTGATTCAATTTCTACCATTTAAACTTGAATTGTCATAGATATAAGCTTGTGTGACATTTTTGAGTTTTTTTCATTGCTTCATACTGTATTATTTTTGACAAACCTAGATCATTCGGGAGAAAATCATTTTATAAGAATGAATGTAATGAATCATTGAGAGCTTTTAAATAAGTAAGGAAATTAAGAACCTGGTTATTTTTTATTTTACATGATTTTAACTACTGCTTTAATCTCTTCTGTTAATGAAGCTTAGTATTTATGAAATTATTTAACCAATATTTTTTTTGTGAATAAAATCTGATTTAAAAACAGTGAATCATGGTTAATCTTTTTCTTAATTATCCTTACTTTGAATTTTATCAGAATTTTTATTAAAAACAATTTATGTGCCAAAATTTCTTCCTCCAAATCCTCTTATAATAGACTTAATGAAAAAAGTAATTTTAATATGTATTCCATTTACTTTTTATTATATATTCTGCTCAATCAACAAAATATGGAGATGTCTCACCTTCAGATCATCGCTGTCGCCAAACAGGAATAGTCTCTTGCTTTGCTGTTCATCCTTTAGGGGAACAGACATATGCTGTGGGAAACTATTTGAGGTCCATTGGTAATTATTGTTTATGCATTTTTTTATTTGTCCTGTTTTATGCACCAAGTAAATTTTTTGAGCTCTAAATATAGAATAATGCTTCTTTTATGTGATTACATAACTAAAATAAACTAAGGCCTCTCTTTTCTTGATAATCATAATTAATGTTGGTGGACAAGTCTGTGATTGTTAAATCTGCTTCCTGCAGTCTTAATTTCTTGGTAGCTGTCTTCCCCTTTCAAGTTGTCTATCAGCAGAAACTTTTTAACACATCTTTAATCATGTTTTCTCTCCTCAGGAAATATCTGATCAAGTTCATCTTTCTTTTTGCATATATGTTTGTCATCTTTCATCCAATCTGTCAGAAATATATCTCAAACTTTCAGATTAAATAATCATTCAATAGACATATATCAGGCACTATAGAAACGCCTTTTCATAAAATGCCTATTAATTTCATAAAGCTCATTTGACAGAATAATTTTGTCATTGTCATTTGAGTGACTTCATGGTGCTATTGTGTCTGTGATCAGCCAGACATACTGAGTAGTACAGTATCGAACCTTTTAGCCAGCAAGCTTGGGATATAGGGATAGCCGGTTATCTGGAAATTCTGGTTATCTGTAATATATTTGTAAACAGTGCTCAGAACAGGAACTATGTTCCAGTTCATAACACGCATCAGTAAAATTGTTCAGCCTGGTCAAACATTTTGTAATACCAATGTGTTAACTTTATTTAATAAAATTAATATAATTTTTTTTTCACTTTTCTTCATCGTAGGACATAAGATATAAATCCAAATTTAGCTCAATCAGTTATTTAGTGCCTACTTGCTTTTGGTTCCACTATCAGAACAAGTGTTCCGTTTCATAATATTTTATATTTCGAGTCTGTACTTCTATACTTTGAGTACGAATTTTTTCTCGAACCACTCAATAAATATTGAAGACGTAATCCATGCTCTATTATTGGCCTTTTAGTGCACAGGGAAAACCCTGAATCCATTCAAACAACTGGGCTTCTGATTTTTAGACATTTTATGGGGCAAAATAGGAAAGGAGATATTTAACACTAGTAAACAAACAGACAAACAAGGCACTGAAAAAAACAAAACCTCGGAGCACATCCAATGCATGGTGGTGATCCTGGTAATTACTAGTGTGACGCCAAATTTAAATCTGTTTCTCCTAACAAATTTTCGAAAAATGCATTGGCTTTGAAAGTAGCTGGTTAACTGGATTTCCAGATATGTGGAATTCGGATACAGTATTTACTTGTGTAATAACCGCACTTTTATCTTCTGAAGTTTCCATTAAAAAGGGGGTGCGGACATTACATGAGATTTACCCATTTATCTGCTGAGGGTAGGCTACCCACAAAACACCTACTCAATATTGGATGCCTGGCATGAGAACACATTTTTATTTCGGGAGACGCAATATGCCATGCATTTTATTTCCTCGATTTTCAACCAAGGTATTTTTCAAAAATGCCTGGAATAATATGATAAGCACGATATTTATCAAGTATTTTAATAATTCTTTGTCAGCTATCAGTAGTAAACCTAAATCACATAAATATTCTACGCGGGGGAGTGCTGTCTCCACTTCAGAAAATGAAGACTTTTTTAAGGTAGTTGGAGATCCAGGCTAGGCTAAGAACAGATGCATTTGCGGAAGAACTTACTGGAAAAATAAGAAATCCTACTTACAAGGCCTCTGCAACCACCGTTATTAGAGAAATCAGTTGCAGAAAAGATAGAGATAAGGAGTTGTTCTTCCCCCGAATGATAAGAAAGTACAATAGGAAGATTAACACATAGATTGGTTTTATATACCCCCTACCACACACCAGCTTTGATGGATTGCAGGGTACATTTCAGATTCAGAATGTGTCTCTTGAGGCATTCTTACCGATGCACTTGAAAAACAACTTTTTATTTATTAAAAAATTTTCTCTTACAGTCGTTGGGTCGTAGGAAAAGGTCCAGTTATACGTAGCATTTGCTTCAAAGCAAAAGGTCGCTCTTTGTTCATTCAGATCAAAGCATTTACTTTTGCTACTTTTTATGCATACCACCCAAAGGTATTGAATGTGGAGTTTTGCATTTCTCTGCTGTATCATCTGGAGATCTCATGGAAGTGTTGCGATTCAGTGTGTGAAGTTTGAGGATCTTGTCTGCCCAGGGCCATTGTTTTCAATGGATAATAACACAAAACACTTCAGAAACTCTGATGGGCCCAACTTACCAGTTAGGCCCATCAGAGTTTCTTGAGCCAGCACCATCTATTAGCGCAGAGTCATCCAAAAAGAAAGACAAGTGTGAAACCATATAAACATGTGCTCTACGGTTAAATTATTTTAAACGACTCCTAATCTTGTGGACGTAATCATCATTTGGTCGACCTGCTATGTTTCGCTGAAAGATACTGTCATGTTTCATGTTTACTTCACGTGTTCATATGCAGCAATTTAGCAAAAAGAAGATTAGAGAACTTTCTCATTCATAAATTTGTTAATTTTTAGTTTTTAGCTAAATTGTTAGTTTTTATCAGTGATTTTTTTCTAAAAATAAGCTTCCAGAATGCACAGTTTATCAGTGAGTTTATCGTTTCGATCAATATTATGATGTTAGTATAAATACCATTCCTTGGCCTTTCTGGATTCTCTGTCTTCCCCCGTTTTCACAAGTATGCTTCGGAAAGGCTCAGTGGCTGCCCCTGCTGAGTGGCCATCCTGGGCGGTCGCCCACTCCTAGAACCGGCCCTGGTTATTATTTTATTTCACAGCGGTGGGTACAAGATATCATTCCCTTCCTGCGCAGTGCTGAGTAGCAGGTTTCATTACTTAGGCTCAAGGCTCAATCTTTTTTTTTCATAAAAAGCTCAAGCCGAGTGTATATTAGTGAGTAAGCTCAAACTGTTCGGCTCAAGCTAGCTTGAGCCAACAGCTCTATCTGCTCCATAATGCCCATCAGTGACCTTTCTAGCCTGAAAATCTCCACCAGCATCTACAAATTTAATTCCAAACTTGAGTGTCTCTATGTACTTGAAGCCCTCATCTCCAATGGTGCAGGATATCCTTGATGTCCTCCGCATTTCCTCATCAACTGATGGAAAATCTTTAAAATTATATATTCCCTATCCCTACAACCTCCCCTAACAGTCATTTATGGTGGGCAGCTTCACTTCATTGAGCGACTCTTTGATGTAGATTATGCAGTTAATGATGTTGTACTACTGCTGTACAGTAATGTTGCCTACTGTCGCATCACATTCCATCATGTATAAAATGTGACCAAGAGTGCACCTAGGGTAGTAAGCTGTGAACGCCGCAATTAAACCTTGTTCTAATAGCTGAAGAATCAATATTATGATAGTAGGTAGAATCATGACCTCAGTGTTGGGTTATACCCGCTTGAGGCTCTCAGAATGTGCAGTTATATTACCCTGGATGAGGAGCACTTTGAAGGACAATTATTTGGAGGAAAGGTATTTTTCTACCTCTCTGATGCACTTATGGAATCATTCCAAGACCACTGCAATTGTTCCAGGCTTTTTGGTTAGCTCTCCAAAAGTCAGGCAGTCCATTGTTCTTTATTTATCTCCTTCAGTGCCCAGGGATGTAATACCTGTACACCAATATAAGCATCACCAGACAGTTCCCCATGGCATCAGTACAGAAAAGAAGGCCTTGATAGATGAGTGATTAGCTCTAAATGCTAGGGTCATGGGTCCTACCTTTGTTATTGATGTTGTACTCATTGTAAAAAGCTGTAAAGTGATGTTTATGAGCTAGTTTAAAAAACAAGGTGAACCAAAATGTAAAATCCAAAATCAATTAAAAGTTATTAAAAACATACCTCATCACAGTTAAGCAGTTTTAATTTGATCTTTATCCATTTTATAAATGTAAACTGAACATACGCTGCAGGGATTGCTAGATTTTTTTTTAGCAATAAATTTTCTTAAATCTGGAAAACCTTGATATATTTCAAAACAGTAAACTTGGACCTATGTGGAAAGGGAGGAGGAATGGTCTTCAGATCTGGGCTAGTGTTCAGCATTTCTTGAGAACAATATAATGAGAGTGAGAGAGAGAAACACTTATCTGACATCAAGTCCTCATAAAAACATAATAGAGCATAGGAGAATGGGGAACTACAGACTCAACTACAGCATCCTTATCTCCAAAGTTTACTTTCACTGTTAACAATTCTCTTGAATAGTATGGTATATTTCCTTGGGAGCAATCACCAGCAGGAAATTTCTACTGATATAAAATAACAAACTTCTATTGTGTTTTCAGGGATATATGCTGAACCTAATGGGACACATTTGGCACAGCTGAAAGGGCATGTGGGTGGAGTGACTCATCTCCGTTTCTCTCCCGATGGAACAAAGCTGTATAGTGGAGGAAGAAAGGTAATCTGATGTCCTGCTTGGCATTTTCTAATTTGTTTTACTGAAATTGCTTCATTCTATTAAAAAATTCTTTGATTATTGGCATTTTTAAATATGACATTGTGCAATCTAAAAATTTTGCTGAGATTGTTGAAAGCATGTTTTTGTAATGTGAATTTTGGGCTGCAATTGTATTTCTTTACTTTCCTTTTTTGTTTTTATTTTATTTCTATTTCATCTAACTATGATTGTAAAAATTAATAAAAACATAAACATTAAAATTAGGGAAACCATAAAGAAAGATAAATATAATCATGACATTCTATCCCACTAATTTTTTTGTTTCTTATGTGAATAGATTTTGTTTTGTAGATTCCCTCTTAAAACTAAAAAGAATAATTTTCTCAGATTTATTCAGTTTCTGTAGAGCTTTTTGATTAACGTAGAATTAGGCTTGTTTGAATTTCATGTGTATCTTTTTTAATTGGTTAATTTTCCCGAGAGATTTTCAACAAATATCGATGCATAAAATTACTACCTGGTAGAATTCCATGTTTATTTTCCTGAGAGGTTTTTGATGAATATTAACGCTTAAAATTACTACTGACGTATATGGCTGGCAGTTTTTGGTCTTTCAATTTGATGATTTAAATTTACTTTTTATTTCAAAATTCTATGTACAGTAAAACCTCATTATTTCGATCCTGGATAATACTAAATACCATGTAATTCGAAGCTAAGAACACTCCCTGGCAAACATCATAGGATTTTGCACTTTTTAGTACGGATTATTCAAAATACGTCTACAATGAAATTCGAAGTCATGATCTGGTCCGGTGGCATTTTGTTTAATTAATTAATGGTATCCCTGACAACACGGGGCAGAGTGATGCGTATACCCGCGGCCACGACCACCTTTGGCATCGCGGCATCCATGGCCTGATAGACAGTAGAAGTGCCATCCTTACGCCTTAGTAACGCTCCTTTTTATTTTCTTAATTGTTGAAGCTTCGTAACTATATCCAATATTTGAAGGCCACGTTTTGAGTTTATTTCTGTTCTTTGTAAAGTCTTTAAATTTTCTCGCCGTTCCTTAAGATATTTATTATCATTTAACCTATTTGGAATTTTTAGAAATATTACAGGTATGGAGAAAGTCATGTGGTGGCTACATCAGATTTTTTTAATTTGGAGTATCTAAGAATGAGATTTAGTGCATACAATATCGTTTGCAAACCTGTGGTTCGTGTACCCTTAGGGGTTCGCGAAATATTTATGAGGGATTCCAGAGAAATATTTTGGTAATGGCATCTTTTTCACTTTCTTGGTTCTACAATTCTTAGCAACATTTTAAGTTTTTTTAAATTAGTTACGTGGTTTTGTTTCAATTTTTTCTTATGATTCAAGAATTACTTATAGTTGAAATTTACAGGGTACTAACTGATGACAATATCATACATTCTGATTTTATTGTAAACGTTTACATAATATGTGCTATATTAACTTTTTATTTTTAATGAATTAAATGCGTTCAAAAAGATTTGTTTTAACAAATTTTACTTGCTGTTATAAGAGGTTTGCCGCCAAAGCTGTTACAACTCAAGGGGTTCTTGAAGATAAAAGGTTAACCAAAGGGGTTCATAATGAGAAATAAGTTAGCTCAATGGGTTTGTGAAGTGAAAAAGGTTGGGAACCACTGACATACAACATGAGGGGTCCAAGTTAATTTCTTCTATTTGAAAATTGTTTCTTTGGACATTTTTTCAAAGCAATTACTCAACATTATAATTAATACTGAATGACTTTTGAAATTTATATTCTCAGGAAATTATTAATTTCATATGTGAATTGTTAATTTTCAGGTATATTATCACTACTGGTATTTTAAGGGTATTGAATATCTGTTTGTGTTTAAATTCAATAAAGGAATGTTATGTGAAGTAAAACAATCTTTTTAAAATTATTAAACATTAAGATGATTAAAAAATAAATAGTGTCCAATTTTTTATCTTGCATTTATAGACTTCAAATTAATTTAACGTAATAAAGTTTTATCTCGGTCGTAATGCAACTTGTATGTTTTTGATTGGCATATTAAAATAAAAATGGCTTATGAATGCTTAAATTCTCTCAAGGTGTAACTGATATGAGAATAGAAGAGAAATGTTGAATTTAAATGCAAAACCTAAAAGTTATACAATTACAAAATTATTATTTTTTATTTAAACATATAAAATATACAAGTTAGCTGTGTCACTAACATTCAATGCTTTATATTGTGCCTTGTGTTTATTATTCAGGATCCTTATATACACTGCTGGGACATGCGCAACCTGGGTTCAATGTTGCATGTGATGGAACGAGATATGGATACCAATCAGCGAGTTAGCTTTGACATCACCCCAGATGGACGTTATTTAATTTCAGGTTAGGAATTTGAATTTTCATTTGATAGTTAAATTGCTAAACCTTCATTTTATATTAAGCCTTAAAGGCCACATTTAATTTAATACACAGTTTCAGCAGTTACTCATGTTACGGAAGCAATACAATCTACAATATGTCTATTTGCACATCACATTAATTTTAACTGTGAAAGTTAAAACATTTTCTTTTGTGATTTTTTGTTTGGGTCATAATTACCCAAAATGAAGACAACCCTGAGCTTCTACTTGGAAAAATATCTGCCCAGAGAAATTTTTTCATTGTCTCTTCTTGGGTTAAGCATGCTTGTCTTTAATAAAAGTAAGTTTCTTGGCGTGTTTTTAAATTTTTTGTGCATTTCTATACTGTATCTTGTTTTTTTGTTTATCATTATTATATCAATTTACTTTGTTTAAAACATAAGCAAGCTTTTAAAACATATACATCAAAATATACAGGGTGCCCACTCTAAAAGAGATTATTATAATTATTGTTATTATATTTTATTACCATGACTTCCTTAACTCTTTTAGATTGTACATTGTGTATAAGTTTATCTGTTATTATAGAAAGAAAATTATTAATGATTGGACCAAAAACTACCTGACTTGTGTACATGTTACAAAGTAAGCCTTTCATTTTCCTGAATGCCACTTTCCCAAATGTCATTTTCCCGAATGATCGTTTTCCCGAATTATCATTTTCCCATATATTTAGTTTTCCCAAAAATCATTTCCAGGGCAGAATTTCTTTTGAAAAATACATTTATGAACAAAGAGCACAATATTAATAAAGATAAAATTACATTTATTAGATCTGATACAAATAACTTGAGTATTCTCAAAGCAATATTCAGTATCTTTTCCTAAAAACCGCCAAGGCAACACAGCTAGTGGCACAAATTAGAGTTAAATATGAGTTTATAAAATTAAGAAAACAAAAAGCATGTTGTCTAAAAGTCCATGCGTGACCTCTTAAGGGTTAGCGGAATATTTCTTTTTCTTTGAGAGTTCAATGAAAATTAATTTCCATGCGCGAATGTGTCATTTTCTACTGAGACTCCACGTGCTTCTTGTTGCCAACCTTATGGTGTGCTGTTACTGCCATTGTTTTATTATCATAGTTTTTTATTGCTATTTGGTTATCGAGTGTTTTTTATTGCGTTTCTTGTTAGCTATTGTTTTCTTTGTTAATACTTATCGTTGATATCGTTATTTGTTATCGTAGTCTTGATTGCTGTTTTAGTCATATATAGTTTTCGTTATTTTGTTTCATTTTGATATTGCATTTTTGTACTTATTACTTTTTTTCCCATTTTTATTTAATTTACTATTAACCGATTAGGGACGGAGCACCACCACAGTGGTGTTAGGGTACCGTCCTCTTGTGTGGGGCATGTTAATTACCTGTAGTTCCTTCTTTTTGCTAGCAGCTTATGGACAGTTTTAAGTTTCATCCTGTGAAGTCGCACATGTTTTTCTTAAGCGGTTACCATTTTACGTGTTTTTAAACTTAGCCCTTTTTTAATTTGACAATGGCGACCAAGAGAAAACAGTGTGAGGATCACAAACTGGATTTATTGTTTTCTATACCAGATGATGGAGTACAAAGTGATATATCCCCTATTGATAGTGATATTCAAGAGGAAGAAATTCCTGAACCCTGTGAAAATATTTCACCTATAATTTAGACGATGAATCCGATGGTGAAATTGAAGAGACAGTTCAACAGGCTAATAGAAACAGATTGACTTGGTCCAGAAGAGGTTTGATAAATTTAGGCACTAGTCTCTCTCAGTTTACACCTGGTCCTAATACTTACTTACCAGAAAATTCTTCACCTTTAGATTATTTTATGTTATTTTTTACGGGCGATATGTTGGACCATTGTGTCAAGCAGACTGATTTGTATGTCTCGCAAAAAATGTCAACTGCGGGTGGAGGTGGAAATGTTTGGGAAGATCTTACATTAGATGAGTTGAAAGCTTGGTTAGGTGTTATTTTTACAATGGGATTTCATGATCTTCCAAGTCTGAAAGACCATTGGTCCACAAATAGGGCATTGAATGTACCAGGTGTATCAGAAATCATGTCAAGGGATTGATTTTTGTCAATTTTGCGGAATTTTCACGTAAATGATAATTCACGGCAGCCTTGACAAGATAGCTTAGATTTTGATAAACTCTACAAAATTAGACCTATTCTGGATAGTTTGAATTGCAATTATAAAAAATATTATAACTTTTCTGGGTATCAGGCAATAGATGAAGCGATGGTGAAATTTACTGGTCACTCTTCAATGAAACAATATGTGCCAATGAAACCCATCAAAAGGGGATTCAAGTGGTGGGGAAGAGCAGATGGAACATCGGGATTTGTTTTTCATTTAGAATTATATACAGGGAAAGGGACAATTAAAAAGAATAATTTGGGTTTGGGTGGAAATGTCGTGATGCAACTTGCAGAGCTTCTCTTTGGGTCAGGCTGCACCCTTATTTGCGATAGATTCTTTACATCACCAGATCTATTTATGGAACTCTCCAAAAAAAAGGTTTGAGAGCCATAGGGACTGCAAACACCAACCATGTCAATAATCCCACAGAATTGGTAGTAAACACAAAGGACTGGAAGCAAAGTAACCATGGGCACTGTGAGTGGCTCTCCTCCACCCCACTCATTTTCTTAGGCTGGCGTGACAAAAGGTATATATTCTTTTTGTCATCAAGTTACGATTCACCCACATACCCAATGCAGTCTGTGAAAAGGAAGAAGGATGGGTCGAAGGTGGGAGTGTGCTGTCCTGAGATTGTGAGGTTATACAATCAATTCATGGGAGGATTAGATCGAAACGATCAATTATGTAGCTTAACATTGTTTTTTCGATGTGAAACGTGTTTCCATGTATTTTCACTGTGAAAATTATTCAGTGTTTAAAAATTATTCACGGGTGAAATTGCCAATAATTATTCTTGAGAACGCTGATGTCATGAGTGGCTTCTCATTAGTATTGCATTAATATTTATTACTCAGTATGGAGCAAGTCATCAGATTTTTATAACATTCTTTCATTTCAGGGAGCACATCTGGAAAGGTAAAAGTTTGGGATTTAACAGAGAAAACGGTTTCATGGGATAGTCCGTCTGGGCCTCTTCTAAAACCAATGACCGAAATCCAGGCCTCAAAAGATTGTGTAAATGGAGTGAGGTATGTTTCAGTAGCAGAATTCAATGAAACAAAAGTTTTTTATTAAAACTTCAATTGCTGTAATTTGAATATCTTATATTTTGGGTTTATTTATAAGATAATTTTTAAGTAGTTTTGATAACAGAAGTGTAACAGAGGTTTATTCTTAGATAAGAATGTAAAAATTTTCATTTCTTGAAAAAAACGGAGAAGCTTGAATACTGTTATTTACTCTTGTTGCAAATGAAGTAATCTCTTCTGATTTTTAAAATGCATAAGTATCAGTGGCAAATCCTGAGATTTTTTTTATAAAAGCAATTAATTATGAAAATCAGATCTTACCTTATTATTTGAAATGCAGAAGAATTCTTCTTTCCTTCTTTGCTAATTCTGCATTGACATCATCATAGAACACAGGTTTTTGAGAAAGTTCTTTGATGAGAGCTGTTTCAATTGATAGAATTGATAATTTAGAGAGTTTCTTGATTTGTGGAATTCCTCATGAATGTTTTGATATGTTTGAGAACTAAAAATTCCATTCAATTGAGTCACTGGTCACAGGTATTGTCAATACTAATTCACATAATTTTGCCACTTGAGAGTAAGCTTTGTCTAAACCATTTTCTTTAATGAAATTATATAAACTAGGTGCTTATTACAGTGCTGCTTGCAGCATCAATAAAATGTGTGCTCCCACCCAGCATGGAAAATTAATGCAATGGAAATCATGAATATGGGTGGATTTATTTTTAGAAATGTATTCCGAAATACTACAGTCTCCTGGTGGAGAACATTTCAACTACCTCTGAAGGTCCCACATTTAAGGTTCCTTATAAGGCCAAGAGATGACAGTAATACAAAAATTCACAACATAAATGTCTTATATCAAAATTTTCTGTTCAAATTATATTTTGCAACAAATACTGCTATTAGATATTCGTACTTTTTTATTTTAATTTTTTTACAGCATTAATGTAATGCAATGGAAATCAAGATCGTGCATGGATATACTTTTTAGAAATGCATGTCAAAATGCTACAGCGCCTCCTGGTGGGATCACTTAAACTATCTCTAACAATCCAGCATTTAAGATTATACCAGTTCCTTCTATAGCCAAGAGATAGTAGTATGGTAAAATTGCATGACAATATTTTCTATCAAAATCTTCTTTTAAAATTAGGTTTTCCAATAATTGCTTATATTAGAGACTCATACTTTTTTAATTTTAACATTTTAGGCGATATTTACAACCAAAAAAAGGAACTATAAATACTTGAATAAAATTTCAATAACGTAGCTAACAGGCCATAGATCAGTGTTGTCCAATAACTATTCGGGGACAAAAAATTCATGGTGGGGTGACCCATCACCTTTGCTGCACTGAACGTGCCATGACACACTGTGGAATGTTGCATGGCTTCACAAAGTTTTATCGTATATAGCAGTGGTTGTTTCACCTGGTAGGGCCAACATATGTTTTAAAAAACCTAAAATTATAATACAAAAAAGTATTTAATTTTTTACTTACTGAAAAATGTACAGTAGTGAGTAGATGAAAAAAGTGTCTTGCAGCTAAAATGAGCAGTAAACAAAGTCCATTCGGCGATTTTTCTTGTTAGAAAATTAATCAATTACTTTTCTGTTGAAGCTCTCTGTTATTTACAAATGTTTTTTCACGTGATAGCATGCCTAAAGCACTTAGTCTTTCTTCTTTCATACTATTCCTAAGAAAAGTCTTTATTCTTTTCATCATTGAAAAACACAGTTCTGCTTCTCGTGATCACTTTTGAAAGCATTTGTCTCTTGAAATGTTTCACACAAATCATCACCCAAAATTAGCGACAGAAATGGTACTGCACCAGAAACTGCTCTCAATTCCTCTCTTTCATAAAAAACTTGAAGTTCACTCTTCAGTTTATTTTTTTCCAAAAAAGGATACTTTTCAATTATTTCGCAGATACATTTTGTGCTGTAATTATCAAATTCTTCGACCACAAAAAGATTCGTAGCCACAAGCTGTCCAGTAAATTGAAATCTATCTTTTATTTCTGTGATTATGGTGTCACAAACTTCTTTACCTTCTCTTCCTGCAGAGTCACTGTCAGTGATCCGCGGTCTTTTTGGTTGAACTTCTTCCTCTTCATTTTCTAACTCGACTTCAACCTGTTCAATAATCAAATCAACTTGGTTTCTGACTGTCTGTATGCTATTCTCAAAATACTGCATCGCTTGCTGTACATTAACTGGATCGGTGATTCATTTTTGAACCTGGTTAAAAATTATCTCCACGTGAGGCATTATCCAGAGAAAAAGCGTTGACCAAAAGACAAAGTTATTTTCTTTCAACCTAAGTTTATATGCACCTGCTTGTGTTATAGTAGACTGCAACTTTATGTCATCACTGTTTTCAATAAGTTTCATTACCATTCTTTCCTATATTCATAAACAGTGCTGACTCCATGAGAATGGAAATTCCATCTGGTCTGTACTACCCAAGGCAATCTTCTCTGTACAATGTCATCCAACACTTTTGTGCTTTGGGACGAATTAGAAAAAAATGAACAGATTCCAGACAAATGTGCAAAAAAGATACGGGTTTGGCAGTTGATGGATGCTGCATTAGACATAATGACATTTAGCTGGTGGGCGTAACAGTGGACAAAATTAGTAAGTAGATACTTGTCTTTTATCAGTTTCTGAATGCCACTTAAACGTCCACTCATAACAGAAGCAACATCAAAACTTTGTGCTATAAGTTTATTCGGACTGTCACCAATTAGGGGGTCGAGTTATTTTAAAATACAATCTGCAATTGCACGAGCATCATGTCCGTCAGGATTAATTAAAAAATTCTAGAACCTTTCTACTGGTTTTCCACCTACAATGTAACGTAATACAATGACTAACTGAAATTGATATTACATGTCAGTAGTTTCATCGGCTATCAATGCTACATAATCTGCTTTTTTAATTTCTTTGCGAACTTCTTCATGGTATACTTCTAACATGCATTCCAGCAACTCATTCTGTATAGTTTTAGACGTACCTTTAAACACAGCTGATTGACTAAGGTGAACTTTTAAGTCTTTATCTAACTCAGAACTAAACTGGATTAACTCACGAAAAACTCCCTTATTTTGTGACTCATCTGATTCATTATGCCCTTTCAATGCTAATTCTAATGCCCTACAAAAATGTATACAATTTATAATCAAATTTAATACATGCCTATTTTTATCGACTTGTTCGTTATGTTTAGATATAGCTAGCCGATACTGTCAGTTAAACTAACTTTGAATATTTGTTTTACCTAGCAAAGATAAACTCAAAACATTGTTCATATGCTGTTTAGATTTTTCATGAGCCCTCATTTTTTCCCAAATGTGTACAAAGTCCGAAATCCCATTCCTCGACCAGCTGACATTTCCTTGGAAAAGAACACAAGGAAAACAAAAAAATGAATTTTTTTCATCACACCAGCACAGCCAGTTGTTCTTCGAATAAATATCGGCATTAAATTTACGACACCTTTCCTGTTTTTTGGCACACTGTTGCTTTTTAACTAAATTCAAATTAGGAAGGGGTCTTCCCATTCATTTTATTTAGAGTTTATCATCGTAAGACAACAATGAAAATGGCTGCTTTAATAAAGCACCTATCGTATTCATTGCCAAGAATTAAAATATTCACGCTCACCAATACTACACTGAGCTGCTAGCTTGAACGCCGGCCAAGCCAAGCTGAACTTGGCCCCAACGGTCGATATTCTCAAGCATGGGAGAGGGTAGGTGAGGAGGAGAAAAGCATGCAGTGTGCATGATTCCACATCTTGTGACCAAGTCAGCTAGGCGGTGATCCGGCCAGGCACGGCGCTGCCCGTTGGAATGGGGTAACTCCCCGCTGGACTCGCCACCCACTCCTCCCATAATTTCCAACTGCTTATCTAAAACATGTTCTATTCGAGTTCTTCCAAATGTTTTTCTCAAAGAATTGACTTTAAATGTTCTTTACTTATCGAATGTCTCTTTTTAGTCCAAACATTTTTTTTGTTTGAAAAAAGTAAGCATGGCCAACAAAATAATTTTGCTTTGCTCTCACATCCAGTCAACCATTCGACACTTGTAAATACAGTAAAACGCCATATTTACGTTATTGGAATGTACGTTTTCCACTATTTACAACATTTTTTTTGGTCCTGTCAATTTTCCTATGATTCTAATGTAAGTAAAACCCTGTATTTACACTACTTCATTT
This sequence comes from Tanypteryx hageni, assembly GCA_028673005.1. Taxonomy (NCBI): domain Eukaryota; kingdom Metazoa; phylum Arthropoda; class Insecta; order Odonata; family Petaluridae; genus Tanypteryx; species Tanypteryx hageni. Next base: position 52,649,799 of record CM054118.1, on the reverse strand, counting down.
TAAGTTTTCCCACTATTTGCGCCATTTTACGTTAAAATTTCCGATTTTTTTTAAGAATTTAGCATGCAATTCCCAACAGTTTTTAACATTTTTTGGCTTAGCTTGGCAAAAATATAAGAACTCTTTTGGACGAAGATTTCGAAAACGGCAGCAGAGTAGGAACAGCGCCCCTAAAGGCAGAAATATGAACTCTTTCTTTTCAAAACAGCACTCCCTTTAGCAGATGCTACTCAGGAACAGCGTGCTTAGAGACAGAAATACGTATGAAGTCGTTTGGGTGAAAACTTCAAAACATCATACGTAAATCACACTAGCAGAGCATAAACAGCGCACCTAGATACAGAAATACTATTTATGCTATTTACTCTTTGAACCAAGTGTGAATGCTATTGAAAAGATGTTCAAGTTTGGCGCTATCATGATTTTACCCTTTCCACTCAAATTCTGCCACTTGGCTTCCAGTTTGTAATTAAATTTAAGTTAATTTGTTGTAATTTAAATTACCTTATCATCCTGAATATAACGCAATGTTATTTTTCCAAAAAATGAAATTTTAACAGTAGTCCCACGTTATATTTGAGTAATTGTAATTTTAAAAGATCAAAAATAGTGTTTCGAAAAATCACCATACATTCTGCACATCTATTAAGTGATACAAAATGTGTACTTGTTACATTGTAAACACATTAGGCGTATATGTTACAATGTACTTGAATAGCATCGGAGGCAAAAATAGATCGAGTTCAGTCGGTGGCTGAACTCCTCATTAGACATTGAATTGAAGCTATCAGTGCATCGGCGTATTCTCTGTACCTACCTTAGCGAGTTTTTACCCATCCATTAATTTTAAAATGGGTGACAAAAAGGATGTTGATCATGTTGAGAAAAAAAAGGTTCTTCCAAATCCCAGGTTCACAGAGAAATCCAATGAAGTTATAACATGAATTTTTAAAAAATCGTAGCTCAAGGGGTGGAAAAAACGAACACTATTCAAGCTTCGAAAAAGTATGATGTTCCTGAAATAAATATACCTATGTATGTCTATGTACAATTTTCTGTACAAGTTTCCAGACAAATGTAATATGGAGAATGTAATGGAAACCCAAGCAAACTATACTAGCATTTTAATTCGGCATATATTTAAATATTACTATTATTAAAAAGTGCTGGTTAAATAAATGAATAAATAGATATATTATTTATAAACTTAGCTCTTTTAACACTGATTTTATTGTTAGTCTTACTGTAACAAATGAGCGAGTTTAAAAGTATAATCAGTTTAGCTATTTTTCCTTTTCCCGCAATTTACACTTTTTTTCCCAGGTCCCTAGAAAAGTGTAAATAAGGGGTTTTACTGTATCTACGTTTAAATGTCTTGTGCATGATTTAATTTTTATATTTAAATTTAAGCGAGGTTTTGGCCTGATTGGATAATTTCATTCTTTGCCTGAAAATTGTTCGATGAAAAACTTTTCATTAATAAATTACACATTGCACAATATGAAACCTCACCAGAGCTGCTTGAAAGCACAACAGAAGCATTTGAGGCACTCGGTTTACACATGTTTGCACTTTTAAAATTGCTTCCACTCCATACATACTTTATTATGCGGAGAAAAACCACGAAATTCCTTCTATCTGAGCCAAAATCTTTGGAAATTATATCTGTTAATGCTCTACTATAACACAAACACTTCTATAAGCATAAAGATTCACATTAAACGTCAGAATTGAGACTTATTGAAACTGTAAAATAACTGGAATAGACGCCTAGTGTTTGCCTGTATATTACAGCGAATGGCTCATCAACGTGTACGCAATAATATTGTTGCTTCCTAGTGGTATTATTTTCAGCTGTTACGTGGCGCCAGTTGTCAAGGTGGCTTGCAGTCGCATGGTTTTACTGAAGGTGTGCTTCTAAAATTGCACTTGTGAATGAGTAATTTTTATTGTTATTACCGTTATTATTTTAATTTCTAATTTGGAAGCCATGCTTCCATGGAGAATTTACCCCTAATAAGTATACAGTAGGTACTCAACATTAGCAGTGGTTAAATTCCTGGAAATTGTTGTGCATGTCAAATCTGCAAATGATAAAACAAACTTATGGGTTAGGGTTAGGTTATGAAGACCAGTTGTTTTCACTTAAAAACATATGACATGGTAAAGTTACCTCAATGTGCACTTAAATATAGTGAATGAATGAATCATAAATCAACTGCTTATACTTTGAAAGCAGCAACTTATCAATGCCTCTGTTGGTTAAACCTTTAAAAAAACAAATATTAAATGGATATACAATGAAATTCCTCATGAATGATGAAAACTCTAAAGTTGAAGTTTTATTGTACTTAAACAACACTACAAATATAAATTTTACAACCACAATTTATTTTTAAAAACTCACGGTCCTGGTTTCGATGCTGGGCATCATCAGATGACAAAGGGGTCAAAAATATGCTATATAGGTTAAGGATTAGGACAACATTGTTGGCTCGAGGTGGGGAGAGTATGTGAGCTCATGCAGATTAATGATGGCCAATAAGAAAAGAGAAGGAGAAAGGTACAAATACTCATTTAACACTGTTACATTGTTATCTTTGTTACATTTTAAAATCTCTAATTGCTCTAAGGCAAACTTCCCAAACTTGTTTGTCTACAACCCAAAATTTGAAATCATATTCGCCTTGCGACCTAAATGGTACCGGTACCTACACAGCACCCCAGCAAATTGCCGTAGATTTTTTAGCATATTATTAAATAAAACATTTAGAAAAAAATTGTAGGCTCAATTTCTTCCAGTTTTATTTTTTTCTTTATAAAGATCAATTTTTTTTAATGGGTTCACGAAATACAAAATGGGACCATTGAATCAAGGCATTCCTTCATTGAAATTTCAGGATTCTTTTCAAATTTTTTTAGAACAAGGAAGCTGCAAGCACTAATTTATTTGAAATTAATAAAAATATAAACATCACTGTTTGCTCTGCTGATTGTTAATGCAAGCCCCTTGTCTTTAGTGGGTTTCATGGTGCTGTTGAACCTTCGTGATCAGCTGATCCAATCTTAATTTAATATTGATGGAGAGAGCATAGCTGAGGATCAAGTTTATTTCTTGCCTCTCTTGGTGGTCCTTTACATTTATTCTTGCTAATATAGAAAATTTACTGTTGCGAAGAAGTTTTCTCGGGCTTCCCGGGTCATAATACTGTCGTATTCCGACGTTTCGATAACGCACTTGGTTATCATCTTCAGGGAGAACTTGAGGTGCTGAGGCCTGATCCTCCAGTTGGCCCTCTCTCTCATTGGTCGACGGGTCGGTCCATGGGCGTGGTGTTGTTTGCCCAGCTGGTTGATGGTCGGGTCCAATGCTTTACTGAGCATGAAGCCTTTGCCTATGTTGAAATTCATAGGATTGAGCCGGATCGCGATGGCTTCTTTGACGATCCGGTCCCAATCGCAATCACTTTCACGTCTGATAGCCGAACGCAATGATTTTCCAATAGGCAGTGTTCCGCGACCGCCGATTTTTCCGGTTGCCGCAGTCTGATGCACCACTCATGCTCTTTCATATGGGTCTCGATTGTTCTCCCCGTCTCCCCAATGTATTGTTTCTCACACTCTCAGGGAATGGAGTAAACGCCCGGAGTACTCAAGCCTATGTCATCCTTTACAGGTCTCAATAAACCCCTGATTTTCATCCGTGGCTTGTGAATGGTGGTGTTCTATTCTTCATCTTGTTCCACAACTTATTGGTCTTCTGAGATTTTTCTGTAATTGTTTAACTTGAGTTCTCTTTTTGGCTGGCAGGCGACACACTAATGTCTTGTGGGCGCCCATGGTCACCGCGTTGCCGATCTCTGGTGTACACAATCAACCAAACGTGTATGAGAAAGTTTGTGCAATGTATATTGGGCTGTTTATTATTAACAGTTGCAATCAGTTAACACGTTTGTGACAAGGCATTTTTATTGTTTTTCCCCTGAGATGTAAAATTTATTTTTTAATTCACAGGTTGTAACACATTTTCACACTTTATTTCTGTAGGTCATAGCATTAATGAGGGTTATCTTTCTCTCCCTCTGTCCATATTTGTCCTGCCATCTGTTTGTTTGGCCATGCAATTGCTTCCACTTGAATTTTTTCATGTTGATGAATTTTAGGAACATATTTGCAACATACTTAAACAGATGGCGCATTGAAAATCGTTAAAGTGGCCCATTTATTCATTTATAGTGGTTAATAATACAAAAATGTTGTGGAGCTCTCAGGGAAAGCTATAATAAATGCACGCCTTGTAACTTGTAAACCAATTTTATTTACATCCATTATGACTAGGGTTGCTAACTTTAAGGTCTTCTTGAATCTGAGATCTGTGCTTGAAATTTTTTATTGAAAACTGTTGATTTGTATTTGAAAACCAGAGGTTTTTCCTTAAACCCCAAGACTTCGAGGGAAACCCAATCAAGATGAAATCTAATGGATAAAAATGGATTAAAACTAATACAGTGGGTCAATATTATTGGCATTCCTCCACCATCTCTTGTATCCTACAATAATTTTCTGATGGCATATTTTTGTCAACAACTATAGAGTGAAATGGGAGAATATAATAAATGCTTATAACTTGATAATTTTTCATTATTTTTCAAACAAAATTACAGCGCTTAACCAGCAATATGACTGTTAAATTGTAAGCTGCCCACATCCTACCCATGAACCACTGGTGGATCATGCCATTGAGAACGTGTTAAATGTTTTTTGTTTATTTTGTGTAAATAAAAAGTCTTTCACTTTTTCTGACAGTATTCATCAGCAGTATCCTCTTCTGGCCACTTCATCAGGACAGTGGCATTTTAAGGAGCCAGTCAGTGATTCAGAAGATGAAGATATAGAAATTGTTGGTGACACAAATGCACCTAATAAGGATGCAATTGTTATTGATGTTGGCACCAAAGATACAACAAACGAGACTGAATCAATGCCTCTTAGGAATCCTTCCAGACCACTATTGAGAAGCAAAAATCCAGAAATGATTGACAATTCCATTAAGTTGTGGTGGATAGGAAAGTGATGATGCAGCTCACAGATGTTTTCAGGTCCTTTTATTGATATAATTGATTCTAAGAAAGAATTATCGAGCTTGAGTTTAGGTCTGAAATCAAATTCATAAACTGTTTTAAGAATCACTGCTGAGGACAGCTGCTTCTAATCCAATTGTGCATCTAGTTCTGCAACCTTTTTATGTCTATTGGAGAAAAATAGGTTTTTAATTAATTCTTTGTACAAAGTAATTTTCAATTTGTCAGTTGTAAATATAAAGTATTTTTATGAATGTTTTTGTACACTTAAATTCAAAATTTTACCCTCATTATCATTTTGCATAAATGTCTCACCTATGTACAGTATTTTCCCAAATATTATGTATTACTGTGATTATAAGTCTATCCTAATATAACTTCCTACTTCCTTTTTTTAATATTTCAAGCTGCTTTATTAACACTTTTCCCTTGACCCATTGAAGTGATTTTTTGTGCATAAGTGGTGCATTTCTTTCGATCTATCCCAACATCATATGTCCACTCAGATAACCATTTTTTTTGCTTTGGCACAGTTTTGAGTTATTACTAGATTTTATATTAACTTCACTTTGTATATATATGTTTTGGACCCCGCCTAATCTGAAAAAAATCCAAAGCTGGTTGCGGGGTTCAAACCATCTCACCTCACCATCGCGTAAGACGAGTGCTTTAGTCACCTCGGCCACCAGATCCTTGCCTACCCCCTGTGATAAATGTGTATTTGCATTAACGTGGGAAGATAGACGCGTTCATCATAGCAACGAGATTAAACAAACTATTGTCATTGTTAATGCTGTTATATTTAATAGAAGTCTCTTTCTTTTAATTGGTATTGATACGAGCATACCTACAGTTTTTGAAGGGATATTTCTGCTAATAATTGTAAGTTTTTATTTATCTTAAATACTTTTTGTCTTTATTCACTATTTAAGATAGGTAATACTGTTGTAAAAGATGTTAATTTGAACAAATTTAAATGAAACATTTTAAAGTGTTGTGTTGTAGCCAGTGGCATAACTATAGCTTTTGGGCCCCTAGCAAAAAATCTCTCAGCGCTCCACTTAATAATTGAATATTTGTTAGTGTGTTCTGAGTAATGGATATTAATAGAAATAACATAAATATAGAATTTTGATAAACAAAGTATTTATATTTATTATGAATAATTAAATTTATAAATTATTATAAACAACGGATGCAAGGGTGAGGGCTCCCTTGGTCTTGGGCCCTTACGCGATCGCTTAACTTGCGTACCCATATTTATGCCACTGGTTGTAGCTTAGAAATTCTTCAGATAACTATATTTATAAAGTGTTTTATATGGATGGTTGATGTGATGTTAGGAAAAGAACAATTTATTATTTTTGTCACACTTCTGAAACAAAGAATCAAATCAGAAATCTTGCATTGCAGGATGCCATGCAGACATTAAGGCACTTCGTGATATTCTACTGTTATACATTTCAATGTAATTGGCCTCAGTGCTGTTTTTGGAACTATATAAATTAATTAATTAATTCTTACTTCCCTCGTGTTAAATCATTCTACCATTTTTCAGAAATAAATTTCTGAAAAAATCTCAATTTAATTTGAAGATTTTAAAAGAAGAAATTTAGTAGAATTGTTTTTTATACATTCATAAAAAATCGTTTCTAAGTTGCTCAGATAAGCTATAGCTTTTGGTTAAAAACAATATTTACTGATTACAAATCTTGATATGAACATCACTAAATACATGATATTTATGAATTTGTTCCAAGTTTATTATATGCTATAATTTATACAACCATAAAAATGTATTTATGGCAACATTAATCCAGTAACACATATGGAATGCTGTCTGGACTATTAAGAAGTTGTTCATAAGAGACAAGAACACTGCCCCAGATTTTGAGTCATAAGATTAATTATTGCATTATAAGCCAAATAGAATAAATATGACATTTATTATTATGTACAATTCAAGAATAATACTTCAACAAATATAACAAAGTATCATCCCTCCCATGCTATAGATAAACTACAGGATGAAACACTGACTCAATTTTAATTTGCATGTATATGTAATGATGAGAAAATTAATCTAGAAATAAAATTCATAAATATTGAGGAATTCAGTTACTTTCTCAAAAGCAAGAATGTGGATAGTTAGTTAAAAGAAAGCCTTATTACCACAGGATGCAATCACTTGAATTTGAACCAACAGTGACTTTAGATTGAAGAAAATTCTGAATATAAGGGGATCAAGTTACTTCTCTGTAATGATACAAAAGAAATACTATATATGATGACATATAAGTTTCTAAATGAATTACTAGATGTAATGTTATTCTTATTGTAAAACATCAAATATTGATTAGTGCTAAACTATAAAAAATTTTTAGATGAAAATCTGGCTTTACGGTACCAAGTTTCAGCTTTGATTTTCAGCTGCAAACTAATGAATTCTCAAGAGTGACAAAAAGACAAAGAAGGATATATATAGCTTTAATTGTATTATATTGGGATAGCAGGTTAATTAGCTATACCTGTTTTTAAGATTAAACATTTATGTGTCACAAAAGGTGATCTCTAAAAAAATGGCCATCATTTTGCCAACCCAGTCCCTAACCCCATATTCCTCAATTAATAAAGGCCTTGATATTCACGATTTTGCCATTTCGATATATATACCCTGTTAAAGTCTGTATTTTCACCTGATGATGTTGCTCTATAATGATGCCTTGGTTATGTGGAATTAACAAATTTTTCATTTTCTTAGCAATTGATCTTTAGTATATAGATTTATACTAGCTAATCATATTTCTTTACAAGGGTTACTCTGATGAATGTTTAAATAGTTAAATATTTATTTAGAAACAGATGCTACAATAACTTGATAATTTTAGCATTATACATACCAAAGGAAGAAAATTGAAATTACATAGTAGATATTATTATACATTCAAAATAAAAATATACATACAAATATGCATTTAAGAATTCATGGTTTAAAATTAGCTGAAATTATCACACAATGACCAATACCCAGAGTTTTAAAAATTCACCTTAAAAGCAGGTTGTTCTTCATCGACTGCAAGAAATTCTTCTGAAGACAAAGGTGCACTTGCAATTGGAAGATTTTCCAAGGCAATCCGCAATTTCTGGATAGGATTTTCTTCTTCTTCTAGTTTATCTAATTGAACTTTTTCAATAAGTCCAATGTGTGCCCAACAGTTGCTTATTGTGAAACTTCACCCCATGAGTTTGATCATGTACAATGCATCTTTCAAGAATAACTTAAGTGAACATTATTTCTGATGCTCTCTACTATCTTCTTCATTTGATGTACCATATAGTGTGCCTTAAAGCTCTTAACAATTCCAGCATCAAGAAGCTGTAGGAAGCCAGTGCAATTTGGCGATAGGAACTTGAGTCTCACATTAATAAGGTTCAAGGTTTTATGACAAGGTGCGTTGACTAGAAGCAAAAGCATATTATGGTGCTTAATTTTCATCTTTTTGTTGAAAATGTGTAGCCACTCACAAAATTCAATTGTAGTCATCCATGCTTTACTATTGTGTATATAATTCACGTAAAGTGATAGTTTGAAATTGAATTTTGTGAGTGGCTACATATTTTCAACAAAAAGATGAAAATTAAAAACCATAATATGCTTTTGCTTCTAGACAATGCACCTTGTCCATGCTTTACTATTGTGTATATAATTCACGTAAAGTGATGGTTTGAAATTCTTAAGGTACCGAGGCTTTGCTGCCCTTCCAATCACAGTAAAAATCTTTGTCACTCCCATCAGCATTTGTACAGAATGCAAGGGTGATCCTGCCTTTTATTTTTTACATCCTTTCACAGACCCACTTGAGATGGTTTTTTTCTGGCTGCATTCTATAAAAGAGAGCGGTCTCATCCATGTTATAAACATCTCTATGACGATATGTTTTTAAAATCTCAAAAATTTAAAATTTTTCTTGCTAGTGAAATGTTTTGTTTTTATAATTATCCCTGGTTTTATGGATGATAATAATTATCTCTGGTTCTATGGATGACTAAGAAATGCCGCTCAGGTTCAGACACCTATTTTTCCTCTTATCACCATTTGAACGTTTTCCAAACTTAACTGCGAATAATTGGTTCCTGAAAACTGACGCGAAATTCAAATTCGCTAAGTACAAGTCCTATTTTTCCAAAAGACGCCATTTTATTATGAGTGGTTCCAAGCCAACCTAAATAATTCACTTTTTATCATAATGGTTGAAAAGAAAACGTATCCGAAAATGAAAACCTAGCATTATAAAGTGAAAAAATACTTTTAATTACCTTCAAAACGCATAATAGCAAATGAAAACCCAGCATAACACTTCTTTCTGCACTTGTAGATTAGCTCCAACATAATTCCACGTGCGATTTTCCATCTTCTTTTGTTCATTCTAAGGAAATGGTTTAATTTAAATTGAACTACTGAAATGGAATGTTGAGTACGTCATGTACGAATGTTTTCCTGGATTCTGCAACAAATATTTCCAAGCCGCAAAAAAACACTAGCATTAAAAAGTGGTTACATTTCTTTTACTAATTACGTTAGAAATGCATAACAGAAAATCAAAACCTAGCGTAAGAAAGTTATAACATTTCTGTTACTAACCGCGTTCAAAATACGCGGCAGAAAATCTTACGTTACAAGATGATAGCAATTCTTAGCTTTACATTAAAAATTCGTGATAAAAATGAAAACAAAACAACCTTCTTTAATTACATTCAAAATACAAAGATAATAGCAAATGAAATCCTTAAATTCTATAGTCAACTAACTGAAAAACCCAGCTTCGCTCCGGAAAGTTTTCTTTTATGTAGCAAACGATTTTTATTATTTTTATTGATATATCACTTTTGATGTCATATTACAATAAAACTAATACAATAAATTCTGAAATTTACTTACTTTCGCTGTTGGGTACCCCAAGTTTACCAAACGTTCCCCATTCCTTAATTACGCAACCGCTGTTTACATTAACATTACTATTTTACGTATTGTATTGTAAATTTTTATCATTAATATAATTACGCATAAATGTCTTACTTAATATTCACGTGGTTAGATGCACCGAAGCCTTTAAATCAGCAATAAAATTATGTGGATTATGTCAATACTATTAGCCAAAACATAAACAAAAACTTGGTTACCGAACAAATGTAAGTAGATGTATCGATTTATGTTGACATAATCTTTCAATGTTAATGGTAAAAGAAAGCAATGTTCTAATATTCCTTAAAAATCATTTTCCTCACTTTAAAAGTATTCATAGACTATATATAGGCATGAATCCATTTGTACCCTTTATCTTGGCGTTGGCTAGTCTTCCTCTACAGTTCGCCATGGCGTGGATTTACCTTGCATTAATCTTTACGTGGCTGTCTCCCTTTGAAGAGGACAACAATTAAGAAATTTAGCTTTGTTGCCGCCTGGAAAATGTTAATAAATTTTGAACTTAAAGGAAAATTTAGAGCGATTTAACATGTAGTACGACAAAACATGAACAGAATTAAAATATTCAGTCTTTCGTGCGTAAAATAAGCCATTTCCCGTGATCGTAAGTTAATATTTACGTATATTTATATCCACACCAGTGAAGGACTGCACGGCATTTTGGGGCTTCTCCGCACCATTTCCTATGCATTCTTATGGAAATAGTATTTTGTTGACCACATGGGGTATAAGAGACCCCACGGTCTGCAAATCGAGACCGAGTTCTTCCTTTGGTCCATAGGATGGCTCATGCAACTTTTGAATTTGATAGCTTCAACGGTGTAAAAACGTATAAAGAACATACATACACACACTAAAATATTTATAAGATGCTCTTCTCAGAACTCGATGGCTTATTGGAAGATGGCAGAACTTTTTTCTTCTTCGATTCCTGGCCATCACTTGTACTATTTTTTGTTCTTTTGGGAGCCATTATTTTCTATTTATTCTTCTTATTTACTACATAAGGTATAAATGTGCTCACTTATTCCATTTATTATATAAGGAGGTAACAACTGCTACAAACAATAAGGAAATTCAACAGTTAACAACGAAAAATATAAACTAGGACGATAAAAATTTATAAATGCAATATTTACCAGAAATACGACAAAACCAAATATTTTCCATTAGCCAATAATTTTTAGTTTGACCGCTAAATGCCAGCGTTATCAACAATAGTGCTTTTGGCAGTGAAGTTTAAACTGAGCTACAAAAGTATTAAGTCGATGATTATCATGTTTGTTTACTTTGAAAACTGCTAATAACGAGCATTATAAATGTAATGCAATAATAATGTTCTTTTCTAGGGTGCTCAAGTTTAAAATGAACTTGGAAACAAAAAAGTAGAGGGAATTCACTTGTTGGCATCATAAACGCATGATGCAAAATGGAAGTAATATGCGCGAAACAAATAATGGTCAAAATATTTTGTCACAAAATCCAAATTCGCGATCTGCAAGCACGCAAAATTCAAAAAGGTGGTGTATCCTCTCCTTTCGGTCCATCAATTTCTTTTTGTTTTTAATCATTTTAAAGCCATTTGTAGATCCATTGCTTTTATCCATTATCTATTAAACAGCTGTGCTTTTAACACAACTTCGTTTTTGTGACCTCCAAGGTTTAACTTTTTAAAATTATTCATCTTTCAGCAATTACAGGAAAAAATATTTTCATTTATCTCTTGCTTTGCAAGAACCCGTCACAATTTGAACGATTTACATTAATCTTAACCACAGTAAATTTGTCTACCAAATGTCTTGTTCGATTTCATTCATTTCAAAGTTATTCTATACGATTCCATCAAGGATACGGTTGGCAGATAGCAATAAACCATACCAAGACTTTTGTTTTCAATAATATTAAAGTCAAATCCACTTGATGTTCACATACTTATTTTATTATTCTATATGTACAATGGCAATGTAGATAAAACTTCAAATATAATGAGTCATTTCTTTTTTATTTGAAAACATCGGATTCCAAGTTAACCTACAATTTCAGAGGGTTTATACCATAGATATCCATCACAAATTAGAATATCTGCCAGTTTTAAATAAAACCAACACTGATATCACCAGGGTTTAGAACAACTTTATAATAAAGAAAAATAATGACCATTTTAGAAATTTTATTGATACAGGGTTTATCACAATTTCTTATTAGAAAATTCATGGGAATCAGACAGGCACTGTCTCATATTCAGAATTATAAGACTGAACCGAAACAATTGATATATCAATGTCGTCTCATAACAGACGCGCCAATTAATCCCATTGCACAGAAATTATATTGAAATTACAGAGACAGCATGTGAACATCCAATAAATTTTGCTGACTCAAGAAAATTCACAAAATTTAAACCACTCTCCAGCTGCTTGAGGCTTATGATGAACACACCTACCACATTTGATGTGGATTATGATCGCTACATTACCATCCCAAGGCTACAAAGATTTAAAAATCAGTTGCCTCTTAATCACAGGAAAAATTCATACCCAAATAATGACAAAAACCTTTCCCTACAGCTACTAAATCAAATGGTAAAAATACACCAAGCTGCAATGAGAAACACTTTTCACACAACTGCAAGCATCTCTCAAAAAGCCTCTCTCAAAAGTGGCCAACTTATCCTCAATAAAAAAATTTCATTTTTTTATAACCTCTAAAAAAATGATAAATTAATTATTCAATATTGCGCATTTTGTTTCTCCCGCAAAAAGTGGTCTAGATTAGCCCTGGAAGTCAGCAGCCGGAGTTTGAGGTGCTGTGTGATAAAATTTGAACCCCCATTATTTTGGCAAACAGAAAATTAAGATTACTTTGGATAGTATTCAATGGGAGAGCAGATGATTAACACACACATTACACTGTGAACAATTCTTGCCTCATCTATGCACTCCCTTCTCTTCGTTTAAATTGAAACACACATAAACACATCCACACACACCATGTAGACACTGCACAATCTGCCGCATAATCAAATGTATGTATATATTTATATAGATACTAATTCGATAAAAGAAAAAATAAAACAAAATGTTTATCATAATAAACCACCAAATGGGCTACGGATGAATTGCTGCCAATCACGACACCTTTCAATTCACCCCCATGCGCTCAAAACTTCCATCCACTCAACAAATAGGAGATTTTCCATCAACAGTAATATACTCGCTCTCAGTGAAATTAGTTCTCTTCATTCACTTAGAGTGACAAAACTGAAGACATTTTTAAAAATGCGTGCAAACAAAACAATGAAATACTATTATGGATTTCTTTTTTTAACATAAATCTTCATGATGGTTAAATAGACAGGTAAGAGTTAACAAAATTAGGGAAACGTTAATTATAATAGGCAGGGAATGCACTTTTTCATGTATATACCAGCTAGGAGTGAAAGTAGAGCAGCAAACATGGGCGAAAGGACAAATGAAAAGGAAAAAAACCTGACAATCCACTTTAACTGATCCTTAATTGGCCCTACTAAGCAAGGATTAAGTTCCAAGGCCACCACGACTCCTCCACAGACTTTTCTGGCCCTTTTCACCTTAGTCAACAATCTCCATAGAAAATATTACTCTCTACCTTCACACTCGGGTTTTACTTTGGTCCTCCTAGATTTCTTCAAAGGATTAGTCTCAAAAGTCACACATTCCCTTGAATGAAAGCACTTTTCATGAACAGAGCCAACATCCCATACGTGGCTCATCTTTACAACCTCTCAAGGTTTGCTCGAAGTGCCCAAATTCATGTATATCAAGCGATTAAATCACATCCTCTCTCTCTCTTTCAAAACCACCACTCATCACGCACACCAGCAGCACTTGTTCATACATGCACTCATACACAAATATTCCCTTCTTTGTCCTACATCTTCCCTGCCTGTCCAGGAAGCCTTAACTAGGAAAGGTGGAAGGAGTGCTGTCCTTCGCGAGCTGCCAAACTCAACTTGATGCGCATCACTTCAAGCGATGAGTAGTCGGGCAATTTCAGATAGTTCACACATGTCATAACAGAGGGCAAGAAGTCATCTGGATTCATGTTAGTCTCTAATGTCTTGCGAACCACTGTCAGTGGAGGAGAAAGACTCTTGAAGCCTAAAAAGAAATCGATTCGGTTAACACAAAGAAGAGACCAAGCACATTTGCTAAACAAACCATTAATTTAATTCATCTGATGGCTTCTTTTTGGTTTGATTCATCAAAGGAAAATTTGTTTCACTCTGAATTATGACAGTAGGAATCATGGTAAATATGAACATTATAAACAAAGGTATTTGTCATTTCTCTCATGGTACCGGGTGACAACAATAAATTTCCTGTTTGTTAAAAGGAGTACAATTATATTTCGAAATGAAAATTGTCCAACTGATTATCTCTTTGCTGACAAAATTTACCATGACCTAGAAAAATATTAACATTAATTCTAATAGGGAATATTCTTCTCATTTGACATTTAACATTGATGCTTTCTTGGACAAACAAGTAAACAAAAAATCCATAAAATTTACACAAATACATAAAAATAGGTTTTACACTTTTTAATGGACACAAATTGATAAACAATTAATTGCATTCAATTGCTTTGTTAATTTTGAAACTACCGTATTTACCCGAATACAAGACGACCTCAAATCTAAGATGTCAATACATCGCATGATAAACTCATCGCGCATCAATTCATCTCTCGACAAATTTGTCATGGTCTCACCTTCCAATTTCTCTCGTGACGAATGTCTTGTAAAGAATGTCTTGCGAAGAATGTCTTGTGATGAACGAAATTGTCTCACAACGAAATTGTCTCTCAACGAAATTGACTCGCAACGAAATTGTCTCGCAATAAAATTGTCATGCGACGAATTTGTCTAGCAATGAATTGATGTGTGATGAGTTTGTCGAGTGGTGTATTGATGCACGATCAATTGACTGCGATGTATTGAGGGTATATGACTTTGTACTCAAATTTAAGACGACCCCAGATTTTCGCAAGTTGAAATTTGAAAAAAACAAAAAAAAACTTCATCTTGGATTCAGGTAAATACAGTATATAACAACAGCAAAAAAGCAAGCTCCCCTAACAAAAAATCCTTAACCCTTAACTGGTACACAGCACTAGCATATCTTCCTGCCATTTCATCACATACGCTCTAGCTCCTATCAGTGGATCGGCAGACGCTGTAAATTAGTCCCATTACTGCCTCACGTGTTTTGCTGTTATTTGGTTTTGAATTTCAAGAGCAGTCTCACAGACTGACTGTACCACTTACGTAACTTAATAACAGGCATGAAAACTTTATTTCTTCTCTTTTTGGGGGCTGATCATATATTTCTATAACTCGTTTATACATTAAGTTTCCATTAAATTATTTCCTAAGCAGGCCATCTATTTTTGTAGTTTCTTTAATTACATTTTTGATTATTTTCTAGAAAATGTACAGTAAACCTGGCCCATCCTTCATACGCCCAGATGATCCCAGATTTGGGGAGGTAGTTATAAGAATGTTCGAGGAATTTGATAAGGGTGACACTGTTGACAGTGAGGTTGACATAAATGATCCGGATTTCGTGACTGAAAGTGATCACAGTTCTGATACAGAAGTTACCATCAGTGAGAATGATGGGGTAGAAATTAGTCCAACTTTTTTCGGAAGAAACACGTTCAAATGGAGCAAAAATCTGATCTGCCTACAACGTTCAATCAAGTTTGCAAAACCTGCGCTGAAAATAAAAAACTAACATCTTAGCTGTGAAAAAATGACATTTTTTTCTGAAAGTTTTCAATCACACGTGCAAAAATTGTTTTAGATTTGGCTTTCTTAAGGGTCTATAATTGTTTTGAGGTGAAAACAAACGAAACAAAATATTATCATTTGTGTAATTTTTATCATTAAATTGAAGTGGTCTCACAGACCTCTCATACCAGTTATGTGATTTTTTAAAAAGTGTACCAGTGTAGGGTTAATAGATGAAGATAAAACTTTGAAGCTGAATTAAATGACCAAGTTAAATGCAAACAAATAATTAAAAGCATATTGTCACAAGCCCATTCCACAGAAAAATAAAATATTCAACAATATCTTTCAAATTCTGCTAGTCAGTCTAAAATTCCTTTGCTATCTAATATTCAACTATAGTAAAATATTATAATAAATGAAATTTCAATATATATATATATATATATATATATATATATATATATATATATATATATATATATATATGTTACATTAATAATGTTAAACTGATTCATAACAATATAAAGGATGAGAAATGATAAAAACATCTACATTCATTGACATTAAACAAATTAGCAGCAAGGGATATCCATTTCATTCAGCAACACTTACCTCCAACAGGGAGCCTAGGGGACCCAGTAACAAACTGAACAAAAAGTCTCTGTTCATCACGGTCATACTGACTGAGGATTTCAAAAAGAAAGCGAATTGCACGACTGTCCGGAGTGTAGCCATGATCCGGCCGACAACATTCCATGAGTGTCTTCACATCCCAGCCATTTGATGAGGACAGGTTGCCAGACAGGGAGCCCCCAGAGCCAGCCAACGGGGAAGGAAGCAGGGATGAGGAGCCACAGAAAACAGCCTCCAACTCCTCTGGATAAAACATTTGCAACTGGGATAGAGGAAAAACTGCCTCAAAGCCTTCGCGAAGAGCCTCCATCTGACGTGACACGCCTTCAACCAGGAACCAGTGAGAAACCAACTGGAAGAGAAAAAAATCATTTGTATACGCAAGCAAAGCTGAGAATGGAATGGATGTCAAAACCTACATTGTGCATGACAAATTTGCTTCCAATGCCACCCATCCAATTAATAGTCATGTTTTAAATATTAATCCCACTCTTTTAAGTTACAAGTTGAAAAACTAATAAAATGACATGACTAAATTGGGCACAAAACATGCAAGTTGCTTACATTTTATAAAAAATCTTGCAAAATAAAAAATGTAAAAGTTAACACATGCCACAACTATACAAAATGTTGTTGCTGAAACTATTAATCTATTTTTAGTAAATTACTAATCAATTAATTTATATCTTGTCTAATTTTTCAATTAGGTAAATGAATCTACTATCTAGCCAAAAATATTTTGTTACATTTTTAACTGCCACCTCCTGATTATGGCATAAAATGATATCATAGGCACATCTAACTATAATTGACCTTCCAAATTCTTATTATAGAAATTGTGAAATTATTGCCACCAACCAATCAATAAAATCTGAAAATTATCATCTTACAAAAATGAGGGATATCACACAGAAGATTAAAATTTAAAGCAGGCCAACTAACCTTAACATACTGATCGAGATTGTGAATTGTGACTGGGATATCTCTTCCTCCACGCCTGAGATCAACTGATGGGTAACCTGGGAGGGTAAAATCCAGACCAAGATCAGCAACTGGACAACCATCAAGGGAGAGCCTATCAATGGTCTCTCTCCGTTGGCTAGGAATCAAAGATGTATCTGCTTCAAGTATCTCTTTGCGGACTACAATTTCTTGTAAACGAGCCAAGGTTCGATGAACTTCTGGACGAACATAGGATAAATCACCCAAGCCAAGAGATCCTTCTTGACAGAGTAACCAGCGGTAGAATGCCACGCTGAATGGGAGATCCAACTGAAAAAGAAAACAATTTATCAGCCACTAAAACTCAACATGCAAATGGAAAAACAGAATAACTGGTTTGATGATCTTTTGTTTTGCATCCTGACATTCATTTACATTTCTGATGCTTGTTTCAAATGAGAGACTTAACCCTTCAAGCATCACTTTAGTCCATGGCATTTAAACCTCCCAGCCAGACTTTTTTTTAAGGCTGTCAATTCTAAAATGCATTCATTCACCTAAATCTATGTAGCGTTTTAATTATTTGTTCAAAAATGAAAAAAATATGATATATTTATAATACATTTACATGATACATTTTCCATAATAAAATACAGTACTTAAAATTTTTTTAGTCCGGGTTGTTTCATTCTATGATTTTTATTTCAATGATCAATAAACGATGTGTGTGGTAGTGCTCAAGACAGATCTAAACACAAAGACTCCAGGACAGTTTTTGCACCTATATTTCATGTATTTCCTCTTTCCATTCTTAGCATACACCACAGACTACTTCTAGTTACTCTATTAATTCCAGTTTTTGGAATTTCTTTTATGAAATGTTGTCCTGTCAAACGCGTACTTTGTGTGTTGGAATCCGAGGGCCGTCCTATACGTTGGTCTATATTTTGTCCGTAATATTTACATATGACTCAATCTACATGGATTATTTTGAACGATAAGTGGTCCTTTTTGTTTCCAGCTAAATAATAAAGAATGTAGGCATTCATGACTTATACTTACAAAATGTCTGAATAGCTTTTTATACCACACCATAGTTTTTTTCTTTCGAGTAGAAATGTCACTAGAAGTTGGTCTTTCAGATCTACTCCTCCCGTAAATTTATTATATTCTAATACACATGTGGGTTTGTTAACTTATTCTCCTACACGTTTTCAAATAACAGTCTGCATTGTTTGTTTATTTGTATTTCTGGCTAATCAACCTCTTGGATTATTATACCCCTAACTCCTTACACACCAGACACATCCACAAGGGAGGAAGGAAACCCGGGGCCGGCATTAGTCTACTCTTAATGAAGAGCACCAAGGGGGCCAACTGCTTAATGTCCCTTCCGAAGGATGGAGTGCTGACTTGTGTGGTCTTCTCAAACATACAAGTAGGGGACGGGATGATCCCAGGTTGAAAATCTGACCTCTGCCAGATTTGAACCTGAGACTGCTGCATGGAAGGCCAATGCTCTAACCACTTCACCACTGCCACCCCAGTGGCATCCGAGTGTTTAGTTGTTAGCATTGATACATCATGTTTGTCCTTCGACTTTAATGCGACGATTTTCCCACACTACTTCCCCTTTCTTTAATTTCCTGGAATTTTTGAGGCATACTTTTTTGGTCGATTTTTACCGTTCCTACAGCATCGGTCATTCTTTTGAAAAATCTTGGAAAAAGATTAGGACTGCTATAAAAATTATCCATGTAGACACATCTACCGAAGTCCAATAACTTCTCACAGAAAGTAAGAGCAACTTTTGCTGACAAAAGGTCTGCTTCCTTAGTTATTTCACAGCATACATTAGTTCCTGAACCACTATAAATTATAAAATCCCACAAATAACTTGTTGGGTCATAAAGCATGAACATTTTTATTCCAAATTGGGAAGCTTTCATAGTTCATATTTCCATCTCTAACTACGCTGTTTCTGAGTACCTGAGTAGTATCTGTTAACACGAGTGCTGTTTCAAAAAGAAAGAGTTCATATTTCTGCCTCTAGGGGCACTGTTCCTACTTTGCCGCCGTTTTCGAAATCTTCGCCCAAAAGAGTGTATTTTTTGCAAAGCTAAGCCAAAAAATGTTAAAAACTGTTGGGAATCACATTCATTTGTCTCGCAATAAATATGTCTCATGACGAATTTATCTTGTGACGAATCTGTCTAGCAATGAAATGACACGTGACGAGTTTGTCATGTGACGAATTGATTCACGATCAATTGACCGTGATTTACTGATGGTATATGACTTCATACTCAAATTTAAGATGGCACCCTATATTCACAAGCAAATTTGCTTGGTTTCGGGTAAATACAGTAATTCTCTCTGAAATATTCCCATTGAGGCAACTTATTTCATCCTCTTCTTCTACTTCTTCCTCGCTACTGGTATCAATGAAATATCCTTTCGAGTCCTCAGAATTTAAATGAAAACTGCTTTCACTAATTTCATCTAAAATATCAAGTACTTCACTGTCCACAAACACACAAGAGCTAGAAGGCACGATGAACTGACCAAGAGATAAGCTGATGGGAAGACCCAAGGAAGAAATTTTTTTTTTAATTCCAAGATGTAAACAGACAACAAGGAATCACAGAACGTAAGCAGAGGAGAAGAACTCATATACCATCAGCCAGAGAGCTCGTAAATCAGAACCAAGGAGATAAGAGCTCATAATGAAAGTAGTAGTAGTAGTAACATAAAATATTCAACAAATGAATGAAATCTTCGATTTGACTGGATGAAGCTGCCTGAAATGCTCACAAACTTGACCCTACTGCAAAAAAAGTATGGCTAAATGACCTAAAAACAGACATGCTCCCTCCACTGTACTTACCATACGAGAATCCATAACTGCCTTTGCCATGAACTTCCCTAAGAAACGGAATTTGCTTTTAATTCGTGTGACTTGTGCAACTTTAGCATTCCGAGGTAATGGAGCTGGAAACAGTCCCACAGGTGAATGTACATAGGTAACACCTGTACCAGAACCTGATGTAATACTCCCAACGATCACACGCTCTCCCAACCATAGTTCTAGGTCAGCTCGTTGTATCTCTCTAGATACAAGGGCATAGAACTCAAGGGTAGGACCTAGACCAGTTCCCACCTGTTAAGAATAATCAAAGGCACATGGTAATTATAACAAATGTTAAAATAACCTATCTTATTTTTGTCAATATGTTTTAACATTGGATGTTTTGTTGCGTATCAATTATAATTAAAATTATTTTTTTTTAATTTTTAGCTGTATATATTTAAAAACACAATTTACAATCTATGATAAACTTATGGAAGTTTTAATTATTAAAATCTCTGGATTAATAAATTTTTTCTGCTGCAGATTCTCCTAGGGATTTTAATATCAAGTAAAAACACAACACAACCTTACATCATCTCGGTTGTGTATTTTGAGAATTACTTTATCTGGCTCATAATATCTACATATAGTATATAAACAGTCAAATAAAACAGTGGTAGAATCAAAAAGAGAGAATGCAGATAGGGCTGAAACACACTATTTTAACAAGGTTAATCCGATCTAATGGTTCCTTTCCTTTATTATCCTCAATAGGGATGAATTAGATGCTACAAAATAAGATGTGGTGAGCAAGCCTTACCTCATTCTCATATTGCACCTCTAACAGAGCCCGGGAAGATGCAAGATCTGCAATAACCTGCTCAGCCTGACGTAAAATGTCTTCTCTTGATACTGTACGCTTTCTGCGATCCAAACGTGGCGTAACTCTCTCAGCACTGTCAGAACCACTTAATTCTGGAGTGGAGTCCAATAGTCTCTGAAGAGCACGGTCTCGATCAAATGATGTGGCATAAAACAGCAATTGCCTCGTCTCAAATGGAAACAGGAATGGGCTGAAAAAGTACCAAAATTATTAACTAAAGAAATGCATTCACTGGTCTTATTTGAATTGATCTATTCACTGGATCAGCTGAGATTTAAGACTGAAATATATTCAAGTTTAAAACACATACAGTTATTAACCCATCATTAGTTAAATAGATATGCTACACAAACAAAAGAATAAATTCAAAACATTTTATATAATCATGAATAATTCAGCTTAATAATTTACATTTACACTTACTCAGAAATGGCTGTAATTAATATTACACTTATTCTTAACAATGACAGCACCAGTTTATATGCACAAGCAAGCATTATGATATACAATATTTAAAAAATAATAATTGAATGTCATACCATTCCATAAGAATACAATTGGAATATAAACAACATTATGCAATTTCTGCACTCACCATGCAGAAGCTATTTGCTGCAACCACGATGGGAGGTTTCCAGTCATTATCACAAGTGGATCCTGTAGTTGACGACTTGCCTTTGCTGCAACTTTGCTATTGACAAACTCCTTGAAGAATGTAGAAACATGAAAATGTAAAGACTTGACCTAAACATATTGCTGTTTTCAAGTATAAACTATAATAATCACAAATATACAAAGACAATATACAGAGCATTTATTAAACATCTCATTTATATTCAATGAAGTTATATTAAAAAATAGAACACCTTATGCATCAAAATTTAAGTAAAGCTGGTGATAAAAGACATACCCACACTCAGACACTAATTTGATTTGCAGATTGTTACATATTGCCAGGGACCATAGTACTGAGTGTGCAAGTTAGGAGGAAGTTACCCCGTCAGTTACTCATGTGCTTACATATATTCACCCAAACACAGAATTTAGATTGTACCAGCACTTGTCAATATCCAAGATGTGCATTTTGACATCAAAGATGTCATCATGAGTAGGAAAACTTAAGAAGTGTTCAGGTCCACTGGACTTTACATTTGTGCCGGAGATGTGTTGCGATTGGTGGGGAGGGTTGAATGCTCATTTTTTAATGACCTTGTCTTTGTTTTGTGTTTTAGCGATGTAAGGTCTATGATGTAGATGGAGTGAGCAGTGTCTTGAATGTGCTTGCCAACACTAGATTTATTGCAATTTCCATATTTGAAGTGGGATACAGTTTACGCGCTTTCACATATGCGTAATTTTATTTTTAGCACCATTTTTCGATATACACGTCGTGTATTTGCATTAACGCGATTTCATTCTTACAACCATTTTTCAATATACGTCACATATTTGCATGAATGCGATTTGTTATGAGCACAGTATGTACCATTAATATATTTTATCATCTATTAAATATTTCTTGCCCGTTAATTGTCCATGTGATACCATTCATTGCATCGTATGACAGAGCAGAGCAGGGTTTCCCGGGAGTTGCTATGGCAGTAGATTCTCTTTTCTTATTCCTATCTTTAAGCAAACAATGCACTTGAATCCATTATTTTTTGTTCTGAAGAGGGATTTTCTTCTAGAAAGTGACACAGCAGTCAACTGGGAGAAAGCCCTCGCAGAAATATTCATTGAGTTAGGTGAGGAGAATATATTTTGTATAGGAAGATTCACTGATTGAAGGGGCTTCGAGACATCTGTAATTTATGGCAGAAACTCGATGCACAAAAAATTAAGGAACTGTACAAGTGGATGCTGCACAAGATGCCATATATCATAACTTGATAAGTTTTCTCTCGATTTTTCTGATTTTTTTGTGGATTTACGAAAAACATGAAATTTGTAAATATCCGTTTTTCGTATCATATTTTACACACAAACATTGTTGCAGTAATAGAGAATGTACACCAATCGCTAATTTTCCGGTGCACACTCGTGCTTTATATATAACATTCAGCACCGGGAAATCTATGAAAAATATTGATGTACAATCTTAATCAAAAGATAATTTAAATTAATAACTATTTCATTCAATGACTGTATCCATTTAAACCAATTAGGTGAAAAGTTTTATACATCACAACTTTGTCTTGACTGGAAATTTTTAAGCAAATGTAGTATTACTGATTTATTAGAAGATGATTTATTTATAATATAAACGTTTTAGTTATACAGTCATCATTCTTAATCATTACAGAAGTCACATAGAAGAAATACTTACATTTCGTTCATTGGAAAGGGAGATATGACATTGTATACATCAGGAATGAATTTAGATGCAAAACACGGAAAATTTTAAAAAGTTAAACTTTAGCTTATAGGTCCTTTCCTGATATTTTTAGAAAATGTACACGTGTCATTGGATTCAGCAAGAAATTTGCCTTATAGCTTAGTAAACACTTCTAGTAATCTAATGTGTAATGTAATAGCTTCTCTGTTCGTCATGTATGTGGGCATGTCCTCTCTAGTACGTCTGACAGCTGATTGGACAGTTTTTGCAGGATATAATAGTATGTCTGATGGCATTTACGGGTTAAATCAACTATAAAGACATTTCTAAGCAGAACACCTTTACTCAGAAATGTAAACAATGCCTATTACATTATTTTTAATGAGAAAAATATTTTTGATTTACGCATTTTCGCTTTATGCGACAATTTCCAGGAATGAAACTCTTGCATAAAACCTGTATTCGCATAGAAATATTGATACTCACGGAATTTCTTAGAAGTTCATGGGATTTTTAAGGAAACAGCTCAGATAACTCCCGCATTTCACATTATAAATAACTGTGAAACACGGAAATGTCTCCGTTTTTCATTTAAAAATTCATAAAAATGAATAGATGGAGGGTAGATGTGTTGTTTTTATTTGCTCTTGTATAATAAGTGTTTTAGTGTAATAATAAAATTCATTAATTGAATAAAACCATGAAAAAATGAAAAAAATTACACAAATAGTACCTTAGTACACATTAATATTTTTCGCTAAGCAATATAAAATGCAGACTGAGGAGGACAAAGAGAGAAAACAGCGATGGTGGAGTGTGGAGTGGTGGTGTAATTTGTCTTTAGCATGGTCTGCATCTTTTGCAGATTTCAATGAGAAAAATGACATCACGTGAAAACTTCAGAAAAACTGCCAATGTGCAAAAATGTTTATGCAATTTCTATGCAAATTAAAACTTAAACAACTGTCAGTAATTTCTAATGACAAATGTTTATAACTATCATAGCAAATTTCAATGAAAAGCATGAGTTAATAAATATTTTTTAATTTTTTGCCGACAGTTACGTATTCATAAGCATCTGTAATTCTAAAAATGAAGAATTTTCTCACTATTGCTCTACAAGCACCAATACTGAATTTCAAGAATATACAGAAATGAAATGATTGCGAAGCAAGATTGAATATTATACTTGAAAAATGTATAAGTAAAAGCTCTTTCTCTTACATAATAAATGCTGAAAATACTGATAGTAAAATTCATCAACATAAAAATAACATACTGCACAAAAACAAGAGAATCACTGACCTGCTGGTTAAGCACAGGAGAATAGTGGACGGCTGAAGGATAAAGAGACCCCCAGTGGCGATTGAGGGCATGAAGTACTCTTAACAGGCACAACACCTCAAGTGAAGCATCCTGGATGGATACGTTATCTGGAAGGCGAGAACTCAGGAAATTTCTCAATGGTGAATGTAAAGCAGGAACAAGACCCTCTGTAAGACAGAAAAACAGAATTATGTTTGGAAAAACATTACAAAAATTTAATGACTACTTGCGTCTAACTAACAGTAAGAAAATATCATGGAATAAACTATATTTTCAATGACTATTTACCATTCCAGAGGTCATCTCCCTTCCTTCGAGGGCTATTCTTGCTGCTAGTTCCTTTACCTTTACGACTGCTTGTACTAGATCCCCCTGGCTTGCTACTTGAACCTGCCTCATCTTCTGGCACAGGTCTAGAGGGAAAAATTCATTCTTTATCTAATTATCATTTTCGAATAAGTTAAAATTTTATAATTTGAATAGGAAAACTTATCGCAATATACTGATATCTGCCTCTTGCACTTTTTAGACATGTCATTGTCTATCATAAGATTATGTGTTCAACTCCAAGAGCATTTATTTTCTCCATTTGATTAACATGGGGATGAATGTCACATATTAATCATTTACACATTTCCGTTTTAAAATGATTTAGAAACATGGTACAAACTCAGGTTTTGCATAATTCTTTTTAAAGAGAGAATACAAATTCATGATGAATTAGAGTGAAAATGTGAAATGAATCAGAAAAAATTGTGAATTTCTATTTATGGCGTGTTTGTTCAATGTAATTCTGTATAATGGGAAGTGTCTTAAATTTAATAGTTTATTCATGTATACTCGCTATTTTTGATTGGCAATTACACTAGTTATCTGTCTGTCTGCAAATGGGTCTGGGATTACATCTTAAACCAAGTTCTCAAAAGAACTCTTTACATCTATCTATACAGTCAATACAAACCGATAATATATGGTGTGAGTTTGAACCCATATTCCAGCATTTCCTAGAGGAGCTTCACTGTCAGTGTCTGTTTCAGATTGATCATTTCCAATTGGACTAAATTGTCTCACTGCTTGATATACAGTCATGTTGTAAGGCAATACTTGCTCTCCCATCAAAAATTGTAGCTTGTGCCTTGCTGCTCCTTGGCTGATAACAACAGCAGCCTGAAAAATAAATTGCTATTTATATATGAATCTAATGCATGCAAAATAACAACTTAACTCAATCCATACACTTATTAATTATAAAAATTGATTCTTATATTGTAATAAAAATTGCCCAAGTAAAAAGTAAGAAAATATCAATTAAGAAAGTATAATAAAAATCATCGATGTTGTAAAATAATGCCAATATCTTGAATTAAATGGCAATATATTCCTCAAATGAACTACACAAATGGTATGCTGGAATTCAGCAATTATCCCTATTTGCAAGACTCTTACCAAAGTATCATCAATGTCTTCTTCACTATTCTCATCATCTGAATCACCAGAATCTTTGTCCCTGAGACGACCATAACCCCTCACTACTAAATATCTCTCAATAGCTTGAACTAATGCTAAAGGATCAATTTTAACTGTGCCACCTTTCCATTGTTTCAAGATAGAGCAGTCCGGATGGCGCTGAAGGTTGCACTGAAATTTTAGTGAAAAAAATTAAATATGTTAATTAAATCACGTTGAAAGATGCTTACATAACTACCCTTCTAGAAATAATAAGAAACCATATAATTTTATTCTGGATGCCATCTCTCTCCAAAGGAATGTTTA
The DNA here is from genome assembly GCA_028673005.1 of Tanypteryx hageni. NCBI lineage: Eukaryota > Metazoa > Arthropoda > Insecta > Odonata > Petaluridae > Tanypteryx > Tanypteryx hageni. Next base: position 52,623,215 of record CM054118.1, on the reverse strand, counting down.
TTCATTAAAAGAAAAAATTAAGATAAACTTACCTTTAATTGATGAGTGTTAAAAAATTTGAGGGCACTTGTGCCTCCTCGAGGCCCTCCAGTGCCAGCAGGCAGGTCATGAACTTTTACTGGAAACTGTTCGAGCTGTGAGACACATCCACTTAACTTTGTCACAAGGGCAGACAAGATTGCAGGATTCCACTCTTCTGGATATCTTCTTACTAGCTCTCCATTACTTTCTCCAGTCATACCATTCATTTTGGGTTCCAACTGAGTAAAACAAGATATTAAAATGGTTAAATGCTATGCTTAAAGAGTTTCAGGTACAGAATCCATAATGTACTAAAAAATCATCATCATAGGTAGTCTGTCCATAGACAGGGCTGTGATTATTCTTGGTTAAATCTGGTTCTCTACATACTCCTATTTTCCACAATCTTCTTCATGCCTTGATAGCTATTTCCCTTTCAAATCATCTATCAGCTGAAACCTTTTCTTACTTCTTTCTTTTTCATTCCAGTTTTTCTTCTAACACATCTTTAATCATGCTCTCTCTCTTATTTCCAATCAGGACTTAAATAAAACATATACAAAATATATATCTCACAAACACTTATTGCTATTTAGTCAGTTCGATGAATTGGAGAGAAAATAGCAGACTTGATAAGCAAAAACTTATTTTACACAGCTGACAAATATCTTTGTTTTATTCCTACCTGTATATCAGACAAACCCATATTAAGATTACAATTAACATTATTTGTAAAATAAACACCAGAAGCAAATTAAACTTTTTAAATCGCATAAGATTTAACAAACATCTCTCTTTACATGGTGATGTTTGCCATGCCTTTTCAAATTTGCCCATAAAAAACTAAAGCCAAAATACAGGTAACTCTCATTCAATGAACATTCGTTGAATGGATGTTCGCTTTAATGAATGAATTGAATTTTATAGCTTTACTTTTTGCCGAAAATTCTGTTCACTTTAAAGAACCAAATAACATGTATCCAACTCAAATCGAAGAAACTGGGATGTTTACGAAAGCTCTTGGGGTCACAAAGACCATCTTATTTACCCATTGATTCTTTGTGTGTCCATTTTACCACGCATTTTTCCTATCGCCTGCATTTCTTGAGGCGCTTAATATGACATCACAGAATGTGATGTTTGTTACTCAAAATATATTTACAAATATCCACTTAGACTTGAAGGACATCTTGTGTACCGATAAGGAGGAAGTGCACTATGCAGTCTTTCCCACAGTCATTCTATACTTCAGTCTGTGACTTGGATTGACTATGTTCGGTTGCATTCGTTTTCTAGCAGTTCATACATAATCGTTATATCACGAGGACTTGTTTTCAAGCCATTGCCGTGGCCACATTTATCATACTTGCTCATACCTTTCTCATAACTGTTCAACTTTTTGTTAATTATTTTCCTGGAGATGTTTAAATCACGAGGAATTTTTAATTCTTTATTGACGGTGTTGGGAGGTTCTGTTTTTCATTCAAAAGTTGAATTTTCTCGTATCAAACAACAGATGGCACTGTACATCTTTATTCAATTTTTGTTGCATTTTCTAGTTGATCCAATATTGTAGTTGCTTTGACAGACATTTTAATAGCTAAAAATTATAAATTCAAGAATAAATAATCTTTTGTCTGGAACGTATCTGGAGTTTTAACGGGGAAGTCAATGGAAAAATCACGATCGTTCAACGAATTTCCATTTTATGAACGTTTTTCAGGAACGCATGTCATTTGTTGAACAAGAGTTGCCTGTACTGAGAATTGATTGAGATTTCTCCTATAATTAGGAAACATACAACAACTAGCTGAAAGAAACACAAATTTTAAAGTGAATCACAATGATCACTAGAAATTCCACACATCTAATAATTTTCATGGATTTTCACCAAAACTAAAACAAGGCACCATAAAATTCAGATCAGTATTGTTAAAAAAAAGATGAAAGCAATCAATACATTATCACAAAATAATGATTATTGAAGAGTTACTTACAGGACAGCCAGAAAAGATATGAAGGAACATGCGAAGTTTATCTTCGCGATTGATGCCTTGGCTGGCAGGCATCACTGCAGCACCATGGGATACAGCAGATGGTAATGAGGTATTTCCATGTTGAATTTCATCAGTAATAAACCGCAACAGGGCTCGAATGAGCCCGCTGTGATTCACCTCAAATGGGGAAATGTCCGATTCTATCACAATGTCTCGGAGTTCACGCAAAGCTTCTAAAGCTTCTTCCGGCTATGAGTGAGAAAAAGTGATGGAAGTCAGAAAAACGATCTTAGGTGACATTTAAAAATAATAAATTTGACTGTTAGTATAAATTCTCCAAAATTTGAGTGAAAAAAGCTACATTACGTATACTATGCTAAAACTTATAAAATACCAAAAGCAAAAATAATGAAAAAATAAGCCAATAGGTTAATGTGCACATAAAGTTTATTTATAAAAACTCTCTTTATTAATTTATTTTTTAACCTGAAAGAGACCAGACACACGTGCACCTCAACGTTTGACAATATAAGTACAGACGGTTTCCTACTTTCGCGCTGCCCAACTCACGTGAATCCACGCGCAACATCTTGGTCCCAGAGCAAAAAAAATTTCACATAATTGCACGAAAACCAGGGGGGAAAAATTCAATAGCCGCGGGCAAGAATTTCAAAATTTTTAAAAATAGTGCAAAAACAATAAAAACATTGTTTTGCTTTGAAAAAAAGTTGAACGTGTGAGCGATTAGCCTAACGCTCCTATTGAGAGCAAAAGCCTTTCGCTCAAGGAATATATTTTTTTTTCATGTTATAATCATTACAGTTGTTTTAGTGTTTAATTGCAACAATGAAAACTTTAAAAACAATGAAGGCATTAAAAGCTTTAACTTTAATATTGTTTATAAAAATGAGTGTAACATAGGAGTGTGAGTGCATAGCTGCTATCGAGAGCAAAAGCCTTTCGCTCAAGGTAGAACCAAAGGAAAATAGGTTTTTTATATTTTAAAATCATTATTTAGGTTTTACTGTTTAACAATGCTTTTGAGCATAGGGCAATGTAGGTCATATAAATAACAGATTATATTGGAAATGAATACATTATGTGGGTGAAGTTCTGAGACTTCGGTTCCATCTGAACGCTTTTACATTAATTCAGACTTTCGCTCAGTCCAACTTTCACTCAACATTTCGATCCCTCTTAGGCATGAAAATCGGAGACCGTCTGTATTAAGAAAAAATTGAAAATAACCTATCCAAAAAGTGATAGCAAATGTTAAATATTTGTTCAAATGAAATTTAGGATACCTAAAATACCAATTTAGCAGGTTAGCAAACTTTAGTTTAACTCGACAACTTATAGCTGTTTATACCAGGACTATTTAACAAACACCAATGGAAGAATATTTTCTGCTTCTTTATATACAATTTCAAATATAAACAGAATGGCACATTTTTGTTAACTTTAGTTTGAAACTTTGGCCAAACATATCCAACTAATACAGAAGACTTTTAATAACTCTGACCACTACAGGTTACTGGGATATTTAAATGCCTTATGTCAAAGGTTAACCATGCATGACAGTCTGATTAGTGAGTTGCAGGCAAGTCAGTTTATCTTTGACAGAATAGGTAAGCTGTAAAAATACTTCAATACATATTTACAGCCCGAATCACAAATAGTAAACAATGTTGGTATATTTTGACAGATTGTATAATTCAAACCCAAATAATTAGAAGACATCATATTTTGGTCACTTTATATTCAAACTAACAAATTTTCACTGTATAAGCATTAGTTCAACTAGGTAGAAAAATGTAAAAAAAGGTTTTAACTAGCCTCATTCCAGTTGACTGGCTCGTGTACCTCCTTCGAAATACTCATTTTCTTCATGAAAATAAAGTGATATTGGTCAACATAAATTTTAAGCATTGTAAAATCAAAGTCCTTAGCTACAAGGTTATAAATAAGGAAAATGATAGGAAAAAATTTCATGTTAATGAGATGAATTTAAATTCTCATGAATTTTGACAATAAGCCTATTCCTAAAGTTAAAAATTTAAGAATGGATGGACGAACTTACCCTTTGGTTGAGACGCTCAATGGCCAACGTGAGGCGTGAAAGAACATTCAAGGCTGGATGTGGAGGTCCCAAACCTTCGTTTGTACAGTGTGCCTCTACAAATCGAGCAGCTTGTTCTCGAACCCATACTCTTGCTTTCTCTTTGTTACCAGCAGTCAAATTCGGGCTACTGGATGACTTAGACAGGGAAGAATCCTAAAGGTACAAAATATTTAAATTATTATGGTTATAAATACACTTGCCATTTTTTTACAAAACAAAAATTATTGAATCCAATTCATTAATAGCATAAAAGATCATACCTAATTTTTATATACAATTACAAGATATTCAAATAATTCACATTGTATAAAAAGTCATGTGTATATCATTAATCTATTCATCATATGTTTAAATGGGAAATACAGTTTCTAATTTATTTCCCCCCTTGAAAATTTTTCCAAAATCTTAGGGTAACATTACGTTCAAGATGGCATTACACTCAGACTAATATGATATTTTCAACCTCATAAAATCCAGGTGAATTGTAGAAATTCAAAATTTCTTTAATTTTTTACCCTGCTTTAAGAAAATTCATACCTTATGATAAGGACGATCTGATATTCCAGAAGCAGAAGAGGGGTTGAGGTTCCGACCCCAACGGGCTGGATTGAGACTGGCAAGGAAGCTTGATGTCTTTGAGGTGGCACCAGAGAAGCGGGACCGTCCACCAGTTGGAGTGGAACGGCCTCCAGAATCACGTGCTGAGCCAGATCCTGCACCGCTATTGCCACCAACACCACCTCCACTGAGTGAAGTAGCTTGTCATAGAGAATGAGAATGTCGTTAGTGCAAATTCTAAAAATGCATGTAAATTTAATGCTATGAATTGTATGTCCTCATTTTTTGTTATCATACAAAAATTTATTTTAAAGAGAAAAAGTCAATAAACTACAAATATTAAACAACTCAAGTCTCAATAATGTGAACCTTGCTAACTCAAACTTCCACCGAAGACAAAAAAATTTAATTATTGGAACTTGGAGTCGAAGGACTTCATTTTAATGTTTATACATAAAAACGGGAAAAAATATCTATTTTAACTTACCAAAAATTCTACTTAGTGACATTCAAGTTATTAACATTTGACTTGACTAGAGTCACTTCTGATTACTGAAATCATAAAACATTTTTAAACCAATTATTACTAACCTTTAGAAAAGAGATCTTGCATAACTGAAGAGGACAACGTATTATCATCCTGTCTGGTCTTTCTACTAGAGGACACAGCTCGTTTTGGAGTTCTCTTCCTCTTAAGGACATCACTGAGCCTCCTACAATGTGTTAAATGTTATATAAAATATTTCTCAAACAAAATCAACCAACTTACCAACTATGGCAAAAAACTATACACACCAAAATCCTGTTTTTATGGAGTGTCTTGGGACTGAGTTCATTCCATGTAAAAGGGTTTTCCTTAACACCGGTATTGGGAAATGTACCCATAAAGTTATTGTGAAACACACAAAATATGAATGACCTTGGAAAGTTAACAACTGTTTGGTTACAATGATGTATTTTCAAAAATGTATAGTACATAAAACATAACATTATTGTATAAATATTTTATCTTTAAGTGTTTGAAGGTACATTAGTTATGTTTAGACACTTGAGTGGCAATCAGCTGAGCCATGTGTCTTCATGTGATGTCAAACACTATGGTGTCCAAATCTGGGTTCATTGCGTGCCTTTTGTATTTTATTTTCACACCTGGTTTTCACTGCAGAACTTCATTATTTGCTCCATGAAATTATAGGAGCAAAACTCAAATTCTACCGCATAGTTAATTCATTCCGTAAAACAGGCATTTGTGAAAAACAGCACTACTTAAAAATAGGATTTTGGTGTACAGCTAACCAAAAATCTATGCGAGTTATTTAAACATAGAAACAGCTGGATTTTCATAACAAATATTGATTACCAATTAATACATATTTGTTGAGATATTTGAGTAATGAATACTTTTGATTAATAATAAATGTAAAATACCATAACTTATGATAAATCGAGATCATTACGATTGAATTAATACTACATCTCTGCAAAATCAGTGATTACAGGAAATATGACACAGAAACAGAGTACTTGCTTAACACAAGCCAAAATTTCCATTTTACTTACAGCTGAGATGGACTGACAGCTCGATCTTCCATTGCTGCATCAAGCAGTCTCCTATCAGGTGGGTTAACAGGAGAGTGAAAGAAAAGGCCAGGTGGAGGAGGAGGTGGAGCCACAGCACCTGAAAGACTACCATTAGGACTTGCAGAGGCAGGAGGTGGAGCTACCATTGGCACCAGGGCGGGGAGGCCTCCGCAAAAAGAAGTATAAGGAGAAGACGAAGACGAGGATGAGGATGATGAGGGCCCTTGGCAGCATGGGGGAATAGGTGGCAGAGGAGGGACAGGGACTAACACAGTATTTGAAGGGCCTGGCTGCAAATGATGGGGATGAGGGCTGATAGTTTGGTGCTGGGGATGCAGGGTCTGATGGACAGTATGTGTTGGGTGGTTGGGCGTACTTTCGCCCATCTTTGTGGGGGATACCCCCAGAGGTGTGTCAGGATCAGCCAACTGTTTAATTTGATGCATGACACCCTCCCTTCTGAAGTGAACTCCGAAAACGTCAGGCAATTTGTGCATCAATATCTCAGCCATTTGAAGAGCTCCCACCACAATTCTTAAATCTTGAGATGCCATCATACCAGCAATATGACTTGAAACAACTTGGTTTTTCAGCACTTCCTGTAATTAGAAACATTCACTTTTATGTTCACAGGATATTAACATCAAATGCACATCATGTGAAAATGATATCAATAACTGATCACAATTTCATGAATTAGAATAAATAACCATCTCTGATCATAATAAAAAAGAGAAGAAAGATGCACACCTCATTCATGCATACATGCAAGGCAGAGGCATTATTTACAATGTATGTAATCATATTAAATAATTAATACTACAACTTTTCTGGAAAGCTTTTTTTGATATGACTAATATTTCTTCTATGAGGTACAACAAAAAGGTTTTATTCCTCATAGAAAGGTGGAATTCTTGCATGGTAAAGGTTATGGCCTGGGTTATGTGAACTATTTATATCATTTTCTTATTCCCTTTGCTCAAAAAACCGTTCGCAACAAACTTCAAGAAAATCCAATAAATAATTTCGGATATGAAACCTGCAAGCAGACAGGCATGACCTGATCGTAAAGTACCTAAAAACTGAACTTGCAACTTAACCCTTAGATGCTCAAGGTGCGAATATATCGGCTTCCCTTGGTTGCCTTAAAACGCTGAACCTGCCAATATATCGGCTCTAGCTTTAAACCCATTTAAAAAACTTTGTATTATGTTTTTTGTGTTATAATTGCTACAAAGTCGAAGATAATATATTAGTTTTTATTTATTATTAAAATGGTAGTCTTTTTTATGACTTAGTATTTTTTCTAAGCAAATTTATTTATCTTTTCTCCGTGCCCATCTAACGCATCACATTGGCAGCGAGTTGCCATTCAAATAATGATTCGCATTTCACATCCACAGATAATGCACACTTAGACCTCCACCAACCTTTCATTATCATTGCATCTCTGCATTTCCTTCACAATGTTATCGATCAAAAGCTAATATATGTAACAAAATGTCTTCCGAAGTCTTCTGAGGATTTCTTTGGATTTTTTTATTTTTCTCCCATGTATCAATCTTGCTCGCTGGTAACATAACCTAGAGGTTATCTTTGTCAGCGGTCTTCGCATAATCATTGTATATCAGTTACCACATTGTTATAATTTTGCATATGCATACATTTTCCATTGTTTCCCCTCACAGCTGAGACAATATTTCATCCAGTTGGTTGTGCAGATGGTTCCCAAGAGGACATGTTTTATTCCTCGGATATATTTTCTATTTGGTGCGCCTGTAAATTTATCTCAACCAGTTATTCTTTTTGTTTGCTTTGGAGACTTTTTATTGGTATTATAAAATTTGCTGACTGTAGCTGATATAAATTCCGAAAATCTCAGAAACTCGTTATGTCAGGCCCTTCACGAAAAATCATGAAAATTGAACATGAAATTGTGGATTATTTAGACAGTGTGTCAGATGACAGTGAATTGCTCAGGTGTCACTGAATGTGTCCCAGAAATAATAGACAGTGAGGTTGAATCCGACTCAGTGGTTGAAGGATGGAAAGACAGAATCAGAACAACCTTATCACATACGTCATCTCTTCCAGGAAATAGTTGGTCCAAAACATGCACCTCCATCAGATGCTCCTGCTATTGCATATTTTTACCCGTTTTTTTATGGAGTCCCTTTTAGCCTTTCAAAGGACCTGGGAAACTAAAGTCGAGACTATTGTACATAGTAAATATAATTGAGCATTTAGGTAACAAGTGGCTATCAGTGAGGGAAGAAAGAGCAAAAGTGAGTGTGCAATAACTAAATGGGAAAAAAGAAGTCAATTGTTGTGTTTGCAGCACTAAGGGTAGAAGAAGAAAATCAAGGACTGTCTGCAGTAGATGCAATAAAGGCTTACATGGGGAATGTTTGGCCAAGCACAAATGCTGAGGCAGTGAGATGCGCTTTTCACATAATACACCCACTCCCCGCTTAATGCTGTCCCGATTAACGCAGTTCCGCATTAATGCTGAAAATAATTTAATACCTTTTTCCTAATTGCACTCGCACATTCCACATTAACGCTTTTCAAAATTTCTGGTGTAATTTACGAAGTCCAATGAGCAGTGCCTCTGTGCATTTACAACACACAAGACATCAGTATTTGCAGTTGCTTGATGGTTCTGTGAACACTTGTCGATGTTTTTGTAGGTCAAAATATTGAGTGAAATTTGTTTAAATTATATTTTCCCTTTAAATAAAAAGACCATGAATGATCACTGGCGGTCAGAGGAGAAAAAGAGGAAAGAGCTAACTCTCGAGGTTAAATTAGAGGTATTCCAGTGACTAAAAGCTGGAGAGTGCAAACATTAGTTTGTTTTTTGTTTATTGCTCCCTTTTTGATTGTTCAGTTTTAAAAAATGTAGCACCAAGATATTTGAATTCTTGTTTATTTGTTCTCATTCCATGTTCCTTTATTTATCAAGCACATGTAATAATTCTTTTATGAATCGATATTTCTTTATCAAAACGTAGTAAGGTTTCGATCGTTTCGATATACAATTTTGTTTTTGTTTTATTCGTTGCCTTCTCTTAATTGAACAGTATCTTCAGTCATGATGCTTATGTTATTATGTTCCAATCTTCTTTGTGTTAATAAAATTGTGGCTGTATAGTGACTATTGCCTCACCCTTTATATATATGTAGACGCAGGTATCTTCTTCTACTCTAATTCCTATTCCTTAATGCTCCTGCGCGATTTTTCAGCATGAGATCAACATACATTCCGTAAAATGCATTGTTCTTCATTTATATTGAAGTTTTACTGTTCAATTTTAAATATAATTGCAATGCAAATGACGACCTATTCTATGCTCTATTTTATATATTGCAACATATCCAAATTTCATCATGACTGAAGATACTGTTCAATTAAGAGAAGGCAACCAATAAGACAAAAACAAAATTGTATATCGAAACGATCGAAACCTTACTACGTTTTGATAAAGAAATATCGATTCATAAAAGAATTATCACATGTGCTTGATAAATAAAGGAACATGGAATGAGAACAAATAAACAAGAATTCAAATATCTTGGTGCTACATTTTTTAAAACTGAACAATCAAAAAGGGAGCAATAAACAAAAAACAAACTAATGTTTGCACTCTCCAGCTTTTAGTCACTGGAATACCTCTAATTTAACCTCGAGAATTAGCTCTTTCCTCTTTTTCTCCTCTGACCGCCAGTGATCACTCATGGTCTTTTTATTTAAAGGGAAAATATAATTTAAACAAATTTCACTCAATATTTTGACCTACAAAAACATCGACAAGTGTTCACAGAACCATCAAGCAACTGCAAATACTGATGTCTTGTGTGTTGTAAATGCACAGATGCACTGCTCATTGGACTTCGTAAATTACACCAGAAATTTTGAAAAGCATTAATGTGGAATGTGCGAGCGCAATTAGGAAAAGGTATTAAATTATTTTCAGCATTAATGCGGATCTGCGTTAATCAGGACAGTGTTAAGCGGAGAGTGGGTGTACTGTATTAATGAATATCAATAAAAATAGTTTCACAGTAGTCACATCAACAATCAAGAGATAACAGATAAAACAAAGCTAATCAATAATACAATGTGCTCTATACCAGGTAAGCCAAACAATTCTGTATCAGGGCCACATTGACATGACAAAACATTCTGAGGCAACCACATTAGCATTGTAGATATTTAATCAGGATTGCAACTTTCGAATCTCACCTTTTCTTAAGACTAACTTAATGAATTAGCTGTTTGTTATTCGAGTACAATAATAAATAAATTTCCATTCAGTTTTAAGGAAAATTCATTCTCAGAAAAAATAAATATCACATTAAATATTTTCTTATAAAACTAGCATTCACATCAGAGAAAGGATTGTGCTGCTCAAGGATCATGGAATGCCGGCGTGACATCCACAATCAAAGCAATCATTGCACAACAAACAAAATTGAAAAATATTACTCTAATACAGTAATTGTAACAATTATAAAAAGGCAGAGATTTATTTAACTTCATGCTAATAGTTAATGTTCCCTGAGATGCATTTGAATCTATAATTTGTAATTTAGTTGATACAAGTAATTTTCATTTTTACTCTTCTAGCTAACACATCTTTAAACATCACTTTTAAAACAAATCAGCCAATAATACACAAGCAAATCATGCAAAATAATTCTGAGTCAATGAATGACTAATATAAAATGAGTCATCGAAAAACTAAAATGTTCTTTGTCTTTATTTGACATTTATTACCTTGAGTAAGTCAGCAGATGCATAGTAAACCATTCTGAGAAGAGCCCTGAGGCACTTGCATCGCACCGCAGGCCCTGCCGATGAGCTGTATACCTCATACAGCACCGAGAATAGGGATCGGATGAAAGATGATGCTCCAGCAGGTCCTTTCTCATCCCTGAGGCATGCCACCCTGGCATCAGCAGCACACGTGAGGTAGGATACTCCCAATGGTGGCGCACTGGGGACTGGGATGGGTGATGATGCCATAGGCGGCGGCGGAGGGGGTGCCGGTGGACTGACGCGCCGCTGAACCGGTCGGGTGGTTCCTGTGTCTTCATTGATTTGCTGCATCGAGTGAAAGTCAATGGTGTACGTTCGACCTAAGGTCGAAAGACTGATTTCATCCTCTCCAGACTGGTGTGCAGCCTGCCAACATAAAGGCATTATAGCATGTACTTCAACCAGCAAAGCATACAATGGTATAGCTTACATCTGATCCTTTGGAAAGAAGGGTAGCAGATGGTAGACCATTGCAGGAATGTGGCTGGATGTAAGGAAATTATAAGGCAGGAACTTGAAAGAAAGGTTATTACCACCTCTCCTGGAGAGATATTATGCTCACATCTTCGATGTTATGTACCAAAGACGGCATGATAAATATGATGAAGATGATTTGCTAGTACTCCTATTGAAATATTTTTTCATGAATTTTGCAAATGATCAGTTTTCTTGAGAAATTATCTAATTGGAGAGCATTATTGTGGTTGCAATGTGGGTATGTATCTTGAATGGATACAGCAATGGCTGTGACATTTGGTCACAGACTACCATTCTTCACACAAGTTCATTTCTTAATGAAGAGTAAAACTGATGTCACCATTCACAGAGATCTGGTTTAGAAATTTGTTTTGGAAATTGTTTCTATATATAGTTAACGGTTTCAGGTGTCACTTGGTGGAATGTCTTCATATTGTAGACATAAAGAGACTTATTTGGTAATTCCACATAAACTCTATGTGAAATTGCCAAATAAGTCTCTTTATTTCTACAATTGTTTTTTTAGTTTTTGGAGTTTTTCAAAGAAATGTCTTAGCATGATAATAAATTGATGGAATAAAGCGATCTAAAGATCCTATGCAGACAGGCATAAGCTGTAATGTTGGGAATAATTTTGAAACGAGAAAAAAGTCTGCTATGACCGGGAATCGAACCCGGGTCTTCCACTTGCCGGGCGGATATTCTACCACTGAACTATCTTAGCAGAAAGATTTTCTCGTTTCTTAACGCGGATGTTTTCTTGGTTGGGACGGAACTAGCCAAGCTAGTATCAAACTGCCCCAACGGATGTCCTCAAAGAGATGGAGGAGTTTTCTTCGGTGTATCTCTTTGAGGACATCCTTTGGGGCAGTTTGATACTAGCTTGGCTAGTTCCGTCCCAACCAAGAAAACATCTGCATTAAGAAACGAGAAAATCATTCTGCTAAGATAGTTCAGTGGTAGAATATCTGCCCGGCAAGTGGAAGACCCGGGTTCGATTCCCGGTCATAGCAGACTTTTTCCATGGTAATAAATACTAAAAAAAATTGAAAGATATTTTTCAAGGAATTCACTGAAAATGACTAAAAAGCAAAAGAAACTTTCAGAGTATAACTTACATAAAATGCATTAAAGCTGAGAGCAAGCCAATGTATGAAATCAATCTTATAGTTAGAACTATAATCCTGATTTGAATACTTTTGGTGACAATAAGGTCCAAAAAAAAATTAGCTGGAAAACTAAAATAGAATCCAGCTACAGAAATACAATTGATGGTGAACTGTGCTTGTATACTATACTGCTGTGTGGTACATGGTTATATTCTGTTCAGGTATGTGGTCTATAAGCTTGTAAAGATTAAGGTGTAATTAGGAGATGTTACTTTTGAATGATGATTATTTGGTCTTAGCAAAATCAGCAATGAATACAGAAAAGCAAAGGTACACTGATGAAAAAGTTTAAGATGAATTTCTTCATGTTGGATGAATTCAATTAAAAGCAATGTAAGAGGCACAGTCTTAGGAAACTTCTCTCCTACAGATAATAAAACAGTATAAATTTTCACTCTCTTAAACAATTAACCATAAAACTCAAAGAAGGAACCAATACAAAAGTTATGTTTGAAGTAGGTAAAGTTTCTTTCATGATGCTATAGAAATTTATTTTTAAAACAACGGAATGCCTCAAAAATTAAACTAGATTTAGATGATACCTAATCATGATCCCTGAGAATACTAGCTTATGGAAACATGATTTTATAGGTGATATTAAGTAATTTGCCAAACAAACTTAGGGAAAATGTTTAAAATGTATGTTATACTGCTCCTAAGTTGGTTTCACACTTCCATTCCATTTAATCATGATGGAAACCATTCTCAATTCATTTATGGATTTTTTTAATACAGTCATTTCTGCTATAATGATACAGTTGCATTCTTGAAGGACCCCATGATATAGAAAAATCGCATTATAGAAACTATTGATTCAATAGGAATTACAGTAAAATCTCCATATAACAAAATTGGTGGGACTGAAAAAAGGGATATTCATTGTACAGTGGATCATTGTAGAGAGGCTGCAGAGGGTTGCATAAACACAGGGACAGACCAGCCATGCACGGGCATGTCAGGCTTAACCCCTCGGTGATGGTCTAGATTTAAATACCACTCTACCATACGGCTAGCAGGAATTCAATTGAAATAGCCGATTTTGATGTAGTTCATTATAAACAATTATAACTTTTTACCTAATAATCGGATTTACAGGAAATTTTCAGAATATCTATGCCATAGCACATGTTATATAGCTAATGTTTCACATAATTCTATTTCAGTAAGTTTATAAGTAATTGCATGATGAAGTAATTATGGTTTATACCACACAAATGTTTAACTCTTAATCTCTGCTTTTAGTGCTAGAATAGTTCCCATGAACTTCAACTCCATTCAAATAACACAGTCGAGTTCTCTGTAAATATTCAGCTTGGCGCTTCGTTCTCCTTACAACACAGTAGATAAGTCTCTCCCCACTTTATCTCTTCCAAACACAGACATATTGTGGCACTCGAGAACTGTTTACAAATAAACATCGTATGGATAAGATTTATGAAAACGAGAGTGAATCATTTCTAGCTGTCCCCTATCCCCCTTCTTCTCATGGTGCCTTAGTGACCTTGACCACTGCTAATTCCTATTGATTGAGAACACTCACCTTTTGTTCTGTATCTTTGATAGTATTCTTTCTGAAGACGGGATTTTCGGATGAAAATTATCGACTTTAAAAAAAATTATTTCCTTAAATAAAGAAAGAGCTAATTTCTGAAAGTGATTTAGAGACAAATAATTTTTTAGTAACGGATCGAGATTAAAGGTGAAGAAATACTGTAAATCATTTTTACTCGCATCAACCAGCGAAGCAGACGTAATTTAGTTTTGCATAACTAAAACGGTTAGAAAAATACTGTATTCAACATATTCTTAAGGTAAAAACCTTTCTATACAATAATGCTAAAGCCAATTAAAATAAAAATAAAACTTATCTCTGTATAGCAAATTAAAAGCAGCACGGCATGGGTCTGTAGCACGCACAGAGGCCAGCAATATGGTAAGAAACCGAGGTCTGTACCATGCACAGACCGGCACTGAAGAGTCATCTGACCAAGCAAGGCACTGTCAAATCATTGAATATACGTGTACCAATACATAAAGATTAATATGTTCATTATCATAATAGTGCAATCTATGAAAACAATAATAGTCAATATTAGTGTCTCGCTACTAATAAAATTGCAAGATGCGACAATGATTTTTATTTTAATATGCATTCGATTCATTTATGCAGTATGTCTGATAGCAGAGCAGAGTATTTGTGAACGAGAGCGCATAAAACATCTCACGTTATTAATTCACTATAAAATGTATTGCGCATATTACAATTTCTCATGAAATATAGATCAAAATTTATAGTGCGTATTGTATTCTCATAAATACAGTTATTTTGTTTAGTTTTAAATAATCATTGATTTCAGAAGCATTCTTCCTGTCAGAACATGAATGTTGTTAGTGTAAAATAAATCTGGGAACACCTGATCAACAGAAAATAGCAAAAACGATTATTATGCATCCTATTGTTCATACTGTGTGGGTACAGAAAACAAGAGAGTAAGGCAAAATTAATTAGTTCGAGTCAAAACATGTATGTCATACAGGACTGGCTGGTAAAATGTTACCAGTTAATCATCGACCAGCCTCACTCGAGAAAAAACGTTACATAGACACGGCAAATGTCAGCTCACCAAGATACGGTGTAGGTAGGGATGGACTCTCTCCTGTAGCCAGAGCAGAGTTATTAATGAATTTATCAGCATTTTTCATGAGCACAAGTGGGAGGGAAAAATATGAAATTTTTCTGGCCAATGAGAAGCCAAGATTCTTTCAACTCGAAAGTTGATGCTATCCAAAGGCACTTCCTGTAACCCTGCCAGTTCATACTGAGAAGTTGTTTTGATCATTCATAAATTTCAACAGAAATGATATTTATGTTAGTTTTACGCACTTATATGTCTTAGGGAAACAGGAAATTTCAGACGTTTTCAGTAAAAATTCTACTCGATTTTTTATTTAGAGCATTTTGTTCATATTTTTAATTTGTGCTCATTGAAAAAGAAAGGTTGCTTTACTTTTAAAAATATAACCAAAATGAGAATATATAAGATAGACATTTTTTAAATCAGCGGTGTTCAACCTAAAGTATGCATATCCCTGGGCATATGTGAGATCTTTCAAAGAGATACGATATTAAGGATATCTAATGTAAAAAAATAGCAAAGCAAAATCTAATAATTATCTCATGCATAAAATATATGTAAATCATATAATTAGAAAGTACATATATATATATATTTGTAGACTCTAACCGATAATAATCATGTCAGTTAACTTTAAAATATACCAGAGGACACGAATTTAGTCAAAAATATTTTAATGGGTATGCCAACTAAAGAGGTTGACTACCAATGCTTTAAACCTCTGGAAATTTCTTAGCATTTTTACAGACATCTATATATTTCTACAGATCTTACAGACATGCCAAATTTTTGCTCTTTTTTATGGACTGTCTGTAAATATACAGATGCTTGGCAAACCTGTTACCACTGTAGCCACTGTAGCATAAAGTAACGCTGTCAGGCTCCACCCTCCCCTTTGTACCACAAAATCTGTCAGCAGTTTTGTAAATAGTTAGTGCAGCAGCTCAGAAAGAGTCAATATATGGGATTTTTGTAGTTACACAAATATCTTAGTATTCATTAATATTTTTCACTAAGTGCTAGAAAATGTGGGTTGAGAAGGATGAAGAGAGAAAACTGTGATGGTAGAGGAGTGTGAGAGAGAAACATGATAATTTTCTTGGTATTTGCATGGCTAGTGCATAAACACATCGGGCATTTGTTCCAGAGTTAAAGCTTTCCTTTTCTTCACTTCACTTGCACTACCAGAATGGTTCATCCCTTGCCACTCATTGTTATTTAAGTTGAACAAGCGAGAAAACAAATAATGCCCGGTAAAGAAAATACATACAATGAATAAGTCCGCAACACCGCAAGAGATGCGTATGCAGGTAGAAAAAACTGAATGACGCTACGCCAAGTCGTGCAACCGTTTCTTCCTACTCTATATCACTATATGATACTTTGTGTATCCTCTACCCCATTAGGTATATCCAACATGTCCTTGTGTTGTGAAAACAGGGTTCCCTAATACTTTCACTGCATTATATCCAGTTTACGTAATAAAAACACACATTATAGCAGAAATGACTGTACATGCAATTCAACTTAGTATCATTAACCTTTATCTGACAGATTTAAATTCCTCCAGGTAGGGGCCAGGTTACAGATATTTTTTTGATATTTTATGTTTTTCTGACCATTTTCTGGAAAAGTCGTATACCTCAAGGACTACTGGTAATAAAATGTTCAAATAAAATCACTTTGTAGTAAAAATTATGAAAAATTACATGCTTTTTTTAGAGTAATAAACATCGAAAGAATATTATGAAAAATCAAATTAACTGTTCTAGTCTTAACTTTGTGGAATATTTCCATTATCAGAAATAACTTGATACAGTTTGTAATTTTCCACAATTTTATCATATGCTTACAACCATGGTTTTGACGTAAGCATATAATAAAATAGTGGAAAACTACAAGTATATAAAGTTATTTCTGATATCTTTCATGAAAATTTCACTTGCCTTAGCCAGCTATCACTCTAGCTGAACATCTGATTAAGACATATCACAAAAAGCAGATGCCCACCAGCATTATGTGCTTCGAGCTCTTTCTCAGGATTATGTTTACCTCATCATGATCGTGCCTGCTGGTCTGAGATCTAGGCAATGGTTTATTTGCTGCCCTTCTGAGGGCTCCCCCTCCCGAGCCTTTGGCCTTGGGCATTTTTGCCTCAGCCTACCATGACTCCATTCCTCTATGGTGGTCTCTATCTAAGCCCAATACTTTCTGATAAAAAGGACCTCTGTAGGCAGTCTTGGAAAAAAGGCATCCCAAGCAGGGTATTTTGGCAGCGAGCAAATACATTTTAATACCCCAGTCAAGGCATTTCAGCAGATAAAGGTTAATCTTTCAACTTGATAAAAATAAAAAGGATTTTCTGCAAATTTTTCTTGGTCTTCATCTTTCCATTTCAACAGTCATAAACAGTGAGGTAGCAAAAATGCCTATCATTATTGGGTGGCTTTTATTTTTACAAAAGTAAATTGTTATTACCTCAATTATTCGTGAATCGATTACGCCATATGGGTGCCAGAGGTTACGGTCATCTCTCCATTGCCATTGCACAGTATCTTGGTGAGTTACTGGAGCCCGCTCCAGCAAAGCGTCTACGCTGAAGATTCCATCCGTTGGAAGACGTGGCATCAATTCCCCAATAAGACAAGTGATTTCATAGAGCTCTTGGGGACTACGAGGTATAAGTTCCACCTGTTGATATTAAAAAGTTAATGAAAAAGGTTTGTAACAAATTAATGTATGTTTATACCACCAGTCAAGTCACTCATGACTTTATTGGCAGCTGTTATGTCTCACTGGTGGGACACATCACCTTCATTCAAACACTCAAATGCGATATTAGATGGCGTTAATTTCTGGAATGTATCCCTAACCCAAATGAATAAATATATCAGCATTAATAAATTTCCCCTTCGCTAATAAACTATTACTCTAGTTTTCACACTTTTCAATGCTTCACCATGGGTTGTAATAATATTATCCATTAAGAGGAAATTGAAAATTTTTTACTTTTCATTTGCTACATGTTTTTTTGCTGCTCTGATAAATCAAAGAAAGTTTTCCACTTTAGCCTGTAGCTACAGGGAAATCACTATTTTAGGCAGTCCCACTAATGGTACACTGAAGTACAAATTTTAAACTTTCACAAGGAAAATTATTCTCAAAACCATTTGAAACCTTACCATAATTCATAAAAACGGCAAGAAATATTTGTGTTATTTGTACTGGAATTTTTAATTGCAACAATTAAAATATTTTAAATGTCTCAGGCATAAATTTTAATGAAGATGCAAATGAGAAAAATAAAGAAATTTGTTAAGAACTTAAATGACAGGCTACTAAAATGTCTTTCAAGCATGTCAGAAATAACAACAGCAAATTAACAACACTCCACTAAATTTTACATTAATTCAATTTTGAGTTTCAAGGCTAACTATGAGATAAATAGAATTTTAAGAACAATGCACGGTTTGCCGGTTCTGAGCAAATTTATAAAATTTTTATTCAATAGAGTAAATAGACAAAAATTCTGAATACATAGATCTACAAATGCACAAGTAAATAACTTTACACCCAATAAAAATGATACTTGAAAATACATTACCTCATCATTAGTAGCATCTCCTGTTCCAGTCAACAGATAACATAGCGTTTCTGCAATATTTTGCCTAAGTAATGTCAAGGCTAACTCAGGACAGTTAGCACACATTACAGACAGCATTCTCAAAACTGTGATAAAGGTTCCAGTGCTTATTACAGGAGGAGAAACCACCAACTGAAAACAGAAATACAAAAATTAAATGAGAAGATAAAAAATTAAACACGCTATAAATAAATATTTACTAATGAAAATACATTGACAACGGCACAAATTATATAAATTCTCAGCTGCAAAATCACCAACAGTACCACATTATAAGCTAATTTAAACAAGCTTACAGAAATAACAATGATTTGCCATTCAACTTCACGTAAATTTTCTATTAATAAATAGAAGAGGAAACTATGACGAAGATAACTAGTAACTTGAAGCTTTAGCTCCGAACCATACAAGTAAGGACCAGTAATGCCAAGTGAAAACTAAGAAGAGACCAGTAAGGCTAAACATGTATTTTGGGAGCCAAGATCTCATCATCAGTAGCTGATGTTAAATGTTCATTTAACATCAGCTCTCAAAATACTTATTTAGCGTTACTAGCCTCTTTTAAGTACTCACATAGTATTAATGGTCTTATCTAAGTCCTCACTTGTATGGTTCAGAGGTAAGATTTAAAATTATCAAATTTCCTCCTAATTAAAAAAATATATAAATTTCTAGTGAATATTTAATAGTAACTTGATCGAAAGAATATGAACTTGTAATACAGACATAGAACAACAATAAATATTACACAAAACAGGAATATAATATAAATTTAACTCTGGTAATAGATAAACCAAATAACTCCCAGAAAATGTCTCACTTAAAAATTCCATGATACAGATCTAGCCACTATTTTAAATTTAATAATAACAAAAATTATAGTCTTCTTCTGATGTTTTAAAATTCCTTTCATTCTGTAGCAGTGTCATATTTTTATGATAATCAAGTTTAAATTCAGCCCTGCCGGGTTTAGGATTCAAACAAAAAGGATTGCGAGTTTGGCTTGTAGGGAGTGAGCCAAAACCAGGAAGTATATTTATAACAAGATAGCAAATATGAAAATGTCACTCACCAACTGTTGAAGATTGGTCAGTAGTTCCGGGCTTGCTATTTCTTGTAGTTTACTAGGATCATTTTGGAAGCTATCAACCAGGCGACTGAAAGCAAGACAAACACTTTCCACACTTTTCTTGTCCTGCTGAGTAAGGCGATTTGCAAGTAACGGCAACGAATCTGACACAAAGTGAAATTCATCTACATGAAGATTTTGACAGCAATTAGATGTAATTGCCAAAGCTGCACGTTGAGCATTGATGCTGAAGAAGTCCAAGTACATAAGGCAGGCTGTCACACCACGCTAGAAAAGAAAGGTTTCTTTCAAAATGGTTCACCCATAAATAATAATGATTAAAAAATAAACTTCTTAATTTGAAACCACACCACATAGGAAAACTTCAAAAAATAAATATAGCACAATCTGAGTATTATTGGTAAATTTAAGTGATAGCTTCATTGCATTCAGTAGATGCAAATGAAAATTCCAAGAAAATACAAACTAACAATTTTGAGAAATTATTAATGACTTCTCCAATTATGAAACACCTATAACTAGAGTAATGCAACATGCAACTATTATAACCTTATATCCAATAACAAAATTTGTAATTAAATTCTTACAGCCTGGAGGATAGATTTGCTGTGACGTCTGGAGAGCATTTCCAAAGCTGTTAAACTTTGCTCAGCCACATCCATGCACTGGATCACTTGAAGTTTATCCAAAAACACAGGCACAGCATCTACCACCACTGCTGATGATCGAGGAAGAGCTTCCATCATGTATGTCAGAGCTCGACAGGCATGGTTCATCTAAAAATTGGGCAAGAATATGATAATTTTAAAACTTAAGAAATTTAAATAATCAACAACAATTAAATTTAACATATTAATTTGAATGCAATCTTAATGTAAAACAAGATGATCCAAATGGAACTTATAATGCCTACTTCACTAGAGACGTGTCACTTTGAAAATTCAGCCAAATTATGTGGTCTCGCAGACATTTTTGTGGCAAAAGTTATCCTCGATTCAAATAAATTTTTTAATCTATACTTCACAGATCATATAAGAGCACGGGACAGAAAAATATGGATTTTTAATCACACAAAATATGCGATGTTTTGCTTGTGATTTTCTCAAATTTTTATCTCCAAAAATATAATTGTGATCCTGCGAACTTTCTTGCGGTAAATGTTGTTCTCTATCCGATCAAATTTTCTAATCGATACCTTACTGACCATATAAGAGCTAGAATTAAAAAAATGGTATTTAATTGTTGCTTTATGGATGCCATTCCACAAAATACGAGTATAAGTTTATTTAAATGCTTATATAAAGTGGAAGTTCTAATTGATGGATGCAGTTCAAAATCACAATTGAGCGATAAATTTCAATAAGGATCACTAATACTTAAATTAATTAAAATCCATCCAGCAATTTAAAATAGAATACTGCAACAGCCTGTCGATTCAATGCTTAAGTAAGCTGATGCAATAACAGCGCTTAATACGCCTTAACTAATAAAAACATGCAAATAACAAATATTGCATAAATGAAATTGAGATTTAAATACCTTCATAATTCTTAGGCTGATCTTTAAGCTTCGCTTAGCTTCCTTTTGCTGTTGCCTTGAAATCTCATTCAAAACTATCACAATGATACTATGCTGGGGGACAGACTGCTGATATCAAGGTGGTGACAGATGTTACAAGTGTTGAAGTCATGTGATGACCAGCAGTAGGAATATTATATTGTGCTCTTTTTCTTTTATGATATTGTGGGAAAACTACTAGAATTTGGTTTTTGGCTAATCACAAAGGCATGGTCTGTTTAGAGACAACATTTGATATAACTTAGTACAATGTTATTTAAGATTGGTTTAGTTACAGAAATCAATATTACATGGTAATTTCTAGAGCATATCACTTTCTCAGGCAAAAAATTAGAGGTCTCTAAAGATGAGTATCAGGGCAAAGGATCCGAAGGTGATCATATCAAGTCGTCACTTTTTCACGGGAAGGTTTGGGAGATGGAAATTTAGTGATCATGAGGGTTGCGATAATAGGGGTTCTTGCATCTTCTGTTCATTTCAGCTTGGTTCTCGAATTTCGCTATCCACTTGAGAATGAGAGCATTCATGCTAAACCATTTGCTTTGAGTGGCGTAACAAGAGCATAAACGAAACTTCTCAAGAGATCTAGTGGTGCAAGCATAAGATAATTCATTCATTTGTATCATCTAAGAGTTTTCTTTCACGTTGACTATTAAATAAAAAAAGGAGTCACCTGTTTGGGGCACTATATGTATTTTGTGTGCGAGAATTGGATGTGATGGCACGTGAGCGAGCCTTCCACTTACACACACAATAGGGGTCGAGGTTTTGAATTAAAGGATCTGTTCATGAGTCACCAGACCAGATCATGACTTTGAATTTCATTGTAGATGTATTTCAAATAATCCATACTAAAAAGTACGCAAAATCCTATTCTGTTGGCTCGGGACTGATCTTAGCTTCAAATTACATCATACTTGGAATTATCCGGGATTGAAATAATGGGGTTTTAGAGTATTATCAATCTCTATAAGAGCCACAATCATTTATTGGGACAAATGGGTAATATGGATGAAAAAGCCGTATTTTTAGCATGCCTAGTGTAAGAACCATTGAAGGTAAGGGTTGCAAATCCATTACTGTCAAATCAAGGGGTAACAAGAAGCTACGGGTGACTGTTGTGCTTAAAGTCTTAGCTGATGGCCGCAAACTTCCACCCTACATACCGTATATGCCGGCATATTAGTCGACCTTTGAAGCTCAAAAAAATCCCAAAAACTTAAGGGCGACTTATACGCCGAATATAAAATGTGACCCTTAAATAACAGATTAAAAACATTGATATTTATGAAAACATTTGATCTTACGGCATAGGTGATTGCCATTTTGAATCAGCTGCTCCATTGTTTACATATTGTCAATTATTTTAGAAGATTTATGATAATTATTAATAATAATTAATAAAAATAAAAATTTTAACTTTTTTTATTACTGAATCTCAAAAATATAAACGATCTATTTGAAATTACAGGACCGAAGGATAAGTAGAAATACATTCTGCCAATAGATGGCAATACGGTATATGACTAATCTTTCTTAAATTAAACAAATGATTTAATAACTCAAAAATCGACACTGCATTTTTTGGAAAAGGTTAAATTTAGGTTTTAAAAATTCATAAAAATCCTCATAATCTTCATTCGAAACTTTTTTAGTGAAAAAGTGGGGGATCAACTTATACGTCGAATATGTCTAGTCGTGTATTTACAATCCGAAAAAGAGGTTGACTTATATGCCAGATCGACTTATATACTGGCATATACGGTAATCTTGAAACGAAAAAAAATTACTAAAGGAGGAGCTCCCCTCTGGTGTTATTTTCCATTGTCAAGAAAATTGATGGATGTTAAATGAGCTAATGGAGGACTGGTTGAAGGTAGTTTAGAAGCAGCATCCAGATATATAACTGATGTAGCATGGCATGTTAATATTCAATGCATACAAAGGCCACACTACAGATGAGGTATGAAAACTATTGAAAAATGAGCTGGATATAGATCTGATCATCATTCCACAAGGCATGACCAGTCAGCTCAAGGTTTTGGATGTTGTGGTGACTAAACCATTCAAAGATAATTTGCAATGCCCTACTGGCCATTTGTTGGTGAGCATCCACCAACTTCCACAGGTAAAATTAAAAAAACTCGTCTCAAATTGGGTGAATTGCGAAAAAAAAAAGCCTGGGATGTCACATTTACCTAACCAATTATAAGAGACTGCTCTCTATATGACAATCAGGACAACGTATTTTGGTGTGAAGACAACGAAAATGTTTCTTCGAGTGAAGAAGACGACTGAGTGAAGCTAACAATGACATTAAAATAAATAATTTTCTACTTACTATTAATGTGTCAATATAATGTACCGTTACTGTAAATAAAAAGCTTAGAGAATTAATATCATGGACATTTTTCTCTCCTATGCTCTTATATGATGTTTTTACCACAAAAAAGTTTATGGGATCATATAATTACAGCTTATAGTTTCAGAGATAAAAATTTAAGAACTGCCTAATCTTTCCATATCGTTTTATATGTATTTCCAATAAAGAAAGCCTTTGAAATCTCTGTGTGTACCATTTAGGGAGTACCTACACATTACCATCTTGTTTGTCATGAAAATTAACTTTACATTTTTAAAATTTCCCAATTTTACAAAAAATTTCTAAAAAACTATATTCTACAAATGGTGGTAATTTTTGGGGGTCGACTTATATTCAGGCCAATATGATATATATTACCATAAAAAATCAAGCCTCCTACATATTTGATCTAAAAGGAATACTTTCTGATGTCTATGCTATTCAATTATGAAATGTTTAAAATGAACTAAACCATGATTTTCTGTAGAGGTACTATTAATGAAAAATAGCTTTTAATCTTATAAAAATAGAAAAATAAAAGCCATTGGTTATTCTTTATTATCATAAGGTATGAAAACTTTCAACACATTGCAAGAGAAACAGATTGAACCAATAACTTCTAAAAATCCTTCATTACACCGCAATCTATGCATTAATGAATGCGTCTTAGAAAGACCAATAGACTATACAACTTACCATGTCAAAGTTGTGCTCCATTGCAAGGAGAGAAGCTAAAGCAGGTACAACCTGTTTAACTGGAAAACCAGCCAGAGTATCTTCATTGCCCATCACTAACATTTGGCACATTTCTATCACAGCTTGGAGTTGTTGCCCTTCATCTCCTGTAGCCTGAAGGCCCTGTAGAAGCTGCTGTGCCCTTGAAGCTAGGTAATGGATCAAAATTTCATTTTCAATTAAAACACTTCAAATAAACAAAAAAAGCTATTAAAGAGATATAATAGGAGAAAACCTTCAAGACAAATGGTGAAACAGAATCAAATTATATATATGGAATTAAAAACAGAAAAGGAAATTTGATTAACAGATTGTGAAAGAGGCAGATGTAGGGTTAAATTTAATTTTATTTTGTGTTAACCATGAAACACCACAAAAAATTACTACTGCTGTAAAACATTTAAAATATTATATTATACATTGATTGCAAATATTAAATCAAGGAAATAAAATTAGAGAACAAAAAAGAGAATCACCCAGTTTTAGGTCTACAATTACTTCACAAAATTCATTTGACAACTTACAGGAACCTGCACCCATGCTACGGTGAAGTAACTGCTGCATACGGGGCCCAAGAGCACCAAATAAATGTGGAGGTAAGCCTCGAGCTTCCAACAATGCCTGCAATCTCCCCACTTCAGAGTCGTCTCCACTTTCACTGTCAGCTGCTACCAATGATGCAACACTAACACCGGACCCAGACTGTGTCCCACCAACCACAGCCTGGGCACCAGAAGGTCCTCCAGAAGGCCCACCGCAGGAAGCTGATGGAGCTGCCATGAGAAATTGGGAAACAATTAACAAAGGAAACATTATTACTACAAATTTTTCATTCATCTTAATTTTTTTCATGTATTTTACGCAAAAAGTACTGAAATGGTAAACAGATATACAAAAAGATTTTTTAAGTGAAACTGAGGATAGAATTTAGGAAAAAAATAAATGTAAACAGTGAAGAATATAGGGTGAAAGATCAATTGTTAAGGAGCTTAAAGAGGCATCAGATGATTGAAAGCTTTTATTCACTAAAATTTCATTAAAATAGTCAATAGATTCTTTAGGGTCTTAAAAAAAACAAATACTTTCTAACTTCCTAAATAAAAATAAAGTTTATACCCAGGTCAAGGATGTAAAATTAAAACGATTCAAATTTGATAAAAATGACAAATCATTAATGTGACCCTGAAAAGAGAACGGCAAAGCCCCCAATTAATTAATCAGGGGAAATAAATTATTTTGTTCAAGTTTTATTTAGTTTTTCAGCAAAAATATAAAAAAGCTACAGTTTAATTCTTGAGAAAGGAGGACACGCTAAAAATCATCCAAAAAACTTTCTTGAACTCCTTTTAATTTTTTTTATTTTATAAATAATATCAAACTAAAAGATAACTTTAGAGGAATATTATTAAAACTAAAAATTATATTATAAAACATTACAAACATTATTTTAATGAATACTTTTGGCTATCTATATTACAGAGACAACTAAACCTTCAGTGACCTTGAACATTGAACTCTTTTGGATCTTCACTGTGGAGAATACACACAAGCTTATTCAAAATTACTTAAATTTTGTCATGTGATCAGATTTTTTAATATCCATATATTAGTTAAAAGTCACTCATTTTTTTAAATATGAGCATGAAAACCATATTACAAATGATCCTAAAAGATTAAATATAAACGCAGGAATACAACAAAGGAAATAATTTCTCAATAAGACCACTCATTGAATGATCATAAATAATGTAAAAACTATAATAATAATAAACAATGATAATTTAATATGAAAGATTGGATGTTATCAGTGTAGTCAATTCTATGATATCTTCAAAATTATGAACAAAAAAGTTTGCATGATATAAATATGGACACTAAATGGTGACATAAGAGCAGTCACTCTTTAGAAATGAAACAACAAAACAATGTTTTCACATGACAATCCTTAAAAATCTCATAAAATTGAGAACCTCTCCAATCCAAGTAAGATTTTATATAGAATGCTACCACAGCCCCCAAATTTGAGAATCGCAAATACTAAGAATAAGGGGAAATCTAACTTCATTTCCAACATCAGTGATTAGCTTTCTTACAAATGCATCAAATTTTTGGACTGATGGTTACCCTCACTATCTATCATGTATTGCACTTGTTCTTACCACAGATTTCTTACATATTAAGTGGTCACAGGTAACTCTGCATCAACCACTCAGAGTAAATATATGAACTAGTGATATATCTTTTGCTGAAAACTTGTTTGTTCACACACATGCTAAGACCTGCAGCAGCTACTGAAATGCATATCCCAACAACTAATTTGCTTTGCAATACCGACTCGCAAAATATTATTGTTTGACTAAACTCAAGAGAATTTTTTTAAATTGCCCTTTGACTAACTTGTCATCCTGTTAAAGAATGCAGTAGCATAATTACCATACAGGCAATGAGGTTGCAGTATTTAATCACTAGCACAGACTAAAGGCTGAGAACCTCTTCATTAGAACATGTTTTGTAAAAGAGCAGTGAATTCTCAAATTCATAAGATGAAAAAATATTAAATTAAGTTTGAAGATATAGCACCACATGCAGTGGATTGTCATGATGTTAATGAATCTACACCTAAAGATAATTTTGATTGTGTTCTGCATAGAAATAAAGCCAAGTTGAATAAATACTGAACTTAAAATCTCACTGGTGCAACAGACAGTATGAATTGTTGATGAATATATGTATATATCATTTATTTAATTTTTTATTGTATTCTATCTTTTAAACCGATGATTTTTATAACATTTTGTCTATAGAAGCTACTATTTAACCCCTTAAATGTACCCCTGAGTACATATGCTAGAAATGATGTCAAAAGGTGTCAGTCCAAGTACATATTCAGACTTGTAGCAATGAAAGGGTTCATCATGAACTATAACATTTAAAGTAGATAGATGATTTATAAGATTCATATTACAAGAAAATGAGTCCAACTATCCCAAGTTTTGCAGGATTAAAAATCAAAGAAAACCACATATCACTATAATCAGAACAAATACAAAGCTATATAATGAACATCGAGATAGCAACATTATGAGATCGACCATTCCATTATATTCCATAACAGGATGAGTGAAGTAGGAATTCATGAAGGCATTGAAAATTCACTTAATCAAATTTGGCCCAATATTCTCAGATATGAAATGTTAAATCAAAAATATAATGAAATACTTATATGGCATGTTTGAGGAATATGAAAAATTTTACATGGGGCAAGTAAAAAATGCAGGAAAATTAATTTACTATTTTGTATTTTATATGGTGATCTAACCAAAAATGAAAATAATGGCTGAAAAATAACTAACAGTAGAAGATCCACAGAAATACTGAAGCTAATTTTAGCCACATATGTAATGATTAAGTTTAAATGAATAAAACTATGTAACTTGTCACATTATTAGGGTAGGTTACAGCTTGTATTTCTTATGTCTCCTTGTGATAAATCAGATATGCTGCTACTAAGTCTGCAATAGTTTTAGGGAGATTGTTATTTTTTTGTAGATGCTGACCAAAAATACTTTGAAAATTACCGTAACTTTCCATTTCATGAAAAAAGTGTTCCACGGCCTTTTTATTTCACAAAACACTTTCAGTTTAAATAATCCTTGTCACACACTGAACCAAATTCCACAAGATTGCGTAAAACAATTTTATCACTCAGTAGTCAAAAACAGAGCAATAACGACTTCTCTAATAGTTGGAACAAATTAGAATTAGTGTAATACCAATTCAAATCATTTAAATACCTGTTGGAGAACAAAATAATTTAAAGGGAGACATTACTGATTCTCCAATTAAGAAGTAACTTTGTTTTAGTCTCAAGTAACTGGGCAAGCTGAACAGACTATAACAAAAGCTATTGCTTTTTGTAAAAATTTATTTTCTGTTGTTGCAAAAGTAGGAATAATACCAATGATATTCTTCTCCTTCCTATAATTCCAAATATTTCATGGCACATACATGTGTCACAGAAATTAATGATCACTGATAAAAGTCAAATCACTTTCAATAACTAGAATTTTCTTGTCAATCATTAAAATATTATTAGATTTTATGATATGATAACCCAACTAAACTACCACATGGAGCACTATCACAACCGTCGAAGATAAAATGAAAACAAATTTGGAGAATTCTTGCAGACATAAGCCACTTTAAAGGCTCACTTTGCACTTGTACTATGCAATGAAGAAATTAAATCTAACTTTGTAACACTAATTGTAGATTACCTGCGTAAATCTTCAAAGAAACTTTTCAAATATATTTTTCTATAATAGCTACAATAAATCAATTATATTTCAGAGTAATTACTTTCCTGTACATCTCATACCTTCTATTATAACCTTCATTATAAGGTCTTTCCTAAAATGAATCACCATTCCCTGTTCTGATTGGCTACTTGAGCTGGTGTTATCACCTGCACTATCAACCAGACATTATCACACCTCAATCATGCATTCTTCATTAACACTCAGGTGATACGTCACTTAAACCTCCTTCCTTTTCTAAATTATGACACGAGTCATAATTATTCTATCCAAAAAAGAATTATCTAGCTCACCTTATGGTATAAATCAAATCGGAAAATTCTCTATAAGAGCCAATACTATAATACGGAAGAAAAAGTTTTCCAATTATTATTATTACAATTAAAAGTTGGGCAAAAAATCAATGTGCAAAAATTCAGTCTGCAAAGCAACGATGAAAAAGTAACCCTTGAGATTTAATGCCAAAAACAACAGATTTTCTTACTCAAAATGTGTTTATAATATCTCTTCTGGTGAAATTTTTTAGAATGCTAAAAAAGTGATTTACAATTACCGTATATAATCGTGTATAACACGCTCCCATCTATAATGCCCACCCATACTTTGTCAAAAAATCCCAACTTTTTCGTGCATAATGTGCACCCTAGATTTTGTGGAGTATAAGAACAAAATTTAGAATTATAAAGGTATCCCTTGTTTGGCACGCTTTCGCTTTTACTTGGTTATCAAATCGGGAAACTTTTTCATTTAACGCAATAATAATTTTCGCATTTGTCTGGTTTTAATTCCAGGGATTTATATGTATCTTGATTTTTTGTCCTATTTATCGTTTTTATTCATACAATTTATCAACTTTTGAAAGCCAAAATGAATTATAACAGTCGCATGCACCTAATAAAATATTTTAATGAAATTTTTAGTCTCGTGAAACTTTTAAGCTCTTTAAATTTAGGCTAAACCACAACAAGCAAAACAGGGCTTATTGATGATTTTCGTTCCACCAACCTTGGAACTATACAAAAATTCATAAATATATTTATGAGATGAAGGAATTCCATATAGTTACACCTGACACAATTTGCTTCATATTCTTGAGAGTATACTTGAATGAATTTTTAATTTTCACATGTTTTCCTACTGTTTTTGCGTAAAACAATAAATACCATAATCACTCCATCAGATTGGAACTACAGGAATAATTTTTATTTTGATTCCTTAAAAGGTTAAATAGAAATGCTGAATGTTCCCACATTTCCCCAGCAATTTTTGTGAAATTCGCATTTTAGTAACACAAAAAAATCCATTTTAAAAACTCTAAATTTCTAATTCATTCCAACAGCTGGTTGTAGCCTAATATTCACACACATCCATCATTTGTTACCCTCTCTCAGAGACATGGTATACCCACTTCACCCTCTTCAGCTAAGACAAGAGAAGAGAGAGAAACCTGGTGCCAGCTTTGTGAATAACACCAGGGGGACCAATTGCTTAAATTCCCTTCCAAAGGACTCAGATAGGGCTGCGAAAAACAATGGATCACTCAAGAGTTTGGCAAAACTGCTTAAGCTGTCTCCCACACTTGGTTCAGGGAATACGCAGGAGACTCAAGGGTCTTCCCTCTTCTCCCATGTAAGTGTTTTGCCATGTGTTACACAGTGAAAAACAATTTACGTGTATGCTCTGCGAATTTTTAAAGTTATTAGTAATTTATATTTAAAAGTAATTTATGCAGAATTGCGCATTACGTGCATGCTCCATGAATTAGTAAAGTTATTGGTGATTCATATTTAAAAGTATTTTAACCAGTGGCGGCTCTTGTATAGGCACTGCGGAACTGCAGCACCCCCTATTTCCACTTGATATTATCGATAACATTTAATATAATGAGTCCTTTTTTCTTTAATTCTTTCTTTATTTTTGTAGTACAATATATATTCCTTAAGCTTAATGTCAGTACTTCAGTAGCCATCCCCTAGTTTATGAAAAAGGCTAAAGGCTAAAAATTTTCTGGATCAGCACCCCCACTAATTTTAGCTACGAGCCGCCACTGATTTTAACCCTCATTATGTCCTCAAAGAGATCATCATCTTCAACTCTTTCCGCTGCTAAGAGGAAAAGTATCAATTTAGATGTGAAACTTGCAGTATTTAAGTGACTTGAGCAATGTGATCGTGGGATTGATATTGCTAATTCAATGGGGTTGGTTGAATCTACCATGCATACTATAAGGAAAAATAAAGATAAAATTAAGTTGTGCAGTCACGATGTAATTCCATTATCAGCTACTAAATTGCAACATTTGTGTAGTTTGGTGATGAATAAAATGGAAGCCTTGTTAACTGTTTGGATTGAAGACCAAACACAACGACATGTTCCGTTAAGC
The DNA here is from genome assembly GCA_028673005.1 of Tanypteryx hageni. Lineage (NCBI taxonomy): Eukaryota > Metazoa > Arthropoda > Insecta > Odonata > Petaluridae > Tanypteryx > Tanypteryx hageni. The sequence goes on along the minus strand of CM054118.1, from coordinate 52,591,725 downwards.
ACATTAATAATTCAAGAAAAGGTCAGGAAAAAATCTTTTTAAAATTTTTTAATTATTTTATATAAGTTATCACGATGTAATATTTTTAGCAACTTGACTACTGATGGCATTAGATCCAGAAAAACCTGAGCGTGACAAATTTTTGTGGAGTTACATGTGAAAATTTTTGAGTTAGAATGCATCTCATCATTATTACATGTATTCTTATGGAAAAGTGATTTTCGTTTAGCACATTTTCATTTAGCGTGGCATTTCCTCTGAACATATTTACTGCGTTAACCCTTGAGTACTCGCATCTATGTTAGAAACGTATTCGCTCGCATTGAGTAAAATATACCCAACATAACTTCGGCCCTTATATAGACTAAAGGTATATATACTAGAAGGGCATAACATGAATGCGTCAGACATTGAATAATACTTGAGGTAAATAATAGAATACAAAATAACTGTCTAAAAATTTTTATTGATTACTTCAAAAAGATTATTGCACATCAGTGTCTGAATTTTTAGTTTCTTAATATCGACATTTCACACAAATCAATGCTGTATGCTCATGACAAATGTAACGTCTACAATACATACATGCACATTTAGTCTTCTGATCGGTTTTGCAATTTGGCGTGCTTGTTTATCCAGTCTTAATTTTTTAGGTATACCTTCGTCTGCTTCAACTTGAATAGATTCCAACTGAGTACAGGAAACTTTCAATGAAGATTATAGGGTTGAAATTTGAGCACGGCGATTCACGTGGGGTTGAATAAGACTTAGGGAAAGATCTTTTATAAACAATTTTCGATTTTTGTATTTCAATGGTGGCAGCTCCTTCATAAACGCGTAAAATATGAGGCCACCTATTAATTTTCCGAGCCATGCTGTAGTATAACTGATCGGTGGTATCCAGACCACCTTTTGTGAAGTTGTAAAATGAATAACTTCAGGTAATTTATTTTCAGTTTCAGTGATTTTGTCGTCATGATGCAATGATGATAGCAGAAAGACATTTATTTTTCTTCGGCACGTAAGTCAAAATAGTAATCTTCTTTTGAAAGCCAAATAATGTTGAATTAATTGGATGATTTTTTGGATTTATAAAAGGTGGAATTTTGATTTTTTTTTTAAATTGTATCAACCATTGTTGTATTCTTTTCAAGCAAATATTGACAATGTGGATAACTTGTGAACCAATTATCTAGTGTTATGTTATGGCCAGTGTTTTGTAAATCTGTCAAAACAAGTTGCATCTTACCACATGGAATGACAAAGCACGACTGAAATATAGAGGGACGTACAAAGTATGGTTTGAAACTCAGCTACTAGGCAAATGAAGTTAGCAGCCATACATTGTAAAGCACTATTCACACTTGAAAATGGTTTGGGTATTTTTTACCCATACACGAGTGCTCAAGGGTTAAACTAGGGCTGCCTGTACTATCATGTTAGGTATTAACTAGAGTACCATAAATAAATAGATAAAGACCCTTCCTGGATATCACAAGACTCGAATTATGAAAATCCCACTAAACATAAAAACCTCCAATAACTAATATTTAAAATCAGAAAATTCCGAGTTGTAGAAATTTGGTTACAAGGCAAAACGCTTCAGGTGTAAAGGTCAAATGTTGAATGAAGTTTAAATATGTCAATTTATTTTAAACTTATCAAACTACTCACAACACTTATTTACAGAATATTGAATGCTAGAGATATTTAATGGCAGTATTTAATTTGATATCTTAAACTTCGTTGTGTATCTCAGTCGCCTTCTTCGCATAGTTATTTGGTGCTGAAGATGATGAGGAAGATGAATTCTATGGGTTTTAAATCACTTACATCACTAATTATTTATATAATAATATTAGATATATCCATTAACTAAAAAATTATTTCAATTTGCATATATACTATGTTTTTTGTTTTTGATATGTTTTGCAGTGTCTACCTGGTGATTTTGTGTGCCTAATCATAGCATAAAAAAATATATGAACCTCTGCATCGATTTACGTGCTTTTCTTATGGGGCAAAAATGGGACCAAAACAGCCCCTTAAGAGGACGTCTCACGACGCCTGCAACAGCCAACTTTAGATGCAATTTCCTTAACAGATATCTCGCTAACGAGTAATTAAATCTGGAGTTTTCTGTATATTATTAAACTATCAATCATTAACATGTGCCGTTTTTTTTTACATGTACTTTTATTACTTGTAAGTCTGCAATCAACATGGAAACTATCAATTACGAGCGCTATATTTTCTCCAAAAGTAAGTAAGCTGCCACAATTATAAGAACTGTGAAAGGAAACTTAACCCTTTGAGTTTAAAGTTAAATGCAACTCGTATTCCATGGCAAATCTTCAGAATTTGAAAAAATAATCATTATGGCTCAGATATTTTTAAAACCATGTTTTATCGAATACTGGCAGTAAATAGTTCAGCATTTTCCACTGGTTGTGAGTCATTGGCACTAGCTTAGAGAATGCAAACAATGGCAACCTTGTAGATTGTCTGGCTTTGGAGAAGAGTTTCCTCGAGGGAAATGGTGGAGGAAGAGTACATGTCACGGTGGAAAGTTTATTTCAGGACAGAAGTCGAAGGTATAATGAGAAGTCCTAACTACCACAGCAGGCTAGACCATGATAAAAATCAAGGGAGATATACTTATGGCAGAAAGATTTTGGAGATCGTTTTTCCCAAAAAACAATACGTGATCGTAAAGTATTACATATACCTACTTATATAAACTACTAAGTTGTAAAAACAACTGCCGCACACCCTAGTGATGGCTCGCACGGTACATTGTGATGTAGACTGTAGACTTCTTTCTTCCTATGAATTTAATTCAATTTCATGAAAATTATTGGGCGAAAATAAATTTATCTTCAACATTGCTTTAATCTGCCAAGTGATTTATTTATCGGAGTGATAAAAGCCACCCACATAAAATTGTGCAAATAATTGTTTCATTTTCATCTTGTTGGAATATGGACACCATAGGAATGCTCTTACACTATTACGTCCTGTATTAATAATAATAAATATTTACGGATTTGATTAAACATAACTGAGAAGAAAAAAATTAGATTCAATTCTCAGGTGATTCACTAAACTTCTGGATGCACGATGTCTTTCACTCCGCCTCCCTTAGACAAGTATGATGCACATTTTTTGCTTCTCCATTTCACGATGGCAAATGAAGATGTGAGAGAGGAGAAGGGAAGGAATAGGAAGGAGGAGCTATGAGAGGAAATGATAAGTCAGTACATAGTATATCTCTTGAATACTATTCATAAGTTCTCGAGCAGTCAGTTTAGTCCTCCAGAATAAACATTCTTCACATAAAGTACGGTTACGAAAGTTGCTAGTTCCTTTTAATCCGGGCTTAAAGTGAAGTACTGAAGAGAAAAAAATCACTCGGAAAACAAACTAGGGACCAATGCTACCGCAGTGAAGGTTGAGCCGAAACAGGCCTACTGCCCTTACCAGCTCATTCTCAGCTCCCTGCAAGGGTGGGGATGCCGTTAGAAATTGTGGGACCTTGAATGCATATGTGGTGTCGGCGGGTAGGCACGTGCACTCGCTTGGACGCAGCGTATACATCGGTGGTCCAGAAACTGTTAAATGAGCTTCACCTCCCTCCATCGAACCCAGATAACAACTGCTGTTGACAAATGTATTAATATTCAAGCGGCTAAATCTTTCACTCCTAGTGGTTCCCTAAAATCCCACAAAGGGTCACTAAAGTTGTTCTCCTATTGTGCCTTCTAGAGGATATCGCGAAGAATTAAACCAACAAAGGAGCTCTGAGGAGTCCCCTTAGAATATGAATTTTCCTAATTTCGGATTTTTCTGTTTGGTTGTGACTAAAACCCTATAATCGTCACAAATTTCAAGTCTGTAGCTCATCAGGAAGTGTCAAAACATTAGTATCCTCCTCTGTCAGAAGAGTCTACATATAATAGATCCTCTGTCAGAATGGATACCATACGTACATTATTAAATAATAATGAATAAATACTTAAGTTAATATTATTATTTTTTCTGGCATTGCAAAAGTTCACGGCGACCCTGGGTGTATGTGTAATCAACACAGATTTAAATAACCTTGATTCTAAATAGCATCTATATCATGTCTAAATTTTAGAAAATAATTAAACTGGCAAATGATTTTAATATCTAGTTATGTGAACCTCTACTACCAATATGTTTTCGATATGATTATTTTTTGCAGCACATTTCATAATTGAGCCATGAAAGCAGTCACAGACCTGCAGCAGCTTGTGTAGCCTCCTCTCCGACGGGTGGGCCAGAAACTCCATTGGAAGGAACGCCTCCACCACCACTGCCTCCGACACTACTCCCACCTCCTCCTACCCCACCTCCTGCATCATGGCCCCCTGACGATGACATCCCCCCACTGACACCTGCCAGGGGAAGCTTTCCGGCCCGGGAGGAGCGGCGGCTGCTCAACCAGTAGAACAAATAAAAACCATTAGCCACAATGAAAACATAACTACAATGACAAAAATGCCACATCAAGGTCTACACTTCACGTACAACTGCTTATTTAAAATGCAGACATCTGCTTCATTGTGCCCTGTATCAATTTTATAAAATTCATCAAATTAATTTTGCATTTTACTGAAACATTTCTCTAAGCCATAACATGACAATTTATACTGATTTTTACTACATTAATCAACAAAGATATTTACAGCACCATGCATTAAAATTTTTATTAATGTAACAAAATTCATTTTTTGCTAGCTAAACAGCTGTTTTGGTCAAAATAGTCATTACTATATGCAATTCAGAATCATTTTAACTAAGCAAATTCAGGTTTTACAGCAGGAATTCGAACCAGATTTTAAGAAAAATATAGAAAATAAAAAACGTTATTAGGAAATAAAATTCTCTTTGGTAATTACAGATTCAATTTTGGTAATATAACAAAAATGTGCATTTTTAACAATACACTTGTTAAATAAGAAACAATTTTTGGCTTAATCGTATTTCATTATTTAAGTAACTTTTTAAGGTATTATATACCCACATTTTCTTCAAATTTAACTTCTCTTAAATTTAATATTTTAATGACTACATAAATTCCTGATTATTAAAAAGTTAGCAAAATGTCACATGCTGAATTACCTGTATGAACAAAGAGGAATTCAGAATATTGAAACTAGAATATCAACTGTATTAGTGCCATGAAAATGATAATGGATAAAAATAGTTTATTTATTTATGCATGCTGAGAGAGAAAGGTTAAATATGCAAATGTAAAAATGGCTATGTAATTCTGGTTAGATCCATTGAAATATAAATCTGATCAAAATGCAAAAGATGTTCAAATCACAATAAATGACCATTATCAGGTTCTGAATACAATGCAATTACATTGCTATGAAAATTCTCTCCTGCTATCAGAAACAAGCTCGACAGGAGTAACCTCATCATTAACATCACTTATCTCCTTGAAAACAACTGATATTTTTTTATTTTTAAGGCATTTATAATTTCCCTAACTTTGGTATTCCATCAGGATATCAAGATACAGAAACAATTATTAATTTAAAGCCTCAAGTAAAGGTTATTTTCAAGAAGACGGTATAAAATAATGAATGCATGATAATGATGAGACATTGCAAAAGAAATGTATTTCCAGTTAATTTGGGACACTGAATTCAGTGCACACATTCACAAAGACACCATGCAAAATATTAATAACAATGTTACCTCGCCATATTTAGTCAAAATCATGCAAATAAGCAAGCAAGTACAATAAAAGGACTTCAAGTTTTTTCTCGTATACCTTTCCCTAAAGCCTTTATCAATGCTGTGAAATCAATTTATCTACAATAACCACTATGAATCATGACAATCACTCATTTTCCCAGACAACACACAATAGACAAACAACAGTTCATAATAACGATTAAACAGGTTTAATAATGTGTAGTACGATGCACATCTTTGACGACACAAGAATAAGTCCAACTTGAACCAAGCAATAAAATATGGCTCATTAAGGGAACAGCATGGGGGCAACAAATAATTTTCAGAAAGTGGAAAAACAACACATACCTGCTGCTAGCGCAGGACCCCGTGGTGCTCTTGCTTCGGGTGCTTCGTCTTAATTGGGGTCCCTCCTGGACGTCACTAGATGAAATATCCTCACTTTTGGTAGTCAGTTGCTGCTGAGTTCCGCTAGTTCCTGAGATGGTTGCTGAATAAGTGAAGCAGAAAGGAAAACTATCAAACACAGCCTATCACAACAGAAGATGCAAAATTACTAAAATTATCGCCAAAGCCTACATACTTCCGAGAGGTTCAAACCGGTACCAAAAAAGCGGGTGTTGCAATGAAAAGGTTTAGGTTATTAAGCTACTTGGCTCCTGTGAGAATGATGGTGCTGAATAATTATGCGTAAACATGATCACCCACCCACACTCTTGGATGAGCTCTCAGAGACCTTGGCCTTCTTCTTAGGAACCACGGTGAACCTCCGTGTGGGTACAGGAATATGACTGGGAGACTTTGTTATTGGCACCTCAATGCCCGAATCTGTCAGCTTCACCTGACTTCGCAATGGGTACTTCTTTGTGACAGGAGCTGGTTCTGGTGGAATACCTACCAAAGACAAGAGGTCTTTTTATAGATTTTTGTTTTTAAAGACCAATGCTTGCTTGTTATTTAATTTTTATACAATTCCCAGCTTCCTATTTGATATTTTAAAAATGGAAAATGATACGTCCTCTTCTCTTTTTCTTCTTCAAAAATCTAGATGTGAATAATTCCACCAAGAGATTTGCTTTTCTCTCCCATTACAACAGAAACTGACACAACAGAAAACTCAATTAACTACCCAGTCAATTATACTTTTTAAATGGCTAGATCTATCAAAATATACTATTTCAAAACAGGCCAAGCAAATACTACGGATCTCAACATTCTTCATGTTTATAAATTTTTAAAACATCCTATATGTAACTTTCATCCTGCAAAACCTGCCAGTTGTTTGTTCACCTGTGAAGAGCAAAGTAAACCACCTTCATTGATTTTAGCTTTCATCAATACTTGAGGTAACAATCTGCAATACAATATCTCTTAATATTTTGCACCTCAGAGAAATAGTTTTCTAATTTAAGTTGTTAACCTTATGGTTAAAGACAAACTAAGATGGCAATACTACAATTTTCACTTATTAGCAATGTTAAAAATCCTGCATGTTCAACTTGAAATAAATTCTTACTTTGTGACAAATGTAAAGTGAATGGATGTAAATTTCATGCACTTTGATGGTATTATTGAGCTGGTAAAACCAAGTTCAAAATAAAAATAAACTGATGTGGGCAACACATGACTTTCTCCATATTCATATGGCAAATTACATGTTGTTAGCTCTGGTATCGTTGTCAATATTTACTTCCGGTTGACAATTAAGAAAAGAAAAAGGAACTTGTTTCAGGGAGCGGGAACCACTGACTCCGGACCGGCCCTAAAATAGGGGTGCGTGGGGTACACGAGTAAATATGGTAAATATATAGAGAGAGAGACTGATAAAAAGCTTAACTATGCGACAAATTGTAATTTTTTATTAAGCTGCTTACTAAACTTCTAACAATGCAGTGACAAAAATTTCATATAACGCAAATTACAAGGTGGAATCAATATGTATTCAACATTTTGTTCCTGTCATTTTAAAGTATACACCAGCCAAAACAACGAATTGTGAAAAGCATCTGCTGTGTGTGTTCTGTTAGGACCTCTAAAAAAGGTAACGTTTCCCATGTGATGATGATGACATAATGAAGCCTTCAAAGACTAGCTTAAATCGCAAGGTACAACCTTCAATTACAAAGGCATTGTCATTGTCTCTGAGAGAAATGGCTGAATGAACTTGGTGGTAATGTTGAAAAATAATATACCTATTTCATCAGGACCAGCATAGTAAGTTTTACTTATGTGGACAAAAATGATTTGGCTGCCTGCTGAGAACAAAAAACTTTGAGGAAGAATCAGTTTAAATTAAATTAAATGTCAAGTGTGGCCTATTGGCCACCCCAAGAACTTGGGTACCATGGGGAGTTGCTCATGTAGCCCTAAAATCAGCTCTGTATGTCACATACAATGTTAGTTTCATTTAATCAATAAATTTGGGAAATATAAATAAATTTAGGTTACTTATTGATTCACCCTCATAAAATGAACATTACCTAAAAAAGTTGTTTTGCAAATTTTTATAATTTTTCACTGCTACATACATTTTCCAAAACTGCTGAACAAAAGACAGAGAAGGTAAGATGAAACAACATACATGCCAATCAGGAAAGAAATTCACTTGAAGGTTTCATGTTTAGTATTACCTCATGCATTTGATCACACCAAACACCAAAAGTAATATTGTAATAGGCTGAATCTATGATGGCCAATAGCATGGGAAAAATTCTCTTAAAATGTACAACTGATTTCTTGGTAAGATTCTTGAAGAAGCATTTAAAATCTGTAAACCTATGATGGGTACATGTACAGAAGACTAATTTCACATACTGATGAATTTTGTTTTCTAGTACAGACAGTGGTCTGATGTAACTATTAAACGAGGAGAAATTTAACACATTAATAAACATGATGTACAATACGTCTCATCTACATATTCATTTCAGGTGGTAAGGGATCAAATTTGGGCTGTACAGTCCATTATATTGTGTATTAACCCTTTTAGTTCCACGGGCCGACATATCGGCTTTTGCTTCTCGAGCAGAGTGCCATGGCTCTGGCATAGACTGAAACTGAACTGGTAATAACTCATCATAATCACTACACACCCCACAAACACATTGGTATAGATGAAACACTAGTCAGAACCAAAAGCCACACGCAACTACTCCAATATTTTTCCTTAATATCAGTGTCTTAATATTTTTATTTGAAATTTATGGCTGCAGAGATTAATTGAAAAATCTTTATTTTATATTATTTTTTGTATTTTCATGTGATTTCTTCTTACGATTTTCTAGAGTACCATAGGTATTATAATTTTTAAGTTCTAATGATATACATAAGATGAAAATTATTTGTGATAAACATTTTTTTTTGCAATGTGATATGCAATAATTTTTTATTGTTATTAAACGATTTAATATTTCATTTAAATAAAAATAATGTAATTATGAAGAACGTACTATTTTTTACAATTTCTGAAAAAATTAGCTTATTATCTTAAGAAATCATTTCTCTGTGATAGTATTCCTAAGGTAATACAAAATTCACAATTTGTCCATGGCAATTCTGGCTATACCCACCTAAATTTGCAAGGCACTAAAAGGGTTACGATATGGCATTCAATCCTAACAACATATTAGTTTAGGATTTCATTAATATTATAAATTTTTTGGGCCACAAGACCTCCTACACTATATAAGAGTGAAAAAATAGAGAGGAAAACTTCAAGAAAAAGTTAGAAATGACGTTTTTTAAGAGCAATGAAAATAATAACTTATAGCATTAGATTTTCTCTATAAATTGCTTTGAAAAACCTACTAATCCCTTTGAGCAGAGTATGCAAAGGCGAGTTTCCATCTGACAATCATTGCCCGAGATTCATATCAAGGTCAGCACACAAATTACTTCAGGTGTAAATGCTTGCAGCAATAAATTGCAAATTTAGATTTGATGGAGCTATTGAGAAACCTGTTCCTGCAACGAACTTTAGAATAATTTACATTAACTGGAAATAGAAATTTCTCAAAACCTAGTGCCTAGGTTCTCTTCAGTATCATGCAGCTATCAAATAATATATATATAATAATATATATAATATATAATGTTATATTAGATTGAGCCATATACGTTTTTCTCAAATGTAAGTTTAATGAAACTTGGTGTTTTCTGATTAATCTGAAAAGAAGCATAAGTCACGACGATTTATTGAAGTATTGTCAGGATCTTCATGCCACATTAAGCGATCAAGATGATAGTGACTTGAATGGATTAGATTTGTGCCTAGAAATTGAAAATCTTAGATCTTTACTACCAGCAGATATTGATGATGTCTTAGGTGTGTTCAAGTTTATCAATTCGAATAATTTGCATGATACATTGCCTTAAGAATATTGCTGACAATTCCAGTAAGTGTTGCAAGTTGTGAAAGAAGTTTTATCAAACAAAAACTGATTAAATCATGTTTGTGATCTAGTATGAAAGAAGAACGGTTGAATTCATTGGCGATTATATCAATTGAAAATGGCATTGTTACACAAATGAATTTAGACAAAGCCATTGAAATATTTTCTGACATGAAGGCACAAAGAAAATGCTTTAAATAAGTGAAGATGCTACCAAATTTATTTACTGTACATTATTATTATGTATTGATATGAGTTGTAACTTTATTTTTAGTTAAAGTACAGTTTCTGTGTTTGTTTGATTTATACAGGTGTTTCTTATGTTTATGTTTATTTATAAATTTTTGTGGCATTATATTTTTGTTTAGTATTGGGCATTGCATACATTTTAATGATTATGATAAATTAAATTGACACGAAAAAATATTAATTTCCTTATATTATTTTCCGCTTCTACCAAACCAAAGCAATTTTAATTATTTAACAGGTAGTTACATCCAAAAACTTTCCCATAAATATTATTAAGTATCTATTAATAAGCTATTGAACAAAAAATAAAAGTGTAAATAGTGGCAAGGGGATTATAGAAACGGTGCGAGAAGATAAGTATAATAATTCACAAAGGTAATCTAAGGGGTGCATTTTCAAATTCTTGCCTGGGGAGCTCAAATTACACAGGCCGGCCCTGCATGGGGCTCATCTGATCAAGCGACACACTGCAAAAACCATCGAGTATATGAGTAATAATATGTAAATATTCTATGCTAACATTAATACGTTCATCGTAATAATAGTGCATTCTATGAAAACAATCCAAGTATATCAATGTCTTGCTATGAATAAAAGTGCAAATTGAGATGAATGACTTTACCTTAATATGCATTCGATTTGTTTATACACCCCATCTGATACTGAGGTAGAGATAAATGAGAGCACATAAAATATCTCATGTCATTAATTCGCTATAAAATGTATCTCACATATTACAATTTCTCGCGAAATATAGACCAAAAATTTATAGTTTGTACTATATTCTCGGAAATACATAGTCATTCTGTTTAGCATTACATAATCGCTGATTTTTGAGGCATTCTCCCTGACAGAACATGGGTGTTGTTAGTGTAAAATAAATCTGGGAATACCCGATTAGCAGAAAATAGTGAAAACAATTATTGCGCGTCCTATTATTTCTTCCATGTAGGTACAGAAAATGAGAAGGTAAGGCAAAAATGAGTAATTCAGAATCAAAATTTGCATGTCATGCAGGGCTGAACTGGCTGGTAAAATGATACCAGTCAATCATCAACCAGTTGCACTTCAGAAAAAATGTTACGTAGACGCGGCAAATGTCAGCCCACAGAGATACCAAGAAACTCCCTGCAAAACAGAGGGAGGGCAGAGGTAGGGGCAGGCTCCCTATTGTAGCCGCAGAAGAGAGTTGTTCATGCATCACTCTTTGCATGTGTGTATTTTTGGCTAATCAACCTCTTGGAATATTATACATCGCTCTTTGCTTCACTTCACAGGATTCTCCCTTAATTGCCAGCATTTAATTGGGAAGAAAATTATATAAGAAACTCAATTCATTGGAGTTACAAATGTTTTCAGGGGTGCATCTTGCCGTCAGTGAAGTCAATTTTCTCTTCCAATCCTCCTCAACTAAGGGATCAACTACTGCTTCCTCCCCAGATGTTTTCTGCACAGTTAAGTTCCACCAGATCGTACATTTTTGCAACCATCCATTCGACGATTAGAAACTGTCCATACCCAATTTCACAGCTTCATCTCTTGCCTGCTGCTACTACATCAGACTGGACAAGAGAATATTAGAAGCTCGTGCTCTCAAGAACCATTCAAACACTCTTTTGTCGAAGTTGTCATTAATACAAGTGCGAGTCCGTTTTCTATTCGGACCGAATTGCAATGTATTTTTAATTCGATCCTGATGTGCAAGAGTCGTTGACAGCATAGAAGCAGGAAACCCAAATCTCTTTGCTACTTCTGCTTTCTTTTCTCCTTGGTCAACAGAATGCAAAATTTTTAGTTTCATCTCAGTAGATATGTCAACCCTTTTCAAAGACATGCCATTTTCTCTTGAAAATATTAATATAATTTATTATTATTAACTATAACTATGGAGAGGTTATAGAAAACTTCATTTGAAAGTTGCTAACAATAATTCAAGATGAAAAAACTAATGTACATCAAACTAGGCGTAATAAATTCAACAGAAAAATAAAAATCTCTGCAAAGAAAAATCCACAAGTTTTCAGATGCACAAGCTGCTGCAAGCACCGATGACAATTCTTCAACCGATAATTCTCAAATGAATATGAAAGAGAAAGAGTGGGGAAGGAAAAAAGTAACTCTTGGTCGGACTTCACCCTCTCCCAGGGGCAGACTTGGCCATTATAACCTTCCGGGTGCATTCACTTATATATTTTTTATCAAATAGTCTTATTTTCCATGATAAAATTTTCTTCATTATATTACTTGGTTTTAAATAAGACTTGATCCACCCTCTGCTAATAGTGTGATGGGAGGACTGGCCTCGTATTCTTCACAAATTACAGGTCCATTTAATATCTCTCAGTCCACCCCTGCCCTCCCCTTTGTACAGTAAAAACTGCGAGGCGGAACGTCAAGGGACCGACCAATTTTTCCGGCTTTGGCAGGTTTTCCTCCTTAGAGAGGTTAAAAATATTTACACAATTTTTCATGATAATAGATTTCACATACATAAATGGAATAATCTGAGTTTTTCCACATTTAAAATGAGCAGTTACTTCCTTAACACTTTTGGGGCCACCTCTAAAACACACAACAATCCCATCTCCCCACTTCGAAATTTTTTGTTATCTGGCAGATATATACATGAATAATATGTAAAACGTCATTATTATGCATTACAAGTGAAATCAGTATGGAATTCCAAAAAATAAAATTGGATGCATATGCTGCTTCGGCGGGCCGTGGCGACTGCTTCCCCGATCCATGACATCGTTTAGTTCCTTTTAATCTGCTCAACTAAAGGCATTTATTTCCTTATGCCACTTCTTATACTTGTTCTGGGTCTGATATGGATAAATAAATTACAAAAAATACGATTGAGTAATATATTTACTTAATATTGTAAATATTATCCGAGAATTTACGGGATTATGCCAATAAATACAGTATTATTTTACATATTTAAATACCGGTCAAAACAATACTCTAAAAAAACGTTTAGAATATGACATTCAAGAAGCTAAATTTGGTAGGTTTCTGCCTTATACAGAATCCACCTCTCGCAGTTTTCACTGTATCACGAACTTTGTGAGCAGTCCCTAGGTCAGCAGTTTCCAAACTTATCATTCCCACATTTGCTCAAGAAGCCCTTCTGCACCTCTACCCTCTGACCTAGGTAATATGATGCCATACTAGGTGTTCAGGGTCAATTCTGAGATACCACAACACAGAAGCGCGGTAGCACTTTGTTCTGAGGCATCGATTTTGTTCATTCACTGCATTTTTCTTATGATACCACGTCCATGCACCTCGTTCTAATATGCCCAGGTAAGGCAATTGTTGTTCACTTGAGTAACAACAGCCAGGAAGAACTTTACACATAAGTGATGGTGATAGATTCGGATGAGCATTTTAAATACGATAATAATCCAACTATTGCATTTTGCGATGGCGACAGCTTAAAGAATGATCAGCAAGCATGATCCATTCCCTCATTCGGCCATTCACAAATAGGGATGGTGATTCAGAGGGAGTGGGGAGATAGTTAGGTATGCCTCGCACTGTTACGGCGATGGGATTTTGCTCTGAGACGATCCAGCGACAGCCAATGTTTATGATTTTGTTTCTGTCAAAATTTCATTGCACGGAGGTGAATTAAATGTCGGAGACCAGGTTCTGCCTTCGCTCTATGGATTTTTGTTATAGGGAGGCTTCCTGTAAGCATTTTACATGTTCCAGGTGTGGGGCCAAGATCAGAAGTTCATTATACGGAGGTTTTCATTATAGAGAGGTTCGTAAGATGAAGGTTTTACTCTAATATAAAGAATTTGTTTGTAAGACTTAAGATTTTGGTTTGGATAAATGTATGAGCAAAGTTTAAGACATCATATTTTGGCTCAATAATATAAGATGGATCAACTGACAAATAAAAGTACAAATGCTATTATGCTAGCCAATTAGATGCAAAAAAGATTATGCATTCCCATTTCACTGTAGGAAATACCATCTATCTAGATATTTTCTAAGAAATAAAAACCGTCGAGCTAAAATTAATGAAATATAAAATTCTTTTCTGACCCTGGAATTGATGATACTTCTACACCAGCAGAGGCAGCCCAAGGTATTTTGGCGTCCTGGGTGAGAAAGCATCCCCACACCCTATTTCAGAAATTTTGATTAAGATATTTTAAAAATAACTTGTTAATTTATTCATTGCTCCATAAAATAATTAATAATGAAAGGTAAAAGGGATATTATCTAGATTCCCTCCTGTCCCATGATATAAATTGGTTTCCAATATTTATTCACTTGCAGGTAATATACAGATAGATGATCTGCTTAGCGCCTACAATAGTTTGGCACCCCAGACAGCCCCAGCTCATCTGTACCTTGGGCCAGCACTGAACACTGATCAAGGCAGTAAGTGGAAACAGATATGAAACATAATTACAGGAAAGTTATTATGTTTTTAATTTTCTCGAACGTTTTTGCAATGCAATTGGGAAAATTTAAAAACCTCATCCAACCGTATGGATGGGATATAATAAATCTCCACCGGACTTGAGGGGTTAATCAATGTTTTTTTAAACAAATGAAACATAAGATAAAATAATTGTATTTTTCATTGTGAACTTACAATCCGGAATTCAATTAAGAGTCTTAATTTTAAAAATACATTTTTTAAATTATATTTTATTTCAGAAACAATTTGTATCAAACCAATTCAATTAATAAATGAACTAGTATACCTATACTGAACACTTGTGTTCGAAATATACACCAAATACAGTCAGTGAGAAATCGGGTCATAAAATTTTTTTTTGTTTTGACAGTCAGCTAAAAGGGGGGTTCGTCTTAGATTTGCGGTTGTCTTTAATTCGGGTAAATACGATATTTCAACCCTCATCATCATCATGCTTCTGTCTGAAGACAGGTTTTAACTGAATCACTGCCTCCATTTCTATCTCTCCCTATAAGCCTATTTTATACCTCTATAAGTATTATATCCCTGCTTTATATTCTCTAATATTCCTATTCTTTTTCTCTCTCTTCCTCTTCTTCCACTAATTTTTCCTTCTAAGATCGCTCTTTGTAAACACTGTCTTCTCAATATGTGCCCTATCAAATTTGCTTTTCTTTTCCTGATTGTTTTTATTAGCATCCTTTCTTCTCCCACCATTTCTAACACTTCTTCATTTCTCTTCCTCTCTGCCCATTTCACTTTCATCATCCTCCTCCATACCCATATCTCAAAACTTTCTAAATATTTTTCCTCCTTTCTCCTTACCATCCACGTCTCTGCACCATAAAGAGCTATGCTCCATACGCAGCATTTTTCTAATTTCTTCCTTGTTTCTAAATTTATTTTCTTGCTTGTGAGAAGCTCCTTCTTCTCGTTAAATGCTGCTTTTGCCATTGCAATCTTACTTCTGATGTCCTGTGTACTACTTCCATCCTGCGCTAAAATACTGCCAAGATATTTGAAACTACTTACTTGTTCCATTTTTGGCCATTTACCATTATATTTAATTCTTTATGTTCCTTTAAAATCACCATGACTTTCGTTTTTTCAGCATTGATCTTCATTCCATATTGTTGGCCAACCTCCCCTAGTCTGTCTGTCATCCTCTGAGGCTCTTTCTCATCTTCTGCTATTAAGCCCTGATCATCTGCGTATTTAATGGTGGTAATACTTTCACCTCCTATCTTAAATCCTCTCTCTTCCATTAACACTTCTTGTTATTGTTTCTGTATAAATATTAAATATCGCTGGTGAAATAGGACCCCTGCCTCACTCCTTTCCCTATTGAAGTACTTTCTGTTTTTTCTCCTTCAACCCTGACTCTAATCTTTTGATCAAAGTAAATGTTTTTAAGCAGTCTTTTATCTTTCCAATCTATTCCTATTTTGTTTAAAATACCCAGCATTTTATCCCATTTCACTCGGTCAAAAGCTTTCTCCCAATCTACAAAACAAAAATACATACCTTTATTGACTTCTAGCGCTCTTTCTATCATCATCCTCATACATCCTATAGCATCTCTAGTCCCTCTTCCTCTTCTGAAACCAAACTGATTATCTTGCAGCTCCTTTTCTATTTTACCTTCAATTCTTTTGGTTATTATTCTGGTTAGAACTTGAGCTGCATGAGAAATTAAACTAATAGTTCTGTAATCTTTACAACATTTTGCATAGTTCTTTTTCTCCAGTGATACCATGACAACATCTAAAAAATCTTCAGGCCATATGCCAGTATCATATACTTGGTTAAAAAATTTTGTTAGTTGCTTAACTGCTTTCGACCCCAAAACCTTAAGAACGTCCACTGGTATATCATCACTCCCAACAGCCTTCCTTCTTTTCATGTCATCAATTGCTCTTTTAACTTCAGACTCGAGAATACCTGGTCCTAGCTGATCTTCTTCCACATCTTCCTTTTCATCTAATTCAATATTTCTTGGCTTTCCTTCTTTGTCATACAGCACCTCAATGTATTCTTTCCAGACATTCTTTCAACCCTAGCATCTCATTATAAGCCTCTCAACTGTGAACCATACAAATGTAATACAACATTGACTGAGAGTATTAAAATAATCAAACAAAATTAAACAGTATGGAAATCTTTCAGTCATTCCTTGCTCTGAACTTAAAATGTTAACCCTTAGATGAACCAGAACACTTACAAAAATGTGCTCCAAACAGGGGCAACTCAGTTTAAGTGGAGCATAAGATTTCAAGGCTAACTATCATCTACTAATATCTAAATCTTTCAGTAAAATGGCATAGACTTTGGCTCAGAAACCAAAATTCTTTTTTTTTTAATAATCGCTAACATTTTCATATTTTAGTTCAATATAAGTATGTTACAAGGAATGCTGTGGATTGTCCAAAGAATAAGAAGACACCTTCTAAAATTAAGACTTTATGAACATATATAAATTTGCAAATTTCAAACATGATACAATAGCCAGTTTATTAAATACACATGCCTATTCCAGGTGTCGGGAATCTGCAGCTCCGGAGCCACGTATGGCTCCTTGGAGTACATTCTTATGGCTCTTTAGAAGTTAACTACAATTCTTAAGCTTTTATCAGTCATGAAACATGCTTATTGCAACGACTCAAATAGCTAAAAAAAAATGACAAAGGTAGCCACTGCATGGCTCCCAAGTATTTTGGAATGAGACGAAAAACAAAAAATGAATCCTTTACTTGGAAAGGTTGCCGGCCACTAGCCTACACTATCTACAGATATATTTGAAACTACAACATATTTGTATTGTACACAGCTGTCCAATGAGTCTATCTCCTCTCACACATCTCAAACACTTAACCTGCTTCTATAGTTGGCAGAGTAACAAACTGAACCATACAAATCAAACCAAAATAAAGGCATTTAATTTACTGAAATGTGAATTGAACAGTAGTTTTTACAAAAACAGTTCAACAAATTTTTGTGATTGATATACATTGTGACTGAAAATCTCATCAGGTGCATGGGAGCGTAACATCAGAACTGGGGGTTTACTGAAGACAAAACTATTCAAGGTAGACCCGATTCTCTTATTCTTCCTAATCTAAGTTGCATGATCAAACAGAGGAAGCGAGCTAACTCATACTATTTATAGGTTTAAAACCTTTGGAAAAAAATTAAATCTCAACTTATAGCTTGAGATTTGACCATGTCCATGTTGATGAAATTTGATAATACCAAGCAGATTCTATTTTTTTTAAATATTCAAGTTATTGGAAAGGTTAAGAATTCAGTCATCCACTATGTATGATTTGGCCTAAGTAGTTTCCTCAGTGCCAGCCACTCAAGCCAACATAAAAAGATGCTTTTCTACATTGAAAATGTCGGATAAAAAGATATATATATATATATATATATATATATATATATATATATATAATATTTTAATTTTAAATTGTCTCATATCTTGCTCTCATTGTTCATTTGTTCACTTTTCTAAGCAGAGAAGTTGAAGAAGGAATAAATAAATATATTTAAACCACCTTTCTGCTTGAACCTAAGTGAACCAACATAGAAATTTAACTTTGAACCAAATGGCAAACCTTTCTAAAAACATTGTGAACCAAGCCACAAACTGATCCATTACAAAATTTGTAATGGTTTGCTGTTTAGCTGCATAGCTACTGACTTCACAGAAGTTTTAATGACAGCTCAATAAGAAAGTTTTGACTTTAATGTTTGTCTCACAAAAGGTGATCTACTATTAAGGAATAATACTTAGCATTAGATAAAAGTAAAGGCTGGAACTGAATAAATCCTATTTAATCCATAAAAATTATCTAGATCATAAAATTAACATCCATTCAATTCTGAATATCAATATGCTTTCAGTGCCATAAAAAACATACAATTAATAAAGATGAGGACATAGAACTGTACTGCCATCATGCTTATCTGCAATTTTAGATAAATTAACCTTTGTCTAGGCAGTGTTGATTTTCATGTAACTAACAAGTAACTTTCCACCAAATCAAGGATCTCTTCAATTGAAATAGTAGCTAAATGATGTATGCTTCTATA
Source organism: Tanypteryx hageni (assembly GCA_028673005.1). Classification (NCBI taxonomy): domain Eukaryota; kingdom Metazoa; phylum Arthropoda; class Insecta; order Odonata; family Petaluridae; genus Tanypteryx; species Tanypteryx hageni. The sequence continues at coordinate 52,572,813 of CM054118.1, read as the reverse complement.
ATGAAGCAAGCAAAAACAACAAGAAATACTTTAGAAGCATATCAACTTCTCTTTAAAATATAAAGATAAAAGTTATGACCTAATCAATTCTAGCTTCTATTCTCTATCACTATAAGAAATACCTAAACTTGATAATTTTTATTTCTCTCAAGCTTCCTCATATCCTGCCTATATATTTCAATAGTATAATGCCTATTAAACAATTAAATTTTAAGTACCCAAGCGACAAATTCATTTAGGATCAATATTTTATGTAGAAATTCTCACGGATTTTTAGAGATTTTTTAAGATCAATTAACTGCAACACCCATAGTTTCCACCCTCCTCTCCATAAATTTTGCTTCTCTTCAATTGTCTACCATAATAAATTACTACGGAAAATGCAAAATGACTTTTATCCATAGGATATGAAAAGAAAGTTTACACGACATGCAAAATACACATTCCTAACACATATATATCCATTCCTATGCATTCACAAGTCTTAAGAAGAAAAACAACATAAATAAATGTAGACAAACATTAATCCCAACATACTGAGCATGAAATGAATACTTAAGTACTTTTAGGGTGAAGAATTAAATTTTTTCAATTAATATGTAATAAAATTTTTTACAAGGAATATTTTCAATAAGGCAAACAAGAGATTCATAGTGTCCACTTAAATTAATTAACATAAAATTTCTCAAGGTATTTTAAATTTTTTTACAACAATATGTAATAATGTTCAAACTTCCATGCTAGTCATCAGTTCTTGATCAAAGTGCGGTACTATATAGTTTCCACATTCTATTGCATTATGTACTAACCAGAGCTGTTCAAATTAGTCCCATCCACTGCCAAGTCCCGCTTTCTGCCCCTACCAGAGGTAGACCTCTGGAGCAGCTGGCTACGGGATGATGTATCGCTTCCTGCCCCACCCCTACGAAACGCTGAGCTTCCTCCAGACGCCAACCTGAAAAGAAATCAGAATGCTTAAAGAGTCAAAATTATGACAAATAAAATTAAAAAGATGTAACTTTAACTACTTATAACATGTTAAGAGATCAATGTTAGAATTTTAATCAAATGATTTTGAACATCTTGTTGCAAGTTGATAGAAGCTCTTACCTTTGTTAAAAAGTAGCACTTGAACAAATGTATGTAACACTATGTTTTGAGTTATAAATAATTTAATCCAGTGCCTATGAAAACTTAAACAAAAAAGTTTTAATTGATACAGAAATTTTTGCTAGGGAGAATGTCTTAATTGCGAAATTCTACTAAAGGTATTGTTGGTAAAAGACTGCATTTAAGAAATTTTATTCAACTTTATAAGCTAAGAAAATGTTATCAAATTTTCTATGAATCACTAATTAGCATAAGGGTGTGTAATTAAAAGACTAAAGTAATGACAAACATTTAACTAAGAAGAGTGATCTTAGAAAAATGAAGTACTCATAAGAGGTAACATTGCAATTTTCCAAAACTATAACAGGGAAACATCAACAGGAATTAAAAGAGTATTTATGCATAGGAAACAGTTAAAATCTCCATAGAACAATGAAATAAGTAGAAGAGGACATGTTTAAAGAAATACACTGGGTGAAGAACTTAGGAAAAACAGCTAACAACAAATACAATTGCCCTATAATTCTGATAGCAGATGCCAAGAAGTAGTATGCTCTAAAACCTCCATATATTACCAAAAAATTAGGGGATTTATTAATTATAAAATGAAAACATTACATTTGACAAACACCGCATCATCCACGGCTCACTCAGAGAAGCATCAAGCTTGCTACAGTAAAGAACAAATAACGTGATCTGAGTATATTTTACCAAATATAACATTACTAGACTGATAAATTGATGGATAAAAAGTGTTTATACTGCATTTATGACTCAATTTTCATATGTGCTTTATGGTACAAAAATTCCTATTCTTATTTATATATACCATAATTCAACGAAATAAAGACATGATATTAACACTCCGTCATTTAGGCTGACATTAACACAACAAGAAAACTAAAGGCTCCTAATTAATTAAGTTATCACATTTAAGGGGTCTCCCAGAGTAAAAAAAAGCATTTTGCACAATGCAGAAACAAAATTATTGGTGATTAACATGGCTTATGAAATGAAATCAAGTTTTCTTATATTACAACTTTTCTGAAAGTGCTTCTGAAATAACAAACTGCTGAGTTTAGTGTAATACTAAACCTCACCTATGGGTGGAAACCTCTGCCACTGAGGCAGAGTCTTGTTGTACTGAAGAGTGCAGAGTATAATCTGAGCCAGGAGATGCAGCTCCAGATAAATATTCCTCTTTCTGAAGATTATTCTTCCTGTCTCCTTTTGATGCACAACCACCCCTTCCACTGGAACTAGCCTCGCTACTGCCAGACAGTGTTCTCCTTCTCTCAACCTGCAGAATCAAGATAAAAATTCAAGATTCGCAATAAAAGATAATATTGCATGAAGATATAACAATAAGTCTAAGATCCTTCTTCATACTCATTGCATGCATGACAAAATTTCGTTATAAGATTAAATGCAAAAAACAACTTTTCACCAGTAAAACAATTTATAGACAAAACCATTCACTACCTGATACCAACTAATTTATAAGGCATTAACTAGATGTCTGTGAAAAGGATGAAATATGAAGCTGGTTTTATGTTATGTCGTAGAATTTTCTAAAAAAATTTCCATTGACCAGCAATTCACCATTGTACACTGTCCACTGTTTATGTATTTGACAAATTATTACAACAAGCGACTGCTAGTTATCTGCAGTAGTGACGGGGAGCAGTATCTAGGAGAATCAAAATCCACCGATTATCCAAAAATCATTTAAATATAGCTGTGGCATACATTTTTCTACTTACATTTTAATATCAGTGAGTTGAACCTTATTGGAGTTTAAAATACTCTAATGAACAAAGAAAACTGCACTTAAAAAAGTGAAATATCTGTACATACAAGGTCTGACAATAAAGTAACGGGACTGATTTTAATATGGAGTACATAACAACACTGGAATGGCAGCTGCAGTGTGTTACAACATGAGTGTCAAGTGTTCAGTAGTAAATTTGTTCTGATACCTTTCAGATCTTTACTGCAGTAGTGTATTAGGCATGCATCGGGAAAATGAGTGACCAATTTTTGGACCAAAAGATCAACATCAAATTCTTGGTGAAACTGAGAAAAAGATACAGAGATCACTGAAATATAACACCAAGTTAATGTATGTATGTATGTAATTTCTTTAAAAACACAATTTTCTGTCATGATTTTCTGACAATCGTTATAGATTCGAATGATGTTACTTTCGAGAGACCCACATACAATTGTCCATGGCTAAATACTGGTTTTTGAAGGCGAAGGCAAATTTTATCAAAAGTCTGTCCCTGCGACTTGTTGATAGTAAAAGAAAAAGCTAATCTTACTGGGAATTGTTTTCTCTTGAATTTAAAAGGCATGTTTGTGTCTGATGGGATAAGTGGAATTCTTGGTATGAGAATAGTTTCAGAATTATCTAAATCTATAACTCTTGCTTTGATTATGTTATGTTGTAGACATGTAACTGTGAGTCGCATACCATTACACAGGCCTTTTGAAGGTACTAAATTTCTGAATAACATGATCACAGAACCTGGTTTCAATCTCAGTTCGTGCGAAGCCATTCCAGTTGGCGTTAAACTGTTCAAAAATTCTTCGGGGTACGCCAGTTGATCTGTCGCATCCTCACGATGGTATCTACACTTTCTTAAACTATCTCTTCTCCTGGTATATGTTCCAATACACGATTGTTTAGTTCAAGTGATGCTTCATTTGTGACACTGAGAATTGCTCTTCCTTTAAGCTGTTGAGGGATGACTATTAAAATCTATATCACCATATAGTTGCTCGATTGGATCTTGTATTTGTGGATATCATCTTTCAGGTAATTTAAGTATTTCTCCGCTTCTGCCTTCACCTACTTCTAACAGTCATTTTGCAAATTCTCTTTCAGTATCCAGAGAACGCAAGTTTCAGGTTAGTTTCATTATATAAAGTTCAGACCACAGGTGATATTTTTTAAAACAGCTGGCAACCATCAGAGATCGTGAGCCCCTCCATATTACAGGCAAAACTTGACGAAAATCTCAACCCAGTAGGATGACCTGACCTTATCACCAAATGGTTTGGTACATCTTGTCACATCCTTAAGTCTATATACAGCCAGGAAGGTGTGTACATGAGTGATTTGAGCTTCATCTCACACTATTAATTTCGAATCCATCAGTGCTTTTGCTTCAGGTGTGTTCGGTTTTATATTGCAAGTAGAAGTAGCATTCAGTATGAGTGGTATTTTAAAAATCGAGTGAGCAGTTCTTTCCCCGGGTAACAAGTTTGCTGCTATTCCAGTTGAAGCTACAGGGGTAGCTTATGCCCATTTCCTCTTATTGTGTGTATTAATGTTTGATACACAAAAGTTTTTCCTGTACCAGCAGGTCCATCTAAAAAAGAAACATTTCAGCCTATCCCTTTCACATATTGCATCAAGTACTGTTTCAACAGCCATTCGTTGCTCCTCGGTAAGTTTTTCTGTAATTGCACTGGCTTTTGCTTGCTCTTCTAAAATGTCCCGAGGAGTTTAAATTCAGAATAGCTGACTGTATATTTATAACTGGCAGTTTAAGTTTCCTTAGACTCAAACCATAAACCTTGAGTAGTTCATTGATTTCTGCATGAGCATACTGTGATCTAGTCTCTTCAGAATATCTACGCACAAAATCTTCACACATTTCATCTTTATGTCGAGTCCAAAGGTCCAGAACGTTTTCTGGTTCTCCATATGCACAGATTATCACAAATAATAATCTTATGTTACTCTGCATTTGTGTATGAGCCGCTTCGGTTAGCATATCGTGCCAAATTCTATCACCTTCAAGAAGTCTAAGTTCTCTACACGCCTCTTGAAAAGTCGCACATTGTGTCCCATTGACACTCTTCAGACTCTTGAAACTAATTGCACCCTTATTTCGTGAGAGTAACATCCTCAAATAGTATCTTTCGCTATATTTTATACTAACAGCTGGCATTCTTCCGGTCACCCTTTCTCCTCCTTTTTGGCATCTTTTCCATTTTGTGTTATTATTATCAAAAATATAGTAATTTGGTATATCTGTATAAGTGTAGTTATTTTCTTGTCCATCAGTTTGATTAAGCTTGAACCAGGCTGTTGGCATCGTTTCTTTCGTGCATGCCCTTGCAATTGCCTGGTCTTCTTGTCCTTCCTGATAAAATACTTGTTCAGGTAAATGAACTGATAATCTGATTACAATGTGAGACTTTTCCGACATGGCGGACTCATTTATTCGCCACATGGCTTCTGGAGCACTAACATATCTTCCATCAAGAAATGTTAATATTTCATCATGATTAATTACCCCAGGACTATTTTCCTTTTCAATTCCAACTAATGCAGCATCATGTCACTTATAGACGTATTTGTAGAGGTACTTAACACTTTTAACAGACACACTTACTTCGACATTAATATGTGTGCTGAATTTCTTTAATAGTCATGGATTATATGGAGCGACCCATCGATTTCATACTTTTCAATTTTAACAGAAGCTTTGGATCTTCTTCTGTATATAGGGTATCCATTAACGTTTTCTGCAGTCGAATCTCTAAAATCCTTTCGAAAGTTTTTACAACATACACCTTTCCTCATACAAGGCGAACACTGATTAAGAGTACCGCAGGGTCCATGTATCATACATTTCTTTACAATCTCATCGAGTCTTGGATTAACATTCTGATCTGATATCTCAGCACTGACAAACTTGTTGATATTTTTTGTGCATATTTTTTAATTTGAATCTAACGTCAGTAGAATGTGAGCGTGAGGTAAACCTCGCTTTTGGAATTCAATTCCAAAAGCGAGGTTTACCTCACGCTGCATGGTGGCACCACGATGCGGTGGATATATGAACTACCGCACAACAGTACTCCACACATCCAGTAGTTCACACGACCGCCGCATCGTGGCATCACCACGACTACAGCTGGACCATTATTCATGACCTTTTACAGATAACATGACCCTTTTATTAGAAAGTGTCATGAATAGACAAAAGAGATATCACCAATGTCACCTGGAAGTTTTACAGGAAAAAGAACGTAAACGTCATCCAAATAAAAATGTTTGGGCAAATCAGCGTGAATATCAACATAATCACAGATTATATGAAAATATTCGTGAAGTTGAACAAACTAATAACCATGAATAGTGGCGTAATCATTCTAAAGTAGAAGAAAAACAGCAGGCTAAATGTCAAAGAACAAAAAAACCAGCAACAAAGAAGAAAACCTACATTAAGTAATGGTCAGTTATATATAGCACTATTTCGGTGCAATAGTATCTCCTGCATTAGTTTTCACATAACTGGTGTAAAAAATCCTGAAGAAAGCAAAACGATTAAAAATATTGTTTAAAGATGTTTTACAATGTAATTAAGTAATTATTTATAAAAAATGCTTATGTAAAAAAGGAAATATATAAATTTATTTTCAAATATAAACTGTTTTACAATTCTAATATAAGCTAAGCGAGTGAGGCTGGGAGTTGGTGAGCTAGTATATTATAAATATGGCCATTTCAATGCTGAGTGACAAAAAAAAGTTCGCCTGTGAAAACCGTGTTTTCAATGCAGAATGGACAAAAAATGCAGTTCTTGCATTGCATTGTACATCCAAGTGTATTGTGCGCTCAACTTTCATGTGAGCTTAAAGATGCAATGGATAAGATCATGAAAATAACTAACATTATTAGATCAACATTAAGCCTTCAGCACAGGCTTTTCAGAAAAATGCTTGCTGAAATGTCCGCAGAACATCAAGATCTCTTGATTCACAATGATATCTGCTGGCTTAGTAAGGATAAGGTTTTGGAGAGATTTACTGATCTCAAAGATGAAATAATTGAATTTATTGCAATTTGTTCTCACAGTGTCCAAAGTGTGTCAGTACACTGCACGTACCTCCTAGTTGGTAGGACACGGGCAATGGAATGTTGGCTCACAAGGTAGTCTCTAGAGTAGAGATCCTAGCTTGTGTAGAATAGCGTAAGCATACCTGGGGTAATACTGGGTGTTGGTTTTGCTTGTGGCATGACGGCCAAATTGTGCCAAAACTGACCGGTATTGTGCCCTTACCGTTAGTAGGGAATGCTGCATGTGGCACGGGTACAGTATAGGCTGGTAACCTTGCTTACCCTATTTTTAACGTTACTACAATGTGCTATAAGAATGCCTTGGACAACCTAAACCATGATGGGCGGCGTAGGTCGAAGCAGGTTGGCCCATCTGATGATGACCTGGTATGGAAGATTGAAACATGGAATGTAAGAGGTGTGTATGGGAAAGAGAGTGAATTGATGAATGAAATGGACTAAAAGAGGATAGATGTTTTGTGTGAGAGTGAAACTAAGCGTCAAGGGAGGGATGTGATAGAAATGAATAACGGTAGTTTGGTCTGGAGTAGATGAATGCGTGCACGGTAGTCAAGGTGTGGGATTGATACTGAATGAAAGGGCTAAGATGCATGTGAGAAAGCATGAATTAGTGTCACCAAGGCTGTTGTGGGTGCGGATGAAAGTGGGTTTGCGCAGAATTATGCTTGTTACATGTTATGCTCCGGTTGACGGTGAGAATGAATGTGATAAGAATAAATTTTGGGAAGAATTGAGAGATATTTTGAGTGAGTGTGAACCAGAGTAATTATGCTCGGATATATGAATGGATGGGTGGGAGTAAAACGAGAAGGCACGGAAAGGGTTCTTGGACCATTTGGTGACCCAAGAGTGAATGATAATGGGGAAAGCTTGGTGAATGTATGTATGGAAATGGGTTTGTTTGTCTCGAACACATGGTTCAAGCACAAGTCAATCCACTTGTATACATGGACAAGAGGGGAAGCGAAGAGTGTGATTGATTTTGTTGTGTATGATGAATGGTTGAGGGAGCTTGTGAATGATACGAGAGTTGTGAGAGGTGCGGAATGTGGATCAGACCACTATTTAGTGATCTCTAGAGTAGATCTTGGGAGAAAATGGATTGTGAGAAACAGAAAAGGGGAGAAGGTAACTAGAGTAAACGTGGAAAGACTGCAAGAGCAAATGAATAGGTGGGAATATGAAAGTGTGCTAAAAGAAAGGCTAATGGCCGAAGAGAGTGAATGGAGGGAGGAAATGAGAGAAGAGAATGTGGAGAAGGCTTGGAACAGATTGAAACGTATCATCTTGCAGTGTGCTACTAAGGTGTGTGGAACTGCAGTTGTTGGTGGAATGAGAGAGTTAAAAGTTAAAGTGGCTGTGAATGAGAAAAAGGAGGCGTATGTGAGAATGATTGCTGCTAAGAATGAAAATGAGCAAAAGGAACTATGAAATGTATAAAGAGAAAAGGAGAGCTGCAAAAAATATTGTGAAAGAGAGTAAAGAACAATTGCGGATGAAAGAAGCTGAGAAAATGCAGAATGATTTTGAGGGGAATAAGAAGTTGTTCTGAAAATGGGTGAAGAGAGCAAGGCAAGGAATGAGTAAGGGTGTGAGCGGAATTCAAGGAAAGAATGGTGATATGGTGTGGGATGAGAGTGATATAAGGGAGTGTTGGAAAAAGTATTTTGAAGAGTGTATGGAAATGTTGTGAATGGGTCTAAAAATCAAAGTGAATCTGTTGGAGTAAATATTAGTAAATATGAGGGGATTAGTGAATATGAGGGGATTAGTAAGAACGAGGTAGTCAAAGCAGTGAATATGTTGAAAAATGGAAAAGCTGCAGGTGTGGATGGCATAACGGGAGAGATGTTGAAGTATGGAGGTGATTTGCTTATGTGTTGGATGTGTGATCTGTGCAATCTATGTGCAAGGAGTTTGAGAATGCCTGCTGAATGGAAGGATGGTGTAATTGTACCGTTCTACAAGGGTAAGGGAGATAGGACTGAATGTAAGAATTATAGAGCGATTAGTTTGCTGAGTATACCTGGAAAGGTGTATGGGAAAGTTTTGGTTGAAAGAGTACAAAAGGTAACTATGGATAAAATGTGGGGAGTGCAATGTGGCTGCATGCCTGGAAGGGGTTGCACCAACCACATATTTGCCCTACAGCAAGTGGTTGAGAAGTGCATGGATGTAAGAAAGAAAGTGTACTGTGCATTTGTTGATCTAGAGAAAGCATATGACAGAGTGAATCGTAATGAATTGTGGAATTTTTCTGACCGAGTATGGAGTGAATGGTTGGTTGCTGAATGCTATAAAGGTAGTGTATACTGGAAGTAGGGCATGTGCAAGGGTGAATGGCATGATGAGTGATTGGTTTAGAGTTGAGCAAGGTGTACGACAAGGATGTGTCATGTCCCCTTGGTTATTTAATGTGTTCATGGATAAATGTGTGAGATAGGCATGTATGGATATGGTGGGTGTTAAGGTTGGTGGAGAGAATGTTCGTGTACTTTTGTATGCTGATGATACTGTGTTAATGGCTGAGAACCCAGGATGATACGACAGTGAAAATGGACTTAAGGATAAATGTGGCCAAAACCAAGGTAGTTGTGTTCGATCGGGAGAATGAGGTGAACGACTGTCAATTTAGCATAAATGGTAGAACGATTGAGGGAGTGGATGAATTTGTATACCTTGGTAGAATGTTCAGTAAAAATGGTAGAGTAGATGGGGAAATCAAAAGGAGAGTGAATGCTGGTAAAAAGGTGGCAGGGAGTGTGTGGTCGATTGCAAAGAATGAATGGTTGTCAAAAGAAGCGAAAATGTCTGTATACAAGAGTGTTTTAATGCCTACCTTGCTGTATGGCAGTGAAACATGGGTGTGTCAGGAGAAGCATAAAAGTAGTTTGAATGCGGTTGGGATGGGATACATGAGAAGAGTTTGTGGGAAATCTAGGAGGGAAAAAGTAAGGAATAATTGGGTGATGAACGAATGTGGTATGAAAGCTAGTGTGATAGATCTGTATGAGAGATGTCTGCTGAGGTGTTTTGGACATGTAGAAAGAATGGAGGAGAGTAGAATCACCAAACAAATATATGAAGGAAGAGTGAATGGCGAGAGAGGGAGAAGCAGACCGTGCAAGACTTGGTTGGATGTGGTTAGTGAGACTCGGAGAAAAAGGGACGTGGTAAGTATGAGGAATAAAAGGAAATGTGTGACTCAGTGTATGAGTGTAAGTGAAGAAAAAGAAGCGTGTGGAGGAATGTGGTGGGTTGGTAATTGGCAGACATGGCATGGCTTACCCCGCAAGAGAAAGCGTCAAGGTGTGTTGTTGTTGTTCTCACAAAAATGCTTCATCTATCACTGAAAGTCCTGAATTAGTCATCCTATTCAATTTCTGGGTTCCATCGAAACTTACTCGATCTACTTCTATCGACTTCCTTCCCTTTTAAATTCCTTACCACCAAATATTGATCTCTCTACCTTATAACTCTTTTTTAAAAGCAGCCCTGACTTATATTTTTCTAAATAGATGAAATAATATCATTTCTAAAAATATTTTTATATGACTTGTAATAATGGTGTTTTATTGTTTAGCTTGCATATAATTATATTTTATTCTTACCATGTTCACTTTAAACTGGCGGTAACATTGTATGTGAGCTTATTAAGTAAATAAATAAACATTGTTTTACTCGGATTTAACTTCATCAAAGTTACTCCACTTCCCTAAATTGCATGAAATTATCACTTCTACTTCTCTGAATGTAACATTGGTTATGACAAATTTCTTAACCAACCTGAAAAAAACTTTGAAGAACGATTTCATGAATTTAATTTGGACACTCAAATAGTGTCATTGTTAGAAATCCATTTAGTATTTCACTAGGAGAAGATTTTTCAGCAAAATGAAAAAATATCTTTCTGGCACTGATGAAGGTTCATTGCAGCAAGAGATCATTGAAATTTTGGATTGAAATTGATCCACATCTATTTCCAAATGCAAAAAAAACTTGGCATGCTCCTGCTTACCATGTTTGGACCAATTTAAGTCTGCAAGCTGACCTTTTTGCATATGAATGCAATTACTGTACCTGCCCAAATAGAAGCCGACCCCAAAAATTTCCACCATTTTTGACATAAAAGTAAATTTCATAGATTTTATGCTTAAGTGTGCCGGGCATGCATGCACAGACTAAAATACATTATTCGAGATAAAAAAGAGTGAGAAATGGTTTAATTGTTGACATTTGAAATATTACTCCAATTAATAATTTCACCTTGTTGAATAATGCTCCACATTCAGTGACGATAATTTCATTCATCTTCATTTTCACAAAAGGTCAAATAAAGCAATAGCGACCTTGACAAGATCATTTTTAATCCAAGTCTATTTTCAATGAAATTAGCATTTACATTGCCTTAAGAAATTGCATTTTTATAATGATACACATTCCATGTAAAGTTTTGCTGTAATTCAAACAGTTGAGCAACAAAAGCCATCATCACATTTTGCGTAATCGTCTGCGTAGTCAATGTACAGAATTTTATTAGATTCCATGAATGAGGTTTAAACATGCATACAAACATTACAATGACTATAGCAATAACTACAATAGCCAAGTAAAACTAATAGGAACTTCTTTTAATGGCTAATGTAAAATAATACAAATTGCTAACTATTCTTAATGATACATGTGCATAGGCCTGAGACACAAAAGAAAATATCCAAAAGCATTTAGAAACGAAAGAACAGGTAACAACGGCAACAAAACATGGGTACTGCTAAATTCAGTATTCTAGCTTTATTATTTATTCATTAATATTCTTCGTACATAAAATATTTACTACAAAAAATATTTAAACAGGATGGCAATGAGAGACGTGCTGCCATCTACAGGTGACGATGAGACTTAACACTAAATTTTTTCTCGGACTCGCATTTAAGCCGAGGGGCGATTTTTTCATGATAGATTTTGACAAAAAACATCGGCTTATATTCTGGCAGATACGGTAAGTGCAACACATGAAGTTCACTTAACAACAAAAGATTGCAAGAATGCCTCTGAATTACTGTAATATCCTACGAACCCAATTTCTTGAAGTTAGCCAAAGAAAGAAAATGCAACTTTTCGCACTGACAAACTCAAGGTTAGTATTAATATTTTTAATTGAACAACATTGTATTTTGTGTCTTACATTGTAAATTTAGTATTTTATCACATTCATTATCTTTACCGTTTATGTATTATTGTATTGTATCACACATCTTTTCAAGGAAAGCTTTCCAGTTTTGGTCCGCCAAATCTTTAAAACTTCCCAGAGTGGCCCGCCTAATATATTACTTGAATAGCTCTGCTATAAACCTTTAAAAGACTATATACAATATTGAACTTGGCAGTGAATAATTTTTTAAACCTGGTAGGACACGAAGATAAACATTAAAGACAATTCAAAGAGAGAAAAAAATGCATAAATAATTCAATTATTTCTGTAATATAGTCTAAATTACAGAGATATTATTAAAATCATTTGCAGCACAACATCCTATTCTTGCAGCTTGTATTCCATCACAAAATTATCGTAATTTTATAATTTGAAAGATTACAAAGTTTGATATAACACTGCAAGTCTTTATTTTTTATAAGAATTTGATTACCAATCCTCATTGTTTCATTTAAATAATAGTACAATCTCATCTGACACTGCTTTAGGTACAAGAATTACTACATAACATATTAGCTTCATTATACACATTCTCAATTAAATAACAGTTAATAGAACTTCATAATTAGTGAACAATTTAATTGACCAAGAGTTCCTTAAACATGTCATTAAAAGCAAAAAAGACTAGCAATTAATTAGGTTTATGTTGCTTCACCAAAAGACATGTTTAAAACAAATAATTAACTATGAGACTCAGCTGATTTGTTTTTATATTGGCCCTTCAAAATATTTAAAAATTGTTTATAAAATCAGGATAACTTCCCATATTTGCCCTTAGTTGTCAAATGAAAGAATATGAATTAATCACTCTGCAATTATAACATTAGCATCTAAAATGGAGACAGTAATGAAATTCTTGAATTCGGAGGATTACATAATAAACAATAATATAACCAAAAAACAAATATGGTATTTAGGAAATGCTCTTCATCCTTGAGCAAATTTTTAAAAGCTTAGGCATTTATCTTTAGTATTCATTGTATGCAAGAAAGTTTGATATCACTGAAACATCCACCAGTCACTCACAGTTCAAAAGTAGTTAGTTTATCGATTCCTATTTAGCACTAGAAACAATTTTAACTACATCTTCCCCTTTAACAGAGTCAAGACCGCACTTTCTTTTTGCTACTTAAAACTTACAAACTCTTAAATTCTTAATTTGTGAAAAAGAGAATATCTTACTCCTTAAATATATTTTATGATCACAAATACCATTCTAAATGAATGCCAATAACAGAAAATCAAATACACCACAATATTAAAATTTTCTAACTTCTATCATAATAAATAAACATTGATTCGAGTTTTAAAAAAGTCTTATAACTAACCTGCCAATGAGTGGGATGACGGCCAGTTCCTACAGAACGAACTTCTGCAGTAGCTTTTTCAGAGGATGAGCTTCCACAACTCAGGGAAACTTCAACTGGTACTGCCTCTCGGCCGAGAGAGGAAGCACCTGAAGCCAAAGAGGCAACCCTTCCCCTCCCTCGGCCCCTACCCCGGACCCCGCCACCCTCTGGTTGGGTCGACGAAGCTCGTCCGGGGACCCCTCCACCTCGCAGTGACGCCAGCGATCCCACCTCTTCAGCAGCACCAGATACTGAGCACAGCTCCTCACCTGGTGATTCCCCACCCGATGGGGATGGCTTGCCAACCAACTCCTCCCCAGCTCTAAATGAAGCACTCAGGCGCCCTCTCTTCTTATTTCCTGACCTTCCACGTTTCCCAGAATTGCCACAGGCACTGATCCTTCTCTTCTTTCCTGCTACTACTGAAGACCTCGGCCTTAAATAAACACTTTATGTTAAATTTTGATTTTTAACATAATATACTGCAAATTAATTTATTTTCACTGAAAGCATTTTGGAGATGAATTTTTTTATCTAATTAACATCCGAAATATTCTTTCGAATAGTACACTGAATGGCCTGGCAACCATATTTAGGATGGCCAATGATGTCTAGTTATACATAATTAAATACTCCTAAAAACTTCAATGAAAGTAACAGACTCATTTTTTTAATTGTTCTGTAAATTATAAGTTACAGATTACTTATAATACTTTAAATATTAATAATGAGTGGAGACTACGGCAAATATAATACAAAGATAGGAAACAACTCCTATGCCATAATTTAAATTATTTATTTATTCTTTATATAACACTTGATATTATATTTTTATGTATAATTCAAAGTTTTTGGGGAAATGGTCCTTAACAAAACAAAAAATAATAATGTTAAATTCCATTTTATTAATTTAACTAAGAATATTTTAACATTAATATAATTTTAATGTTATTTACACAAACACAAATATATAGGGGAAATCCATAATTGTTTTAATTATTATAAATAATAACTGCAACAACTAAGTTAATCATAAATATAAAAAAATCTGATGTTTCCACTATACCTGTAATATTTTTAAAAACTCCAAATAGGTTAAATGATAATAAATATTTTAATGAACTGAGAGACATTAACAAAAGTTGCCTCAAGGTAGTGTGGTTGTAGTAGCTAAAAAATATGGTTTTTAAAATATCTTCTAAATAATTCATTATATGTAGGAAATTAAATTTCCTACAACTTTTATACCAATAATTTTTTGCATTGTTCAAGTATTGAAGTAAATACGAGGTGCATTCAATAAGTAAGTACCGATCGCTCATACCAGCCGCACAGGTGGGGGTATGCCGGCGCAGTGGTGTCTCATGAGTCAAGAAGGAAACGTCGGACATCCTGTCAGTTCTCGTTCTTTGTTTATAAGTTTGCCATCTTGTCTTAAAATGAGTCAAACAATTGAAAATCCCGCCAGTTGTGCGATACGGTCAGTGATCAAATTTTTGAATGCCAAAAACGTTCGCCCGGCTGAAGTTGATTAGCAAGTTTGTGAAGTTTATGGAGAAAATGCAATGAGTGAGGGAATGGTGAGAAGATGGTGTAGGCTGTTCAATGAAGGGAGGACGAATGTGCACGATGAAGATTGAAATGGCCGCCCATCGTTAGTCTGCCAATCTGCTTGACCAGGTGAATGAGAAAATTCGAGCGAACAGAAGATTCACCATTTCTGAGTCGACAGCACATTTCCTGCAAATTTCTCATTCTTAACTGCAAGAAATTGTCACGGAACACTTGCAGCATCACAAATTGTGTTCAAGATGGGTGCCAAAAATGCTCACAGATGTTCACAAAACAAAGCGCATGGAAGCAGCACTGAACTTTTTGGAATGGTATCACAATGAGGGCGACGAGTTTTTGGACCACATTGTGACAGGAGATGAAACTTGGATTGCCCATGTGACACCAGAGAGTAAGCAGCAATCAATGCAATGGCAGCATAGTGGTTCTCCAAAGGCAAAGAAATTCAAGCAGATGCTTTCCGCCAGGAAGATCATGTGTACTGTGTTTTGGGACAGAAGTGGTGTTTTGCTTATTGATTTCATTCCTCAAGGAACAAAAATAAACGCAGATGTTTACTGTAAGACTAAAGAAGTTACGGCGGGTGATTCAAAACAAAAGACAAGGCCTACTCAGCTCTGGAGTTGTTTTGGTTCACGACAACGTATGACCGCACACTGTTGCTCGAACATGCCAACTGCTCAAACAATTCCAGTGAGAAGTCTTCGAACACCCACCCTACAGCCCCGACCTTGCACCCAGTGACTTCCATCTTTTTCTTCACTTGAAGAGATTTTTAGCGGCAGAGCGATTCAACAGCGATGATGAGGTGAAGACAGCCAGGATTGGGTCAAAATGTTGGTGACAGTCTTATTCGATGAGGGGATACAAAAACTTGTGCCCCGATATGACAACTGTCTCAATTCATGGGGCGATTATGTTGAGAAGTAGCTTAAAGTATGTGTAAACTTATGACAATAAAGAAATATTTTTTAAAACTTTCTTTTTCATTTACAGCCAAACAGTACTTACTTTCTGGACACGCCTCGTATTTGAAAAAAACAGATGAGTGAATAGAGTAAACATCCACTTTTGGTTGACCGATTTTAACTAAAAACTAATCATCTCTTATCTCCCTAATAAAAATGTTAAATATAAAGTTTTGTATTGATCTGATTAATAGTTCTTGAGTTAGGGCACCCACAAATTTCCTATCACACAGACATTGTTGAAAAAATGCCCAAAACATGTTCAGGGAATCTTAACACTTTATCATCGGGAAACGTAGTACTACATGTTTCACTGCCCGACCATTGTAGTCGGGACACGTATTAATATGCATTTTGTCTATGCGTAAGGAAACGCATCACTACGTGTTTCACAGTTGCCCTGTTGAGGGCAGCACACATTGTGCTATGTATTTGGGTATCCTTGTAGGCATTGTAAGCTACTGCCACCTTACAAATCAATGTAACTATTATAGCTGGACTGTGAGATATGATCAAGGAAATGCTTCGAGTGTTAGTTCGTCACGTGTAGTCTCTCATTTGTATCTTTTTGAGCATTACCATACTGTGACCAATTACTATGATATACTTACAAAACGTTTTTATTTATAATCATGACTGCATTAGGATTGCATTTTCAATAAAATTATGTAACAAAAATAAAATATACGAATTGTACTTTCATACTTACAAATTGTACTTTTGTACTAACCGTAACTGTAAATAAATTTAAATTTGATGAAACTGTGTAATAATATAAATCGTAATCAGTAACCATTCCAAATTTGACTTGAAAATATTGACTATTTTGGAAATTACAATAGTTTATACATTACAATGCATGTAATAAAAAAATGCTCACTACAGAGAAGAGGCTGCACGAACATATGTCCGATGGTTAAGTGTCAAACCATGTATTTCCATTGAAATCTCAGAATCAATTTTTTTCACGAAAACATGACCTATGAAGAAAGTAATAAATATAACAAAATACACCATGTTTTAATTTTGCCACTCAATCTCAACACCTGTGGATAAAGGAACTTTTGGGATATTCTGCCCAATTATCATCATTTAACATGCACAATATTTACAAAATATAACAATTTTACAAGAAAAATTCTATAAATGTTTAAAATAATCCCTGATTAAATATTTAAAAATATATAAAATACGGAATTTTTGTAAAAGAAGCAAGTTGAAGATTTGAACCTATATTACATAAGATGATATTTTTAGAGTATAACAGACACTTCGGTAATTATTACAACACAAATGCTTTAATTTTCCTCATAAGGTAGAACATTTAAGTCCTGATCACCTGATTTCAATTAAAATTAAGAGAAAAATAATATTTCAGTTTATCCTTCTTTGAAAAATGAACTAAAAATATAAAATCATTGGCACTGAATTATCTTGGAATGAGAAATTCCTTTAAACCAACATTATTATCCCAAAGGCATATGACTAGAAAATGTAAACACCAACCATAGGAAATTGTGAAAGAAAACTTAACAGAGGGATAAGCATTTCATAAATACCTCTGAACAACTGCAGTTTTGATAATTCGCAAAGGGATCCTGTGTAGACAATTTACTTTGTGATATATAAACCCATAAACTTAACCCACAGAATTATGCATAAGTAGATGTTTTCATTATGTATGCAGTGAAGTTGTTTCATTTGCTCACAACACTCATGTGTGTATATCCTTGCCACTTTGTAAGATTTTACATGATAACAATCCTACCTGATAGCAAATCTTACGTTTTTATTTTTCTTTTGGCTTAAGGACTTTTGTCCATGCACTTAGGCTAAAACTTTTGAAATGTTATTTCATATATCACCTGCATGTGTTCTTAACAGCAGTCATGGAAAGGGTTTTCTCAGCTGCAAATAATAAGTCCCACTTTTTAACCTTTAAACACCAGATTTATTTTGGAATATTTTTGTTCGTTTTATGGAAAAATCACTTCTCATGAATTATTGGTACTAAAATGTTTAAATAAAAAGCGTTTTATTGTAAAAAATAATGAAGAATTGCATACTTCTGTTTTGTAGGGCAAAGAAACATGTCAAAACAATATTGTGAAAAAAATACGTCCGTGAGCTATTACATTTTGTGTACCCATATGGCCACATTTGGCATTTAAAGGTTAAACAAAATTGTTCAACATTCAAAATTGTAATCGGAGCATAGATACTACCAACTAGCAATGGCTAGGTATGTAGTGGTACATACAGTGACTTCATCACATAAACAATGCTTTCTGCTCATGTATTACATGTGCTTGGCCCGGTGGTCTATCTCCTTTGCACCTAATGCAATTCTTTTCTATCTTGTGCACATCTCACCCACCACTTGAAACTGGTTTTACTGTATGTAATAGCATGACACACTGATACTATGTAAGGTTATGTACCTTAAAAGGGACCGTCATTGCATGCACTGTACATGTAGTTGGAATAAATTGGTCCTATTATTTAGATAAAAACCATATGGTTTTGCTATAATTTTGTCTTGAATTTGATTTCATATAAATGTCCCAACTTAATATTTCAAAAATTTGTACAGGTCCCGATTTGTGATTTAAAAAATCTGGAAACCCTACCAGTGCAACAAAGCAGTTTTATGCAAGTAGTCCAATGTAGTTCTCCTCTTATTTATTATCATTCCTTATAACTACCCTAATTACCTGCCCTGTTATATTATTTACTTCTTATAATTAAATATGAATTGCACTATTTATACATTTCTTCTTATCAGCCAAGGACATTCACCTTGGCCTGCACAACAGTGATCCTTCTAACCCCTTTTCCTATAAGCATTTGGTTTTAACATTTGCAGATTTAACATTAAAGGTGATTTCCAACAACATAATTCCTGCAAATGTTGAGGGCCTACTGTATATCAAGCTATAACAACCCAACTTGTACAAAGTGCATTAAAATTATGGAGTTTGTTTTTCAAGAGAAGTCAGAAATATCGCCAGTAATACTAAATGAGGCCCCTAGGCTAATGTTCTCCCAAGTAAATACAACCCACACTACATGAATAAATAAAAATTGCAAACACTGAAAACATCATATCATTCTAAACTTTTGCAGTATTAAAACTGAATTGAAACTTGAGAAGGTTTTATTTAAGTCAGTAATGATCAACACATTGAAAAAAATCACTATTAAGTTCCACCATCTTGTAAAAATGATAATATTTTAAACTCTTTATTCAGTGTGAAGTGAATATTTATTAAACAGAAATGATCATTTTGGTCTGTTTTAGAATGTAAATGTAAACACAGACCACATAAATGGAAACACAAACAACTATCTGATTAACTTTGTAATTGAGTATAAATTGTTAACTTTCACATACCTTTCTGTTGTTTCAATAGAATCCCCTGGTTCGATATTGGATTTAGACCCCCCAGACGCACAACTAGGTTGGTCTGCCATAGACGCTCTTCATGTAGTGAAACATGCCACAATCAAAATAAGCCTGAAAAATAACGCAGTTATTAAAAATAAATTTTCAAACCAAAATGACGGAAGGATTTTCCTAAAAATGTATCATCTCAAAAAAGTTTGCTGCTATTTATGACAAAAACATTCATGTAAATACAGAAATACAATTCATTTCATTTCTTTTAACACCAAGAGTACATTCTTAAATGCCTGTCTAACAAAAACTAGAAAAGAAAACACCCATGACTCATTGTATGCACCTGCAAAACATTGCCTAATTGTTATTTTCCGCTTACACACATAGGTAAATAAAACAACTCATAATGTTTGGTAAACATTAGAATTTCCGCCAACAGTAGTTAAAAAAACATCCATTAAGTTCGGTTTTTATACTTAGCTAGTTAGTTTCGCTGGTTAACCGAGCGAATAAAAACCATTAAATCCATCACCAAGTTTGCTAACAGAAGTTAAATTCCGCTAATATTGAGGATTATTACGTCGCATTGATAAATTTAAAGTAACGCGAAATAAAATTTGCAACCAGCGAAATTCCAATAATTTATTCACCTCACATAACTGTAATGGTAAAAATGAATCATTATTTATCTACATGTTAAAGAGAGATAAAAGGACGAAAGTAGAAGTATTGGGAAATATAGACTTTTAAAGATAAGATGATAAGGTATAACATAATAATTAAAATATAATATTTTCACTAACACCAAAAACCTTATATCACCGTTAAAGCAAACGATACGAGAAACGGGAAGCAATCTATTTGTAGACCCATCAAGTAAAATGCTACCATTCAACTACAGCAATCGATTTCTTTTACTCTCAGTACGTAAATCCCTCCAGCAAAACAGTTCCGAAATTATTTTCAAGTTCATTATTGTAGTACTAATCTTAAAAACAACCTTAAATGAAATAAACACATTTCTTTACGGACCTATAATTCTAAATCGTGACAAAGACAAAAGAGCCACCATTGGTTTACACCATTTCTTTTTCATGTACAGGAAGAATTTATAGGCGCTTATTACAATATACTCTACCTTCCTGTGAGATCCAAATAAACGAAATAGATTTTCCCCCAAACAAATTACGACTTTTACAGCATAATTGTGTCATCAGATGTTTAACCATTGCTCACCCTCGGTGTAAACGCTACAGAAACGATTGAAACATACTGAGCCCTCTGATGTCAGACCCGACATGAATCTTTGCTTTCTTAAGATATAGTTCTCTAATAAAAATGAAAACTTTTGTCCACCACCAAATATTTCAAACTGAATAACCTCTAAAAATTAAAAAACTATTCTTATTGTAATTTTCAATCCACAAATTAGGAGAATATTACCGAATTTAAAGATATACCTTCTTCAACAGCTGTTCGGTGATTATCAATGCGCGACTTAGTAGTATGTTTTCGGTTGACTCGTATGGCTCTGTCTACAGAAGCAGCCTTGGTATTGTGGGTTAGACTAATGTGCTGTTCTGACAGTTGTAGTTGAAGATCAAGTTCAAAAAAAAAACTTTCGATGAAAAAGAGGAAATATTAAATCATGGAATTTTTTCAATTTTTATCGTGTGATAAGTGATAGTTATATCGTTTTGATGCCTCCGATGTTTACAAGACTTCAATTTTTGTTATACGGGCTCGAGTGGACGTAACAGTTCCTCCATAAATCACTAGGTAATTCTGCGTTATCATTCAAGTCAGCATCACCGTTGTATTTCGGTAAGATCCTTTAGATAGAAAGAATGTTCCTTATCAAATATGGAGTGTAGTAGTCTCCCTAGAAGTATAAAGCTTCCTGAAACCCTTGAAGTCTTCCGGAATTTAAAGAATGCAAAGCGGTTTGCAATTGACATCGGTAAGTGTAAATCTATATATATTATTATAACATACTTTGCCCTTAATTCTCTTCATTCGTGTTGTAACTTTAACCAATTTTAAAACTATGTTAATCTTACTCCTTATAAATCCAGCATTATGAAGCATTCTAATCTTTTTTTATTTATGTCCTGTAATCACAGGCATCTCTCTTACCAAAATAGCCTATTGGTCTACTATATCTCATCGCCGTGCATTGTACGATGAAGGATCTACTCTCGCCAAAGATGACGTAAGATTTTTAAAATATAAGTTTTGAAATGCTCAATTAGTTTTTGCAGATAATTTTATTATATTGTTATTTTCAGGGTAAAATGGTGTATGAAATATCTGAAGGTGCTAGGCTTCATTTTATTAAGTTTGAAACAAAGTACATAGAAAATTGTTTGGATTTCATTAGCCAAAATCTAGTTGGAGCACCTTCTACAATGCTGGGGAAAAGTATCAAGGCTACTGGTGGCGGTATATACAAATATTCCGACCTGCTACAGTCTAAGCTTGGACTAACGTAAATACCTTAAAATTAAGATTCTTGTAACTGTGGTACTTATACATAATAATCTATAAACATTGTTTTCAACAATGAATTTGTTTCTTTATGGTTAAGTTACTTATCAAAGCCTTTTTTTGTGTGTATATATTTCTGTAGCAATAATTTTTATCTGAAAATTTTCTTAATTCGCTGGAATTTGCCATTAAAATTCTATGTGCTTTACTTTTCTCGTCATTAATTTAAGCTAATATCGTTAGGATGGTATTAAGTTTTTTTATTATGTGATTATCATTCTTGTTTCTCAAATGATAATATGATGCATTTATGACGTTATAGCATATGGATTTTAATGTATTTTTCTTACTGCAAAGTAACAAAAGTTGCATATTTGAGTTTTATCTTGCTGATTCCGAAATTTGATCGATTTATCCTTAAAGAAATCCTTAATTTTATGGATTTGCCTTCATTTTGTCAAACATTTGATGATATAGAGTGGACAAAGAAAATGAAATGAGTTGCCTCATCAAAGGATGTAACTTCCTCCTCAAAAACATGGCAGATGAATCGTTTGTGTTCCAGCGCCATGGGAATCCAGAATACAAATTTCAGAATGCAGATCCAGATATATTCCCCTATCTACTTGTCAACATAGGTTCTGGAGTTAGCATAATGAAGGTTTAGTATTGCTTCCAGAAAATATACCTAAAGGCAAAAATCGTTGATTATGTATTATTTAAAGTGCATATGAGCTCAGAAGCCACTATTTTACTGTGTATTTCTAGTCTTTGTTATATTTTTTAAGTATTTGATTTTTCTCAGGTAGAGTCAGAAGATGCCTATGAACGGATTGGAGGAACAGCCACAGGTGGGGCCACATTTTGGGGTCTGGGAACCCTCCTAACAAAAGCAAAAGTGAGTACAAAATGTAATGCATTTAAATAAAATTGTAGTTGATAGTAACATTCCCTCCATGTAGGACATGTGTTTCTTTATTAATTTCCATTATAAATTGATACCCTTTAAAAGAATTTTCAGTTTCAAAGTTTGTAAGAGATGATTCAATATATTTTAGAAAGGATTTTTCTTTGTATGCAATCCGGAGCCATCTGAAGGGGGGGGGGCTAGGTGGGCAGTCGCCCAGGGCCCCGCGGGTCTTAGAGACAGCTCTGTAATTAAATGAGAAATTTGATTTGTATAAATAGGGGGCCCTGCGGCAACCCTCTCACCCGGGGCCCCACGGGTCTTAGAGATGGCTCTGATACAATCTGTTTTCTCTCCAACTTTCAAATATATAATGTGTTTTTGGTGTTGAGTAATTGTTATGTATAGCTCTGTTAAAAGTTTATGGACCATGCGCAGAAACCTATTTTGGTTTGGAAGAGTCTATTCTTGAAACACAGGCTGCACGGGGGAGATGGTAAAATTCTGTCATTTTCTGCTGACACTATGTAGAGCTGAATCCCAAGGTCACTCATTTCCCCTTCACTTTCCATCCCCTTAAACGTCTTCCTGTACAACACACATGGAGGTTCGCGCATTTAGGGTCCGTAAGCTTTCCTTTCAATGCACCTATACTGTTTTCTATCTTACAATTTTTCCTGATGAATTTTAAATAGACTTCATTTTGTCTGTATTTTAAATTGTCAAACTGAATATTTTGAATTTTCAATTTATTAGGGTTTTGATGAGTTGTTAGCATTAGCAGAAAAAGGTGATCATCGCAAGGTGGACGTCCTTATTAAAGATCTTACTGGAAGAGATTATCTGGATCTTCCTGAGGATTTAATTGCTGCATCCTTTGGAAAAGCAGCTTTAGGACAGGAAGGGAGAAATTCTGATGCAGGTAAAGGGTCAAGTTGGCATTTGTTACGACCATATCTAAATAATGTATCTTACAAATCCAAATAAAAGAAGTTTAGATAGTCAACTTAAATTTTAAAATGAAAAGTTTACAATGTGTGAATTTCAGTTGTTATAATTAATGACCATTGTTTCTATACTTCAACCATTAAATTTTTTTATAGCTATAAAAAGCTTTTAAATTTTTTCCCAAAGTTTTAGAGTAACACTTATAACATTGTTTCATTTTGAATTTGAGACACCAGTGATGTATTGTTTTTAGCTTTGTTAATTTATCATAAATCCATGTTTTTGTACTGTGATGATTTGCTTTTATATTGAAAATAAGGCAGGTATAATTATTAAAACAATTCTAATTAGTTAATAAGAATTATTATGGAGCTGTTGCAAAGCAAATTTGATTGTTCATCTTGACTAATTGGGATATGAAAGGATTAAATTTCTTGATTATGACATCTCCTCATGCTGTGTTAGTTAAGTTTCATTTTGGACCTGCAAGTTTGGAAATGATTAACTCTTTGATTTTTAATGTTTTATTGCAATAATATGTATATTTTGTTGCTAGTACACAACAGTCAACTTTTGAAAAATATTATGAAAGGAGAAATTGTATTTACCTTGATTATGGTGTTATTATTATTATTGCCTGTTACCTTGGTTATTATTTCTCATCTTTGTAATTATGACCTTGCAGAGCCTCAATTCTCAGAAAGTGATATAACTCGCAGCTTGCTGTTCACCATCAGTAATGACATAGGGCAGATTGCGTGCCTCTATGCTATGATGCATGGTTTGAAAAAGGTGAGATTTCTGACTTGGAACATTTCATCATATTGAATAAATTTTTGATTCTGTAAAGGATGTTTATTTTATCAAAGGAGGTTGGCATTTAACTTCACCTGAGTCAATTGCAGAATTTTTAGTTATGGTCAAATAATTGTGAAAACTTTTGTTAGTGGATGCATGCTTTGCAATTTCTTCTCAAGAATTAAAAATTTAATGCACCAATTCTATCATAGGTATACTTTGGGGGCTACTTTCTCCGTGGTCATCCACTTAGTATGCACACGGTGAGCTTTGCCATAAACTATTGGAGCAGAGGTGCTGTGCAGCCTCTCTTTCTTCGTCATGAAGGTTATCTTTGTGCAATTGGAGCTTTTCTCAAAGGAGCTGAGGAATGTGGTAAGCCTGCTAGAAAGAAATTTGATAAGAGATCAGTTTTATTATTTATTTTTTCTAATGAAGCGTAAAAGAAAATATTTCCACTGTCAGATTGAGCGCTGTTGTTCATTATGTTCATTTCTCTGCATTATTTGTTAATAGATACATTGTTAATATTGTTGAATTTTTCCTCAAAATTTTTAAAAATTTAGTTCATGATATCCTCTATATATGTCATGCATTGATTTTTTCTGGTATCTTAAATGTCTTACTATTTGTGTTTAATGTCCCTCTCTGTTCTTAGCTTGAGAAATTTTCTCAGGAAATGATGGCTCAGCATACAGTTTCAAATGAATATTATTCTTCTATGAGGGTTAAAATTTAAACCTCGAGTTATTTCCAACTTAGGGTCATTCCTAAAGTGAGCAGATTTCAGATCAGCCAAAGCGGGACAAAATCCGTTTGCTCCTTGAATGAAGGCGTAGGCAATTTACGGTAACCAACTACAGTTCAACTGCTAATTCCAATAAATTGAGATGTCTTACAGAGTTCTACTCAAATTCACAAACAATGGAAAAAATGGTTGTGTGTAATCAGTTTTTATATTATAAATTACTTAAGGAAAATCCTTCTATAATAAGAGGTCTAAAAATAAAAATATTGTTAGCATTATGCATTTAAGTTAACTAGTGAACCATTGTTCCAGTGTTTTTAACACTTCTAGTATAGTGTGATTTTATTTAAGCGATTTTTTGCACACAACCAAAGAAATTTCAATAACGTCTTTTCTAAATTTCTCCAACTTGCTCGTGAATTTCTAACTCCAAATATAATAAATTATTACATCATCCTTTAATATATATTTTTAGACCCCTCTAATATAACATATAATCATCTTTAAGTAATTTTTAATTTAAAGGGGGGCTGATTGATTACACAGCCAAAAAAGAACATTGTCATATATTAAACATCAGTATAATTAATATAGGTTTACAACGTATAGTGATAATTTACCCAATTCACAGCTACCTTGATTTTTTGTACTTTTCACTGGATGAAATCTTCTGTAGTAACTCGGGAGTGGATTTCAGAGTATGTATTATAGAATTCCAATCAAGTTTGCTTGAAATTTATTTTTGTCACTAGTAAGACCTTGAAGGTTCAGACTTTTAGTTGCGATTTTTCAAATGTCCCCAACTTATTCATTTATGAGAATGCACGTTCTACAGAAGAATTAGTTCCAGGGAGACATAATATAAACTGAATTGATTCTGACATTTGTATGTGGCTGATATCTCAGTCTCTGAAATGAGTTTCACCAAGTGTCGGTATCTTAGATGCATTCTAAACTCCTCAAACTATAATCAGATATAGACGGTGAGATGCCATCTAGGCCGATACCATACGAAATTTACGACACATTTGAATAAGGGGAATCCCGATTTATTATGTCATTTGTTTTGACATCTGCGAAATGTTATTAGCCAATGTGAAAGCTGCATCATGGCCGATTGGTGATCTGCTTCATCCGCATTGTTATGGACGAGGCTGGTTAGTATTCTTTAGATTATTATTGTTTTTGTTTCATTCACTGTTATTATTTGTATCTTTGATTGTCTTATGTTATTTAATTCGTTGTTGTGAATTGCTTTATGTTTCATTTGTTGTAAAAACATTTGAATAATCGGGACATTTATCATCAATATATCCAAAAGCTGGATAATTATGCATCCCCCTAAAGATTTTGGGGGACAGTGGGACTATCCCGCCGAAATCAGAACGGCTGGTCACCTTAGTCATTCCTGACAAAAATCTATCAATATTTCATGTCACCAATATGATTCTGAGTATGTATTTTTTAATTGTTTTTTTTTTATTATTTCTTTTGCGAATTCTGAGACAGATGCTGAAAAATACTCATGGCAGGAGAACTATGCAGGCAGCTCAGGGCTAGGAAGTCCTATTCCTACACAACTTGTCCCATCTTCCTTTGGTTCACTTCTTCCTTCTCATGCCAACTCTTCTGTTACTACGGCATCTTCGGAATGTATCCCTATATCTACGACTGTTGCTTCTCCAATGGGTCTTGTGGTGGATCAGCTGGAGATTGATCGATGGGAACCTCAAGCTGTATATTGCCCTTTATTAGCACGGCCAGCAAAATACGTACCTGATACAGAGGATCTCACTCAGGATGCTGAAGCAAGGTTAATTAACCAAGTTTTCCTGATGTTGGCATGTTACCAGTTAAAACTAGTGCATTCTAAAAACATCTTTTTCTATATTCCAACTTTGACTGCTTCTGGAATCTCTCTTTGGCTTCCCTTTTTTGCACGGATTTGTAAAATGACACTTCTGTAATTGTAATATAAAATTTTAGATAAAATATAATATACCACCATTTTGAACTTCCCGAATAATTGGTTCCGGAAAACTGACACGATATGCAAATTCGCGAAGTGCAAGTCCTATTTTTCCATAAGATGCCATGTTATTATGAGAGAGTGGTTCCCGGCCAACCAAAAAAATTCACTTTTTTATCATAAATAATTCAGTGTAACAGAAAATAAAAGAAAATGTAACCACAAATGAAAACCTAGCATTATAAAGTGAAAAAAATACTTTTAATTACCTTCAGACGCATAATAGCTAATGAAAACCCAACATAACAAAGTGATTACACTTCTTTCTGCGCTTGTAGTTTGCCTCCAACACAATTTCACGTGCGATTTTTTTATCTTCTTTTGTTAATTCTAAGGAAATGGTTTAATTTAAATTGAACTACTGAAATGGAATGTTGAGTACATCATGCACGAATGTTTTCCTGGATTCTGCAACAAACATTTCCAAGCCGCAAAAAAAACACTAACATTAAAAAGTGGTTCCATTTCTTTTACTAATTATGTTAGAAATGCATAACAGAAAATCTTACGTTACAAGATGGTAACAATTCTTAGATTTACATTAAAAATTCGTAATAAACAATGAAAACCTAATAAAACAACAGTTCCTTAAATTACATTCAAAATACAAAGATATTAGCATTAAATCATTAAATATTTCGGTCAAAAACCAGCAACCTCATACATGAAGAACTAATATTTTCAATGTCATACTGGAAAAAGTTGTGGAAAACTAAATGCCAGGAATGCTTTTCCATTAGGCAATAACTTCTAATTTGGCAGCTAGATGCCAGCAACTTCGACTGTTATTGAAAATAGCGCCGTTGGCAGTCAGGTGTAAACTGAGCTACAAAAGAATTAAGTCGATTTACTTTGAAAACTGCTAATAATGAGCATTAGAAATATAATATGATAATAAAGTCCTTTTCCAGGGTGCTAAAGTTTAAAATGAACTTAGAAACAAAAAAGTACAGCGAGCTCACGTTGTTGGCACCGTAAACGCATGATGTGAAATGCAAGTAACTGGTGCAAAACAAGTAATGGTCATAAAAAAATTTTGTCGCGAAGGCCAAATTCGCAAACCGCAAGCACGCGAACTTCAAAAAGGTGGTGTATTGTAATTTTCACACTTTGAAGAATGATCTTGAGCTTCACCTTTTATGAAATTTGTTCTAGATGAAGCACACTTGGGTGCATTAGAGCCAAACACTTTCTTTTTCTACTTGTTTTTGGCGTGTCTTTAAAATAAAAATCAATTTGGGTTATAAAATTTTGTTTTGTTTAGTTAATTTTGAAACAATTTATGACATAGCTTCATTAAAAACCATGATACTATTTGGCTTTTAAAAATTTTTCATAAAGATGTGTGGGAGCTATGTTCTTGAAAGTTATAAGAAGTTATGAGTTGTGAAAACACTGTCTTTTACAGTATTCATGATTTGATGATGCAGATAGACTCTTGAAAGTGTGTGATATAAACTGTACATGAAAATTCATTAATTTGTTCTAAAATAATTAAAAGTTAACAATCAGCCATTCTCTACCTGCTACGGTGGTGCTTATTTGTTAAAAATTTATATACATTTATTTAATTTTTAAATCTTATTGCAGAGAATATTGGCTTAGTTGCTTTGAGAATTCTGTTGAAAAATTTGCCCAAAGAGCTAAAGATAGTCAACCTAGAAGTTCATCTGCTACAGAAAGAGCTCTTAAATTCAAGCAGAAATATGTTTGCCGTCTTCATTATCTTCGGGAGCAACCATTGTGAGTCAGATTTTTGTCAAAATTGTATGCATAAACAAAGTGAGTAATTAAAAATGACTTATGATCTGTTGCTATATAGGTAAAGGTTGTTGTACAGCATACTATTGGTAAGTTATTAATTCATTTTTTTGGCTAATTTTCCAGTGCCTATGGCTGTCTCACAGTTCGGAGTCTTTTAGATACAATAGAGCACTGTTTGAAAGAGTTTGATTTTCCAGATCCATATCTCAAGGTTAGTTAAGTATGTAAAATTGTGCTGTAGTAATGGAAAAATAATTTCGTTTGTGTTAATTCCTTTATAAATCCTTAACTGGATTTATACAGGATGATCACAAAAATACTAGTTTTAAATGCTTATATTTAATGAAGCATGTTAAAGCATTGTATACTCTGTCAGTTGATGATATAAATTGTTCTCTTTTACCACTACCTTTAATAATCAATTGAGAACAAAATTGCCAATGAATATCTGGATTTTCTTGCCACTTCCAGGATGGCATAGAATGTGATTTTCTCCCAAGGTCGGAATTTTTTTGAGCATGAAGAAATTTTCATATTTTAAAAATTTTGGTTATATAGGTTTTGAGAGGCAGAGGGCTTAGAAATCACTCCAAAAAATTGATTTGTGGTTCTAAATGGCCCCACAGCTTTTGGGGGCCTGTACCCAAAGTAAATTCTTTCGATTTAGATGAAATTGATTTTATTTGGGGTTTTTAGGTGGATGAATTCATATAAATTCAAAAGTATGATTTAAGTCGTTTACAGGGTGTAGCCCCCTCATATGCATTTAATAAATTATCATCTACTTTATAAATAATTCAACTTGGATGGAATTTTCAAAATAAGCTTTTTCAAGGATGTGTATTTACAGTATGACATCAGCTGTGTTATTTGGAGCCCAGAGTTGATTTTATGGGGCATTCTGGTTTCTGCTAGGCAAAAATTCAAGAAACATCTGGATGCTCCCATATATTTAGGCAAACTTATGCTTACTTTTAACTGTTGCAGATTGTATTGTCTAGTGACAACCACACTATTCAAATGGTTAAGCTTGCCAGAATGAATTCCCAAAGGAATCTAAAGGTTCTGAGTAACTGTCAATACTTTTTAATCATTATGAATTGTAGAGTTGTGAATCACAGCTTGTGATATACAGTAAACTCTCGATAATCCGGGACCCCTTGGGACCAGAGTAGTACCGGAATAATGAGATTGCCAGATCAGCTAGAGGCAAAGTTTATAGTATATGTTCAAGGAGATAACACACGCATATTAACCAAAATGGTCGGGCTTGAAGAATACATTTCATTTACCACCCTCAAATTCTACGTAAATTATTTATAAATAACAAAAAATGACCATGAACATTTAAATCGGTGCATGTGTTAAATGTGCCAGGGAATTACATGCTGCATACAGACACATATGTATTTAGGTGTTATATCATAGGTTTCATTCCCAGGTTTATCATTTATTAGCTATTTGTCTGAATTTTCAAACCATAACGGAATTAAATAATTATAAAATCATCTCCAGGAGGCTTCTGTAGAAATAGCAAATGCGGTGACTGAAGATTTATGGAGAAATAACGCTATAATAATGTGAGATATGTGCTTTGTTACTCTTCCATAGTACTTTTCGAATAACATTAAATTCGTTCATTCAAATATTTCGTATGCTTTTAAGTTCGTGTGTGTTTTGTCTCTCTTGATCTTCCTTCAGACAGACTTGAGCTAATTCCTTGCAGTAGCTGAACTCACGGTCATAGAATTAACATTAATTCTACGTGGGAATAGGTGTCCGCATTAACTCATTTGTTTTGTGAAGGAACAGAAGCAGTTTTGATAGTGAGTTGTCGAAAACAACCAGGCTCTGTGGTTTTCATTTGAAAGAGGTTATTGGAGACAGCTATCATTCTTCGTGAACTAGAAATAATTAACAAAGTTAATGTAAATGTTGGTCAGCCCCTATTATTTAAAGTTCACGGTTCCAAAGTTTCACCAAAACTCTCTCTCTTTCTTTAATTTACGTTACCATTTCCATCGAAATAAATGCAGTTACCCATTTTTTTTTACAATACCACCACATTGTCATCATTTAACAGAATTTGTTTACTTAAACTTCTAAACACAAATTGCAAATAACAACTTAGCACAAACATCATGGATGCCATCGTAACACTAAAGACACATCACAGGAAATACAAACAAAAAATAAAATACAAAAATATATAAAATAAAAATACAAAATAAGAACAAAATTGGGTGGATAATACCAATCAAACATTACACTTTTCGTGGATGCTCCTTATCTTAATAAATCTAATTCCCCTCTTCAAAAGATGAGCTTGACTCTTGTGCAATAGCAGGAAAGAATTTGGAAATTTTTGATCGCTTACATTCTTCCTTTCGTTTGGAAAGAAATGCTGATCTTATCAGCTGCAATTGAGCAATCTCCTGGGCAGAATAACAAGACTTCTGCTGGGCAAAATTCAAAAATGTCTGGAGTGCTGCATCAGCTTCTTGCCATGATACCCTTTCATTATTCACGATGCTTTCATCTTCTTCTGAATCTACGTCGCTGTCTTCCCAACTTTGGTCCACGACACTGTCAATGATGTCTTGATCGGTTAGATCTTGAATGACAGGAGTTTCCTGATCTGTTGTGAGTCATTCCTGTAGGTCATCTTTGCTAAGCTTCACAAAGGGGTTTTGTGAATTTCACACAAATTCAAGAAATCCAGACATTACTGATTTCTTCATCATTGAATGAAGACAATGTCCAAGGAGCTGATTTTAGACCACAAATTTCTCCATGCCCTTTGTAGTGTTACAATTCTTACCTTATTCCAAGTATCTGCTACGCTATACACAGCATCTTTTATGGTGAATTTCAATTGGAATTCTGGTAGAGAACTGTCATGCTTGGCTAATGCCTCCAGGAACTCTTTTCTGTAGAGGCAATTCATATTTTGTATGATGCCTTGGTCCATTGGTTGAATTATGGATGTAACATTTGCAGGAAGGAAAGTTGTTGAAATCGACCCTGAGAACAATTCAGGAGGGTGAGCCCTGCAATTATCAAGCAAAAGTATAGCTTTTGTTTCCTCTGGCCTCCTTCATTTTTTTAAGTGCTTTTTCACTTCGGTGACAAAATTTCTGTGAAACCCTTCATGAAAGATTTCTGTCGTCATTCATGTATTTCTTTGTGTTTGGTATATTACGGGTAGATTTTGCAGTCCTTTGAAGGCTTGCAGGTGTTTATATTTTCCATTGACTAATAATTTTAGATGGTGAGTATCAGCTGCATTGGCACATGTCAAGGCGCATCCAGAAAGTAAGTACCGATTGGCTGTAAATGAAAAAGAAAATATTTTTAAAATGTCTTTATTGTCACAAGTTTACACATACTTCAAGCTACTTCTCAACATAATCGCCCCCTGAATCGAGACATTTGTCATATCAGGGCACAAGTTTTTGTATGCCCTCATCGAATAAGACTGTCGCCAACGTTTTGACCTAATCCTGCATGGCTGTCTTCACCTCATTATCGCTGTTAAATCGCTCATCCACTAAAAATCTCTTCAAGTGAAGAAAAAGATGGAAGTCACTGGGTGCAAGGTCAGGGCTGTAGGGTGGGTGTTCGAAGACTTCCCACTGGAATTGTTCAAGCAGTTGACGTGTTCGAGCAGCAGTGTGCAGTCGTGCATTGTTGCAAACCAAAACAACTCCAGAGCTGAGTAGGCCTCGTCTTTGTTCCTTGAGGCATGAAATCAATGAGCAAAACACCACTTCTGTCCCAAAACACAGTACACATGATCTTCCTGGCAGAAAGCATCTGCTTGAATTTCTTTGACTTTGGAGATCCACTATGCCGCCATTGCATTGACTGCTGCTTACTCTCGGGTGTCACATGGGCAATCCAAGTTTAATCTCCTGTCACAATGTGGTCCAAAAACTCGTCGCCCTCATTGTGATACCGTTCCAAAAAGTTCAGTGCTGCTTCCATGTGCTTTGTTTTGTGAACATCTGCAAGCATTTTTGGCACCCATCTTGAACACAATTTGTGATGCTGCAAGTGTTCCGTGACAATTTCTTGCAGTTAAGAATGAGAAATTTGCAGGAAATGTGCTGTCGACTCAGAAATGGTGAATCTTCTGTTCGCTCGAATTTTCTCATTCACCTGGTCAAGCAGATCAGCAGTGACTAACGACGGGCGGCCACCTCGATCTTCATCGTGCACATTCGTTTCATCTGCACCTGCAAGGGCTGAAGACGGCAAACATCGTCAAAATAATGCAGTTTTTTCTTCATCTCCTAAATTATGTTGATGCAGGGGAGATTCAAATGATTCCCCATATTTAGCTGTGCCCTCATGGTCAGCTGATCGTAATTTTCCGTTGATGGCTAGCTGTCTTATTTCATGGCATTGTTTAAATCGCATTAGCCATCCTTCTGAGAAACTGCATTAATTGCTTATTTCATCCTGCCTCATTTTTGGAATAATTCTTTTGCTTTTTCCACTAAAATTGGTCCAGTGATTTGGAAACCATCCGATCTTTTCATCCTGAACCACTCATATAACACCGCATCTAGCTCGTGTATTGTAGTTTTCGCAAGTTTTTTCTGTTTTCTCTGACTTTGCTGGATTCTGATTTTGCACAAAACTGTACAAGTTTCTCCTTTTGGGACTCAATGTCATAAAGTCTTGATGACCCGATGTTGTAGTCTCGCAACAAAACTCGTCGGCTTACACCTCTCTCTAGGCACTGACAAATTTCTAGCTTTTGTTGCAAGGTGAGAGTCACCCACTTCCTCATCTTTTTCTCGGTACACTCCACTTATGCTTATGATCAGGCAATTGCAGGATCAGCTGGTATAGGTACTGAAGAGAAAACAACAATAGATAAATACCAATATAGTCATCAATGAAGATGGCAGAAACAGGAGTTTACATGTTACATACATTGCACACAATATGTCGACAACTGCTTCTATAGTTGGGAGTATGAACGAAGGCGGCTGAGTCATGATTACTGCGCAGAGAGTGAGAAATACACGTTACATAGCTGCCATACTGCCAGCGTGCATAAGCTTTCGCTCAGAAAACAATTCATGACACATGAATTCCTATGCCATAAGTGCTCGCTCTGCGCTCTTGACAACTGGGAGCATTGTAACCAGTTGTACGTGTTGAATTGTCTGCATGTGCCGACTCGTTTTTGAAGTACAGTTACACTTTATATAAGATTTCTCTTACTTGTTCGTGCAAATCCTTGAGTTTACTTCCTTCGCCCTCCATTTTAGAACACCACAAGATGGTACTATTTAAATCTCAATCGTAAAACATGCAAATAAACATCAAAATCATGCCTCAAATGTACGAACCGCACCCCAAGAGCCGCTGTAACTGACTGATGCTGATTGGCCAAGTGAAGGAGTGGGAAAAACCATGTGACATTCCTGACCTTCTGCAAATCCAATTGACATCCGCCTTCATTCGTGCTCCCTATTATAGTCCTCTATGCTGTGGTTCTCAACGATTCGTTAAACGTAAATACATATTTTAAACTATTAGTTTAATTTTTCCATTACGTAAAAGAAATTTACATGGCCTGTGTACTTCAAACTTGGTTCAATGCCCTCAGTTCTCATCCAACGTGACAGTTCCATCTTGCATCAAAATGCGGAACTTTGCGATGTCGTAACAAAAAAATGTCGTAATAACAAGTGCCAGATCAACGGGTGCCGGATTATCGAGAATTTACTGTAGTCTGAAACAGAATCCTACTTTCTGTCTCTTTTATAAGTGACAAATATTTGTCTTCGATGCATTTAAGAGGTCAAGTGTCAGGCTTGCTGTCTGGAATGTATTAACCTTTAAATGCCGGAGTTAAATGTCCATTAGTAGACTCTTGCTGCCGAATTTAATTTTTCCCATTTAAAGTTTTCTTTCATTCAATCAGAAAATGTCTTGTATTTCTTGAACTATTAGTGATAAAATGTTCAAATGAAAAGCATTATTTAATAAATCATTTGGTGAATAACAGGATACGTTTTTTAAAGTAAAAGAAAACAAAAGAATGCAAATCTGGAGTAATTCTATAATATAGCAATGATAAATTCAATTAAAAGTCTTGATAATTTTTATAGTTCATTTATTCATGCATTACAATACAAATTTCATTCTGCAGTACACTTAGAAATCCTTCTTTGTGTGGAATTCTTCAAAACAGTAAAATACACGCAGACCAACATCGCATTTTGCCACTCGGTGTATTTTCCCTTTACTGAGCGTACATGACATCGAAGAAAATTTCCCTTTATGGGCCAATGTTTATTTTCTTTTATCTCTAACTGACCCATGGGATCCCGCTTGCACTTGGTCTTCCCTTTTTGGAAGTTTTTGAGGCAATAGCTGATGCCTCTTCGATAAGTTCTCTCACAAAAGCAAGGCAAAACTGGCAATGCGTCATTTGCTATTGAGTACTGTGATCTTGAGGAGGTGGAAGAACTTCTATCCATGTAATTGAGGAAAAATCTCTGATGCCAGTCAATAATAGTAAAACTGAATACCCCGGATAAAAATAAGATAGGCCGGATAAAAATGGCAATACCCCGGATAAAAATGGCGATACGTATTTCGGTTACCAAGTAACCATCATCATGGCCAAAGACTTGAGAGGGAGCGAACAGTGAAGGAAATCACGGTAGCACGCTCTCAGGTGGATATGAAGGGCTGAGGACGCGTATTTTTACCTAGTTGTGGGCATGGGGAAGGGAGGGGTATGAGGGTTATGACCTAGTGGTGGGAGGAGGGGGGGGATCAGTTTGAAGAGAACACTGTTGATTACCCCAAAGTCGTTGTTCATGAGTGCATGTCTGTATTTATGGATATAAAGACTTTCAGTCGCGTCCAATTTGGAATTTGGGGCATGTTTTAGCAATTTGAGGTTCTCAATACCTAATGGGTGATGGTTTTCAAGGATGTTTCGCTACGGCAGATTTTTCTATATGTCCGTGTTTAAAGTGTGCCAAGTGTTCTTTAAATCTAATGGCTAAGTTTCTTCTCGTTTGGCCTATGTATGATAAGTCACACCTGGGACATAGCACTTGATATATATGCCCATATTAAAAACAAAACAATACATAAAGACGAAATCCTAGTTTCATTTGATGTGGAACAAATTTTTCCTAGTGTTCCCATAGACGTTGTGTTGGAAAGCCTTAAATCTTGGTTAACAGAAAAACAAGTCGAAGGAAATATAATACAAGAATACCTCATTCTCACCAAACTTTGTATGGAACAAAATTACTTCATGTTCGACCACAAATTTTATAAACAAACGAATGGAACCTCTATGGGCAACCCTCTTTCTCCACTAGTAGCTAACGTTTTCCTTTACTTTTTTGAACGCCACTGCAAAAGGACCTTAAAATACTTTCCTAATACGTGGTGCAGATATGTCAATGACATCTTTGCTATTTTCGACTAGAAACAATATAATATTAACACGTTTGTCCATGAACTTAATTCTTTCTATAACACTATCAACTTCACCTTCGAAACTGAAGAAAATAAGTCTCTACCCTTTCTGGACGTTGATTATTAAAAACAAAGACAGGCTTGAATTCGATATATACAGGAAACCGACACGTCAACAATTACATAAAAAATGACTCTAGTCATCCTTATAAACAAAAGATCGCGGCATTTAATCATATGGTTCACAGACTTCTGACTACACCTTTGAATAAAATACACTATGACAAAGAGGTAAAATACATTAAAAACACGGCTCGGGAGAACGGTTTTACACATGAATTGATCA
Source organism: Tanypteryx hageni (assembly GCA_028673005.1). NCBI lineage: Eukaryota > Metazoa > Arthropoda > Insecta > Odonata > Petaluridae > Tanypteryx > Tanypteryx hageni. The sequence goes on along the minus strand of CM054118.1, from coordinate 52,535,830 downwards.
ACCACATCATTAAGAAAAAATCTAAAACATTGAACAAGGAGATAATTACAACACTTGCCCCAACTGGAGATACGAAAAAGAAAAAGTTTGCGTCACTACCTTTCTTTCCAACCTTTACTAAAGGGTTAACAAAAATTTTTCAGGAGGTCGGATATGAATTAACTTTCCATAACACAAACCAGATTAAAAATCTAATAGGTAACCCAAAAGATAAAACACATATTTCATAAAAATCGGGTGTATATCAAGTGCTATGTCCCAGGTGTGACTTATCATACATAGGCCAAACGAGAAGAAACTTAGCCATTAGATTTAAAGAAAACTTGGCACACTTTAAACACGGACATATTTTGCATGCCCGTATGGGCATGCAAAATATGTCCGTGCATATATATGCATGGAAAGCTTTGAAATGTGGACTTGGAGGAGAATGCTGAAGATAAAATGGACAGATAGGATGAAAAACGATGAAGTGCTACGAAGAATAGAAGAGAAGCGAATGATTATACAGACTATCAGAAAGAGGAAGGCTAACTGGGTTGGACATTACATGAGGAGAGAGAGTATGATTAAAGATGTGTTAGAAGGAAAACTAGATGGAAAAAGGGAAAGAGGTAGGAAAAGGTATCAGCTGATAGACGATTTGAAAGGGAAAGAGAGTTATCAAGATATGAAGAGGACAGCGGAAAATAGGAGTATATGGAGAACCAGGTTTAACCATGAATAATCACGGACCTGTCTACGGACAGACTACCTATGATGATGATGGGCATGCCAGGCGTTTAAAAGTTAATGAGCACTTTCATGATAGGGTCTTCTCAAATCCATTCCTTAGCTGCTTTGAAATTAATTGGATCTGGCCACCATATTCTCCAGATCAAAAGCCATTTGATTTCTTTTTATGGAGATTTAGTAAAAATAGTATCCACAGGAATATTCCACACACAATTCAAGAGTTAAAGAAAGAAATTACATGGTTGTGAATTAACTTTATCTGTTGTTAAAGAAAATTTCACTCAGAATCAGCAAAATACTTGAAATTGCCTAGGGATCAAGTATGGGAGATGTTTACTGGTGAGTTATATCTCCTATTCTTTATGTGTCAGTAGCAACACTACTTGAACATCCTTCATTTTAGCTAGAAAATATTTTGGTGAATCTCAAATTATAAATGTTTGTATAAATGTATTCATGCAGATTACATGATGATGATTATTACACTGATCATTATCACTTTTTGCTATACGAATTTAGTACATAAATGCTGGGTAAAAAGAAAGATATAGTTGCTACTTTTTTAATCACTTTCATTACCTTTAAAAGGTATGATAATCAGTTATCGCATAATGGGATGATTATTTTTTATGATGCCATTGTGTTGCAGCAAAAGCAGGAAGAAAATGAAAGGGCTTTAGAAGCCTTGCCTTTGTGTCTTGAAAATATTGATGACCTTGAATGGAGACCAAGGCAAGAGCTACTGGTTACTACACTTCTGGCAGGGAATGTTTTTGACTGGGGAGCTCGGGAAGTAGCAGAGCTCATGGAATCTCCTACTTTTGGATTACAAGAAGCAAGTCTTCGTTTGGAATGTATGTGAAGCTTTTTCATGCCATAGGGCAAATGGTAAAAGTATTATAATTAGTGGTTTGCAAATAAATATAAGTTACTGAAAAATTCTAAAATTTTATCATAAGTAGTGTAAATGATAATAGAATAATGGAAGGCAAGATAAGAATTGAGTTTTTTTTATACATGCTAATTTTTACTTACTACATATGTAGTATAGGGGAAAGTATTGTTTTCATGAAAATAATTGATTTTGAGATTTCAACGGAAATACATGTTTTGAGGTCCCCTGAACATGTTTTGACCATTTTCTCAATGATGTCTGTGTGTGTGTGACAGCTTTTTAGTGGGTGCTCTAACTCAAAAACTATTAATCAGGTCAATGCGAAATTTTATACTTAACATTTTTATGAAAGTCACAAGAACTGATTAGTTTTTGGTAAAAATCAGTCAACTGGAAGTGGGCATTTACTCGTGTCACTTAGCCATTATTTTGAGATATTTGCTTTAATATTTGATATATTTAAAAACATACTGGAATAAAAGTTGTAGGAAATTTAATTTTCTACACCCTTTGTTCATAAAATTGTTCCATATAATGCATATTTTTAAAACTAATTTTTTGGCTGCCACCATCTGCCGGCGACTATTGTTAACAATTGACAGTTACATCTTAGTAACGCTCCTTTTTATTTTCTTAATTGTTGGAGATTCCTGGCTATATCCAATATCAGAAGGGTACAGTATGAGTCTATTTCTGTTCTTTGTAAAGTCTAAATTTTTCTCACAGGTCCTTAAAATATTCATTATCATTTAACCTTTTTGGAATTTTTATAAATATTACAGGTATAGAGAAAGTCATGTGGTGGCCACATCATATTTTTTATTATGTAGCCTATTTGGAATTTTTAGAAACACTACAGGTATGGAGAAAGTCATGTGGTGGCCACATCAGATTTTTACTGTTGTTATTTGTATAGTTACATTTGGAGTCAAGTTAACAGACAAATTTCATTCTTATTGACGTGATATTTTTTGCTTTTGGGTTAAATTAGTAGCAATTGTAGTAGAATCTTGATTAGGAGAAATAAGTATTGTCCAGGGCTATGTATATTTGAAGAAAAACCAAATTTTTCAACTTAAATAAATTCAATTTTTCTTTGTTTTAGTTTTATTAATTTTATGATTGTTTAGTATTTTGATAGATTTCCATTGTAATTTTACTAAATGGATGTTTACAACTTTCATAAACTTAAAAACAAAACTGTTCTCTAGCCCGACCTTGGATGGTGGATAATCTAGATGCATGGATAGAAAGACTCAAGGGTCCACCTCATAACTGTGCTGCCATTTTCGTTGACAACAGTGGAATCGATGTAGTTCTGGGAGTTTTACCTTTTGCCCGAGAACTTCTTCAGAGGGGTACTAAGGTATAATGATATTTGAAAATTGCTCCTTTGTGTTGGAAACTTATGTTAAATTTTTGATTTAGGTGAAATTGCTTGGTAAGTAAATTAGTTGCCTTTGTTAATTCCTGCAGAAGCCAATGTTATTTTATTTTGGATTTATAACAATGTGAAAATCCATTTTAGGTTATTTTGTGTGCCAATTCTGCTCCTGCATTGAATGATGTAACCTACTCGGAGCTTGTTGTAATCCTTAAACAAGCTGGAAGTGTTTGCAACACTATTGAGAAAGCTTTGACTGAAGGAAGACTTATGGCTATGGAGACAGGCCAAGCTGGTCCATGTCTAGATCTAAGGTAACCTTTAGTTCATTGTTATGATCTAGTGCAGGGGTCGGCAACGTTTTTATGTCGAGTGCCACTTTTATCAATATTTCCATTTGAGCTCTTCTAGGCCACTTTTTAAAAATTGGGTTGCAGCATTAATTTTTGTTTAACATGATTTATTTATAATATAACTACAATAATAATGTTAAGTTGCTTTAAAAACTTGACATTTAATACATTTTAAAACTTAGTACATGAAACAATATTTTTACTACATAAGGCACACACCTTGTTGTATAAAACTGTACTTGTCTCTCCATTCTTCCTGAAAGTCTTGATTTTTTGGCTGTCGCATTGTTAAATTAGGATAATGTTTGTAAATAAGTCACTTCAAAAAAGCAATTAAATCACACTAACATAGTTAGTGTGTGTTAAAACTGCTTCAAGTTAACATGTGCAATCAGCGAAGGGAAAAGACAAACTAAAGCTAGCGGTCTGAGTGATAAATTGACTGACGACATTCACTATATTGTAACTCAAAAATTAATGAATTCTTCTGCTCCATCTAAAAAGGTAATTATAACCCATTGTATTCAACATTCTTGTAATGGTTTCTTATCTTTTATGGCCAAATGCTCTTACATTGTCATCAATTTTTGAAAAAACTTTGCTAGACATGTTGGTGATCCACTAACTTGGAGAAGGAAAGACACTATGCTTGTGTGGAGCATCAACTATGGCCTTTATAACATGTGTCTGCTAATTTAAAATTGCTGTCAATGTATTATTGTTCTTCATTCTACATACATTTCTAGTCTCTTTGCTATAGGTTGCCGACCCCTGATTTAATGCATACATTGGTAAAAGCAAATGTGTTCCATGCAGGCAATTTATTGGTCCAGATTTTAAACCCAATTATCATAAGAGATATATTTTGCTCATCTGGTAGTTTGTAAAAGGTTCCAGCTTTCATTCTGTGATGTTTGGATGACATGAAACATATTTCGTATAGTAACTGAGTTTCAAATCGGGCAGGTTGGACTTTTGAGTCAAGCAGTTAGAGCCAATAGATCCACTCCTTGGAAGAATAAAAGTTAAATATAGGTTGTGGTAATCATTGTTTCTTAACCCTTATAACATCAGGTTAATATATTTGCTGTTTCATTCTTTTAAAAAGCTTTTCTGATTAACCAACAAGTATTAGATGTTGATTTACATTCTTCTCCATGAAAATAGTATTACCGTATTAGTCTGGATATAGTCCCCCCCCCCCTATTTCTGAAGCCTCAGTTTTGGAAAAAAGTTTGAACCCCATTACAGACCTCACTTTTTAGCCTACGTTCCAGAATTATTAACTTTTGAACCAATAGACCGATTTTCATGAAACTTCGTGGAAATCTCTTGCTACATGGGCCGAGCTCCCGAGGATAGTTTTGTTGTGAAGATTGAAGTCCCTGTTTCGATTCCAGGTACTCTCCTTCCCATTTGATTTACATGGGAAATCTGAAATCCATCGTGCAGGGTAATTTTCTCTTGCACATTAAAATATCTTAGAATTGTAGTATCAGAGCAAGTTTTATTCTCTGAGGAAAGGAATGAAGATTCTAATTTTTATTGTAGAATTTTCATTTATAAATGCTATTTAAATACCATTCGAATCATTCAGATGCCATTGACAATGGCTACTTGAATCGTGCCTGTATAAAAAAGTAATTATCACCAGATTTCCAGTTAACATATTCTTTTCATAATTTATTTTACCCGTATTTTTGTTACTTCCAATATTTATGCCTCGGAATATCACATCAAGGAATACATTCTGTAGATAGTTGAAACACCTTCAACACCTCGGTTTGATTTACGTAAGTAACACTTTTATAATGTGATTACATTATATACAATCAACAGCTGTGCAAACTGGAGTCTGATCAGCTGACATAATTGCCGACGGACCTACGGATTGACGGGTAACGAAGTTAATTTCTTTCGGAACAATTTTTGAAACGAGAAAAAAGTCTGCTATGACTCGTTTCAAAAATTGTTCCATCTTTCACAGCTTATGCCTGTCTGCATAGGATCTTCGGATCATATCATTCCATCAATTTAATTTCTTTCGTCGTAGTGACATTTTCTCTAATAATAACGATAGGTGGTACCACTTAGTGCTTGTCATTTTCCGGTTTTTTCACAATCCTGGGATTATGAATCCCAGGATTTTCCCGGGATTCTAATAAAATTTTGAAAAACCATTTAAGAAAAAATAAAAATAAGGTTAGCAATTGCTTGTTTATGACCCATGGTTGATATAAAAACTTTTAAAAATTATAAAAAGACTAAAATAAAAAGTGTTAACTTTTTTATGAACAGGTGAATCTTGTCAAGTAATTTTACTCTAGATTTAGGATTTTTTATCAATTCATTCAGGTTATATTGTTTTAGTAGAAAATTACTCCATTTTATTTATTTGAACCTCGTGTCAGACAAAAAGCTTACATATTGATGTTTATACTAGTGCTTGTGTTTCCTGGTTTTTAATCGAGAAGTTCGAAGAAATTTGTTAAAATCATTAACAAATATGGGTTACATGGATAAAATAAAAAATAATTGAAATTAGCATTTGTTTATTGACCTGAAATTCGCTTATTATATTGATTATAAAAATATAGTTACCAATACACATGGTATGTAAAATAAAATATGAATTGAAACATCTATACCATTAGCATACATTCATCATATAAATACAAAATCATATCGACCACAGTGTTATAATTCTTATTTCCTATTAGTAATTGATTTATAGTAATTTTTAGGAAAACATAATGTTTTCACACTACGATCGCACAGTGATGTGCATATTTTGGTTATGAAAAGACAGGCTGCAGTCATGAGAAAAACCTCAACTCTGATATCCCAAACAATTTGTCATATGCTCAATTTGGGAGACAATCTGTATAATTGTCAACTCACCCTACAGCACAGTGGTTTTCAGCTGTTTTTGTTTTCTTATAAATGATTTTTGAACATGGAATACACTAATATAGTTTTTTAATTAGAGAATATGGAAAACGATACCTATACTTACTGCCAGCGGTGATATTTTCGTTTGCTAAGTTTTTTGGCGCCCCCCTTACTTTTCTTACTAATATTTTGGCCAAAAAGGGGGGGCTATATTCGGAATAATACGGCAATACTTGTAATAGATAACTCTAGAAAAAACAAATTACAAGAATGTAAACTTAATGAACCACAACAAATTCCCGATTTTTGCACTTTTCCAATTTATGAATTCCTGTTTGTCAATGCTTCACCACAGCTCAATAAAGTTTCAGGCATTACCTTGTACCTAATATGAATTTCCCGCTATAAATTTTATAAAATAAATTTTGTACTTAAAATCAAGGGTGGGTAGAATTTATACCATGATTATTAATGATATAAATGAATTCACAAACCTTGTTTAATCAAACTCAATCATTTACTTTTTCTAGCCGAATTAGTCGAAAACTAGCTGAAGCTATGGTGAGTCACAAAGTTGACCTTGTGGTGATTGAAGGAATGGGACGCTCCATCCACACAAACCTTGATGCAGTTTTTGTTTGTGAAAGTCTTAAAGTGGCAGTTGTCAAGAATCGGTGGCTTGCGAAAAGGCTCGGAGGGGATATGTTTTCAGTCATGTGTAAATACGAACAACCACCAAAGGTTTGCTAGCAGGTAACAGAGCTTTACACTGTTTCAAGTGTTAGCTTGCAGCGATTCTTTCATTATATTCCGAAATGATCATAATTCACCAAACAGTTTACGGCCATTGATATTTTACTCCTCTTCCTGTTGTCAGAGCTAATTTTTTTCTATTTGATTGCTACCTGAGGTTCCTACTCGACTGAGGGGGTCACAGTCCTTATTGTTATTGTTTTGTAGAAATTAAATATTTGATGTTTGTAATTTATTAATGAAGTTTCTGCCATAGCATATCTTCTATCATTCGTTATAATCTTGAGATATAATATTGTGCTGATTTTTGACATAGTACATAGCAAGGCATATCAGAAAGCAGGATTTAATTATAATGAATTTGTGAGTTTTTAAATGGTGGAAAGCAACATTGATTTGTGAAGCTGAAATAAATTAGTTGTGTTAATTAAAATCAAATTTGTATTAATTGGTAAAACTATTGAGAAGTTGTATTTACTCTATTTTTTCCGAGTATTAAGACTCGATATGAAAAGTATTAAGGCATGAAACTTAGGTTTGGTTCACTGAAATGAAAAGATTGGAACTTTAGGTTGTAAATTTGAACGTCATGAAATGCTTTGTAAAAATATTGTTCATTTTTGCCTTTTGTTTTTTTTTTTCAAGTTGAAACTCCCATAGAATGTATTGGTACAATTATGATCAACTCAATAATTCTCACTGACCTGAGAAAATGTCCCTCAAATGGTTCGGTATATTACCATGTAACATAGGCGTAACATAAGTTTTTTCCAGACGGGTCCGAGAGCCTTATGGCGCCCCCAAGCCCTGCTGCACCCCCTCCTGATCACCCAAAAAGTTGGCCAAAAATCCAATTTTCATCTGATTTGCATGAAAATTCTTATATGGTGGTTTTAGGGGTCTCTCATTTTGAATATGGTATGAAAAGTAGGAAATTCAAAATGGCTGAACCAATATGGTGGACTTTTTTGTGGAATTTTGTCTGATTTCTATGAAAATTCGTATCTGACAGTTATAGAAGTTACTTATTTCGAATTTAAATATGGAAAGTAGGTAATTTCATATGATGGAACCAATATGTCAGACTTTTTTATGGAATTTCTCCATATGCATAAGTTAACTTATATGTACCTGGCATTTTTAGGGGTTGCTGATTTCAAATATAATATCAACAACACTATGAAATCCAAAATGGTGGATCCAATACTGCAGACGTCTTCTAAAATGTTGTCTGATTTGCGTGAAAATGCACACTATAGCTATAAGTATTTTCTGCATTGGTGTTACAATTTCTGTTAAATATTGGTTCAGACATTTTGTATTTCCTATTTTTCATATCATAAAACCACCAGATATGAATTTTTATGAAAATCTAAGGGGGGAGGGGGGCTTGTTACGCCTATGCCATGTAAGTGCAACAATCTGTAATAAAATGTGGAGATGTCTCTGGAAATAAAGGGTTGTATCATCTCATAGCCCAAAATACTTGGGAAAAGCAGTGCTCTGCCACTGCCAAAATGAATTAAAGTGTACTCAGGAGTTGGAGTGTGTCATGTTTGTTGGTTATTTTCCATGTTGTTTGACTAAAATAAATTATAAAATAGTTTTCAAACTATTATTTTTGTCTACAACACCCATATTTTCTTTGCATTTAAATTGTTATAATGGTTGGAGTTTTTAGTGACAATTTTCATAGACATTGTGGAAGTCAATGCATAATGCATTCATTTTCCATAAACATAAAGAGAACAAAGGACTGCTAAATATTCAATAACAATGCATTGGAGTAATGAATTTTTACCATATATTCTAGTTGTGAACCATCAGAGGTATGCATAACATATCCATACTTTTGAAAAGTTCAAGTGGCATTTTTATTATAAGGGGAAGGATAGAAAATTAACCTGGATAAAAGAGAATTCTGTATAAATAAAATATTTAATGCATCAAACGTTTTTGCTTTTAATATAAAAACACACCTTACTAAATATGTTATATTACAAGAGATCATAAATGGCATAAAAATATATGAACCATTTGTACTGAAAGATTTTATAAAATAATCAGTCTTAAGTGACTTTAAATTAACAATTTTTATCAGAGCCTTTTGTCTCTGGGTAACATCACAGTCTTTACAATGCAAAAATTCTTTCATCAATCAAAATTCATTTGCATTGATAGGCACAGTTCTTAACTTATTGTTTGTAGATTAATATCATTACTTATGAGGACCTCTGTTAGTAATTGCAAATAATTTACCTATGACTAAAAAATTGAAAATGTGTATAAATGAAAAATTTTTAATGCCTAAATACCTTGATCGAAGAACTTTTGTCCTTTATCTCTGTATACATTTCTGGATCAGCATATGGAACAAACTTTACTATTCCTATTAGATTTTTACCTAAAAGCTTTCTTAAAGCAATTACATGAAATTAGCTCACTATGCATTATTTTCATTAAACATTTTAAAATTCATATTTTTATAAGGAATATAAAATTGAATCACAGTAAATTAAAATTAATGAGCAATGGCTTCTGCAGTCCATTTGAACTGGATTGATTTTTGATCTTTTTTTAACTTAATGCATCCTGATCTGCAAGTCTGGTGTTTGAAATTGTAAGGCTGCCAGAATTCTTCTTCCAGAAATATGCCACTTCATGGTGGATACCTGTCTGTCTTTTCTTCAAGCAAAGAAAAAGTTCATATGATAAATTTCCATCATAGTAGTACATTTAGTAATTATAACTATTCCATTTTTAGTACTTCAGCTTTCACAGTAATTTCATTAACAACTTATAGGTTTCATTGAATTAAAGCAAGATAAATTGTAAGGCTTTGCTACCACTGATTTACTTGATGTATTGAGCGAGTCATAAAGCATAAAATGCATTAAAACCTGTTATAACAATGGTTTCAGGAGACCTATGGGAGACCACCTATGATATAGTGAAGGGATTTTCAAACTTTCTCAAGCCAAGGAATTCAACTTTTAATTTTTTTCTCAGAACCATGACCATGGAATGGTGCTTTGGGGATATAAATGAAATGGTAATCATGCTGAGTACCTCATGGATCTTCATTAAGCATTTGCAGAATATTTGTTTTTCACAGAACATAATTTTAAAACCTTGATCTAGTGAAACAGCACTCGAACAGAATTACTCTTTTTATTCTAGTGTAATTGCCCATCAAATATGATGGGTATGCGCAGATTATGTATTAAAATTAATGTACTTCCCTCCCTCTCCCCTCATTCTCTTCTCTCTGCCTTCTTCCCTCCTATTTTCCCTCTTCCTTCTTCCCATTCTCCATCTCTCTCCCTCCTATTCTTTACCCTCGCTTCTCATCCTCCTTTCTCCCTCACATTCTCCTCATTCCCCCCTCAAAAGTGTAGCTATCTCTCTGTGTGATATATGTAGATACAAATCTTACATACAAAAAGAATATTTATTTGTTAAACATTATGCAGGACAACTTTACCTGGTCAAAATTATTTCATTGTATCGTATTAAAACCCTTCAAAGCACGTTTAAACCCATAAGGATTGGAATAACAATAGGATTTCAAGGTTTAACAATGTAATTGGTAGGCAAGGCAACATCCCGTTAAAATGGCAAGATTTGCCCAAAATATTTGAATTAAATGTTTAACAAGAGGGATTTCGAACTGTAGACAAAAAACGATGAACAGAATAAGAAACCTTATAATTTTTTCTTTAAATGATCTAGATCTAAAGGTCATGGGTCAATTTTTTTCTTAAGTTTAATCTCAAAAAGAAGAAAAGCTTGCCCGTCAAAAAGTCGATTTTTTACAAGTTATATTATGGGGAATGCAAATCATCCCCTGTAGTCGATCCCTGGACGTTTTTTTTGAAAATTTTCCTTTGTCACAGCATTTTTATATCTGAGTAGATTATCTCTGCCAAATTTCAGGTTTATAGCTGCGAATTAAGTTAGTGAAATTGGGGTTTTTTGTGGCAGACAATGATATTAAGCATTTTATATTGTTAGATAGCCTCAAAATTAGCTGTTTGTGACAGGCTTGTCCAGTATTGTCATATCTAATTATGCTACATCATGATAGATATCTGCTATTTTATTGGCTGACAGTTTACTTTCTACATACGTAGTATAGGGGAAAGCATTGTTTTCATGAAAAAAATTGATTTCGAGATTTCAACAGAAATACACGTTTTGAGGTACTCTGAACACATTTTGACCATTTTCTCGATCATGTTTGTGTGTTTTTTTTTGTGGGCACTCAAACTCAAAAATTATTAATCAGTTCAATGCGAAATTTTGTTTAACATTTTTATGAGTCACAAGAACTGATTAGTTTTTGGTAAAGATCAGACAACCGGAAGTGGGTGTTTACTCTTGTCACAAGTTTTTTTAAATATTTGATTAATGTAAAAACGTATTGGAATAAAAGTTATAGGAAATTTAATTTTCTACAACTTTTGAAAAATTTTCCTCTAAGAGAGAGAGAGATATTTTAAAAACTAATTTTTTAGTTGCCACAACCACACCACCTACTGGCAATTGTTGTAAACAATTTATGCTTAGTTACATCATAGTAACGCTCCTTTTTATTTTCTTAATTGTTGGAGATTCCTGGCTATATCCAGTATCAGAAGGCTATGGTTTGAGTTTATTTCAGTTCATTGTTAAGTCTTTGAATTTTTCTCGCAATTCCTTAAAATATTTATTATCATTTAACCTATTTGGAATTTTTATAAATATTACAGGTATGAAGAAAGTCATATGTTGGCCACATCAGATTTTTTCTATTTATTTTTGTTGTAAATGTTTTGGGGTTCAACATTTGACCCTTGGATTATCCAAATCTACACTATAATTAAACATGTTATAATGGGTTCCTACTGAACTTTTCATCTTATGACTCTTAATTATTCCATCTGATGATAGTATAGTATCATTGTATTTAGGTTGAAATTCTACTTTTATCAGCCTATTCATCATCTTATACATTATTTTTAATACCTATTAAACAAGAATATTAGGAGGAATAAACCCAGAATCAATCATGCTTTACTCATCAAAACACATGTAGTAATTTCGCTTACATACCTTTTTGTATCCTTTCCACATTGATAAGACTGGATTTTTAACCACCATAATAACAACATCAGGAATAATACAAGTTACTGAAATGATTGTGGAGAGGAACCAGAAACTTGGTGACTCGAGCAATTCTAAATACACCCCATACATATCAAACTCCCTGAGATTGTAAAAAAAAATCAAATTAGTGTTCTGTTGAAGGAATTATTATATTTTTAATACCACATTCAGTGAAGTTAAAATGTACTTACACAGTCATTATTGAATAAATGTAAGTCAGAAGCATGTTCCCAAAAATTGATATAAAAATAGAAAATATAAATATACTGGTCCAAAATTTGCTCTCCAGCCACACCTGAAAGAGAGAAAACAAATTTGTATCACTATAAAATCTAAGCTTTGCCAATTAATGTCTGTGGTACCAAAATATTAATTACATAGTTTAAGCAATTATAAGCCAACCTTTTAGCTAGTTATGTACAACCTTTGGGTTAAAAATTATTAGACAAACCAAAGAAGGTCCAATCATAAAATGGATTTTAAAGCTTTAAAAATAAGCTGAGGGATAAACTTAGCAATACCATCCATTATTTTCACTCTTAAATCTCACAGAAACCATAATGAATGTTAACAATTCTATTCCATGGAAGAAGTACTCAACAATTTTCAATAAAGATAAAACAATGTTCTTTATCTTATTTTAATTACGTCTTTATCATTATGACTGGCATCTGTGATGTAGTTTCATGAAAAATCTTACCTTTAGATTGACTACAACGACAACAATATGAAATACGGTGGTCCCGAAAGAAAAGAGGTCAGCTGGACTGCCATTGGTTAAAATAGAGCCATTGGAAAACCAAATTGCCCAAACAGCAAAATAGAGAGCCAGTGAATGCCACAAACCTGAAATGGAACATTTCAATAATCAGAATGTTTATACATTTCATCGTGACTCTATACATAGAAAGAATGTAGAAATTGTATTTTATTGTTTTTATCTTGTTTTTTTTAAGAAATTGTTTCATGGAGTTCAATGTTTTTCAATTATAAACTCAGGCTGAGTTATTGTTGACTCAATAAACAAATTGTAATATATTTAAACAATGGATATTTCTAGAAAATAAATCTGTGATATTTTACTATTTTGGCAAATACATAATAAAAAATAATCTGACAGTTAAAACGTGAGAGAAGAATATATATTGGCATATGGCTGCTTTTATGAGATGAACAGTGAATTTTGGAGAATTGATGAAGGAACTTAAGATATTATTTGAATTGGAGACAGTAATTCAAAATAACTAATAATTCGACAATTAAAACTCACCCATGATTAACCATTGAAAGAATTTTTTCCACAGCATGAGAGCATTTCCGCTGTTGATCAGATACATCTGGGGGTATTTCATAAGTAATTTAGAACTAAAGTTCTGCTCAAAGAGGCCAAACAAAGTGATAGGAAGTGATGTCATTAAAACATTATATGTCGTTAAGTAAAGGCCATCATACAGGGTCTGCACAAAGAGAAAAGCAGTCTTTGATTATGTCATCCTTATATTCATAAATTTAATGATAATTGATCACTTTTTCAAGGCTTAACTGCTATAGTCTTTTTCTAATGTAGTATTCGTCAAAGCAAATCATACTATATATAAAAATAATTTAGTGTCTGAGGCGGTGTCCAGTCAAGTATATAGATAGATTTATTTGAGCAATTTGTTTATTTAAAATATATTGTTTTCATTTTCCCCATTTTAAAACATGGAGATGAGTGTAGACTATTTTTCATTTGTACATTAAAATTATTAAAAATCATCATACTAAGTCAGGACTTGAACTTGAGGATGAAGAAAATAACAAAGTTTCATTTTCCTTTGCTGAAATTTCAAATACGAATCGTATTTTTCCAAAATTGAGCTTTAAACTTCAAAATCTAGAGTTTTTTTAATGAAAAGGATTTCCTTTCCATGGTAACCGATATTGTTGCCAAACTCAATATCATAAGCCGATAACATTGAAATGGATTCAAGGTCAGTTAATTATCTATGTAAATAAGAGATGGCATAACAAGCTATTCTATTCAAGCAAGGGGAAGGAAGAGAGAGGAGGGAGGAAGGAAGAGAGAATGGGAAGAAGGAAGAGAGAGAGTGGGAAGAAGGAAGAGAGAATGGGAGGAAGGAAGAGAGAGAGAATGGGAGGAAGGAAGAGAGAGAGAATGGGAGGAAGGAAGAGAGAGAGAATGGGAGGGAGGAAGAGAGAGAATGGGAGGGAGGAAGAGAGAGAATGGGAGGGAGGAAGAGAGAGAATGGGAGGGAGGAAGAGAGAGAGAATGGGAGGGAGGAAGAGAGAGAATGGGAGGGAGGAAGAGAGAGAATGGGAGGAAGAGAGAGAATGGGAGGAAGAGAGAGAATGGGAGGAAGAGAGAGAATGGGAGGAAGAGAGAGAATGGGAGGAAGAGAGAGAATGGGAGGAAGAGAGAGAATGGAAGGAAGAGATAGAATGGGAGGGAGGAAGAGGGAGAATGGGAGGGAGGAAGAGGGAGAATGGGAGGGAGGAAGAGGGAGAATGGGAGGGAGGAAGAGGGAGAATGGGAGGGAGGAAGAGGGAGAATGGGAGGGAGGAAGAGGGAGAATGGGAGGGAGGAAGAGGGAGAATGGGAGGAAGAGGGAGAATGGGAGGAAGAGGGAGAATGGGAGGAAGAGGGAGAATGGAAGGAAGAGGGAGAATGGAAGGAAGAGGGAGAATGGGAGGGAGGAAGAGGGAGAATGGGAGGGAGGAAGAGGGAGAATGGGAGGGAGGAAGAGGGAGAATGGGAGGGAGGAAGAGGGAGAATGGGAGGGAGGAAGAGGGAGAATGGGAGGGAGGAAGAGGGAGAATGGGAGGGAGGAAGAGGGAGAATGGGAGGAAGAGGGAGAATGGGAGGGAGGAAGAGGGAGAATGGGAGGGAGGAAGAGGGAGAATGGGAGGGAGGAAGAGGGAGAATGGGAGGGAGGAAGAGGGAGAATGGGAGGGAGGAAGAGGGAGAATGGGAGGGAGGAAGAGGGAGAATGGGAGGAAGAGGGAGAATGGGAGGAAGAGGGAGAATGGGAGGAAGAGGGAGAATGGGAGGAAGAGGGAGAATGGGAGGAAGAGGGAGAATGGGAGGAAGAGGGAGAATGGGAGGAAGAGAGAGAATGGGAGGAAGAGAGAGAATGGGAGGAAGAGAGAGAATGGGAGGAAGAGAGAGAATGGGAGGAAGAGAGAGAATGGGAGGAAGAGAGAGAATGGGAGGAAGAGAGAGAATGGGAGGAAGAGAGAGAATGGTGGGAAGAAAGAATGGGAGAAAAGAAGATAGATAATCATCTTTATTCAGTGAAATTTGGACCATAAGGTCCATTCTTACATTTAACCCTTTGTCAATATCATGAATATTAAAAATAAAAGTACTACAATGAAGATTATATAAAAGAGAGGGAATGGAAGGGACAGAGAGAGAGAGAGAGAGAATGATAGGAAGAGAGAGAGAGAGAATGGAAGGAAGAGAGAAAGAGAATGGGAGGAACAAATAGAGAGGGAGGTAGAATGGGAGGAAGGAAGAGAGAGAGAGGGAGGGAGGAAGGATGGAAGAGAGAATGGGAGGAAGGAAGAGAGAATGGGAGGAAGGAATAGAAAGGGAGAGAGAATAGGAGGAAGGAATAGAGAGGGAGAGAGAATGGAAGGAAGGAATAGAGAGGGAGAGAGAATGGGAGGATGGAATAGAGAGGGAGAGAGAATGGGAGGAAGGAAAAAAGAGAGAATGGGAGGATGACAGTGAGGGAGAGATAATGGGAGGAAGGGGGAGAGAGGGAGAAAACAGGGAGAGGTGTAAAATGTATTTATTTGCTGTTAGACATTGCTACTAAATTGTTTGTCACACTATTGATATTTGATTATTTTTTCTCTTTGCTCTTCGTTTGTTACTGCTTTTATAATTTTTGTTCATCTTCACAGTTTTATCTTTATTCTTATTTGTTTGTTCCTCATTTTGCCACTCTCTCCCAATGTTTGATTCTTCTTTTCTGTTTGTTCTTCCTTAATTATAATATTTTTTTGACATTTTTCAAAATTTCCCGCAGTAGAACTGCAGACTCTCTACTAGTTATTGTAAAATTTACACTCCAGATTAAATATATAGTATAATTATGGATACATTAAATATTAGAGTGGCTCATAAGTCCCAATTCGCTATACATAGCAAAAATTAAAAATCATATTATCTTACCTGAGTTGAGAAAAGACTGTGAGCACCAAAGCATACTTGAGGAGTATTAAAAACAATGTTTTTGTAGAAGAAATACTGAATAAGGGTGGCAAGACGCACATAATACCAATGGCCATGCACAAGCAATGCTTTCCGCAAAAAATGGAATCTAGCCAGAGCAAAATCTGAACTACGGGCTGCTTGTCGTCCTTCTTTACCCATTATACCTTAAAGAGAAATATTTATGTTAGTTGTTGGTTAATTTATATGAGTAAAACTTATCAGTTTCATCTTTAGACTTTTTATTCATTAAGAGGTATGCACACATTACAGTAGTGGTATGCAACTTTTTTACACGGCAGGCCAGATTTGTAAATGTGAATAGTTAGGTGGGCCACAGAAGTCATGGGCTGGATGAGGGTTTACATTGGAACTTACTCAACTCAAGAGATCATATCTGATTTTAAAAAAAAAAGTCTTAACAATTTTGTAACCTTAAAACTAGGTTTTATGTCAAAAATTGTAATTGAAGTATACAAAATTATCTGTATTAAATATCACAGACCTCATCTTTAGCAAAACTTTGTGAGCTGCATAAATGCTCTTGTGGGCTGCGGGTTGCATACCAATGCATTGCCATATTATAAATCCTTGAGTGAAATAAATAATGGGCATTCTTGAAATACTAATTTTGATTGGTTTTTAAATTCCAAAACAACTTATTTTCCTCCCCAAGACATGCCATTATTTAATACCTACTGTTATGTATGAGGAATGTGATCTTAAGATATGGAGTAGTGTTCTTCCTCCTTTAATTCGTAATTAAATTCTAGCTGAAGTTAGTTTTAGACTGTGGTCGCGGCCCAAAATTGGGTAACCAAGTCATTTTGTGTGGATTGTCAAAGGCTTCCATGGCTGTCTATTTCCAAATATATCATTTCTCCAAAAAACCTGGTCAATGTTAATGTCTTAACTTAATTCGCTTGTTTAGTTTCTCTTTATTTTATCACTAGTGGAGGACATGTGTCACTGGGACTGGAATTTGGATCGCAGCCAAAAAAGGTTAAGAATCACTGCTTTAATCATTGACTCACCAATTCCTACATGTGCCTCTTGTATCATTGACACATCATTTGCTCCATCTCCAATAGCAGCTGTAATTGGCTTCTGATGTAGGTTCTTTATTAGATGGACGACCTTTAATTAAGAATTTGTTATAACATTGAATCATTTTACATTTTAATTATCAAGAGTCTTAGCAGATGATAAAATTATACCGTTATCATCAGGTAGCAAATTCTATAACATATTTCCTAGAAATAAATTTCAAATAGTTTGGTTTTATTGTACATATATTTGTGAATAATATTACATTCCTTTATTTTTATTTTTTTAAACTGTAACCTCCCTTAAGTTATCAAGTATATAATGTGGTTTTTGTATTTATTTAAAACATTGATTCCTAAATTCTCATGAATAATTATTTGCATCATAATAAAATTCCCATCTTCATACTAACCTTGCATTTTTGTAGGGGAGACATTCGGCAACAAACAACTGCATTGCATGAGGAAGATATGGCTAAAAATAGATCGACAGCAACTTTTGGATCAACTCCATTTCCGTCATAAAAAATTTGATGTAAACTCACTCCATCAATAACCAACCCATATTGTTTCTCCCTATCTGACTCGATGCGTTCACTGTTTAAGGAAAATGCCATTAAAATGTTACAAGTCAAATAATTGTAAAAACAGTATTTTTACCAATATATGCATCATCTTCATAATACATGCAGCATATAGAGTGGAATAACTTCTATAATCTGACATAACATTTCAATCCAATCAGATTAATTTTGATTTCACATTTGGATCATTGAAAAATGTTTCCACTAATTTATTTCATTAATAATATCTTTTATGGCTAACACCAAGAAGAAGAAAACAAATATTGCTAATGTATCTCTTTTTTCGTTTAAGTACCAATTGATTAGTTTTTATGGCTTTGTAATAAAAACTATAAGATTAATTTTGCTGAAAACTCCAGGAATGAAATAGTAATTATAATTGAAAATTAAGTACCAAATTTTGGAGCTAACCTGAGATTTTTAAGGACCTGAAAACAGGATTCATATTTTGTGTGCCCAGTAAGGAATAGTTGTTCTGTGCCAATTTTAAAATGGCCACAAGAGAAGGACACATTTACTGCTGTCTCCAACTTGTCACCCGTGAGAATCCATACCTATAATATGCAGACATGAAGAAGTCAGTTTTTATTGTATTTAAGCTTTAATTTAGTTTATTTCTAAAGATATTTTATTTATATAAATCATTTATATACAATCTGCTTATTTTTTATTGCAATATGCCATTTTTTTATTACTCCATCCAGATATTAGTAAAAATCCATAACTTGGAGTAATTATCTATCTCCTGTCTATATTCAAAATTTGAAAAGTAGAAACTAAAATAATGTTAATGGCTCACTTGATAAAAATTATTATTGACAAAAAAATTCCTCGGGTCACAGTGATAAAAAAATGTTGTTTTTAATGTCATTATAATTCAGAGAATTATTATTTATTTATTTAATTATCCTAATACAGCGAGGTTGTGGCCATATGATTCTTTCACCTAAACGTTTTAATACAATATAATTAATTGAATTTATATGTACATAATGCAGTGAAAATCAAAACAGTGAAATGAAAATTACTTGAAGATATACATAAATAAGAATAAAATTAAGAAAAGTACAGCACAAATATACACAAAAGTAAAATTATATCAAATCATCATAAAGGAAAGATTGTCCAGTCTGCTGATGGATATAGTGACTGTGCTGGTATTTAAATGAAGAAGAGAAGCATGTACATACCCAGAAATTTACTTTGAGAGGGTGGGGTTTGAGGCTGAAAACCAATTTCCAGCAATTGATTAAATAAAAGTCCTATTTAAATAATATAACTTTTATAACAATTCTCATAACTCAACGCAGCAAGTGGCAACGTAGCAAATTTGTAGCGTGGTTATCGCAGATTCCACAAATGTCTGTACACCAGGGGGGTGGGGGTCCTGACCCCCCCCCCGGGCGCATCCTTGGAGAGGTGAAATACAGAGGAAATTTTACATTTTTATGAGGACCTAATGCTAGCTAAGTATTTAGCGCAATATTTCTTAAACTGGTTAACATCATTGACAGAGTAAAAGTGTAAGGAGAGAGAGTTCTGAAAATTTCAGGCAGTAACGGTAAAGGATTTATTATAGAAATTGCTATGATGAACAGGAATAAGTAGTTTAGATGAATCTCGGGTATTCAAGGAGTGCCCAGAATTAAGGGATTTGAAGTTGTGGGTTAGGTATATAGACGAGGAAGAGGTGAGGATACTTCTTAGCTGTGTTAGGATATGCATCTTTCTACATTCTTCCAAGAACAGCCAGCCCAATTCTTTGAATGAGTTTGTTATATGGTAACTTTTGCTCATACAGGTAACTCTCATTCAACAAATGTTCACTTTAACGAATTAATTGAATTTTATAGCTTGACTTTTCACCGAAAATTCTGTTCACTTTAACGAACTAAATGACATGTATCCAACTCAGATTGAAGCAACTCAGATGTTTACGAAAGCTTTTGGGATCACAAAGACCCTCTTGTTTACTCATTGATTCTTCTTGTGTCCACTTTATCACACATGTGATTACGAGTTGTTTGTTACCGAGTTGTTTGTTTGAAACTATATTAACAAATATACACTTGGAATTGAAGGGCCTCTTGTGTACCAATGAGGAAGTGCACTACACAGTGTTTCCCACAGCCATCAACAGCCATTCAATGCTTCAGTCTGTGACTTGGATTGACTACATTTGGTCACATTTGTTGTCTTGCGGTTCATACATAATCGTTACTCACGATTTTTCAAGCCATTGCCATGGCCACATTTATCGTACTTGCTCTCACTGTGAATATTTTATAAACATTCTTCTTATTTTTACCCTTCAATCAAGAATGAGTTTAAACGCAAAAATCTCAATTGTTCAACGAATTTCCGTTTTACGGATGCTTTTCAGGAACACATGTCGTTCATTGAACGAGAGTTGCCTGTATTATAAATGTATCTAACACATGAGATACAGATCCTCTGGAGCTTTTGTGGCAAGTCTTGTTTTAGATCTAGAAAAACAGAATCACAATAGTCGAAATGAGGAATTACAAGAGAATTTGTAAGTAGAATTTTTAGTTTTACTGGAAATATGTTTTTAAGTAGCCTCAAGTGAATAGTTGATTTTTCGGCAAGTTTCATTTACATGATTAGACCAGCAGATTGTATCATTCATAATACATCATTATCATTTTATCTTGAAGAAAAGTCAGGCTGAACAATCAAAGAATTAAAAGCTTTATATCATTATAACAAACAAGTGTAAATTTAGCTACTGGGAAATTAGACAAAATTTGTGCCATTAAATGATGAAAAAATTACTATTGCCTATATTTTATAAAGAACGTTTCCCAACAAAATCCTCGCCATGTGAAATTTTGTTTAAATAAAAAAGCTTAATGAAACAAAAATGTAGTCAACAGATAAGTGATATCTCTGAAGCTGTCAATTACATTTTCTTTGGGTGATGTTATTCAGGGCCAGAGAATAAATCTATGTGCTATTTTTACCATAATTCCCTTTAAATACCACATTCTCTAGATCCATGGCACTGATATGTTGGCATCTCACATATCAACATCCAAAAGGATGTTACAATTAAAATTATTTTGGAAAAAACTTCATGACAAAAAATGGTAGTACAGAGTAAATTTTGAAATTTTGTCCCATTAAACATAACTTTCAATAAAATTTAGTTTAGTAATTCTGTAATTCTTACCCACTGCTATTATTAAAGAACTCACAACTTGATAGGATTGCCAATTTACAGGATAAAAAAATACTTAGGGCAATGAGCAAGTGTTGTTTAACATTAATACATGAAATTGACAGTATGGAATCCTGTTTTTTAAACAGAGTTTAAAAAATGAAATTATTAATTAAAATCACTTACTTTAATTCCTGCGGCTCGCAAACTCTCCAATGTTTCTGGAACTTTTTCTTGCAGCTGATCACGGACAGCTGTTGCACCAAGCACAGTTAGTCCACTCTCCAGTGCTAATAAAGCATCACTATCTTTCAAACCACTGTCTCTTCTTATCATAGGAAAGGATCTTATTGAATCAGAACTTAGAGAACTTAACAAAGAATTTTGCCTACTCAGCAGTCTTCTCAAAATACTTCCACTAACTGAACTGTCACTCATGTGACCTGGTCTATAACCGTCTACCATGGTATCATGTTTAGCACCATAGAAATTTCTGTAATCGGAGCTAGACTTACTCCTTAAATGATGCATCACCTCTCTTTTACGGGTATTCGTATTGCATTTTATTGCACTGTCTAAACTTGCCTTCCTCTCCTGTAAGCTCTTGTCAGCCTCAACCAAGTTGCTTGCAATCATGCATACACAGTTTGTCTTCACATCTTTCTCAGATACCTTGTCTCCTTCACATTCACATCCACTTTTTGTCAATTCACTCATAGCAAAACCACTCAATTTTCCACAAACATCCGCATGAAAACCATTTTTACTTGGACATTCCACTTGTGCTGAGCTATTTTCCAACTGGGTCAGTGAATTTTTGGGGAATCCGTGAGAATTGGGGAAATGAAAGTTGTTACCACTGACATTTACAGCTCCTCTGGGAGAATAGTCTAAGGAAATTCCATTATCACCCACGAATGAGGGATTTATCATAAAATGAACATCATGATTGTTTTTATTGACTGTTGGAAACTCTTCAGGATTTCTTTTAAGACTTGAAGTTCTTGCAGTGGCAGCTTCTATTACTCCATCAGCTGAATAATTTCTTTTGTGGCCTTGATGTGTGCCATTTGTTGTAGGCAACCCCCTGATTGAACCTACAACAGACACTCTCTTTGACACAGCCACTGCTTGATGCAAGCGATCAGCTTGAATGGCTGCTGACAATGTGGAAAATTCTTTCTTTGTAAGATAACGATGTCCAACCATTAATGTTCGCAATCCTCTCTGGAAAATGTGCATTAAGTAGCAGTGAGAAAATAAAGGAAGATATTATCTCAATAACACAATAAAAATAATAAATTTTAAATATTTGTATTACTTAACATTTAAATCATTTAATGTTTATAACAATATTTTAGCATAGAGTAGCATAGTATTTTTAAATAAATTTGAAAACTGTACAATACAAAATAAAATGGTATAAATCTAAATTTTACTGTTACAAATCTTTTTTATTTTGAATCATTTTAATTTCACAAGAATTAACTAAGTAAAATTAAATCATTAATGAATAAAAGCAACATACCATAATTTAAAATATTACTTGGAATTTAATTGAGTGAAATAATAGTTTATGAATTTAACTGAATTTCCTTTCATATATCATTTAAATGATGATCAATTCTCTACACGGGACTTTAAAAATTAGGCTAAAGAAAGAGTTGTTTAAATATTATACTTTATTACATTTCAATGAAAACTAAATGAAACAGTGAAATTTTATGCAAATACAGGCAGCATCTGGTTAATGTACAGGCTACTTCCTTGAAAATGCTTAAGTGGATGCATGTTAAGTGCATGGAAATAAACCATATAAAGATGTTATAATTAGAGATGTGTTCCAGTACAAGTCAATGAATTTTTACACCCAAAATTTAGCTGTAATATTGTACCATTGCATTTATCATGTACCAAACATTTAAAAGTAAATTAAATAAAAGCATAGAAACGTCGTAAATATGAATAAACACTCATTTAAAAAATAATTTCTTAAGTGTAACCATATTTTCCATTTGCTTGCAATAGTTGATGAGGTGTTATATGGGAAAAGAAAATTATTGGCAGGAGAAAGGGAGACTGTTATCAGAGGATTTTGAAGGGTTAATCTGGATTTTCAGGAGGACATGAGAGTTGATTTTGGTGGTGATTTGGGAGTTGTTGGATAATGTACTACCTATTTTGATTAAAAATCTCACTTAAATTGCTTAAAATATAAGAGCATAAGCAAAATCCAAGAAGTCAAGATGTGGGTCATACATCATGCAGCAACAGCGTACATGCCTGAGTACAATGTACATATTAGCACATATGGTAGCATTATACAATTATGTATCAGCAAATGTACATTAACTAGATATACATTGTGGTCAAAAAATATCTTGTTGAATGCTTCATTTGTGTATAAACTCACTTTTGCAAAATCATCAATGTGCTCAATTGTATCTCCTTTAGGCCCTCTGACTGAAAGCTTTTCCAAAACTGTTTCAGCTCCTTTGCAGTATACAATTACAGGATAATTTTCATAATTCATTGGTCTTTCATCATGGAAAATCTCCTCCACAGCAATAGACATTCTAGCACGTTCTGAAAGACAAATTAACTTGAATATAATTAAAAAGCAACATGCTTGATTTTTCAACCTGAAATTTAGCAACTTAAAATTTGATGTAAAAAAATAACAGAACTACATACAGTATAAGAAAAAGTTTGTAAGAATAAGGATATTTGTTTTAAAATGTTTAATAATAAAATTTTAAATTTTTGTCAAAGTAAAAAGTCAATTTAAATAATTGATAAAAAATATTATGCCCTTAAAATCTGTAACATTTGTAAATACAATATCATTAATTTATTTAACATACACTATTAATTGATAATTCTAATTACTGTATTTCCATGAATATAATCCACACTTTTTTGCCCAAAATGACCTTCACTAAAATACACTCCACATTATATTCGCACACATTATCTGAATATTTTTCTTGAAGTTGATCTTTGAAAATTGGTGTGTGCATTACATTCAGATGCGCATTACATTTGGGCAAATACGGTATATATAAAATAGATTTAAAATAACAAAGCTGGATTGAGGGAATTTTTTCAAAATACATTTTTCAAGCTTCAAAAGAATGAGTGTAAACATTTTATTGTTATTTTAATTTTTACGTAAAACATATGAGAAACCAGCCAATTCATCTAATCATCTTTTTACTAATTAAAGAGAAAATTCGTGTGTTTAAACATCAAGATGTTTTCTGGGCATCTTCCAACAGCAACAAAATGTGTAATTAGTAAAAATACTTTCAAAACAAAATATCTCATGCTCCCCTTCAGAAAAGACAATTTTCAAATCTTCATATAATGTTTGGAACCAAATTAATTAAATGAAAAAAATAGCCTACCTGAAGAGAACTCAAGAACATCATGGCGTAGAAACATGCGTACTTTGTTCTTCACTTTGACATAAAGAATATCATCTTTTTCTCCCAAATAGGCAACCCCACACCTGAAAAGTAGATACAAGGTCTAAACAGATATTCCTAAGTTAGATATTATGAGGTACTACCAGAAAGTAAGTTTAACGGCATATTTCTGAAGGTGATATATTGGAACTCTGACACACTAATTATAATAATACTAGCCAATATCCCATCAAAGTTGATGGGTAAACAAAAAGAAAATAGGTTTGATCATAGTTTGGTGATATTTTTTATTATAGTCTCTCCTTTCATCCAACTGCTGTTGAGTCTTTTATGTTCTTCAGGCGTCTCCAAAATATTATCATTCATTTTACCATCATGTTACTCTTTAACTGATAACTAATACTTAACTTAAAATCTCGTACTTATACTTCGAAATAATTTATTCATATCTTTCAAACGTAGCCAGAAATTTAGTTCCGGGGTTGCACCATACTATTATTTTTAATAATAAAAATATATAAATTAATACTATCACAAAAAATTTATTGAATTTTAAAGAACTATTAATTAATATTGATACTACGGTTGCATTTTAATTATTATTACTGCATTGGTTAATGCACTGAAAATTTCATATTATCTGGAGCAGTTGGGGGGTGCATATGCACCCTTGCACTCCCCCTGGCTATGCGACTGCTTTCAAATATGAAAATTTTATTCAAAATTCTAATATAATGGACATATAACATAAACTGTAATGCTTAGTCATAGAAAACCATTGAAAATTATTTAAGATATTTCTGCATACACTTGTTTTGTATTTTTTAAAATTTTAATTCATAAGTATGGATTAAAAATTCAACAACAGGATAAGAAAAAAATAAAACAAAATTAAGTATAAAATTTAATAACAAAAATAGAGATTTAAAATTTTTTATACATAAAATTCATGGTGAAAAAACGGCTGTCATTTTTCAATTTTCCTTGTCATTGTGATTTTATATTAAATAAACTCAAATTATTTCCGTTTCTGGTTTATGAAAGTGCAACATTTGGCCATGAGCAAAAACTGGCTCATCCAGAAAAAGGCCTATGTGAGAAAAAATTTGCCCTCTAGCCTTAATTATTGTAATACAAAAAGCTGGAATGATGGGAAATTTATGTTCTTTTACCCCTTCTCGCTCCCTCCTTATTTCCATGCATCTCTCTCCCTCTCTCTGGATGACACGTTAAATACTTGATGGCTCATAACACTCAGTACATGTGTATATATTACTCTTATGAGAATTGAGACAATAATGGGGTCTCGAATTTTGACAATGGCTTGGTTGTCAAAGCAAATCCTCATAAAATCTAAAAAGTATGCCAAAAGAAGTCAAATTCGAGTGTCTGCAGACTGAGGGAGACAATTGGCAATAAGAATAAGAAACTTGGTTCATTTTCCTTTAAAACAGTCCCAGTTTGAAAATTGAGGGTCAATTTTTATAACGTTTGCGAGCAA
The DNA here is from genome assembly GCA_028673005.1 of Tanypteryx hageni. Lineage (NCBI taxonomy): Eukaryota > Metazoa > Arthropoda > Insecta > Odonata > Petaluridae > Tanypteryx > Tanypteryx hageni. The sequence goes on along the minus strand of CM054118.1, from coordinate 52,509,708 downwards.
AAGAATGAAAGCTTGCACGTCGCTAAATTGATTTTTACGTTTTATCTTATGGGAAATGGAAACATATCTACTGGAGTCGAACCCGAGACTTTTTTGGGGATTTCTTTTCGTATATGGCTTTTACTATAAGAATCAAACATTCCTACAAAATTTCCGTCTTCTACCTACTCGGAAAGTTTGTTGAAAATAGAATTACAGTCAGTCATAAATAGTTATTGATTCTTCCGCTCTTTTTTAAGGGTGGCGCCACAGTTGAGCATGAGTGGATTTCTTAGCTCATTATTTATACTGATTTTTAGGACACCTGCTTTATATTTCTTCATAGTCACCGTCTGGATTAAGACACTTATCCCACCCTGGGGAGGACCTTTTTTATTGTCTCTGCATAGAAATCATTTCCTGTTCTTATGAACATCACAAGACTGCTGATTCCACATCCTCATCAGTTTGAAATCAGCGGCCTCCTAGATGAGTCTTTAGTGGTGGAAGTAGGTGATAATCCCTTGGTACCAGTTTTCTGCTACTTCATGACAATGCATGACCACTGCCCTTCAAACACCACAATTTATGCAGTAGTTCAAGCAGGAAATCTTAGAAAATCCTGCTCACAGTCCAGACCTTGCACTAAGCAGTTATCACCTCTTTCTAGCACTGAAGAATCATCTGAATTCAATGCAAAGGGAATGCAAAAGGTAATTCTACAGTGAGATGAGTGTCTTAGTACAAAGTTAAAGTAAGTATCCTATTATGATTTTCATTTGTATCAGAATTCCAATGCATCACTTTCAGAAATGCACTTTGTAAACTAACTTTCTAATTGCCCTTGTAATTGGCCATCTCAAATACATGATACTTAAATCAGGTCAACAAATGCTTGCCTTAAGTCTTACCTACGAATTGCTTCCAAAAGGGCCTTTTCATCTGGACTAGAAGCCTGGTAATTAAGTTTCATGGGATCTCTTAAAGTCATGTCCTCATCATCCTCTTCCTCTACTGTCTCTAGACTCTCCAGACTTGGACCATCAGAATTCAATATTTTATTACGGGTTTGGATGGGATTCCCTGGAGGACCTGGTAGTTTCCATTTTTCCACTTGGGCAGTGTGGCATAATGCAAGTGCAATGAAGAACTCCTCTATATCTGGCTAAGAAATGAAAAATTACTCCAGTGAATAAATGTACTCCAATATATCTAAATTTACAAAATGACATGCTCAATGAGAAGAATTTTAGCATGAATTAATTTGTAATTTTATATTACTGGTTAATCAGCCTCTTGGATTATTATAGCCACAACTCCTTCTATACCATACACACACAGAAGAGAGGAGGGTGCCTACTCTTTATGAAGAGCACCAAGGGGGCCAAGTGCTTACTGTCCCAACTTAGGACAAAGCGCTAACTTGCATATTCTCCTTAAACAATAAAAGTAGGGAATGAGATTATTCCAGGTTGAAAAATCTGCTGGATTTCTGCCTAGGACTGCTGTGTGAAAGGCCATCACTCTAGCCACTCCACTTCCGCCACCCCAGCATTAATTAAGGTGAGAGGTAATTGGCAGTATATTGGCCCTCATCAATGGTTAAACAGGATCTCTTGGACCCCAAAGTTTAAATTCTAGCTCCTGACACCCAAACTAAAGTACATATTTTCATCAAGGCCTATTTGACAAACAGTTAACCCTTAACTATGTGTGTTCCAGCACTCTTGTGCATCACTGTACCTAAAATATGCATAAAATGTTGCAATAGGGATGAAGCATTTTTTGATGACCAATTACCCTATCACTGACATGTTAGCTGACTATGAGGCAGATTTATTGCTCTGGTGTTTGTTGATGAGCCATTTGATTTGTTGCATTCATGATTTGTAGCACTTAGGATGCCACACGAACAGTTATGTAAGTAAATCTATACTTCCTTTGCATGCCCTAGCAGCTGTAATTTTGAAACATGTTGGTTCAGAGGAAGTAGAACTTGAAGATGAAGTAGAGAGGTAAATTGAGGTAAATAGGGCGTGAAGGTGATGAAGGTCTAGGAAAGAAGCTGCTTTCTATGTGGAAATGCTAAAAATACTATTGTAATAGTTGTTCAAACTTTACATGTAAGAAACACAAGGTGTTAATAACATACACTTGTGAAAAATGTCACTCAAACACAGACTGTGACAGTTCGTAACAAGGATTTATGTAAAATGTTTACGAATTTTATTTTTTAATATGTATATGTAATGTAGTAACTACTCTTCATATGTTTAAAATAATTCATAATATGTAAAATGTGCTATTCATTATGCTTATTTTATCAAAATATACATACTAATTACCAGTGGCGGCTCGTGTATAGGCACTGCGGAACTGCAGCACCCCCTATTTCCACTTGATATTATCGATAACATTTAATGCATGAGTTCTTTCTTTATCTATCTAGAGACAGATAAAGAAAGAATTAAAGAAAAAAGGACTCATTATATTAAATGTTATCGATAATATCAAGTGGAAATAGGGGGTGCTGCAGTTCCGCAGTGCCTATACACGAGCCGCCACTGCGTAATTACCCTATTTCTCGGCATATAAGACACACTGGGATATAAGAGACACCCCCATTATTTAGAAGATTTTTCAGGAAGAAAATATTTTGGTTCACCAAGGAAGGGCCACGTCATGTATCATTTCCAGATGTGATTATGTCCATATCCGGCAACATTTACAGAGAATATTACAGCATGACAACAGTTAAATATAACGTTTTAGATAAACTTCATTCATAAAATAAACAGGGATGATATAAAATATATATACTTGCTTCGAGACTTGTATAGCTAAATGTGCCCTGTGTTAACTCGGCAGTCATATTAATTAAAGCTGTCGGAATGCGCTACACACGTTGCACATATAGATACCCGAGATAGGGTGTCCGTTATTGCCAAAAGTCCGTTAAATCCGAAAGTTCATCATATGACGAAGCTAAATGCACCTAAATGGCCGCATCTTATAATGTCAAATACAGTACATTAGGAACACTGTTAAACAAGAATAATATGTTTACCTAATGCGGTAAAACTGTTAATTCGAATTCGAAGAGCATGTATAATTACGACTTTGAAATTTCTGTGCACATGCCATCCACGGTCTCCCACTCTCGCCGCTTCACTTCCGACCGATCTAGTTTTTTCTATTTACGTAAATATTCTATAAACATCACGTTTTTTTATCAACCTAAAAGCGCTAAACACTAATAGATTGGAACAGTTGGCAGTCTGAAGATTTAGAACATAAACATCACCGCGGCAAGTACAAACTCCTGCTGGAAATCCTGTGGTACTGAGAATCGAACCAATGTATCCCTAAGTGCAGCATAACAAATTAATTCATATTCTACTGTCTCACTCTGCCTCCTTTTAATTTCATCACTCTGGGCTCGACACCCTCGCCAAACAAGCTTTGCCCGAGAAGTTTCGTCGACAGTCCGGGCGGGAAGTTCAACAGTGGCGAAAATGTTATGGCGACAACTGATAAGTATAGAAAACAATCAGACAAGAACCAAATGTCAGGCAGTAATGCTCTTTGCGAACGGACTGCCCTTGGCATCGACGGACAGTGAGTGGTCTGAAATCGCGGACAAAGTAACGATAGGTCTCAGTGATCGGACGGCCATCGGCCATGCAGTGGCGTATCCAGAAAATTTTCATGGGGGGGTTATTCCCATGCAATTACGTATGGGAATGATCTCACAATCGTTGCTAATAGCTAAATTCAAGCTACGGGAGGCACAGTGTACATACAGCGTTATATTTCTCTAATGTGTGATTTGACACCATTCTGCATTTGCACTCATAGATGCCGCGCCATCGTACCCGTCCTCACATTTTATTGATATCAATCCCAAATAAACGTAAATTGTCAATTATTGCCGTAGCAATACATTTTTCAGTAGCATCTACTAACGGAACAAATTGTAAGAAAACTACATTTACAAGGAGCTTATCTACTTACATGAAATGAACACACAAAGATAATTGTTCCACATCACTAAAATTTAACTAACCTTTATATCTACTAGAGAAGATTTTCTTGGCACGCTTTCTCCTATAGGCGCATGTCTTTTGCCCTGCTGTGTGGCACGAAGTAGCACTGTCTCCCTGCTCCTGTGTTACTTCAATTGTCGTTTCATTTTATTGAATATAAAACCACTATTTTTTCATCAAGTAGAACAAAAAATAACGATTCTATGTTTAGCGATTTAATTTAAGAAAAATACTTAGATAAATGATGCACGGTGCGAAGTCAGTAACTTGTAAAGCATGATTGCGGAACTCAGCAAACATTGTCATCTGCTGCTTTAACTTGGAATAAAAGTTTTCAGAAATGCCATTCAAAAATTAACAAATTTCACATTCGCAGAAATATGTCTTATATGTAAAATTACAAACCTTTAAGGCTATGAATGTTGATGTTGAGTCAGAAATAAAAAAAAAGAGGAGATCCTTCTTCGACCGCTAGCAATGAATGTCTGACGAAAAGTGACTGGCAATTATATGGAGTGAGAGTATATGCAGCATCAGAACATTCGAGATGTACGGTTTCCTTCGAAGATCTCTGTATTTGATGTTTAGTTTTTGCGCTTTGATTTACTAGCCAGGCAGCAGATGCTTAATGAACTCACATCTTTCGCTTAGGTTGAGTGGATAGGTGGTGTTTCGCCATGAACTGTGTTTAAGGAGTGGCTTTATTAAATTCTTCATCTATCTCGGCTCATCCTCACAGCACAAAACTTCCTAGTACAGAAAGATATTATCTTGTATAACTGTCTTTGTAGTGATTCAGGTGTGTTTTCATTAAATCTGTACTGAGTTTTTGAAATAGACCTTTCAAGAATAGCTGCCATACAGATTTTTTGCCAGTGTTCCCTTGAAAAATTAACAAGGAATTTATACCACTAATGTTCTTACAGGATATTGGTTCAGTTTGTATTCTACTGAGTAAAATTGCTTATATTCATTATCATCCTCTTCAGCTTATAAGTCACCCTCAATTCCATGTAGCTTTTCTTCAGCCACTTCCAAGCCTTGTAGCAACTAAGGAATTCTTTTCCTCTCACATGTGTCCAGATTTATAAAACAGTAAATAAAATTATATTTCTGTAAAAAAAATAATTTTCTGGTCCAAAAAAACAAAAACCTAACAGTTATCAATAAATGTGGTTTGGCGGGATAAAACAATTTTTACTAAAAAGTATAGTAACAAACAGAACACACCAATGAAAAACGTGGACAATGTTATTTATTGTTCATGCATCATATGATGTACGTCACACTTTCTGCTCCAAGTGTTGGAAAGGTGAGTAATTTCCTTGGCAAATAGAAGGGATGACTTTCGGGAGCAAGTGGAGAAGGATAGTAGTTGTGTAATAAAGCACAATAGTTGCAAATGAACATTTATGATGAGGGGTTCAATGGAGCCACACAACCATTTCTGGGTCAAGAGAATGTATCATGAAGCAAAAACATTTTATTCAGCTATTATACTATTGCTTATATTTGTTTGATATGGTGAACTCACAGTAAGGTTGGTTATTTCAACTCCATTTTCTTCTCTTCCATCTGGCAAAAGTTTTTTCAGTTGTCCTTTATTTTCAATAAACACCATTCCATTTATCGAACACCTTTGGAATTCCATTAAGTTTTCTGTCAAAGTTCCTGTCTTGTCAGTAAAAAGGTATTGGACCTGTTCCAAAGTGAAAAAAAATTTCATAGTAATGAACATAAAAAAAATAAGTGAGCAAATTTCTGCAGTTTTAAAATAGTTGAAATAACAATTATGTATTTTATGGTTAATTAATAGTTACATTAACTAATATTTTTTAAACATTTCTCTCACCAAATTAAACTAGAAATAGATGAGAATTTCTTCTCAACAAAATGTTCTGTTTACATTACTTTAACTTTTATTAAATAAATAATTTTATTAAATAAATTGTTTTTCATGAATATTTACCTGACCAAGTTCTTCATTTAGATCAGAAGTGTTGCAGACAGCAGCTTGTTTTGTCTTCTCACAATACATATCAGAATCCCACATGAAGAAAAAGGTCCCTAAAAATTTTTGTAATTCTGTAAGATGATAGAAAAAATTAATTATTCATGATATTAATATCTTTTAATGCACATACATTATTAATTAAACAGGAATGGCAAATACAAATCATTTAGAAATTTACAGTATAAAAACATAAAGGTGATTACTTAATGGATATAAACTATGAACATGATAGTTGCATTAATTTAATTTTTTAAGGCTTTTGATTAATTTAAAAGAAATAATTTCATGCTGTTTCATAATCAACGAATCCTACCGCATAAAAGTTACTGATAATTAAAATAAAGAAATCACAAAAATTTAAAAGCAAGCAGGTATTTATTTTTTATATTTCAGATATTTCATAATATAATTTCAAGATTAGACGAGAAAGATTACATAAAAGAAACAAGTCTATGGTATCTTATAAAAATAATCTGTATGTAGACAGTAGACAGTAAAATAGGCATTGTATTTTACAATGGTATCTTTGAATACAAATTATATAATATAGGTATATGATTTATTAAATCAATTAAAAATGTTTGGCATACCATAATGTTTTGGAGAATGACCATTGTAGAGCAATTTTTAAGTGTACACAGTACACATATATTCTAACAAAGTCCTCTTGGGAAGGCTCCACTTTGTGGAAAGATTCCAATTAAATGAAAAAGAAACTTGTAAATTTCCACTAACAATTTTAATACACGACCAGTTTTGCCTGTTACACCTGATGATGCTGTAACAGGCAAAACCGGTCATGTTTAGTGGAAATTTACAAGTTCTTTTTCATTTCAATTACACATTCTGATAATTGTCTTCCAGGATTTTATGCTGCAGTTGTTTGCATATTGCAACAATATTTTACCAGTATTGACATTTAGCTTCCTCAAGCTACAGCATGGCATAAATGCAGTTTAAATTTCTGGGAAACCAACCTTAAGACCCATTGCTTATTTAATTATATTTTATTATGGGAAGCAAAACTCACCTATTGTCACATACAAAGAGATAGGTATGAGGTAGTTATATAGAATTATGAAGGAAAATACATCTTGAACAACAGCTTCTGTAGTTATCTTTCTTTTTGGTTCTCTAAAAACAGTATGAACTGAAAATAAAAAAATAGAAAGTAGGTGTGTAAAAATAGGTTTGCTTAAAACCAGGTGGTAGTCCTATATTACTGATCCCACATACTCTAGATTTACTTTTAGATGAAGGAAATATTGCTCATAAAACTTGCTACAAAAGTGAATTAAAACAAACAGCTTAGTTGAAGAATTTTAAATTTAAATTAAATTATCCCATTTTGATAACAAATACGGAAAGAGCTGATGAAGCAGATAGTAAATGGCAGTTTTTCAAAATAAAATTTAGACAGATAGATAAACTGAGAAAACGTGTGTGGGACAGAGTACTGAATTGATTGGTGAAAAAATAAAAAAATCAATCATCTGCTTTCATTTAGCGCATCAGACAGACAGATGGACAAACCAAATGCCCAAAGAGATTTTAAAAAAACACCAATAATCTTTCACTCCTGCTCATCCTACAGGACAAAATATACTCATTATTTTTAATGTCTGCAATCAACTGAAGACAAATAGAGGTCATGAGATCTATTTAGCAATAATGAAATGTGGATTTCACATACTCTTTAAATAAAAATATAGATTTGGACTAAACATACCAGATGTGTAGCTCTCCTCTGTGACTAACTTCAAAGCAATAGATACCATAACTTCAATCATCATTATCACAAGAAAAAAGAATAAAAACCCGTTGATTGCCCTGAAAACAAAACAAGTACATCTTTATTATAGGTTACATTTTACAATAATCAAGGAAAATGTGAAGTTATTTTTTGAAAAAAATATTAGAAATTCACTACTGTAATGCATTCATCTCAAGCATCACTTTTATATGATTTATAAACATTATACAGGTATCCCTCGAAATATGCTTTATCAGTAATACGTCATGATAAAATTAAAGACACAAAATTTGAGATATGAGGTCTTCTCTTGCTAATACAACAATCTACACATTTCATTGTTGTGACTCATTGTTTCTCTCGATGATATGACTCACATTAATGTTCTCAGCAATAAAGATTAGTTCCTCAAGGGCATTTAAATTCGTAAGCATGTCTTTTTTGGCCATGTCAATTTCTGATCACATAACTGAGGGCTGAACTAAAGGACAGACCCAAAGAAGAAAAAAATAGCTAAGATGTAAACAGACAACAAAGAACCACAAAACTTAGGCAGATGAAATGAATTCATAAACCAACTGCAGGAGAGCTAATAACTAAGAGCCTGAAATATTAGTGCTCAGCACATACTGGAGGGGCTAAAGGCTGCTCAAGCAGCCTTTCTCTTGTAGTGTTCATATTTATGGGTTTCTATTTACATTATTTGTCATTACTAGTTTTGTGTATTAAATAATAACCTTCATGCTGGAAAAGAAGGGAAACCGGGCTATTTCCCTTAAAATAAAACTCAAATTTGTGAATTGCTTTAAAAAGCACAATGTGGAATGGAAATTACAATGGCTTTGAACCATCCACCATCAACTATGCGCACAGTATTGAAGTCTACTGACAAGATAAAAGAATGTGCAAAAATTGCTTCATCTTTAAGTGCTTCTCGGATTACTCTTTTGAAACAGAATCCTAATATGGTGAAGATGGAGTAATTAGGTATTTAATATCTGGACTGATGAGCAGGTTCAAAGGAATATGGCTTTAAGCACTATTTTAATTAAGGAAAAGGCAAAATCATTGCTTCAACATATTAGCAAACTATGGCCAATTATATCAATGTTTAGATAATGACTAAGATGAAATTTTTGAGCTGGGAACACATTAATCATTATAACATAGAGTTGTATGAGAAATATCTCTCAAGATATGCTCAGTTTCTTAGGAACGCATCCCCAACATATCTCTAGGGAAACCTGTAATTCCAATAGTTTTCTGATCTTAATGCACAAACACAATGTAATTTTATGATTAATTTAATGTATGTCAAAAGTAAAAAAGTGCTGTTATTAAATACAATTTATATACTTTGTTACAACAATCTATAGATCTTGAAAACTACATATAAAAATAATATTCATTAATTATTCTTACTTCTCAACTGAGGAAAACTTATTTCTGGTAAGTTTGGAGTTGAGGGATAATTTAGTTTCCTGTCCAGTGTATACAGCACAGCCTGAAATAAAAGTATTAGTCTTAGTCTTTTAAGTGAGACTTTATGATAATTAACTACATTTAAATATCATAATCTCTTTTAAGCAATAGAGAAATGCTTTTCAATAAAAATTTCCTTACCATAAACAAAATCAGTATTTTTTAGACGAGCGCCCCTCAGAAGTAGATTATCAATTGATAAAGAAACTTTTGGTTCGCATTTGATTTTTGACTTCAAAGACGCCTTATGTGAATTCCTTCTTTCTTCTCTTGTAGTGCCTGGTTGAACTGTATCGGGACAGTTTTTCATTATTTTTTGCTCGTTAAATACTTCTAAGGTGCCGCTGAAGTTATATAAGTCAGGTGTAGGCTCCTCACATACTATTTTCACTTTTAAATTGGCTAATTGCGGTTCTATATCTGGAGACACTAAGAATCTCAATGGTCGAGGGCATTGCAGCGTCTAAGAGGAAGCAGAAAATTTAAGTTAAAATATCAATTTTCAACCACTCCTTTGAAGGAAGGAAAAAAACTTCTGGAGTGTTGACATGAAAACATTAATTTATTTCTATTATCAATTTTTTCAATAAAAACAAAATAAACAGCTCATTAATGTTTTTTAATAATTAAAATTTATGAAACTATTATTACCTAGCATATTGCCATAAATTTTCACATCTAACATCCATTAATATATAAACATATTATTCCAATTACATTTACATTTTCATTCATAAGATAACAAGTGTATTGAAGCTTTGTTTTCTTGCCTCATAGAAGTCCATGTTTAAGTCCATCAATCCTACAATAATGGTGAGTGTGAAATTGTTATGTAAGGGACATTTACAAAGGGTGTGGCTGTCTATGTCAACTTTCAAATGTTTCCCATGCATCTGACAGATATATAACCACACTTAACAACAGAATGGTTTCAGACATTTCAATAAGGGTTTTATTCTCAAAGATAAAAACCCTCAACTAATGTCACAACTATGCTTCCACAGCCATGGCTGAATTAAGGTAATGAGGGGACTAAGACTGAACTGATTGTTCAGTATCTGGATCTGCTACCATTGATCGCTGTCACTAAAGTAGGGCTAAAAATTTGAGGGCCTTATTAGCCTATGGGTTAATCCAGCCCTCCCCACAGTGCCTTTGGTTATCCACAGTAGCAGAAGTCAAGCTAAAAGGTTTCCCAAAAAATCATAATAAAAATACAATAATACGGAATTAAATTGAATAGGCCAAATTAATTTTATGGAAGACAAGGTATCATTTGCAATAACACCATTGATTTCAACTTTTGGACATTTTAGTTGGCATATTCTGGCAATTGTTACAAATTTGTGGAACAATGAAATTTGGATAAGCTTTGGGTGGCAAAAATAAGAAGTATAAGACAGAAAATCTCTGTAGTAAGAATTTTCATTGGAACTCTGGCTGCAGCACAAAAAATGCAGTTGTATCATGCACTAGAGTGCTTCAGGAAATAATCATATTGGGCTTATTTTTTCAATCTATTTTTTTATTATCAAAGATTTTTTTTCCCTTGGAAAAACGTGATATTTTTAAGTATGTGGATTGAGTAAGCTGGTTCTCACCTTTAAATTAGTCTCCCCATCCAGGTTTGCAGTGGTCACATGAGCTCGACCATCCTTACGACAACTGGCAAGCAGTATGAGATCACAGGGCAAATCTTCTCCATCCTCAACTCTGACGATATCTCCAACCATTAAATGCGAACATTCCACAGCCTGAAAATTAATTTGTTTTTACATTATACTGACATGTCAACAGAAAAGGAACGTTTGTTTATGAGATATATTTTTGTAACACATACGTATAAATTAAATGCAGTAATCCATTGCGCGACGCGAGAGTTAGGTTCTTGGAAAAGGCCGCGTTGGTCAGAACCGCGTTACAAGCATTTAATATCGCATGGATCAAATCACATGATCGAATAGGACATGAGCTTTCTCAGGTAGCGTACATATGTAAAATGCAATTCTCGCCAAATTCAGGACCGAGTACACCCGGCCCTCCCATAACACGGGGATAGCGTTCTGACAAAGGGTGAGGTGAATCCGTGCTATGTGAATCTAGCTTGACAGCGAAAGGGGTTTGCGCTCCATATCTCTTCAGGCGCCCAACAAAAACATAAAGAGGGTCGAGAGAACCGATGCAACCTATCACTGCACAGACCACGGGTGAATCCGTTCCAAATTATCTCAGTCTGCAATATCGTGAACGAGAAGAAAGAAATTTAAACACATTAGGACAGGGGTTCTTAACCTTTTTCGTCTCGCGCCCCTTTCTGATCTTCTGAAACTCCCACGCTCTCCTCATTCCCCCAGAAAATTTACTTTTGTGTTTTTAAGGGTATTTATCAAAAAGATTATTAGTAATATTAACCTATTTTGATTACATACGTTTCTCTCTGCTTACCTATGCGGATGAGCTGAGTTCGACTGTGTGTGTTTATTTAGTGAGTCCTAACGTTTCATTTTGGTTTAGATGCACAACTCACAACTGACAATCTAACATCATTTTTTGGGCAGTCGGCAAAAAGTTGTCATTGCCTAAAATAATACGTATAGTTTTTCATACATATAATAAATCCATTCGTCTGCACTATAACCTGTTATGGAGGTGACAAGTCGGCAGTGCATTTGAATACATCAGTATCATCTAAATAGTTATGAAAGAAATGAAAAAATATAAAAGCGGGTAAACTGGATAGCATTAGAAATTTGGTAGAAATTTGAGGAAAAACTGATTTTGGTCCAAAATCCTCAAACGCCCTCCTAGGGGGGCGCACCCCACAGGCTAGGCAGTGTTTATCGCGCGAAAGGAGTGTTTTTCTCGGTTAAATAAGCTTATAAACAAACGGGTCCTCCAGCAAGTCTCTTCCTCGTTCAGCTGTCTGGAATCCAACATCCGACCATCCGCGTTAATGCGAACCATAATCCGCGTTGTACGACTTTTTGGTATTAAAAACAAACCGTGTTGTAGCGGTGTGTTATAAGAGCCCGTGATGATTAAAATTTATAAGTGTTGAGTAGATAATTGTCACAATTGTTTAAGCGTGTACAAACGACTCCGCGTCGGAAAGCGGTTTGGTGTAGTGGGTTTAAAAAAATTCATTCTGTAACACAGTCAAGAACTGATTTATTTGTTAATTTATTGGTAAAAATTTAATGAAATTTAAGTTGTTGATTATCTTAAAGTCAACTGGAGCTCGGAAAATCGATTAATTTGATTTGACTGAAAAAACATTAGGAATAATGATTTTAAAAGTTATTTGTTCTTCTTTGACTCTTATCCCGAAAATGGCTGATTTTGCAAATATTCACTCTCAAAAGTTTCTGGACCAGCGAATTAATTTTCACATTTCTATAAAAACCACATCTAGAAATTCGCAACTGATTTCAAAATGAGACTGCCCTGTAGGTGATGATAATTAAAAATAAATTCCAAATATTGTCACTTGAAAAGATAACGCATTTTCGGTCGATTGTAAATATGTAGAGCTAACATTTCGAAAATTGAATAACAAGCTGCAATTTGAATTCGGAGTTCTTTTGGTGTCGAGTGTGTTTGCGTGTTAATGCCTAGTAGGTCGAAGATGCAGAAATCTTTAGACCAGGTGTCTCAAACACGCGGTCCACGGGCCACGTGCGGCTTCCTCATTACGTTGATTTTACTGTAAGTAGTAGGTAATGTAAGTAACAATGTTTATTATTAAGGGATTTTATGATTGCTTGTAATTAAAATATGTACCATTTTGAGTTCGCACTTTTAAGTTCCAACGAAATTCTTAAGCTATCTATTACGTCATACGGCCCGCCGTGTATTTCGAAATAATCCATTTGTTCTTGCAATGTGTTTCTGGTTTACACCAGTGATTCTCAAGTGCGGCCATCAGAAAATTTTAATGCGGCCACCAGCAAAATTATATTTTAAACATAGGAATAATTAATATGCAGACTGCTATGAATACATACTGTAATTTCACGTTTTTATAATTAATACTTGTTATTTTATCTTGTTTAACTTCTTAGGTGCCTTACGTGGAATACCAAATATCACTTATACCTTAAATTTAACAATGCGGCCATCACAACATGGCAGGTGGCCGCATCCTCGGCCAGGACGAATTTTTATCTGAGAACCACTGCGTTTAATCGTGGCGGCAGGCCCTTCGAGCGAATTTTATTCTATAATTTGCCTTAAATTTATTTATTTATAAAATTATATTTATACATTCTACTTTTTCGCTCTTTTCCTCATTTTCAATCTAATAAAAATTTACAGTGGCTCTCCAAGATAAAAATTTATTTGACGATTGATTCTGAAAAATAACGCCTCCTTGCTAGAATTACCGACGGGTGAATCACCACTGAGAACTGCCGTCCGTCATGCGAATGAGGTTTTCCTGGCAGTTTCTTTTTGGCTAGTGGATTGACATCGATCGCCATTTTTCAAGCAGCAAAAAATGCGAAATACATCAAAATCTAAAGACAGTCTCTTCGGATAGAAAGAAACCTATTTATTCTTAGGAGGAGGAATCTTCCTAGAAATGTATTGCCCCCATCTACGCGATGCTATATAAATTACTAAGGCTCATTCCAATGGCGGTTTACTATAACCGCGTTGCAAAAAAACTCTACCTTAAAAAACGCTTACGATAAGAGTTGCTTGTCTATTACTTCCCTTAAAAAATGCGTACTTGCGTGAGAGCTGCTGGTCAGTACTCACCTTTTACAATTTGTTTGTCGCGTATGAGATATTGTCTGTTTGGAGATGACAGTGTTTGTTGACTTCAAAAAACTACATAGAAATAAAACCTCGTTTTTTGCGTTCAAGGTTGAATAATACTACTTGCGCTACCCTCCATATCATGAAGCTCATCTATAAAACCACTAAACCGGAAAGATTTATTTCAGATTTTAAAATGTCGACGTTAATTCTATAGCTAAGAATTTTCTTTCGTGGTTTATACAAATTTCGATCAAATTTACCCCACAAGTTGAATATTGCTATCTCATTTTTAAGTGAAAATAAAGGACACGATGCTATGGATATTTTTCTGAATTAAGAATGAGTCGTGATAGCAAATTTAAAGACAAAATCGGCATCCGCTATATCGCATCACGGGCGCTGTGATGAGCAATCACTTTTGAAAATTGATTTTTTTATCAAACTTGTCCGTGAGAAGATTCATGCAACAGTTTATGCTAAATTATTTAAAAGTTATTTCCTAGTCTGCGCGACAATAACATTATGCAGTAAATCTATTATTGTGAAATTAATTCATTGTGATTTGGTGTTTTAATCCGGTAATTTTTTTAACATTTGGGATTGGATCGAGCAGTACCAATCTGAATAATTATAGCTTCTCCATTAATTCGAGTAGACTGGAATTTGAATAGCACCAAACCTACACTTCCTATTTATTTAAGTCTAATGGGATTTCATTGGTAGATTCCCCCAATAGCAACCAGGAAGAAGGAAGAAAAAAGTCCCCCAGTTCGAGACATAGGTAATTAGACATATTTTTGGATGGTGTTTACGTCTTTTGGCTGTTATGATGCGAGTAATGCCTGTAGCATCTCTTATCACTTTTAACCTTTAAAAGCTCTCCAAAAGCTCGTTTTTCATTAAGATGGCAATTTACTAGTTTTTTCCAGCTCAATTCATCGGTTGTTGTAGCAAGGGTGAGATCTAGATGGGGTTACGAATAGAACGTAAGATTCCCGCACCTCATTGTAATAAACGAGTATTTTACGAATTTGAATGAATCACGCAGAATAATTGACGCCGCTAAAACACTTGCGAACAATCTCCATCCGATAGCTCGGAATTGTCTTCTATGCCACTGTTTCTCAACCAGTGGGCAGCAAAAGGATTTGAGGTGGGACGCGAAGGTCGTCTAGGTGGGACGCGAAATTACGAAAATAATTATTGCAACAGATTTAGCAACAAAATTATAGCAATTGTTCTTAAAAATTTCCGTTGATGGTTTAATGTGATACTAAATTGCAATTTGGATAAGGTGATGTTTTTTTTAAACATGGCATGGCACGAATTTTTTCAGAAAAAGCTATTTGGGATGTAAGATGCGAAAGGTTGACGCCGAAATACTCGTACATTGGAGATCGGTTCTTTCTAAAAGAAAGAAAATACTGCCAAAATCCTTGGATAATGCTGTCGAAAGATTTCTAATCTAACTTCTTTAAGCATTTAGTTCATTATTGCCATCTCACGCAAGATACAGTCGCTTCGCGCGAACTATCTCGCTTTGCTGTCGGTTTTATTAGCAAGTTTGTTTGTTTACACGAAGAACTGTCCCGCTCTCGCAATAATCAACGCATCGAAATTAAATAAAATTAAACGATATAGAATGGCTTCCATGTCAAGCTACAAACAATGAATCACAGAAAATACAGAGGAAGTAAAATTTATATATATATATATATATATATATATATATATATATATATATATATATATATATCTATTCATTCATTCGTGTTCTGTCTTGCGACAGGTCCTACCAATTAATTAATCAATTGGTTTTGACTAGGGAATATACATACACGGTGTGGTGGTTTCCCGTTGCCTTCCACACCGGATATATATATATATATATATATATATATATATATATGGAGATTTGCGAGCTTAATTGATATCATCTACCTTCCTGTTTCCTTCTGTGTCAATTATAGTGGTTGGTGCTCTGTTCACTTTAGCATCCGCCCTATGACGCAGCCAGTCTTCATATCCTTGTTTTACTGCGGTGACTGATATGACAAAGGCAAGGGGCAATATGCTGGTGCTGGCTGACACGGGGCTGTCTATGGTCAACTGAAAAGAAAAACGATTAGAATACAACTTATTAAACGAACCGAAATTTTAAACAGCTGAAATTTAGAATAAAGATCAATTAGGAGGAGATGACAAGTTCCGTTCAATTATTTACACGAAGGAAACCGATTCGAAAAAAGGAATTATTTATGAAAGAAAATTATTAAGGGGAGATTGGGAGATTTGGGAGATGGAGAGAGTACTTCACTCACCTGAATAATCGTTATGCATAAGAAGTAGAAATTGGCAATCCGACGAAACTGTTCGAATAGATTTTTTGGCAAAAAACTCCACATTGTGTACTGCAGGAGAAAAGGAATAAAATAAAATTAAACGGTGCCGTCTCACTTGAATGTTACTAGAGGGATTTTACAATTATCGGGTAAATAACAACCATTTCATTGACACTAATTTCTACGGAGAAATTACGATTTGGAAAAACAATGCCGAATACAAGCATTTAATACATAAATTTACTTTAAAAGATACTTTTCAAATAGAATAAAAAAATGCCATTCATCAGGCGTTTTGCGTATAACGCAGTTACACATGCCGGGGCGATGCCATGTAAAAAGCCAAAATGATAGGAATTGATCACTGCAGAGAAAGCGATTTTACAAGAAATAAATTCCAAACTTTTTCCTGACCTTGTACGATACCACACGGTTGTCGCAGAACACCCTTGGTTTGGTATTTTTGATATCTGCATCTTCTGCGCCATTCTCCTGGAGTAAACTTGATCCTGACTTTGTGTGTTGGCCACCTCCTATACATATTGTGCGATTTTCATGCAATATGGAGCCACGGTTTCCCTTTAAGATAAAAATATTGTTATTGGATAAATAAAAATAACCTTCATGTTCGTAAACTACAGCACTCATTAGGGCATGCGTTTCAATGCGAGGAACTTGATAACTTTCAAATCTCTATTTCAAACCTGCCTTTGAAAATATAAATATGTATCTGCTAACACAATTGTAAATCAGAAAATAGTCAAACTGAAAGACTCGTATTTTGTAAAAAAAATGGCTGTCTAATCCACAGAAACGGGTCCAACGTGGAAAATGTGTTAAAAATGAAGTTCCAAAACAAGAAACTAGGAGAAAGAGAAGAGATACTGAAAGAAGAAGCTCGCGGAAGGCAAACAACAGGAATATAAATAAATCAGGAAGTATCCCACATGAAAATCAGAGGAACTATTTGGAGAGATCGGACTTTCTCGTAAGTGGTGAGGTTTATGAAACAATACATAATGTTAATATTCCAGTAGCATTTGGAATACTTTAAAGTAATTCAAGCAATATTTGGATCAGCAAACATAGCATTGTAATAAAAAATTTACGGTGGGAAAATTATGACGGATTTTGTTCCAGCTTATGAGAAGCGTGTGAAGCCTTGGGAAGAAATATGGCAAGCAATAAAGCGCGACAGAGCAGTTCCTAAAATAGTAGCGCGGGCTAAGTACATACATACATACATGAAAAGATTAAAGCTTATGAATAAATGAAATATCGAGCCCACCTTATGGCTAGCACCCAATTGGTGAACCAGACATCTCCAATAGTCATAAAAACAGTTGAGAAAACGAGGCGCGAAATGCATCTGTCAAGTCGTCCGCATTTTAAATTTAAGCGTTAAGCTTTTCAAAAATTATACTTTAAAACCCAGCATTCCCAAAAAGGGAAATTTCAGCGGCCCCTGTACAATACACACTTGAGTAACCGTATTCCAGGCATGTCCTCGAAATTCTCTTTCTTACTAATCCCCTTAATTAGCATACACAGACAGGCGCATTGTATAAGTGTTGTTCACAAACAGTCCTCAGCCACGCGTCTCAGAAAACTTCGAGCTGACGATTATAATTCACACCTCGGAGCCATTTTTTTAATGATCAAAGGAAAACAATAGGAATTCCCTCGACCTCGTCATCCGAGGAAGACCGCTCTGAAAGTTTTGATGCTCCGTCTAAGAAACCGGTTTCTTTGGACGTCATTGAAAGGAGAAATTCTTCTGATCTCCGACTTTTGATTTCTGAGAAGTTAAATGACTGGAGAGAGAGAAAATCGTTGAAGTGGACAAGATGATGACATCCGGAGACAGCTCCAATAAGAACGATTCTATTCTGAATAAAAAAGATTCAGATGAAAGATAAAAAGCAGTTAAATATCTTTCTCTCGTCCTTTTTTCAATAATACATGGCTGAAAAGAAAATATTACGTGGATACTTCCTCATTAAAGAATTTAGTAATCGATCTAAACTCTACTCTTTTATAGTGTCAGCAAAGGTTACATTACA
The DNA here is from genome assembly GCA_028673005.1 of Tanypteryx hageni. Classification (NCBI taxonomy): domain Eukaryota; kingdom Metazoa; phylum Arthropoda; class Insecta; order Odonata; family Petaluridae; genus Tanypteryx; species Tanypteryx hageni. The sequence goes on along the minus strand of CM054118.1, from coordinate 52,491,268 downwards.
AAATATATTCCGTAGCCCACAGCCATAACCAATGTTAAATGATCAATAATTAAATATCAGTAAGCATTTTGCGATGGAATCTTTAAAAAAAATCAGGTATTTTGTAGACTTCGAAACATTTGGAGTTCTCTGTACTCTTTTTGGCGAAAGTATAGATAAATTACAAACTTAAGTAGAAGCATGAATTGAAAATTAAGAATTAAGCGCTGATAGACGTAGAACGATGAGAATCCCAAAAATTGGTCATAAAAATATATTTTTGAACTATAAATAGCCATTCACATAATTTAGGTCAGATTGTTGGTCATTTAAAAAAAACTAAACCACCTGTATAATGACGGATTGAAGACCCATTCTTCAATCCGTCGGCATGGAAAAACAATGAAAATGGAAATAAAAAATGAAGGAGCAAGAAAAAACTTGAGTATAAAAGTTTACAAAAGACAATAGGCTGGCTCGATCATGACGAAAAAAAAGTAAAAAAAGGCAACGAACGCAATACCAGGAGAAAAACTGCTAAGGAAGCGTGACGGGTACATGGTACAGAAATATTTATACAGATTCCAAGGTCTCATAATAATACAAAAATGGTGACAATTGAAAATTAGATATTATTAAATTATACCTGTTGTTTCAATTAAAAATAATGCTAGAAGCAACCCGGTGCACCTGAATAGAAATCATATAATTGCCACGTCTCCCAAAGTATGTTGAAATTCGTTTGAGGTTTGAAATGATCTTGTTCTTCGGTTCGTCGAGGTTTGCTGGCTATGATCTCAAGTCCCATCTTGATGAGCATTATAAAAGAGATAATGCAAACAGTATTTATCCAGCTAACCGAATGGCTTAAATCCAATTGATGATTAAGGTAAATCCCATGAGAATAAGTCCATACATTTTGCTTGCTATGAATCTTAAGTTATAAACCCTTTAATGTCGCAAAGCTACTTTTGAATAGCTCTTCCTACGTACGGATTAGGATTGGAGTGTGTTATGGATAAAAAGATGACCATTTGTTGAGAAACGCCATGTGGGTCTTTGTAAGAAAGCCGACACAGGGATTGCAAAAGAAGCGAGCCAAAGTTGGCCTATCTGGGACAAATTGTAAAAACGCATCGTATTTATCTTTGGCATAAATTATTCGATCCAATACAATTAACACCCTGTCGCTTCCGAGGGCGTGTTATTCTCCATTCACAACCGTTATATGCTGGAACTAGAAATTTAAAACAAGCACGCCAATGAATTGATCCTGGCCGTTGCCCAACGCGTAGTTTTAATATGTTCTGCAGAAAAGAACTCGACATACATATTGTCATTAGGACCTGATAAGATTTTTTCGATCTCATTTCAGAAAATTTTGACGGGAGAAACTTCACGGCATATTCATTTTTAGGTGCCGTAACCGACCGTAAACTTCCTTTCGATCATCACCGTGGTCGAAAAAAAAGTCGAGGATAGATCTCATCGAAGAAAGGCAGCTTTGCGAGAGAGAGAGAGAAAAACCGGTAAAAAAAATAAGGCTCAACGACCGGGGAAACGGCTTGGAGACCCTCCGACACCAACCTCGGGGCAAAACGAGGCCTTGGATATCACTCGCGGGTTCTGCCTCGCGCATCTGCTGGAATTCTTCCTGGCGCTGACCGCCACCCAACCCGCCTTGACGAGCCCCAAAGTCTCTTCCTCAGTCCAACTCATCCGGATTGCTTTTGGGCGATTCCTATCTCGACCGCGCCCGACTGGTGTAGCGGACGCTTGCACTTTGAAAGGGGCATCGCGAGTGCGCTTCCGCAAAAAGGGGTTTGGCCGGTGGGCGCGGCACGTGCTAATTGTTGACAGTTGTCCTCGAACGCGGAGTTCCGCGGGGGAGTCGTAAATGGTTGTTAGGAGATGGCTCTTGCGACAGAGATGCGGGGAGACGAGGGAAGTGCGTAGGGGATCGATAATTGCTTTTATATGCATAAACCTACACAGCCCGGAAAGTGGAAGACCCTGGTTCGATTCCCGGTGATAGCAATTTTTTTCTCCTGTTCCCAAGTTTCCCAACATTCCAGCTTATGCCTGTAGCATTAAGTTGATATGGTCCATTAATTCTAACTACGTATACAGCTAGCCTCGCCACGAGGCGGAGGAACGACTGATTCAACGAAATTGACAGCAACGTGGGAGATTATCCGCGCTTAAAGAAACGTGAGTCGTTAAGTCGGAATGAGCGCTATCAAATATGGACAGAAAAATCTTGAATCGTACTTGGTACTTTTTATGTCGATGGTATGCCAAATCTTTTTTTTATCGGTTGCTCAACAAAATTTGTTGATATTGGCAAAGAATCAATTCTTGTTGAGATAAAATGAAATTGAGTATGGGATATTTTCTGGATTTTTTAAGATTTGAATTGCCAAACAAAGGGACGTATAGAGTTTTCAGCCTACTTTCCAGAATGGAAATAGGATTATAGTTTCGAAATTGTGTCTGTCTGTCTGCCCGTCCCTCCCTATTAACTTTTGACCCAATAGATCGATTTTCATGACACTTGGTGGATAGGATAGTTTTTGTTGCGAATATTGAAAGTCTCGGGTTAGATTCCAGGAACTACCCTTCCCATTATATTTACATGGAAAATCTAAAAATCATCGTGCAGGGTGATTTTCTCTTGCACATTAAAATGTCTTAGAATTGTAAAATCGGTGCAGGATTCATACCATTCTCTGAGGAAAGAAGTGGAGATTCTAATTTCTATCGTAGAATTTTGCTTATTGATCGTATTTCTTAGAATTTCGCGTAAAGACTGGCGTTTTGCTCATTACGAGAGTGTTGCCATCGCAACGACTATTGTTGGACTCGGATTTGGTATATTCTAATATACGCGGGTTATTTTTGCCGCACAAATACGCGTGATCAATTTAATATTCCGTTTGAATGTGTTTGTAATATTTTATAACGGTAAATTATGCAATTTGGGAACATAAAAAGCAACATATCCGCGGTGATATTAAAGCTATTAAAACCAATATATGTAAGTATTAAATAAATGATTACATAGAAAGTAGGCATCATAAGTTACGTTTGGATCATCTTGTTCAACCTAGTATCGTCCCGTCCCCTACTTTGAGGAGACCGCGCAAGTCAGCGTTCCGTCCTTCGAAGGGACTTAAGCAGTTGGCCCCTTGGTGCTCTTCGTAAAGAGTAGGCACCGGGTTTCCCTTCTCCCTTATGAGTGTCTTTTGTGTAATGTTATGGCTATAATAATCCAAGAGGTAGATTAGCCAGAAATACACACAAACAAACATTCCTATTTTGCGTTTCGCCCAACCTAAAATATTTTCACCAATCAAGAATCGCATCTCTTCAAGCAGTTAAAATATCCTTTCCTTCATTCTTAGGATCTTCGACTTCTCCTAGTTTCGATTGCATAAATACACATGATTAAATGAATAATAATAAAAATCTCATTGTTTTTATGGTTATTTTAATTGCTTAATTACTGGCACGAGGTGCTGGGATCGACTCAAATCACAAAAAAAGTGAACGCTGTGTTAAAAATGAAACTACTAACGCGATTATTTACGCTTTTATCTTATGGATCTTCATAATGCTCAATATCAAACTAATGCCAAGTTTTCCGAAGGTGACTCCTTCAGATTTACTGTACGTGTGACCGAGACCTTGAGTCCCTCAGCCACTTCAATGACGCTTCGACGGCCTCCACCTAGTGCTCATTTGAACTTTCTTTGAGTTTTATTAACATTTCGTAATGTTCGATAAAATTATTCGCTATAATTGAAAATTCAGTGAAATATAATCAGAAGAATCTTTTCCTTCAAATAATTTGTGCGCAATCAACATTAAAGATCTTTTCGCAAATTATGCGTTAAGTTCTGTGATAGTGTAACGTCATTACGTCGAAGGTATGAGATAAAATTAACAACTTGAAACCATTACGTTCGCATTACTCCGCATCGGATCAAAATACACCCTACACATGTTTTAAAAATTTCGTCCATAAAAAAATTTCGTCCATTGGGCAGCAAAGCCGGTTTGAAAAAACGGAATGACTTGGCATTTCTTCAACGTCAAGGAAAGCGGGCGCTGGAATCACCGACTCCCATGAACCATTACGGCTACGTGTCTCTAATAATCTAAAGAAAACTCTTCCAGGTTTAAAGGATAATGGGATTCATCGCTATCGATATCTTATATCCGTTTAACACAACCAAAAACTAGGATTAATCATGCTTAAGGCGCCTTCTTTCTGGGGATATTTTCATTAAAACTAGAGTTGAGTATTTATTTTTTTAAATTTTCTTTAAAGAAGGACGATAAGTTAAATTCATGCAAACAAGTAAAAGGATTTGCCAACCTCAAGGGAGAATGTAAACACCTTTGCAACAGTTTAGCACGTTTGCAGAATCTTGCTGATACTTCGGTAATAAAGCGTTTCATGTCATTTTGGAAAAAATCTTTATGCAAATTAACACAAAATTTTACTAAAATGAATTTATTGACAATCAAACAAAAACTATAAATAAATAATTAATAATAAATAGAAAACTACACACAACTACGGCACTTAAACGAAAAAAACAATGGAATTCTGAATAAATTAAAGTTAATATTCTTTAATGTCACCTTTTCTTCACTTTTCATATTTATTATTGGTGCTATCCGTTTCGGCACTGAGTCAACGAGTCTCTGAATAGCTTCGCTAATTATTTCGTAATTCAATATGCGCAAAAGAGTTTTCACAAGCTTAATTTTGATTTGCCTTATTAGATCAACGAGAATAAATTTCATAAAAAGTGCCACGAGAATAAATTTCATACAAAGTGCTAAACTTTTGCACATGTGTGTGTACATGAATAAAAGAATACATTTTACAAAGGTGCCATATATGTCGCAAAAATGTTCTCCAAGAACAAACATACGGGAAATGAGTTCAATCAACGATGACAGGAGATCGCTGGAGTGCATAACCAAGGAAATGAGGAAGAAGAAATTTTTAAAGAAACATCCGCTGATTTGCTGATACACCAGGTACGCAGAAAAGGAAATGAATTTGTGTAGCATTAGTAAATATTGTATTGATTGATTGATACCCAGGAATTTAAACGAGATAATTATATCAAGAAAATGTCATTTACGAAGAAAGTTTCTTATTATAGTAAATATATATCTTTGGCGTTAAGTTTCACTTTCCAAAATTGTGCGTCAGATAGATTCTAGGAAATGAGGAAGTTATCGCGGAAAGGATTCGACGCTGTTCACGCCGGAATTTCTAGCATAGAAAATAAAAATGGAGTTGAGCATCATAAATCTTTTACAATATGTCAGAACATTCGGGAATTCCCCTAGCAAAAATGTCATTTCCTTTTAGAGTGAAATAAATCTCAATTTAATCGCCTTACCGTAACCTCCCATGCATAAATGACGGCTCTGCATGGTACGGAAATCGATACGTGTGAAGGTGTAACAAATAAATAGTTCACTTTGGTCAGGTAAAAATATTTCTCTAGTTTTATTTGCAATAATACACACTTGTCTATTCTGTATGTCTATTCTTTCTTTACTAGCGGAGCAAAGCGGAACACCTTATAGGCAAGTCTCGTTTGTCTGTCTCTTGAACCGCTTGACCGCTTTTGACTAAATTTAGCATAAGAGATTCTCATTCAAGTTCATCGCATGATTTTGGGCCGTATCAGTCAATTAGAACTTCCAATTTACATAATGTACTTACTCAATATAGTGAAGAACGCCTGTGTATTTCATTTGTGCAGTACACTTTTCCTTTTTCTAAAACAAAATAAGCTCCCGATAAGAGTAAGCGACTATCGAGAAGCAGTAGACGCGATGCGCATTGATATTAGTTAAGCCTTCAGCTTAAAAGTGTAAAATTAAGACTGAATTCCATCGATAATAAAACTAATTAATGAATTCGTTTTCTAACGCCAGTATGCTTTCCTCATTAAGTCTGGAGGTTAGCACGTAGATAATATCTGTCCGAAAATTCAATAGTGCTGGATAAAATCTTTAACTACCTCTAAATTAATGATGACTCGAGAAAAACATTCTTGCTAAACAGTATTCATGGAAACATTCCCAAAGAAAAGAATTGGATGTTGTTAACGAGTTTTTAAACAAATATTAACATATTTTTTAGTTAAAAGGCGCAACTCCCTCGCATGTCGCTTGAAAGAATGATACACAAAGAAACAAAAAGTTATGAGGCTTCTTATTTATTGAATTGTCTTCAGTGTTAATGATGTAATCAGTGCTCAAAAAATACAACTAAAACCTTCTCGCCCCTTGACAAAATCCACTCGCCCATAATTCATTTCGTAGTGGGTTAGGCAAAACATCTACTATAATAGCCACTATCGTTCTTTACTAGCCAGTGGCGAGTGACCGAGCGTATTTATAGAGCCTTGGGCGTAAACATTCTTTAATGTGTCATCTAGGTTGCCGCTGTAAATTAATATTAATATTAATATAATATTAATATAATATTTTATATATAATATTTTATATATAATATATATATAATATTAATATAATATTTTAAAAGAAAAAAAACGATCCACAAATGGAATATCAGGAGGGAAAGTTACGAAAATAAGATTTTGAACCACACTTGCACTTATTTTCGTTTTCACTATCGTTAGGTTTCCCTTATAAAAGGCTACGCTGTCATAAGGAAAGACTTTCTCGGAAAATTAATAAATTGAAATCGGAGCTGAGATTAAGAATATTTTAGATAGGTAAAGGTGGAGACTACGGCGAAATTGATGTTAAATGAGAAATCTAACTCCTTAACCGTAAAGTTCAAAAATTAGAGACAGGGAAAACGGGGGAAAAAGGAGGTGAAAAAGTCAAAGATTAATCTCTCGCAAACCCGGCTCCTTTACTATCCTTTTTCCATCTTTAGGATTAAGGCTTGTGCGATTGAGTGAGTGTGTGAGTGACTTCAGATCCCTGGCGTGGAGTAACACCCCCTAAACCTTGAAGTTTGTATTTTTAATTTCTTTTACTTTTCACCTCCTTTCTTGTTTTCCCCCTTTTTTCCTGTGTCTCTCTAATTTTTGAACTTGACGGTTAAGGAGTTAGATTTCTCATTTAACACAATAATTTAATAAAAAATTACTTCCCAGTTTTTTTTAAGATGATTCGAGTTCCGAAAAAAAATGTTTCCGTTTTTATTCATTCGGTAAATTGACAATCATTTTACTCAACTCTTCTCATCTTCAACCTTCGACAATCTGCTCATCGATTCAGATAATTTTTCTATATTCGTTTCCCGAGGAGCGGCATTTTATTCCAAGGGCAGAACGGAAAGGACAGTCGCCAGCGGTAAGAAAGCTGAAGGTAAGTATGACAGTATAAAACGCAAGGATATTTGTGCTATCTATTGATCCCTTTATCTAATCTCGCCGGAAAAGGCGCTTCGTCACAACATCAAACATAACCAACGCCAACTCTTGACTCCCCGCGTCAAATTTTTAGAACTTATTGGTTCGCACACCATTTCGTCGCATCGAGGCCTCTTAAATAAACGAAGTTCGGCAGTGAGTGATATAGTTTTCGAGAATTGCGGAAAGGCGCTAATTTTTATCAGCGGTATCCGATAAATACCTCTGACTCACGATACTTATTTTATTTAGGTTTTCTTGCGTAATTGCATCTCACTGAAGACGATCACGGCCATTGATCGGAAAAAAATATTACGCGACCATCTTACTATACTTATTGGCCCGTAGGTTTTTTTAGCCGTTTGAGTCCAAGCGAACTTGGGTGCGTATTAAAAGCCCTCTGCCATCCTTATCTCTCCATGTGTCATAAGACACACATGATTAGACTTTCACTTCCAACTCTTTTATTTGTTCCTGAGATGTCGAATCTGGTGCTGTTACTAATTGAATGATATCGTACGAGGGAGGATCAAAGGTTCATATAACGGGGGGATTAATAATCCAGAGAATATCGGAAATTTTAAAAAGAATTCATCTCGTATTTTAGAAGTTAAGATGTTTTTCTTTCAGTTTTGAATATTTTTGTGATCAATCAATGATATGAGATAACATGAAGATGTTTTACAGGAAAATATGAAACAATACTTGGAAGACAAAGACGGCATTCCTTTGGTACGTTTCAAATGAATTAAAATCCAAATGAATTATCTGAAACTCTTTAACATCCTAGAGCTTTGGTAAAAAAGAATTTAGCCGTATCCAGGAATGATACAATATCCAAACATGAGCTACGGCTTTTTTGCATGTATTCTAATTTTTCCTGCTGTAGTTGCATAGACATTTGAAATCTATATGTCCAAGTTAACAGAATTACAGCCTGATTTACTGTACTTTCTCCTGCGGATGTGAAAATAATTTTCTGGCAAATTTTTGGCAACTTAAAACAAAGCAATAGAGTTATGAAATAAATGATAGGATAGAGCGCTTGGATACCATTTATACTCCTGGTATAATTAATTATTCCATAAACATATTAAAGGCAGGTACTTTTGCTATTGTTAACGAAATCATGTTCTACAGTTTTAAGAAACCACTTACAGACTTTCGATGTATTCCTAACCCCTTCAAAATTTTACCTAATTAAACTCTAATCAATATAAAGGTTTCAAAACTTAACAGTGGGGATACACACGTGCACGTAGCGCCATGATATAAAGTGCCTTAAATTTTGTTAGAAGACGTAGGTAACTCCTTAAGCAAACAGCGGCTGGGTAAACTAGGCGACACTCAAATTATCTTTTGGACTAAAGGCATACAATAAGCTCCGCGAGTTATCTTAAAAAATTTTTATTGTTGGAATGGAAATTTCTCTCCACGAGAAGTTTTGTTTCTATTACGTTAAAATCCAGTGGCATACCGGACATCCCCGCGCCGCGGAGAGGCCCATGGCCAAAAGGAGTTTAAATTTTTTGTGAGGGCTTAAAATTTGTTTTTGCGGGAACACTGTATAAAATCCCATCCCATCAAATACTAATTACTAGTCACTGTTGATATGAACTGATTTTTCATACGAGCGTAATTAATAAATTGAAGAAGTATTAAACAGCAGCTTCATATCATACGCTTTGATCACGTCAGCTACGATAAAAATCTCAAATGTAATATCTGGAGGTTGGAAGAGGAGAGATTAAAACCATTATTATTTGCAGACATTGTGTTTTGCGGAACAGAGCTCGTGTAATAACTGAAAACGAAGTCTTAAGTACGGAGCACGTAAGTATGGAGTACGGAGTACGTAAAGTATGGAGTACGGAGCGAGGTCAACAATAGGTGTGACTTAAACAAAAGCGGAATGAAAATATCGTAGAGAGATAGAGAAAAGGTTTGAGAATAATTATCGGAGGCAATCAATAAAAAAAGGAATCCGCTCAGATCGAAAAATAAGATCGATCTTGTAGAGATGAGATATCTTTCGGCAGAACATTTGAATTATGCGTAATACACAACTTCCTACACAAAATTGCGCGAGCCGGTAAATGGAACTAGGACGTAAAGACATTAAAAAATAATGAAAGGAGTAGGAGCAAAATTTAGATCAAGGGAAAATAAATGAAAGTGATTAAATATATATGGTGACTGTAACGTTGTTAAGGCTATATAAGTTCATAGCAGTACTCCATAGCGATTAGAAAGATATAATGGAGAATTATTTCAACATTTTTGCACCTCGTAACGTATGAATTACATATGATAAAGTATCTCTCGCAAAACATTATTTAAATTTATTAAAACAAATAGGAAATTTTAATTTTATGACACTATGCAAAATGGGGTATTACGAAAATGTTTTACCCATATCCGTATATCCATCCAAGACATAAGAGAAGTGAATGTTTCTGATGTTATAGTACCAATCGTCTCGCGGTAACATGATAATTGGCAGTGAAGCGTAAATTGAAACGAAAGTAAAACCACGACAAAGAGTGCGAAAATGGGAAAGTTTTACTGGATGGCTTTTGTGAAAAAAATAAAACAATGGGAAGTGATGACGGGTTACGCAGTCCTTGAGTGGGAATGTTATTGGATTTAAAAATGGTTTTTTATGGAGATGAAAAAGGCTGTGTTTAAAATTACTTAACTAAACGCCAAGTAGTCTTTTACAAAATCCTTTATACAAGTATTTATCGAATTAATAAATACAGTAACGCAGATGTGTATTCCTGGAATCCACACTTTAGAATGTAATGATGTACGTTATCGTAAAATCCCCAATAGGAGCTCTCGTTATAGAAAGGTCTGTTATGAAGATCTTCCTTTTCCTAGATAAATTGCTAATTTTCCGCGATAAATTATACATTATATCATATGATTCAACTATTGAAAAATTATTTGTTTTAAATGATAATTTAAAAACATATATTGTCTATCGAAAGAGTTGCGGAAGTGATATGTTAATTTTTTTTTCTTAATGCATTTCGCTTTCATTTAAAATTTCTCAGTTTAATTCAATGATACACGACGTATATTTATTTATTTAATTAAAAAAGGTCCATAAACAGCCAAATTTTGGCCTTTTACAATGGATCCGTAATATAACAACATAAAATAACAAATAAAATAAATTAAATTAACAATCGTGGAACAGATATTAAATTGTTCCAAACAGGAAAATCCTTGCGCTATGCTACCCTCGTAATATAAATATCAACATATTAAACGTGATTTTTATTAATGTGATCTATGCTTTGCATTCACAACTATCGTTAAAATCGCTGAGCAAAAATCTCCATTGTTTCTTGATCTTTTAAAATGGAAAAAATCAAGAATTTTGGTATTAAAATTAGCGCGATAAAAATAACCATAAAATTTTACCTCCGATTATTAACGCATCATTCTATGAAAGGGTTCATGTTCTAAAATGCGATTATGATACTGGGAAAAACTAATCGACATTTTAAGCGTGAGATTTTTAACCACTCTTTCAAAACCTTCGTCAAATGTAAAAAGTACAGGGTTATCCATGAACATAAAAAAATTAGTGCATATTTTACTCTATTGTTAAAGCCGATAATATTTTTTGTTTTATTTCGCTGTGAAGATTTCTCCCATGCACCAAATTGACGAACTGAGGAGACTGGAATTTGATCACCCATTATTTGCGTAAATTTTGCTTATCATATTTTTATGCGATTATACCAACACGTATTCGGTCACTATAGCCTCGTTTGTTTTATGTGTAGTGTCGTATATTTGTTTCACGAATATATAATCCTATACGTACATACATAGTTTTCCAAGTCTCTCTCCGTCTATTACGCTCTGTATCTCAAGAATTGTATGTTGTAGAGAAATACGTTAAAACCATTTTTTACTGATAGCTAGGGGATTCCCGTCAACTATTTCACTTTCATTTGCCATATTGTAACAAAATGGCGGCTGTTAAACATTGTTACACAGACCCCTATCCAAAGCAGTATATTTTTCAAAACTCGAATCCAAAGAAAAACCAAGGGCAGCAGTACAGAAATCTACACACTAGGTTTTATGCAGAAATCTACACACTAGGTTTTATACAGAAATCTTAAGTTTCATTTCTCTAACATTTACAGTTTTGTCACAATTTCAATTTAAGCAAGTGCAAAGATAGACACCAAAGTAGCGCATTAAAAAAACGTGCTAAAAATAAAATCAAGGAAATACTTGCTAGTTTTCCCCCATCGCATCCTAAAAGTTACCACACGTTCCGTTTAACAACGAAATACATTATGTTTCCATTAATTTGTGCCTTTAAAGCGCCTCTTTTTTGCAGGTCTAAAAAGCCCGTTTGGATTCGTTCTTCGTCGCCGCCATATTCTATTTAATGGGATTCGCCTTATTCGGGACTAAAAAGGAAATACGGAAGGTGAGAGAATGATTATTACTGCCCCGAGAACATCGCCAAAAGCGGCCATTGGACAGGTAAGGATGGTGCGTTGCGATTACGCTCTTCCGAGAAAGACGGCCCCGATTCGCTGCCTGAACATTGGATGGCGCTTACCTTGGATATTTTGACGTCAGGTACGCTTCGAAGACACGTTTAGTATCGTCTAAACGAAATATTTTGTCTCGGTAAGAATAATCTTGCTTCCTATCTGATACCTTTCAGTCATGCCAGGAATAAATGGGATAAGATAAGTCTGTTAAAGGAACGTAGGTTGAAATAGTTCAGAGTACAAAAAAATCCCATACTCGCTTTTCCTTTTAGAACAGTTATTGTTTCAGCCGAACTAGAAGGTTAATAGCTTATTATTAGCTCATAGTTCTCGACCTCGCGAGACAAGCGAGAAATAAGCTCTCGGTTCATGATTGGTCAACGCGGTTAAAATGAACACCAAAAAGAAATTCATTTGAGCTCGTTACCTTTCGGCAAACCGACGGTTGAAAACTATTAGCGCTTATCCCCTAAACACCTGCTGAAATACGAACGGGGAGTATATAGTATAATACGTGTAAAAATCGCTTTCCCGAGGGTCGCGCGACTGATCTGCGGTGTAAGGCCACCGTTCTAAATGCTTCCCTCTCTCCCACCCCCCCCCCTTTCACCACACTTAACCAGACACGATGATTTTGTTCCGCGTGAGTCATAAAAACTGCTCGCGAGTAAAAGAAACCAGGACTGTTCCGCGGGCATTGCTGCGCATCGCGCGGGTCGACCCCCGGACGCGCAACGTCATTTTCCTTTTATTTTTTAATGGAACTTCGATCTCTGATGATCAAATGGTTCTGACTTTTCGGACAGTATTTTTTTCAAGGCATACTGCGAGCTATGGCCTAGTATTTCGCTCTCAAAAGTTAAATGTTTGTCCTGGGAATAAAATCCGCCGACTGTGTTGATAGGACTTTTCACCCCTAAGTCAGTTAGCGAGTCCAGGTGTTCGAATCACGTTGACCGGAATTGATCATCGTTTTTGCCGACAAAGTTTATTACTCCTAAGCAAATCGACTCGCAAAAAAGTGAAGTGAACAATACTCATTCATTAAAGGGCGTATGGTATTTAACCTCTACATAGCGTCTCCGACAACATTTTTTACGAAAATTGTAGAACAAAAGCACGTCAAAAAAGAGCTTGGACGAAGCGCGTTCCATATTTTTTTTCAAAACAGCTCGGATTCAACCCCGAGACCATTCCATCCGGGATATTGCATCTTACCGTACACGCACGAAATGATGACATCAGCGAAGCGAAAAATTACAACTCCTACACACATAAACGCACACGTTCACATACAAGCACTGAACTCCCACTACTTTGCACACAATAACAACTGGGCCCTTTTCTTTCTCTCGTCTCCCACTCAAAAAGAGACTCACCATTTTTAGAGGTTAAGAGGACCCAACGTCCACTCCACTGGCGGCGGGAGACATACTAAACAGTCACGAGAGAAATAAAAGAGGTGTGCGAGTGAGAGAGGTGGGTGGGGGAGGAGGACTGAGTGAAGGAGAGATAGTAATAGGGGGGTGGAGGAGAGATAGTAATAGGTGGGTGGGGAGGAATGGGTCGGTCGGGTGTGGAGAAGGGAGTTAAGTCGCGACTTGAGGACCCTGTTATCTTAAGATAGATAAGAGGAGTTAAGGGGAGGCAAACAATGAAGCGTCCTAACTTTTTTCCTAATGCCCCGAAGTACTTTTAAAAAAATAAAGTAAACTTTAAAACTCTTGAACGTTGCTGTGCACCGTAAATTTATAGATTTCAACTGTCGGCACTCATTTCCTTCGTTGTGCTCATGCGTGACGCATTGGATTGAGATAGTTATGAAGATGCTAAACGCGCGATATGAAAAATCGTGGGAGATTGGCACTGAATTCTGAAAAATGCCCATCATAATAGCTCTACAAAGATTTTCTTCGTCCCTAAATATTGGCAAATGAGCGAATATTTCCCTTCATATACGACGATATGGCTATGAAAAATTTACAATGCAAGCTTTGCTAGTAGGATCATAATTTGAAAACGCGACCTGGAATTTAAATTTCCATTACGGCAAATATTCCTCACATGAGGCGGATTGGCCACAGATATATGGGAAATTAAGGACCATAATTATTTATATTTTTACTCTTTACGAATTTTCAAATAGATAATGGGAGCTCTAACGTTATCCCTATTCTGAATTTCTCAGATGGTGAAATCGAAATTTTTTAACGAGTATGCGACTTTTTTCGGCTTACATATATGCTGTTTGTTATATTTTTTGACTAAACCTTAATTATTTTTTCTGCAAACATGTCTCCGACAGCAGCTGCTTGCACCATGTTTTTAGAGTAGGTACTGCATGTCTTTTGTGTCAAGTAGCGAATATGATAATCTGGATGCTGCAAGTTTAGATCACTTCAAAATCTCGCTGGACAACTGGGCTCAAGACGAACGCAGATGTTCACAAGGACTATACTGTGTCTTGATTGGTATACTTTTTAAATTTTGCTGCAACATTCGATCGCGGGGACGGATATGGTCACCTATCGGCAGGGGCGGATCTACATATGGGCTAATTGGGCTGTAGCCCAAGGCCCCGGTTGTCTAAGGGCCCCCAAAAGTCATTTTTGTTTTGTTTTTGTATCCTGCGTACGATATGTGCAGCTGTAATTTGAAATGAAAAAGTTCTCTATATTTTGGTATCATTCATTAAATACTCTAATTTTTCTTAGTATGTTAAACCACAATTATTAAATTACTTTCATAATAATTCCGTCTTATTCCATGCCAAACAAGTCAACTTAATCAGCAACGACGTGACGCGTTTGACAGGAGCTGCTAGAAAAAGCAATTTTGCTCCTGACGAAGAGCATTTTTCGGAGTTGAGAACACTGTTATCTGAAGATAGATAAGAGGAGTTAAGGGGAAGCGTGAAGCGTCCTAACTTTTTTCCTAATGCCCCGAAGTACTTTTAAAAAAATAAAGTAAACTTTAAAACTCTTGATCGCTGCTGTGCACCGTAAATTTATAGATTTCAACTGTCGGTACTCATTTGCTTCGTTGTGCTCATGCGTGACGCGATAAATGGGACGCTTATGAAACTGTCCGAGAATTTAAACGCACTAAAACGACCTTTTTTCTAAGGTAGGTGAGTGGCGCAAAAGTTGGTGAAACAATACTTTCGTAGCAAAAGCGTTGATTATTAAAGGAAGGAGATTAAGCTATTTGAGCCGACGTGAGATATACGTGTCGTATACGAGTTGCATTCGGAACTTTCTGGGATCGATTACCTTATAACCTGATCGCGGTAGGCGATGGACGTACGTAATAACGGACGAATGAATTCATGAAATGGGTCACGGGCGTCACCTTGCGCGGCAGATCTTGTTTCTAAAAAACAATATTTATACCGCCCAGTTATCATTAAAATATGCATACATTATCGCGCGCTATCGTTACAGTCTCCTGAAAGTTTCGAAGAAACTAATATACTCTCATGTCCGTTCTTTAATGGTAGAAAAATAATCATATCAACTATATCGAATGAAAAATGAATTGCATATAATTAAACTAATGAAATTGGTAGGTAACGCCGTGCCATTCTATTTTCTCCTTGCCATGGACTATAAATACAAATTTATAGTACTTAATAATAAAAAATACAACAAAATAAATTTGAAATTAACTGTCATATTAACGCACTTAACAGGAAAAACAAAAAAATTCCAGGAGATTCTTAGATTTTGAGGTTCTACAAATTTTCTAAATCTCGGGGGTTTCGATTTTGTGGTTCACCAGTGATCAAAAATAATATTAGAGTTTTATGGGAATTCTTCATTTCTATGTTTTGATTCATGCGTGCCATAAAACTTTTATATTAACTTTTGATCAATAGTGAACAATAAAACTGAAACCCATAGGATTGGTAAATCTAAATATGTATGTCAAAGTGTATTGTTTCCATTTTTAGTGCGTTAATCCAAAAGTTATTTTTTAAATTTATTTCATATTATTTTTGAATTTTTAGTCTTAATTGTTCATGAAATTATAAACATTTTTTAAGCCTAAAATTCAAAAGCAGAGTTTGTCTGCCTATCAGTCATGCAGTCATCTTTTGGCGATTTCTGCACGATTCCCGGGTTTGTTAACAAACGCATATGCTCGCACGCACACGCAAATACGAGAGTGGATTTAATATAAATGTTATTAAAAAGGATGCGCGAGTCACTTCTTCCTATTGTTTCCAGTAGGCCAACTAAACACCGGATTGGTGATTGCTTCGAAGCGAAAGGGAAAGCATAACGCTACGTATGACGTTTCAAGGGGAGATATAAAACTTCCTGCAATCTAAGAACGGCTGCGCTTTGCTGCGAAAGGGTTTTTCGAGTCACGTCGCCCGTTCATTGCGACTAAACAAGATGGTGAGAGAACGAGGCAAAACTCGGCTTGCTTATGCGAGCTAATCTGAATTAGCTTTTTTTTTAGCTTCAGTCACCTCCCTTGACCTACAGATTTAAGCATCTCCTAACCATGTGTTTTCCTTGCTTTCTAACTCTCGCAACACCTTCAGTCACGGATAGTAATAACGAGCGTAATATCTTGCAGTGTTCATCCAACTTTCATTGGGAGAAAAAATTGAGAGCAAAAAGCGAACAGCATGAATATTTAGCAAACGTCGTTCAAAGACGTGATGGCGAAAGCTCTTGAGCGCGAGTATTTTACGGTTAAAGAGAAATAGTTTCCGACGTAATCTACACTGTAAACTGAATTATTAATTAACTTTGGCGTAAGAAATACCGAAAGTAGGTTGGCTTCAAGCTGCAATACAATTCGCGTGGTTATTTTTGTCTTCTAACATCGAAGGAACGTTTCAATCCGGTTTTGGAAATCGTGGACGTAACTTCAACATACACTTATTGACTTTTGTGCCTTCAATGACAGCGAGAGAGGGAAGATTATAAACAAATCGAAAACAACATCTTTTTCGATATTGATTCTAAACTTTCGAGAAAATTATCGTCTCTTTGATATTTTACAAACACCGTATTTCCATTGAGTTTAATTTTCTGCAAGTCGTCAACTGCTTGCGATAAAGGGTATATCACAGCACCATAGCCACGCTCAGATGAAAATCTCCATCAGCTTCTCTTCTTGCATTTGACAACAAATAACCAGAGATCTAGAGCTTGTTTCAGCTTACATTATTTTCAACATTACGGTCATTCAGTAGAGAACTAACGAGCAAGCCTTATTGTTTTATTAGAATCATCACAGGTGACAGCTTGATTTTCCTTAATGGAGAGGCGTATTTTGCCGACGTGTACTCACTATCAACGGAAGCTGAAACTATATCTCGCACATTCATCCGAGGATCTTTTGTTCAACAAAACCGATAAGTTTAATAATAACAATAAAATTGAAGATAATCCTCAAAATATGTGAATTCAAAACCGCGGTCCGCCTATTTAAAAATCTCATACAACTACACTACCTATGTTCCGCGCCTCCGTATCTTGATGCGCTTAATGGCTAGTCGATGGCAACATGCACGTTACCCTGTACTATTTAATGCATGAGATTAAGATTCATTTCCTAGTCCGCTTCACAAAGCGCAATGCTGCGGGATTCCCACGATTCAGCACGTACGCTCTGGCCTTCAAATGGATTCTGCCGCACCGTTTTCCCAACGACGTAAAGGATATGCCTTCTTTTTTTTTAATTTTGGTAGCCTTTTCTCGAACATAATCTGAATATACACAAGATAACCACTTCTCATAAGGGAATGCAACGGAAAGATTTTATAACCCGCATTGAAGAAAATTGTGAAAATGAAACGAAATACAAATTATTTTTCCGTCAGAAACTGTTCCATAATTTTATCAGCCAAACGCTGATAACGCGAGAAAATTTTTGAGCGGATTCGCCGCGAAAAAATTATATTTCACAAACTCTAAATGAAGAGCCAGATGTTTAAAAGGAAGAATTTAATAAAAAATTGCATGGAAGTCGACTTCGATTTTAAGAGATAATCCGAAAGAATGATAAGCTATATCTTCGCATTCTCAAAAGAATTATCTTCGCAATTATCTTCGTGATGCCCGTCCCTAGGTGAGTCCATCCGTCCGTAGGTGCATCCGTCCCTACGCATATATCAGGGAAGAATTGGCTTAACCGATTTCAACCAAATTTGGTTCATAGAATAGTCACATAAATTAATGACCAAAATGGCACATTTGGACCGGTTCGACACGGGAGCGGTGCCACAATTGCAAAGTAAGTAATTATGAATTTGGAAGGAATTGGTCCAACCGATTTCGACGAAATTATGTAGGAAGCTATATCTTCGCATTCTCAAAAGAATTATCAGACTCCGCGAAATGATAGAAGATCGTAACAAGAGATCAGTACAATAGTACCTATAAATATTACATTATTTCTTATTTGCAAAGAAAATAGGATGTACCCAGAAATTTCAAGGATAAATAACATGCACTTTTGCAAAGCATCTAGGATAAAATATTTCGCTCATTAAAAATAAAGAGCTGTTGATTTTTTGCGACTATAAAAAATTCAGATTATTTATCTCAAGTTTGGAGGATCCGAGTTATTTGGAAAATATCTCGCTTTTTAGCCAAAAATTGGAAAGTAGTATTATGAGATCGCCTCGGTGTCCGTGTGTGTGTCCCCTCTAACATCCTCTTCATGAATGAACCGATTTAAACCATATTTAATACATAGAATATTCACATAAATTAATGACCAAATAGACATATTTGGACCGAATCGACACAGCATCAATGCCACAATTGAAAAGTTAAACTTTTCGGTAATTATGAATTTGGAAGGAATTGGCCAAACCGATTTCAACGAAATTATGTAGAAAGTAGGCATGCAACATAAAATAACAAATCAGGATATATAAAGCAGGGCTGCCACAATACAAGGAATAAAAAAAAATTTACACGTATTTGTGTTGAACTGTTCCAATAAATTTAAAGCAAATTTAATATTTATATTGTACACTTACATACCATATTAGCATATTTAATCCGAATCAACCAAGCAGGGGTGCCCAATTGCAAATTAAACTCTTTTAGTAATTAAGGATTTGGAAGGAATTGGATGAACGCATTTAAATTAAATTTTGTATATAAGATTTTTACAACATACCACAATGAAATCAATACGTCTAAAGCGGAGCTAAAGAGCAGGGCTACCACACTAAAAAGATAAATAATATTTCTTTTACACGTATTTATAGAGAACTGATCTAATAAATTTTAACCAAATATAGTACATTTAATCTCGATATAAATAAATAACCAAAATATCATATTTCAACCGGGTCGACTTAACAGGTGTACCACAATATCAAGGTATTTTTCTGAAACTATGAGTTTCGAAGGTATTGGTTGAAAGGATTTCAAAGAAATTTCGTTTGTAGGGCGAGTATAGAATGGGGAAAAACGAGATGAATATGTTCAGAAGGGATAAAAAAGCAGGGGTACCACAATAAAAGGAAAATTTTAATTTTCTGTTTTAAAAGCAAATACATTAGTATACGATTATACTACAGCGAATTTGACGAAAAGCACTTCTGTATCACAGGAAACCTATGTACACCCTTACTTTCTATATATTAAAATTGTATTGAAAGGAAAGGAGGCGGATTAGTTCTTTCCGGAACTACTTGTTTAAAATACATAAGATGCAGAATCCCAGGTTAATTTGAAAACTATTCAATATTTTAAGGATTATCTCGTTATTCCGCAAGTCGAAAGCTGCTGATTCCGCCCCCTAAACTACCACAGTATCCGAAAAAAATTGCGCCTTAAATTATTCCTTTAGGGCCCAAAAAATCCCGAAAATCTCATTAAAACCTGTGTGTGACATGTCAGAAGTGCTCCCTTTAAGTTATAATTCCTTCGAAGCAATAGGATTAATCTAAGATATTCGGCAACTGGGAAGTGGCGCAATAACATCAAAGCACTCTCAATCACAATCTCTCGCTCAGATAAAGTATAAAAAACTATATCCATCGCACCGAATTCTTTGTATTAAAAAACCTGACATCTCATCTTCTTGTGTAAAAAGGCTTGATTTGATGGAAATAAACCGGCTATTGTGTATTTGGCCCAAGTTTGAATTCCGCCAGTAGCGCACCATCAATCTATCAATAACTGTGCGTAGATTTTGAGTGCAAATTTTGGCATATGGCCTTTATCAGCATTCTGTCTCCATCATCACGGTAGGGATGGCTGGAGTTCGATAACCGAAGCTCGCAGAAAAAATATCCTATGTTTGCTTTATTGAAAGATAAGGGCTACATTATGAGCGCGGAAAAGCGAACATCTGATATGATCGAAGAGAACTAGGCAGAAGACAGCACGGAATTTAATTTCTGATATCACCTTTTTATTGAAACATATGCCACTAGAAGTTAATGGTAAATGTCTCGGTAATTAATAGAGTAGAGAAATATTTAAAGACCGGAAGAGGAAGATTTGAAATCCAATATACGTGCAGAATTGACCTAGAGAGCCAGGCATATGTTCGATAATTTGGCTTTGGCGACTATATTGCTGACTTGACTAACATTCCACGTTTATCTTAATTTTTTCATCGGAAATATTCACGCGTTTTCCTATCCGATAGACAGAGGTGAATGGTAGATTTTCGAGGCCTTGGGCTAATGATTTTTCGGAGCCCTCCACATAAGCATAATAAAAAAACAATAAATAATAATAATAATAGATAACAACAATAATAATCACACATATTACGCAGTAGATGGCTCTTTTGTCAGGAGCAAAATTGCTTTTTCTAGCAGCTCCTGTCAAACGCGTCACGTCGTTGCTGATTAAGTTGACTTGTTTGGCATGGAATAAGACGGAATTATTATGAAAGTAATTTAATAATTGTGGTTTAACATACTAAGAAAAATTAACCATATTCGTCCCCGCGATCGAATGTTGCAGCAAAATTTAAAAAGTATACCAATCAAGACACAGTATAGTCCTTGTGAACATCTGCGTTCGTCTTGAGCCCAGTTGTCCAGCGAGATTTTGAAGTGATCTAAACTTGCAGCATCCAGATTATCATATTCGCTACTTGACACAAAAGACATGCAGTACCTACTCTAAAAACATGGTGCAAGCAGCTGCTGTCGGAGACATGTTTGCAGAAAAAATAATTAAGGTTTAGTCAAAAAATATAACAAACAGCATATATGTAAGCCGAAAAAAGTCGCATACTCGTTAAAAAATTTCGATTTCACCATCTGAGAAATTCAGAATAGGGATAACGTTAGAGCTCCCATTATCTATTTGAAAATTCGTAAAGAGTAAAAATATAAATAATTATGGTCCTTAATTTCCCATATATCTGTGGCCAATCCGCCTCATGTGAGGAATATTTGCCGTAATGGAAATTTAAATTCCAGGTCGCGTTTTCAAATTATGATCCTACTAGCAAAGCTTGCATTGTAAATTTTTCATAGCCATATCGTCGTATATGAAGGGAAATATTCGCTCATTTGCCAATATTTAGGGACGAAGAAAATCTTTGTAGAGCTATTATGATGGGCATTTTTCAGAATTCAGTGCCAATCTCCCACGATTTTTCATATCGCGCGTTTAGGATCTTCATAACTATCTCAATCCAATCCAATATAAAGTTGATCGTTAATTGAATGAATCAAGAAATGTACTACACAAAATGGAACAAAAATAAGCTTTTAAAGTGAATAGATAACATGTGGGTGGGTTCGTAAAAATAGCCCACAAAATATACGCTGTTATCATTTGGTATCGGCACTAATCTAAAAGTCAATATTGACACGGTTTTTTACAGTAAAGCAGTCGAAGGCACCGTATATATCACGTACATCACTCAGTAATTTTTCCTCTTTTCATTCATTTTTATCCCACTTTCCAGAATGGAAATAGGCTTATTGTTCTGTCGTTGTCTGTCTGTCCCCCCTATCAACTTTTGAACCAATAAACAGATTTTCATGACACTTGGTGGAAATCTCTTGATACTGGGGCCGAGCTCCTGAGGATAGTTTTTGTTGAGAAGATTGAAAGTTTCGGGTTCGATTCCAGGAACTATCCTTCCATCGTGCAGAGTAATTTTCTTTTGTACATTAAAATATCTTATAATTGTAATATCGGAACAGGATTTATACCATTCTCTGAGGAAAAAAATGAAAATTCTAATTTTTATCGTAGAATTTTGCTTATAGATCGTATTTCTTCGAATTTTGCTAAAATACCGGCGTTTTTGCAGTTTTTATCACTCATCACGAGAGTGTTGCCATAGCAACAACTACTGTTGGGCTCGGATTCGATATAGTCTAATACAGGGGTCTCAAACTCACGTCGGTGCGCAGGCCGCATGAAGGCCCTCCACCGGACCCACGGGCCGCATTAAGGCACCGTGCCAAGTCTGCGGGCCGCGTACTTCCCCAGTCCTCACACCGTATCATATTCTTTGGACAATCACTCACCCCTTCCACTAGGAAGAAATCGCCCCAACCCTATGACGCGGCCTTAAACCCAATCATTACAAAAATAATAATAGATTCGGCTTCGGGGTTTAGGTTCTCCGGACAAGAAATACTCCTGGAGCGGATAGATCATACTTATGTTAGTACCTCATCTGTGCATAATTTTTATAGATCGGAATGAGAAATTAACTACGTACATTTTTTAAAGTGATGATTTGACATACTTCTTAAATTTCTTAGATTTACGTAAAATATTTTATAAGAAATAAATCGAGTTTTGACCGTTTAGTGTATACTACTAGCTTACTTAGCGGGCAGCAGATATGTACTACCACGGGACGTACCGATATCGCTCATTCCTTTTAAAATAATGTTTCAAAGGATCATCTAGTCAGCAGCAAGAGGCGTTAGTAGCAGACATTTGTGCCCGACTTTGTTACAAAAAAAGATTCAATTTTCGCTTTCCGACGCTCGCTTCGCTTAACCGACACTTTACACCTGATGTTGAGAAACAGTTCGGATTACTGGGAGTTCGGATTAAAGTATGTATAAGTAATTGCTACACCATATTTAAAAAAATAAATATTAATTAAATTAATGAATTAATTACACAATTATGTGGAAAGTAGGCATCAAGAATTCCGTTTGGAACATCTTGTTGTGTATTCATTCAAATACACCAATATGTGGATCAAATGTTAAGATATTCATAATAGGTTTGTATTAAAAAATCAGTTATGTAATAAAAGAAGCGAAATACTTAAATAATTGTTGTTCTTAACGAAAACTGGAATATCGATAAGTTTTGTTATAAATTAAACGGAGGCGGGATCAAACAATCAGTTTTTACATTGCTTAATAGCATTAAATAATTTTCCCTTTCTTGGTATAGGTATGTAATGTTTCCAAACTCACTGGGAATAAACGACGCAAACATAAAACAAGTAGTTCTGGAAAGAACTAATCCGCCTACTTTCCTTTCAATACAATTTTAATACATAACAAGTAGGGGTGTACACAGGTTTCCCATAATACAGAAGTGTTTTTCGTCAAATTCATCGCAGTATAATCGTTTAGTAATGTATTAGCTTTGAAATCAGAAAATTATTTTTCCTTATATTGTGGTAGCCCTGCTTTTTTGATCCGTTCTAAATATATCTCATTTTCCCATTCTATACTCGCCCTACACGAAATTTACCTTTCAAATTCATATTTACAGAAAAATTCTAACCTTCATATTGTGGTAGCCCTGTTTAGTCGACCCGGTTAAAATATAATACATTGGTTATTTATTTATATGAAGATTAAATGTACTATATTTGGTTAAAATCTTTTACTTCGGTTCTATAGAAATACGTGTAAAAGAAATATTATTTAACTTTTTACTGTGGTAATCCTGCTCCTTAGCTCCGCTTTAAAAATCTTTATTTCATTATAATATGTTGTACAAATCTTATATACACAATTTAATTAAAATCCGTTCAGCCAAATCCTTCCAAATCCTTAATTACTGAAAGAGTTCAATTTGTAATTGTGGGACCCCTCTTTGGCTGATTCGGTTTAAATATGCTAATATGGTATGTAAGTGTACAATATAAATATTAAATTTGGTTTAAATTTATTAGAACAGTTCAACACAAATACGTGTAAAAATATTTTTTATTCCTTGTATTGTGGCAGCCCTGCTTTCTATATCTATACTAAACATCCTGATTTTGTTATTTTATGTTGCATGCCTACTTCCTACACAATTTCGTTGAAATCGGTTGTGCCAATTCCTTCTCTATTCATAATTACCGTATATCTTTGCAATTGTGGCACCGCTGCTGTGTCGATTCGGTCCATATGTGTTAATTTGATCATTAATTTATGTGTATATTCTATGTACCAAATATAGTTGAAATCGGTTCATTCATGAAGAGGATGTTAGAGGGGACACCCACACGGACACCGAGGCGATCTAATAAGACTACTACTTTCCATTTTTTGGAGTGTAGGCTAAAAACCGCTCAATAAGAGTAATTTATCACTAAAGGTGTCCAAATAATAATTTAATTTAAAAAGCGTACCTCGGCCAAAATAACACGAATTCCTCGGTCAAAAAAGTTGAATAAATTGCTACAACACGAATGGAAACCTGAAAAAAATCTTGTTTTATTCTTTTCGTTTTAACAGCCGAGTCTAATTGGATATGGAATATTCTAAGTCGATATTCAGTCATAGCGTAACTTTTTGTCGAATAATTCTGAATTAACGACCAATTGAAAAACAACATAATCACATCAAAACGCGTGATTTTCTACCAGTTGATCGATTGTTCAAGAGTAAATTTTGTTTTTCAAGAATGATTGATGTTAAAAATTGTGGGACCAGTCGAAGTTAACTTTACATATCACCTCATAAATATCGTATCACCGCTTAAAACTGCGAATCGGCTGGGTCACGCAGCATTGAAATCACCTGCAGACTCTTTAGGTAGCATTTTGTAGGAGAGAGATAGATTTGATATTGATAATTTAAAACGCGTATCATTATGATAATTCCATTAGAAATAATCGAAATTAGGCAAACTTGAAGCGACAATCCTTGTGAATAGTACATTCCGGGAGCATCTTTCTCCCTTTCTCATCGGAGATACAAAACGTGATGGAGCCACAGTATTCAATGTCTTCTGTAGTTCAATTATTACCTACGGCCTTTTATTTTGTCACCCATGCCAATTATTTATGTTTATCAAAGTAAGGATTGTGATCGGGACTGAAATTAATAAGTCACAGGGCTCATGGCAGAAATGTGGGTGAAATGTGCTGAATACACCAAAGAAGACAGAGAATAAGCTCCTACCATTAGTTAAACGTTCTTCTAACACCTGTTGCCTTTTACTCGTTTAATGATAGTGAGAATAGATTCTTCTTTTTAGGGTCAGGATCTTAGGATGTGCATTTTTCTTCCAATGGGTCCCGAGACAAAAAGTTGGAATATATTTTATATAATTTGTAACACATGCACGAACCATTAAGCGAAAATGAGGCTGTCGTTACGGTTGAAAAGAGATACGGCAGCGATTTCAAAAGGACGAATTGCATTTTCAACCAATACTTCATACCGAACCGTCGAAAAAATTATCCAAAGGTCAAAATCTCTACAATTAAAATAAATTTCACACGAAACGTTCGAACAATAATTTCACAGTTAAAGAAAAGAGAATAAAATGGATGGAATACAAATTAACGATAGTTTACGAGTATCAAAAATACCAGACGTAAGAACTCATGGAAAACCAAATTAACTTTTTAACCACCGTTCGGTCGGTCCATTGACGACGTCGTGGTCTGTCCCCCATGTCGCCTTAAGGAATGATATGGGCCTTGAAATTCTCATGCGCGAGACCCAAACTTTACGACTGCTAGATGATCAAAGATTTTTTCGGCGAATAACATACATCAATAAAATTCTATCCATGCCCTGGACAATGAGTGCTTTTAAACGAATTTATGGGAGCCAGAGATTCTTGACTGCGCAATGGCTGAATTATTAGTCGAATGAGAGTAATGGAGAAACAGCCAAATGGGGTCGAGGATTTAATTAATACAGATACGAACGAAGGACGGTTAATGAAAATTCATTCGACGTCCGAGGCGCTTGTTTTTATATCAGAAACAGCCAACGCAACTGAAAACATCCAGGGAAATAGGTAACTGTTGCAGAAACAACAAGATGTGGAGGTTCTCACTAATTTATTACAAATGTTATATTTGCGATCACATTTTTGAATGATATTTGTTTTCAATCTAGCTTCCATTAAATGGTCATTTAAATTATATTCCAATAGATTAATTACACTACTGTTCAAGTAACAGTAAGGCCAACGCTGGAGCTCTCAAAAAGTAAGATTTTCATAAGGAAAACTCAAAGAAATCGAAGCAAATATGCTACTTTGGATAAAAATGTTGATAGCTTAATGTAAAATGTAGCATGTAGATAGGTAAAATTTAATTTAAAACAATGTTTTACCAGCGAAGTGCCGCAACTGTTCGTTATGGGTGCTGCTAAAATCATTCGTAAATAAATAAATCAACGATTTGGAAATGTTCATAATCATTGGGACAATAACCTTTCCTCTAATAAATTTATCCTTATGCAGTACCTAAAAATGAATATAACCAATCGTTATGAATACCGCGTGAATAAATATCCAACTTTGTTTCGGTGTGGTGACGCCGTTTATCTTTGAAGGGGTGCCGGACCAAGTAAAACTTCGGGAACCACTGATGTAAAACATATAGAGTAAAAATAACTTCGCACAAATGTGAGATTTTATCTAAAAATAAGACTAATATGAACACCATAGACATAGCTTCATAGCCAGAACACAAGTCGGAGTCGAGGGGATTTTTTTTAACGTCTCAGAATTTCACGGGCACGCCGAAAGTCTTCCAACTCGAAAATGCTCCCATTTCCCTGTAATTTTAATGCACTGTGAAAACGGGTTGGGAGCATCAACGGCCCACAGCTACCGTCCCGCTTCCGAAAGTATTTTCAACAAAGACCTCTCGGTAAACTGGTTCCAATTTTTGGTCCTTACTTTCGCCACCGTCTCTTTTTCCCGCTACTTCGCGAGCCGTGACGTAACTGCCCTCTCTCACTCCCACCCTCTCTGATGAAGTAGTCTCGACTGGAGGTCGACGACGACGGTGCCGCCTCAAAGAAATCCTTTTGATCTTCCATCGACCTTGTCCTAGTTTAGGCGTCCACCGCTGACCAACGGGTCAGGTGAAAGAGACTTTAAAAGTATCCCGACGAGGCGATTAAAAATGAAAATCGTGTGTATGTAAAGATTTCCCGCTGACAAAGAAGGATTTAGTTTCATAGAGCAACCTAGGTCTTTAACTCGTTATTACTGCCGGACAGGGGCGGATTTTGGGGGGTGTCGCACATGGCGCTCGCCAGGGGCCCCGTTACGTATGGCAGTGCTCCTCAACTTGGGTTACGTGAAACCATGGGGTTCCATGAAAGATTGGGTTTCTGTGTGGATCCGCGAAAATGGGGAAAAAGGCAAGATTTCCCTTCCGCTTAGTTACCCTAACTCTTGAATTTCTCCCTCGCCAGTGGCGGATTTAAGGGGGGTTGCACTTAGCGCGCGACCGAGGCCCCTTGAAGGAAGTGGTCCCGAAAAAATGTTCGTGTATATAATCTCAGAAATATTAAATGTCTCAATTTCAAAATCAGTGGAACTTCTCTATGATTCCATAGAAAAACGATCATTAGGGGGTGACACAAAAGAGGAACGGCTTCACTATATATTTAGATTGCAGGGTTCCGGACTGTTTAGCGCCAGGGACCTCAGTAAATCCGCCACTGCTGCCGGACATGTTCCTCGTTCACTATGTTAACTGTCCTTATCTTTTCTAATGGGGATAAGGTTATTTTTATAAATTTAAAAATGCTACTTTTGTGGTGGCTTACTTCCGCCATGTTAAGGAAATTGGTGGCATGAACTCTATTAGAAAATCCAAAAAAGTAAATATGCGGTTTAAGTTCCGTTCGATTAAATCTGTCTCCTCTATTCGGAAAGAACTCCAGATCACTACCATAGTCTAACTACACTTCTTACCAACATTACGTTTAAGATGACCGGGATGTTTTACCGTTTGAAAAACAGGAAAGCGTGATAAAAAATTATGCCAACTCTCAAATTATAAGCGAAATAGTTTGTGATGATTACAATAATGACTAGAAGCATGCCTTATTTAAGGTGCAACTTACACCCCCAAAAAGAGACTAATACCGATATTCCCCTCGTGATTGGCTCCAACTATTAGAAGATAGGTGTATTGTATCTTTAACTATGGCTGGTGCAGTGAAATAAAATCTGAATAATTAATTAACAGTTATGAAACGCGGAGAAAAATATAGTAGTCACATGAAAACTCATAAAAAACATCTAATATATAATATCTAAGAGAGAAACTATGTTTAAAGTATACTGCATGACACTTTTGGAATCCCAGTCTCTCTCTTTCTCTGTGTGAAATGATTGCATTTTTCCTATGCAAACACCAACGTTAAAATAGTATTATTCGATTTTTTAATCAATAGACTTGGGAACTGTATGGTTTACATACAGCGAATACGCTCGAACCAGTTGGAACTGAAAAATAGGCAAAGGACTTTTATTTATTTACTACATTTGTCTCGTGCGCCATCTTTGAGGAAGGCGCCATTGAAATACGGGTCAATAGACATTTAATGGCCGCAATGGTAAGCACAGACTCCAAGTTATATCACTCATGCGCCTTTCCTTTTAACAAGCTTACCATTCCATGAATATTTCCAGTCAATGGAGAGTGACGCTGGCGGCGGGTCAAGTCTGATGGTCCATATCCTCCAGTTACACTCGCCGGCCAGACTTGGGTCACAGAAGAACCGAATTCGTGAAGAAAAAGGTCAAGGAGCACCACCTGCAGACAGAAAATTGGAGGTCAGAGAGATACGGAATTCGTGAAGTGGTTTAAGAGCATGGTCAAGCAATTATAACGAAGGTAAAGTTGCAGTCGATGAAACTGTAACGATCAAACTGCCATTAAAAAAATACTACATAATTTTATTGTGAATTCAATATCATTTAACAGTGGTAAATTATCACCAGGAATGAGAAAATATTTCAAACTTTCTCCCAACACAAGTTCAATACGAAATTGGAGCAATCAACACGTAAATAATGCAGAATTAATGCAATTTTTCGTGTGATTCTCGGTTTCGTGGCTATTGAGATAAACTCCATCTGGAAAGGAAGTCAAACAGATTGACTCCATTTACAATTTGAGTTCAGATACATGAGAGGCAAATTGAACAACTAAAAATGTCGTATCCTAACTTACAGATCTTTAAAAGACAAAAAAGGCCCATTGGTGGGCACGAGGTGATTTCACTTAGGATGCGAACAAATGCTACAAGCGAGCGTAATAATAGAGAGAAAGGGCATTAATATAAACACTGACAAGAGCGGTAATATACACAACAGGTCAGCGATAATGCATATCCTACATAATTAAACTACTTACAAATTTAATAAATTATTATATAGATATTCAACAACGTAATATTTCATTGCTGTAATTATTTTTTCTTTAGAGTCTACAAATCGACGAATCGCCTTTGAGGACGGCTACTTTGTAATTGAAACTCGTATGTGGTTTTAAAAATGTTTATGGCTGCTGAAATTGTCTTCGATTATCAGTTGAAAAAAGAAAAAAAAATAGCAAAAGATTTTTTTTACCGGTTAAACTTATTATCTCACATATTCAAAATAAAACTGTAAGGATGAATGAAAATTTTACAAGAATAGTATCCAAAGATTGTTTTCATGCATAGAGAATCAAATGACATGTTCAAAATGGTAAGAAATAGTTGTACGCATATGGAAATTATCATTATTTAGACGCCAAAAAAGTAGGAAACTATCAAGGTGCTAGTCGCTCAGCCGTCACAACAGAAGAGAATCATTAACACTTACTCTAATAACATTGAAAATATTTTATTTCGGTTGATTTTATTCATACTAGGGTATCCGCTGGATCTTTGGCCTCACTCATTGGTGGGGGGGAATCACATGTTCAATCGTCTTCATAGTTATCCTGCACTTCATACAGTGGGGATGTAAAATTTGAATAGAATTGAAAGCGCTGCACTCAGCAGTAAAATATTTCTCATTTTCTTCTTCAATTCTTCTATATTTTTCTATATTGTCCATTGTGTTCCATCTGTTTACAAAATTTCATTTGAGATAGCAGTTATAGTAGCGCAGACAAACAAGTAAACAGACAGAGTGCACAGGGACCCAACAGGAGAGGCCGCGCGAACGCAAATTGCGTGACTCCCTGTGCATTTTAGAGAAATTTTTGAATTGACGGTTTCTTCATTGTTTGATGTTTTCAGTATGTACGCTAAATTTAGTTTTGATTGGATAAGATTTGGAAATTAGTGCAACGCGCTAACGCAAATTACGCAGGAACTGTAAGAGTGGTATTCTAGAAAAACTAAACTCTTAAGTTGTTTGTATATGCACACTAAGTTTGGTGAAAATCAGACAACCGAGACGGCAGTTGCCGTAGAACAAACAGATAAATGGCACAGGGACTTAACAGGAGAGACCTCGCTTCGCTCGGCCAATAAACTTACATACTCTTTTTCTGAAATTCAAATATCGCAGTTCACTCAGAATTCTTGGCGCTTTTTTGTATAATCCGACTTCAAGAATAAGAACTCGAAAAAATAATAAGTACTTATCTTACGTATCTCCGATAGCCATAACAAGGTTATAAAAACCATTCTCGCATTTTGGCTACAATGTAGTGGTGATTCACCGAAAGTGTACTTAAAACATTGTTATGGTTACTGCACAGCCGCTAACAATAAGACAAGAACTTATATTTTTTCGCGTGCTTATTCTTGAATTGCTTTTCAGCCACAAGACGAACTCGACAATTCTTTATTGTACCACCACACTTGATATTTAAAGACCGATAATAACCTGGACACTCGAACCTTTTGTTTGTTTGTATGGAATTTTTGGCTAATCAGCTTCCCGGACTATCATAGCCATAATTCCTACACCAAACACACACAGAAGGGAGAAGAGAAACTTGATGCCGACATTAAGGCCCGTTGTCCATTACGCCGAGAAATGTGTAAAACGAATGCATTGCTTTAGGTAAAGAAATGTGTCAAACGAAGGGGCCGAGAAAACTCTGTCCAGTCGCTAGCCGGGCGAATTTTCTCGTACACATTTACCCCCTCCACTTCCATTTATCTCCGACCTATGAATCATCGGCCCTTATCTACCCGCCAGCAGCCAGGCTCAATGAATTTTAGGGTCATTCAGTTTCTAAACTAACTTACATTAGCGTGCACTGCGTTTGATAACTCTGCTTCTGCAGTTTTTTCATTTGGATTGGTTGTGATAATGGAGAAATTAATTGACCTAGTTAAGTGCCACACATGTCTCTGCGACACAGGAGATGAAGATTATAAAAACATAACATTGAAAGAAGGCATATAGGCGTCAATTGGGAGGGAATTGGGCAAGGACGCTTAGTTGCTAAATAAAGCAAAACCACATTTTCCTCTTCATTCATTCGACTCCAAATCAATCATATGAAACATAAAACTGTTATTGAACATATCTGTTCGAGTTCACCACTGAAAAAAGTCAACTGAACGCGTCTGAGTTGGTTTCCACTCGGAACGGAACTAAACGCATTTCTAGTTGACCGAGAAACTCGCCGCAATGGCCAGACAAAACTGCCGCCTCGCTCACACATTTTTCGGCATAATGGCCAACGGGCCTTAGCTTGCCTACTCTTTACGAAGAGCACCAAGGGGCCCAACTGCTTAACGTCCCTTCCGGAGGACGGAGCGCTGACTTGCGCGGTCTCCTCAAACCGCACAGGTAGGGGACGGGACGATCCCAGATTGAAACAAGATTGGAAAGGAATTTTAACATATGGACGGACGGACGGATGGACGGAAACGACCTCCCCTATATGCGTTCACTTCGTGCAAATAACGCATTAAAATCGACCGTCGAATTTGAACCCGGGACCGCTCCACTCCACCTAAACCCTCCACCTTTTCCCATATCCTCAAAATAGAAATAACAAGTGAGAGAAGAATTGCAGAGCAAATTACATAAGACGCTTTTTTTCCTTGTTTTAGGAATGAGGTCATCATCATAAGATTACATCTTTGGTTGAGTTCGATGGCCGCAGAATCAACAAACTATGTCTATGAAATTCATTTAATAGCATTATATCAACTAGTAGATTTCATGCCATACGAACCATCAACTCCTAGCTCCTGCGGAGGGCTTGGAGTCCTTCGGCCCCAATTGATTAGCTTTTAGCTCATAATTCTATTCTTTATGCAGTAGTAAAAGAATTTTAGAAATGACGCTCTAATTTTTCAATATTTATTTATAGACCACATAATCCATGTGTTTTCTATCTTTACCTTCTCAGCCACAATGTTGATGGCTTTTCTGACTCCAACACGCGAGTTTCCCACACAATATTGGCCATGACTAAACTTGATAGAATGCAGAAAGATATCAGTTTTCCGATGTTTGTTTTAAATAATTATTCCCAAGGAAACAAATGTTTATATTTATTTGAGACATCATCGAAAGAAAATAATTCGATTGATTCTGAATAACTGTGGTTACACGACAGTTCGCCATCAGTATAGTATTATGCTTTTTTAGATTTTATATCGTTAAGAGTGAGTTTGTCGCAATTTCCCGTCGAATATGACGGGTATGCGTGAATTAAATATGTACTACGTTAAAAATTAAATAAAAATTAATGAAATCAACTTTTATGTGCACTTTTTGTACACAATAAATATAAAAATTTACATAATTGAATGTTGCAAAAATAAAAAATAGTTTGGTCAAATAAATGTTGTGCGGTAAAGAAATATTAATGAAAATTTACTCGTAAAACATTAAGCTACATAGGCCCCGGGTTTCTACCGCGTGATGTTTTCTTTTGCGACGACTGTTTCGCTAGCATTCCAGGTGGCATCTTCAGGTCAGGTGACATTTGCAGAATTACGGTCGTTATATATACCCACATCGGTCAGGTGAGGTGCGCCGTGATTGGCTGTTCTTTTTCTAGACTCTGTCGGGTGTTGGAACACCCTCTTCCAAGTGTTTGAAAGATTGTATCCATCCTCTCTATTGAAATTGCTCGGATGTTTTATGATCTCAATTGATACCCGTATTACTCTCGGGTAATATCGGCCTTCTCTATTGATGACTCTGGTGTTTTCGAAGTCTATACTGCCCCAGTTCGGACCCCACGTGTTCCGCTACGACCGAGAGACGGAACTGTTTCTTCTCCACTGCCTTCTGATGCTCTTTTAACCTGTACTTGACAGATCGCCCTGTATGATTTACCGCAAGTACATTTTATCTGGTAAACCCCCTCATACATATACGTTAGCGGCACTACCAAGAAGATCGCCAGGATCCTGCAAAAATACCACGTGAAAACAAAGTTTACATCAGTTAAAAAGACAGCAGACATCCTCCCAAAGGCATCCGCATCCCTCGCAAAATAAATAATTATCTTTATTTCTATTTATTTCTCTAAAGAAGTAAAATGGAGACTACGGCGAAATTGATGTTAAATAGAATTAACTCCTTAACCGTAAAATTCAAAATTAGAGACAATGAAAAAGAGGGAGGAAACGCTGGAAAAAGCAAAATACAATATAAACTTACAGGTTTAGGGGTTGTTACTCCACGCCATGGACCTGATGTCACTCACACATTCACTCACTCAATCGCACAAGCACTAATCCTAAAGGTGGAAAGGAAACGGAACCGGGTTTGGGAGAAATTACTCTGCGCCAGGGGCCCAATAAATCACACCGTTGCTAGGAGGTTTGTGAGTCAGTACGACCGCGACAGGGACCTACTAAGCAACCACAAACACACGCACACGTACACGCCTCATTATGGTATGTTGTACAAATCTTATATACAAAATTTAATTTAAATGCGTTCATCCATTTCCTTACAAATTCATAATTACTGAAAGAGTTTAATTTGCGATTGGGCACCCCTGTTTGGCTGATTCGGTTTAAATATGCTAATATGGTTTTGTATGTAAGTGTACAATATAAATATTAAATTTGCTTTAAATTTATTGGAACAGTTCAACACAAATACGTGTAAATTTTTTTTTATTCCTTGTATTGTGGCAGCCCTGCTTTATATATCCTGATTTGTTATTTTATGTTGCATGCCTACTTCCTACATAATTTCGTTGAAATCGGTTGGGCCAATTCCTTCTGTATTCACAATTACCGAAACGTATATCTTTGCAATTGTGGCACTGATGCTGTGT
Source organism: Tanypteryx hageni (assembly GCA_028673005.1). NCBI lineage: Eukaryota > Metazoa > Arthropoda > Insecta > Odonata > Petaluridae > Tanypteryx > Tanypteryx hageni. Next base: position 52,456,932 of record CM054118.1, on the reverse strand, counting down.
CGATTCGGTCCATATGTGTCAATTTGGTCATTAATTTATGTGTATATTCTATGTATTAAATATGGCTTAAATCGGTTCATTCATGAAGAGGATGTTAGAGGGGACACACACACGGACACCGAGGCGATCTCATAAGACTACTTTCCATTTTTTGGGAAAGTAGGCTAAAAAGCGAGATATTTTCCAAATAATTCGGATTCTCCAAACTTGATTTAAATAATCTGAATTTTTTATAGTCGCAAAAAATCAACAGCTCTATATTTTTAATATACACGCGAAATATTTTATCAAAGATGCTTGTCAAAAGTGTATGTTATTTATCCTTGAAATTTCTGGGTACATCCTATTTTCTTTGCAAATAAGAAATAATGTAATATTTATAGGTACTATTGTACTGATCTCTTGTTACGATCTTCTATCATTTCGCGGAGTCTGATAATTCTTTTGAGAATGTGAAGATATAGCTTCCTACATAATTTCGTCGAAATCGGTTGGACCAATTCCTTCCAAATTCATAATTACTTACTTTGCAATTGTGGCACCGCTCCCGTGTCGAACCGGTCCAAATGTGCCATTTTGGTCATTAATTTATGTGAATATTCTATGAACCAAATTTGGTTGAAATCGGTTAAGCCAATTCTTCCCTGATATATGCGTAGGGACGGACGCACCTACGGACGGATGGACACACCTAGGGACGGGCATCACGAAGATAATTGCGCTTTTCAGCAATGACAAAAAGCACTAAAAATGCAATTTTATGTCCTGCACCAATATACTTTTCTTATGGAAGGTAGAATTGAAACTAAGGGGTTGGAAAAATACATCGATTATTCCTCTATAGCTATCCCAGATCCACCAAATTAGTACAATGTTTATCCCTCAGATAGACCGTCCTATCCTGAAAATTTGGCCTCTCCAAGCTGCAGAATGCAAGAGATATTGCCCGAACAGACGGACGGACGGACAGACAAACCGATTACTTGGGCGATTTTTTAAAAAGCGCTAAAAACTAATGAAACTCATAAAATTATTAACGGTATTTCCATGAACACATCGAAGCGAACGATTCCGATTCTGTGGGCGAATCTGGGCGTCGTCGACGTCAGCATCTCAGGTGAAGGAATCTTTCAGAAATGCGATGACGTCAAGGCTCAAACATGATCACACGTACGGACACACACGCGATCTCCGGAATCATCCTTCACGCGCGCGCGCGAGTTCTATTGCACTCGGTTTATCCTCTCATCCTCCCGAACCGCTAAGACAAACACCTTTCTCCCTCTCCCACCTCGGACCTCTCCCCCCAAACCCCTTCCTCTTTCCGAGATGCTCCTCCACTCCACGACTCCACACTCTCGCTACTCTCCGCCATCCCAAGACTCATGAAGGGCAATATAATTGATCAAAGGAGTGGAAGTGATTTACCCAAGGGCAGGATCTGACCCCGCTTGTTTGTTCCATTGATCCGGGGCACGGGTCGCGGAAGAGAGATGATGGACGTAATTTAGGCCATAGAGAGACACCACCTACGCAAGATATTCCCAACCCTTTCCAGCCTCATCCTTTATCCCAGCGGTTTCCATAACGTTACAGAGCCACGCCCTCCTCGTCTAAAGAAACTGTCTTTGCGCCCCCCTTCTTATATCATGTTCAATCAAAATTCATGTACAATACCTATTGAACCCAAGATTGCTATTAATGGAGGGTGTTCATAAAGTCACCACCGCGCATCAGATCATTGGTGCCCAAACTACGGCCCGCGGTCCACATTCGACCCGCTATGTGTTTAACAATTAAAAGACACAATGCAACAACAAGTGAAAACACACAATATATATTACCTTTGCCCTTTTATTTCCATAATAGATAAATATATTTAAAACAAATCGGGTAATATGGATCTACAGCTAAACAGTTTAGTTTTCTTGAATTACTCTGCAATCGTATTTTCGACTGGATGTGGCCGGCGAAGAGGGATGAAGTGGGTTATGTGGCCCTCAAGCCAAAATATCTGGGCACCACTGCACTAGATTATTAAATCGTGCATAACAATTAAGTGCATTACACGCGTGCCAAGTGCAAAGAGACGTTTTTGGTCACCTTAAGAAAAACATGAACGCAAACGATGCGTTCTAGCCACTTGAGGGATAGAATTGGATGGCTGCATATTGTATTACACACGATGAGGATGGTTTAACAGACAGTAAATACAGTAGAAGTCCTCTTAACCGACCTTCGCTTAACCGACTCGCCGGATTTTAACCGACGTCTTACGCCCCTCGGTCTGAAAACTGAAATCCACAGTTAAGTGCGACATTTTACATAAAAGCGACTAGTTTAAAACAGTTTAAAACCATTTCTTTCACTCCGCAACAATGTCACGAGTTGTCCCTTGTGCTAAAATGTTTCTCATTACATAGTAATTCAGTCTAGTACGCATCCGCTGTCAGTTGTCCACACAGTCCGCTGTGGTCTGCTGTCAGTTGTCCCACATACTAGTCAAGTTCATTGTTATTTTAGTTACGATATTTAATCAATATTAAATTATATATATATATATATATGCATACATTTATATTTATATATTGAATATGTGTGAGAAAAGAAAGAGAGTGGTTGTTTCCATGAAAACTACTATATGTATTTTTCTAATGGAATATTTTTGATTTTTAAAATGAATGCCTTATAACATTTGTATCTGTATTGTCTTAATATATTTCAAGTACGTAAAAATAAATTCTTAAAATATAGACTGTGTATATGTACTTTTCTGTTGGTTCTCCGCTTTAACCGACCTTTTCGATTAACCGACTAACTGCCGGTCCCAACCGCGACGGATAAGAGGGCTTCTACTGCATATGTCAAATTTTTTGAGCCCACCCGACCTACCCACCGCGTCCCACCAGGGGGAGGGGGCGCGGTTTGGAAAACGCTGCTTTATCCAATACCTCCCTCTCACTGACATCAACATAACTCACCCGCCGTTTTCCCTCGAGGACCACTTCATCCAATCCCAACAGTTTTGTCTATCCCTCGCCCACCTAGCATATACGGAGTTGCAGCAGAAGATGAATACAATCGGCTTGGTTATGTACGAAGAAAAGCGAGGTTTTCAACAAGAGATGCAATAGGAGCTTAATGAATTTCTTTAAAGTGCTGGAAAGGAGATGTTAGTCCGACCAGTTGATGCAAATGGGATGGAAAGGGGGCCGTTAAGTAAGACGCAGAGAGGGAAAAATAAGAAAATCAACGGCTAGAAAGAATGTCCAGTAAATGCAAAAAAGGGCTTCAATTAGTAGTGAACGAAAGTCTTGAAACGGCAGATAAGTAGAAGATTTATAACGTATTTCACCATTACCTATACGACATAACATCAATTCCATTGGAAATTCTTCTGCGTTTCAGTTTCATATGCTAAGATGGATATAATTATTTCTTTTCCGTAATTTTTATATGTAGAGATGTATGTGTTTCTCTAAGTATAAACAATGCCTCAATGGAGCGATTATTTCTATAGGAAAATAACATTGCAGCCTCTTTGGCAACCGTAACTGAAATTTAGGGTACCTATGGCAGCGTTTTTGGAAGCACCTTTCAAAAAAAGTTTCAAAAAATATTATTTTTCCTGAATCGTAAGAAAAAGAACAATTTTATTCCAATTATAAAAGTTTAACAATTTAATGTCAAATGAATATTTAGTTAAGCAAAGATACATTACTGACTACTTTTGCGAGAGTCGTTTAATGCCTTATGCGACAAGCGCTTATAACAAATTACGCCTAATTCCTTAATCAACTTATCTTAACTTTCTATTTCACGTGTCTTCCTCCAGTCGCCTCCATCATTTGATTTACTAAGTTCAAGGTTACCTGAAAGTTCAGGGTTACCTGAGAGGTCCACCATAGATAACCTTATAAAAATTCCCTACCTCGTACAATAGAGCCTCAGCAGTTGAATGTGTTGATTTCAAACAGGTATTGAGATTAAAACAGCGTGGATATAACCAATTGAAAATTACGTAAGGCTCTTTTTTAAACAATATCGCACGAACAGACACGTGGATGGACGAATGATAACCACAATTTCACCTTGCTCTTGAATCGAAAATTTGTTCTTGCTTTATTAATTCGGCAGATATCGCCTACACAGATGTAATAGAGGACAAACGATAACATGAACGTTTTTGAAACACCAAAATGTAGAAATAAATCCAACATTTCACGATGAATTTAAATTCTTCGAGAATATATTTTGGCGTATATCATTACAAGCTTCCGCAGTTCCCTTTAAAAAGAGGAGATTTTCTATATTTTTCCCCAGAAAATTCGAATTATTTTACGCCAATGACAGTTTTTTCCGATAAAATGTAGCTTAATCTCAGAGTAAATCTCTAGCATAAAATAATATATACGACATCAACTCTTGATATCATTAATAAGTAAGATGGTTCCAAAACTCATAGTAACTTAAGCAAAACTTTCCGTTCTCAGATTATTTTGATCTATATTCAAATCTTGGCTAAATTTTCAAATGCGATGAAAATACAAAATTGCCCTACATTCGGAAAAATATCTTACTTACGAATAATAAATGATTTTGAAACTAGAATAATGAAATGGATCGATGTGAGGCATGTATTTATAAAAATATTAACTATTTCAACAAATGAAAGAAAGAACTCGTTTAAATCTTTAATGCTTACAGAGCCGGCTAGGAAAATCGCGGGGTCCGGTGCAAAGTGTGCGTCAAAAAATTTAATAGTAAATTTGAATAAATAAAAGAACCTCTCACTATGACAATTTTTGATAATTTTTCCGATTTTTACTTTCTCATATACGTAGTATATTGAGAAAGTATCGCTATCGTTAAAAAATTCGACTACGAGATTTTGATGGATATACACGTTTTAGGTGTCCCCGAGTCCATAAAAGTGGTTTTCGCCATTCCGTCTCTCTGTCTGTCGTCTGTTCGCTGTTCTATGGCCCAAACGCGTACATGAAATCGAATGATATTTCGTATTCCTGCAATATATCATCTTTTGCAGGCCTTTTTTCCATAAAAATGATATTGCGCAAAAATTTAGGGTAGTTTATTCTTGGCGATTTTTAGAAAACTTTTATTTACTCAAAAATGGCTCTAGAAAATTTGATTAAAATTAATCCAATTTGTAGAGCCTGATGTCACAAATAATACTACGTAAGCCATACATCTCTTGAAATCACTATATGGCGTCCAGTGGCATTACAATGTACGCTAAGCTACCTTACCCAAGCGCTATGACGACACGCCGCCGCGATCCACTAAAAATCTTATTACAGCATAAACGGTTGCACTAAATCGAATTATATCTCATATTTATGGATAATATTATTCATAATAGACACTCGGAAGAGATGAACGATATTGCGCAACAATTAAGGGTACTTTATTCTAGGATATTTTGAAACAAAATTCGATTTACTCAAAAATGGCTGTAAGGATTTGGATTTAAATCCATCCAGTCGTACAGCCTGATGTCATAAATAATACTTACTAAGCCATATGTCCCAAAAAATTACTAAATATTGACCAGTGACATTAAAATATACACTCAACTACGGTTAACTTTGATTTATAAGCGTTTTTTTTTCCTTTTATAAACGTACACAGTCGACCAAACGTATATGAAAAAGTTTGTGCAATGTATATTGCGCCGTTTATTTATGTATGTACTATATAACTACAACAAATATTTTTAGAGATAGCGAGGCCCTGTACAGCTGCACAGATGGCACCGCAACCAAGTCGGCTCTGAATGTTAATATATGACACTTGAAGTGACGTAACTACAAATTCCGGGCCTCCTCTCAAAAATTTCGAACAGGCCGTCCTTAAACAACCATACTAAAATCATTATTCGCTTCGAAAATGTTAATATAAACAAAAAAATATACTTTTGTAATTTATAAGTTTTATTTACACGTCATTAGCCGTTTATATTATATAAATGAGGTGATTTTCTTGTTGTTACTTTTGAGTACTTCTAATTTTATTTTCCTTCTATTTTTCGCAGCTCCGGTAGTTGTACTTAAATTATTTTTCTCCACTCTAAATAGATACGGAAAATAATAAGTGCGGTTGCAGGTTATCTTAGTACGTAATTAGTAAACTAAATTTTCTCGTGCATCTGAATATCTCGATTTCCCGGTTTTTTATTCAGGCATTTTCTTTTAAAATGCAGATGTGTACAGGGACGGATTTCCCACTAGATAGGAACGTGCCTAGAGAGGTAGCGGTTCTAGAGATGCGACGGTAATTGTTCACGTTATAAAAGTAATTTATATAAAATTTCTGTTAATCACGTATGAGAATCCTAACTTTCGCGAGCTAAATGTAATCAAGTAAGTATGGCTTAATACTTCATTTTTACGGAAAAGACGAAATTCAGGATGCTTTGAATAGAAGCGCGTGATTTATAAATATGGCCCTGCATATGTAGCAATATGGAATAAAAAATAATATACTTTATAATGCGATAAAATAAAGAATAAATTGTATTTTTACACTTACCAAATTACTTGAACGTTTCTTTCCTCAAAGACACCGAAAAATATCCCACGTTTTCTGGTAAGCTTCGCGGATCAACGTGTTCACGCTTAAAGCGTAGCACTCCAACTAGATCCGGGCATAGGTAGCTACAGTGCTGGGCTCAGCTTTCTTCCCTATATTATCCTCATGCCTAACGAATGCAGTACAAAAGGCCCTTTTGTCTTTCATGTGGATCTAATGGATCTAGATGGACCTCGAGGAATAATATTTAACTTCACAAGGCCCAGCGGCCTGCTTGGCTCTGTATAAAGTGGGTGGAAAAAATAATACTTTCAGTAATGATTTATAAGCAATGCTGAGACCGGCTTCGCGGACGCCCAGACTCTTCGGCGCCCCCGGACCCTTTCGGGTCTCCCGAGGCAGCGGACCTGGCGGCATAGTAGTAACGCCCCTGCATACTTTCACGTATAGTCGTAAGTTTTATTTTCAATTTACTCCTAATTCTTATTCGGTCTCTTCCCCATGGATTTAGTGTTCTACGGAAATGAACAGTGCGTTGGATCAATTCCTTTCCTACTCCAAGCAGCCGCATCCTTTTCCTTCCACACCTCAGCTTCCGCCCACACACTTCTCTCCTACTTTCTCTCCTTTTCTGATTGTTTTATTTCACATTGTAGTTCTTTAATCTGGTATAAATTTTTAAATACTAACTATTTCTGCATCAAATGTACTGGATAATTAAGTTATGTGAAATATACTTTTAAGCTGTCAATATCTACAATGGTACATGCTGTAAAGCGAAGGCAAATTTCCGAAGCCAGTCAATTGGGATAAAACCCGGATAAAAAGTCGGATAAAAAACCCGGATGAAAATCCGGATAAAGGGCTGATAAATTGGCCGAATAAAAAGCCGATACGTATTTCAGTTACGACGTAACCATCATCATGGGCTAAAGGACTTGATGACCTAGATGGCGGGGGAAGGGGTGAGGTCAGTTGAAAAAGAACGCTGTTAATTACCTCAAAGTTGTTGTTCATCAGTGTGTGTCTATGTTTATGTATATAAAGGCTTTCCGTCACATCAAGTTTGTATTGGGAACTTGTATTGGCAATATGAGATTGACTGAGTTTAATGGGCGATTGTTTTCAAAAATGTGTTTCATGACGGCAGATTTTTCTATATGACCACTTTCACTTTTGCCGTTTTCATTTGAACCATCCTTGCATTTCTTTGTCACCTCATTTTTGTCGCATAAATATTCATGTAAAAGTTGTTACGGTAATTAGTGAATCTACAATACTGGAATTAAATTTTTTTATGTACAAAACTTTCATAACGTGGCCCGCCTAGGTCCAATCAAGGTCGATTTTGGCCCGTGTCAACTTTTGAGTTGTGCACCTCTGACCTAGAGACAGGATAGAGCATGTGCAAAGGTGGCAGCTCTAGATACAACGCGAAATTTACGCTGTTGTGTGAAATCTTTCACGAGGAAACAACTGGTCCAAAAAATAAATATAAAATATTTAAGAATTAAATTGGAGTAAATAATCGGCGCAGCGATGATATTTCTAGGCGCAATGGAGACTTGTGTCCAGCATTTTTCGAGTGCTGGGTATGGTTAGGTACATATTTGTTTCTTTATCTCTGGCTAGTCCTCACTCTTACTTCCCCCTCCCTTTCCTCTCTCTATCTTTCTCTTTCTCTCCTATACTAATCGCATCTACCCTCTCCAACCTGCTTATCTTCAGTCCGGCCTTTGCATGGCACAGCTTAACCATTGACGATACTGCAGCACAGGAACTGTGATTCACTTATAAACTCACAAAGTGTGGCCGCATAACCAACCCTTTGTTAATATGTCTCAGCGGAAATATTATGCACTGGTACTATCGTACCTATCAAACTTCTCGGAAGCACATCCTCTTAACAGTTTATTTTTACATCTCTCCGCCATTATCGCCTGCGCATGGTGTTATCACATAAGGAAATAAATGGTTCTTATTCCACATGGCAAGGATAACATAACACTAGAATGGTCGAACCTATTAGACCAACAATTTTGAACCTACAATGAAAACCCAAATTTTCCGACTATTATCTTCTGATTTATAAATTTTTTCGTTTAAGGCTTATTGTTAAGGAACGGAAAATTGAAATAAATTGCAGTAAATGTGCCGCAGTATCGTTTAGGAGAAGTGTAAACAGAGAAATATGCTTCAATCACGAAATCGATTCAAGGAATATTCAAGGAGCTGATCATGTAAAATATTTAGGGGTTACTATCTGTCGTGACCTTTTGTGGGAGATGCACATAGGCGCAGCTAACAAGAAACTGGCGTTCATAGGCAGAATAGTGCGGAATAGTACAGAGAACGTACGCATTTTTCACTAGTTAGACCGCAGGTGGAATATGCCTAAAGGTAAATGGGGTCCGTATGAGAAGGGCCAAATAATTAAGCTAGAATGAGTACATCGGAGAGCAGCCAGATTCGTTAAACAAAAGTATGGACATACGGAAAGCGTCACATCATTATTGAAGGACTTAAAATGGAGATCACTGGAAGACCGTAGAAAGTGCTCAAGGTTAAGGCTTCCAGAGAAATACGAATCACAGTCTGGCAGAGGATGTATTGGGAATAATTGAGGTTCCAACGTACATAGTAGGTAGAAACGGTCATGACGATAAGATACGTGAGATCGATGGTTGGACGGCAGCTTACAGAGGCGCAATCTTTCCGAGAAATACGGGACCATAACAAGGAAGACGTCTGCGAGCAATAACTGTTAGGTAGGTGCATTGCACCCCCTGCCACCCACCAGTTTGGTGAATTTCAGTGTAACATGTAGATGTAGATATGTTCTTAACTGAAAAGAGTGCTGTAAATATCGAATTAAAAATAAACTATTTTAGATTCAAATTTTAGCATAAAAATGTTTATTTTATACTAGCATTATACACTAATTACAGATGTTAATACAACCCGAGTTTGCAATGCCTGCTTTTTTACACCCAGCACATACAAATTTGCCGTGATTACAAGATGCATGGCTTTGAAAAACTGAGCATGAATAGTACTCGCACCCTTTTCTTTTTTGAAGTTTTAGGACATTTGACGTTGAGTCTTGAATGTTTTCGGAACCCTCTCCAATTATTTAAATAATTTTCACACGAAGCTGCAGGTGCAAGGATTGAATTGCCAATCTCCTCTTCAGGTAATCTATGAAAAGTTCCCTGGCAAGTGCTTTGAGTAAATGCTGTCTAACAACAAACCTATTATGGCAGTTATCCTCCAAAATAATTTTAAAAACAGCCTTCTTCTTCGTCTCTATCAGCATATTTCAAAATATTAAGTTCACCATGGCTCTTTCTCATCCACCGCCATCACAATGAATAGAAAACCTCACCATAGAACTTAATTCAGACAAGGAAAACTAATAATATTAATAATGATAAAAACTAAGTTTTATACAAATATTACTTTGAAATAGTGATATTAAAAAACACAATGGAAAAATTTTACTAATTAAATGCTCGCACTGGGTCACTGTGACGAAAGAACCTGTACCAGACAAAGAAAAACAGGAAATTGAGAGATAAATAGCAGTAGGCTTCCTGTTACTAGTAAAGTACTCAGGGGTAGGGGTGTCTCGGAATTTCCAGTTAGATAAAACTAAGCATTGGGTCAGAGTGACCCAGCGCGATCATTCTAGGGTTAACGATGGTTCCCGAGTCCTTAATCGTTCAATATCCATAAAATTCCTTCTTTGCATGAGGAAGTCCCTTCTTCGGAAAAGAAATTTTAAAGTTGCAGCAAAAATGTATTGATATGCATATCTTCCAAAACTACGTCATCGAATCGGCTAATCCCTTTTTATGAAGACCTCTTGGATTGTGCTTAGAATGCGTATGCGGTTGTATTATTGTTTCAATGTACCCCGAATCGGCTTGTTTAATTAATAACTCATGCAAAATATCTCTCATTTTCTTTCTTATCATCATCATCATCATTAGGTGTTCTGCCTCTAGGCAGGTCCCTGGCACCAGCGTTGTCTCCACTCATTTCTGTTCCTTGCCATTTCTTTCATTTCCTGATACCCTCCCCTTTCTTTCAGATCGTCAAACATTTTTATTCTTCTACGTCCCCTTTTCCTTTCACCTTCTACTGATCCTTCCAACACCATCAATAGTAAACCTTCTCCTCTCAAGATATGCCCTAACCAGTTACTTTTCCTCCTCTGAATTGTTTCAAGTAATCTTCTCTTCTCATTCACCCTTGTTAGTATTGCTTCATTCCTTATCCTATCCGTCCACTTAACCTTCTCCATCCGCCTCCACACCCACATTTCAAATGCCTCTAGTCTTTCTTTCTCTCTTTTCTTTAGCGTCCATGTTTCACACCCATAAAGCAATACACTCCAAACATAGCACTTCACAAGACGTTTCTTCAGATTTAAATCCATTTTACCACATAGTACCCGTTTTTTCCTATTAAATGTTTCTTTTGCCATTGCTATTCTTGTTCTTATTTCTTTTTCACTTCTCCAGTCTTCAGTTAGCATGCTTCCCAAATATCTATACTGTTTTACTTGCTCCACTCTTCCATCCTTTATTGACACATTCATAATCTCTCTATCCCCTATTCTCATCACCTTTGTTTTCTTTATGTTCATTTTCATTCCATATTCCATGGAATTCTTTCTTATATTGATCTCAATTTATCTCTCCATCCCATTCCGTCACTCCGTTCTCTGATCTCCTTTTCTCTCCATCTCTTCTCCTATATACTTAGTAGTATATGCATCACGCTTTCCCTTCACTATAGCCCTCACGGCCCTCAATTTTACATTAATCTCTTTCCCGTCTCTCGCGTTCTTCCTCCATTTTCTACCTCCCTCTCCCTCCTTCTCATCCTTCTTCCTCACTCTACTCTACTCCCCCTTCCCTCCATCTTCATCACTCCTTCTCATTGTCAGTACTATTCCCTCTCTCTTACCCCCCCCCTCTCATCACTTTGCTCGTCTAATTTTCTTCTCTCTCTATCTTATCCCTTATATCAACAGACCTGTTTCTCACCAAATCTGCTGTACAGTTCCTTTCTACTTTTCTAACGTCAGCAGTTATAATGCTTATCCATCTTCCATAAGATACCACTCGCATTCCTATTCGCCTCTGCTGATGACATCCAACCATTATTGTGTTAAGCCTCCGTTTTAATTTTATCTACGGGTTCTTATTTACAAAATTCGTTACATTCGATTCTTATTTTGAAATACACTGACGTTTTTATGTATTGAGTAGCACCTATTTACAATGAGTACCACGTAAGTAGAAGCTATTACGCATTACTTTTAAGTAAAATAAAATCGCAGCGGCGTTGATAATGATGCAATGCAAAAATTGCGTTTAAGTAAAGTATAACCGATCGTTGAGATCAAGTATATGCTCCTTTTTGCCAGAGAAATATACTGGTTTCCGAGAATCCATCTTTAGCTAACCAATGAGGAAAAAAAGGCAGTACCAAAATGATTTGACGAGGAAAACGTTTGAATCCATGTCAAGCTTTGCTTTCACTTTACATAAAGTGTGCTCAGTTAAAGATAGACAAAATTAAATATGTACGAATAAACGCGTTTCGTTTTATAACGATTGCACATTGCAACATAATCTCATCGCACAGCATTAAGCTCATATTAATGCCAGTTGAGTGGAGTCAACGGATTTGTTTTATATAGTTTTTAGCTCAAAGAATGGAGCCTCGTGTAATACTTGGAATGACAGTAATGATTAAAGGAGCTTTTGGCAAATTAAAAAACATTTCTCCATTTGCCATAGAAAGATTGAGAAAATCAACAATGATCATCATTGGTGATTCATTAATATTAGAACATGTGCAACGTCATTTTTATTGTTTTTATACATGTGTGGAGACCTTAGAGTAGTGTTTCCCAAACTTTTTGACATTACGCCTCCCCCCCCTTTGGTTTTCACGAAACCCTCACGCCCCCTCAGCTATTTGATTGAAATAAATATAACCATTTGCACGCATACTTATGTCATTGTTTATATGCATTTTATTTATTTATAACATTTTATTTTATATTTTGTAACAGAATGTTGTTAATGATCAATTAACATAATTATTTATCCATATATCAGATGCATAAATATCACGCATTGAAAAATACGCATAAAAACGTAGTATTATTTTACTGAATATTTCCTAATGAACAAAAAATGTCAGTATTTTCACATTTCACATAAAAAATCGATTTTTTCCTCATCGCCTCACGCCCCCCCCCCCCTCCTGTAAGCACCTAACGCCCCCCAGTTTGGGAACCACTGCCTTAGATGGTGGGTTCCCGTTAAGAGCGTGGCTGGTTTGTTGCCGATATGCATATTGGGTATTCCCAACATTTATTGCTATTAGAGAATCATAGATTCAATTTGACAAAATGTAAGGGCGATAATTCTTCTTTGAAATTTTTACAAGATAAATATTTAAAAACTAGCGCAATTTCCCGTCAAAAATGACGGGTTCAAATTAATAAAAAACGGATTTAAAATTTTTAACTTTAAATAAATTATTTTGACAATCATTATATATATATATATATATATATATATATATATATATATATATATATATATATATATATATATTGATTTTGTTTATCGCAACAGTCGGTTGTCAAGACAAACAAATGAGCGATTTTGGAAAAAGAAGAATAGAATAAGTGACTATTAATTTTTCTTTAAGATAGTTCAAATCGGATGACCACAGGTCAGGTTTTTCCAATTTCAATTTCCAAAAGAAGAAAAGCCTGCAAGACAAAAAGTCGATTATTGAGTGTTATCTTGCATAGAATAAAAACATTACCCTGGATTCGAAGTCGATTTTTTCGTGAATTTTCTTTCGGCAAAGTATTTTTATATTTGAATATATTTCTGCCAATTTTCAATTTTATATCTACATCCTTGATCCAGTTATTTGCGTTTTAATAGCTTGACTCTCATTGTCAGACCAACTGAAGGACAACTTAGCCTCTTATTGTTAATATTGCGATACTTTTATACCTCTCTTTCTCCCCCTATTTCCAAAACCGTCCCCATGTCCTCCATTCTTCTACCTATGTAACTCCCGTAACCTATCGCACAATCCTTCACCCCATAAAATTTTTACATGCTCGGTTTGTTTATTAAAACGTCAAGCACTTGCCTCAGATTTTCATACTGTTTATATTTCAATAATATTGAATGTAGCTCATTATTACGATTTTTAATAGTATTTCAGATTTTTAGGTATTCCTCTCGTAAATAACACAACGAATGTTGTTTACATTGATTGCTATGAAAATAATTTCCTCCTCCTTCCGTTTTTCTCTCCTTCTCTTAATAAAATCACGCTTAAATTGGAGTAACAATAGGATTTCGAGGTTTAACAATGTAGTTGGTAGGCAGGCCAACATCCCATTAAAATGCTAAGATTTTTCTAAAATATACCATTCAAACGATTAACGTGAGCGATTACGAGCTGAAGGCTAAAAAAGACGATTAGAATAAGAAACTTGAAAATGTTTTCTTTAGAAATGTCCAGATCCAAAGATCGAATGTCAATTTTTTCCAATTTTAATTTCCAAAAGAAGAAAAGCCTGCACGTCGAAAAGTCCATTTTTACGTGTTACGGTATGAGTCGAACCCGGGTCGTTTTTCCAAATATTTTTTCGTCTATCACTTTTTAGGCGTTCTTTACCAGAGAAGCGGTAATAGCGGAACGCCTGGTCCGTCCGTCGTGACTTTCATCTCCTAAACCGCTAGACGGATTTTAATTTAATTAAGTATGAGTGATTGTTATTAAAATTTATCGCCCAATTGTGATTTTTAACTAAATCCGTCAATTATAACTTTACATAATTACTTTAATAAACTTATACTCGTACCTCGTTATATGGCATCCGTCAAGCAACAATGAAATATCAAACTTTTATCTTCCTAGCTCTTATATGTTCTGTAAAAAAATTATTCGGATAGAAAACAACATTTACTACAAGTAAGTCCGCGAGGACAAATAATTACGAGTTATGGTTTCGGACAAAAATTCGAGAATATCCCGAGCAAAACATTATGTTTACATTGATCGCTAAGACGGTTCTTTCAACAAAAAACAATTAAAAATCCATTTATTTCTCTCCCATTCTCTTATATGATCCGTGAGGTATAAATTAAAATAATTATTTGGATAGAGAACAACATTTACCACAAGATAGTCCCCGAGATTATATAATTACGACTTATAGTTTTGGAGATAAAAATTCGAGAATCACCTAATATTTCGATACTGTTTCATACGAATTTCCCATTAAGAACGCCTTTGAAATCTCTGTGTATTCCATTTATGGAGTATACATTTCCATCTTATTATACGTGAATCAAGCAATCCTGGAAAATTCAGAATCACTATCTCTTACCGTTTTTGACATATAAACGATTAATATCGCCATGGGTGCATCAGTGGTGCGGTCTGGTGGCGCGTGGTTAAAGTTGTTGCAGACGGAGTAAGATGAATATGAGAAATTGACGTGAAGAAAATGATTAATTCAAGCTATGTTTTAAAATCTTATATAAAGTGGAAAATGCTTCTAAAAAGTAATCGATGTAAAAATAAAATACGGTGTTAAAATTAATTTTAATTAAATTTATGAGAAGTATTAATTCAATATTTTTGTGCGTAAGGAAAGCGTGCTTTGAATGTTTTAATACGTGAGATAGAAGGAGAGAGAGAGAGAGAGAGAGGAAGAAAGGAGAGAGACGGGGAGAGAGGGCGGATGAGGGAGGGGATGAGGAAGGAGAGAGAGGGAGGGAGACAGAGAAGGAGGGAGACGAAGGAGGGAGACAAAGGAGGGAGATAGAGGAGGTAGACAGAGATAGCTAGATAGATAATCGTCTTTATTCGGGCGAAATTTAGACCAGAAGGTCCATTCTTACATTTAACCCTAAGGGAGGGGAGAAGGAGGGAGACAAAGAAGGAGGGAGACAGAGGAGGGAGACAGAGAAGGAGGGATAGGGAGGGAAACAGAAAAAGGGAGAGGGACAGATAGATAGATAATGTTCTTTATTAGGGCGAGATGAAGGCTAGGAAGTACATATATTTTTCCAGATAAGGATAGATAGAGAGTAAGGAAGAGATAGAGGTAATAAGGAAGAGAGAATGAGAGAGAGAGGAGGGAGACAGAGAAGGGAGGAGAGGGAGAGATAGATAGATATATAATGGTGTTTATTAGGACGAGATTGAGACTAGGAAGTCTATTTTTCCAAAGAAGGAGAGCGGGGGAGAGGGAGGGAGAATGGGAAGGGGGAGGATTGGAGAGAGGAAGAGAGAAAAGGAGGGAGAATGGAAAGTTACTTAAATTTAATTTAATCCATCGACCAATTTTGGTAGGATTGCTATGATCACGTACCAATAGTGAATGACAATGACAAAAAATTTTCAAAAAAGACTCCAGAGAGTGATTTCAATCTCTCATAGGAAGCTCAATATCTTATCTTAGCCGTTTGTTTGATTACAAAGCCCGTTTTAAACGAGTTAATTCATCTAGTGTATTATTAAAAGCTTTTAATGATAAGTTTTTTAAAACTTCATAGATATGAAACAAAAATGAATTGCATTGAAATGCTGCTGCTGCAAAACCCACACCCATAATATTTCATATATTTACTGTATTACCTTAATAAAGTCATGTCTACTTCTCCTTTATAAATACACTGTGGTTGACAACTGTTTACTTATTTGCATTTTTAGCTAAATGTTCATTTCCGATTACTGACATTCACTCTCGCAGCATCTAAACGTAGAACCTCAATAACACTGACCCAATTTGTCCTTGTTGACATAGTAATTGCTTCAAAAGACTCCAATTTTTCATAGACGGCATCACCTCTACTCCTTAGCTAACTGTATCCTTTCAACAACGATCTCCTTATCCACTTCACTTCAAACTATATACGAGCTCAAATCCACTCCCTGTCTAAGTCCAAAGTGCTCTCGTTCCATGAAACTGCTGATCTCGTTACATCTTCAACGCACTCAACTGGCAGTGATTAAGTGAACAGCTACATTTTCTGTGATGCGCCCTGCACACGTCCATTTTCTTTCTTTAACTTCCCTTGAATAGATCTTTAAAAAATTTAAGTGACCAAACAGTTGGGAAACAAATACAAAAACATAAAAAATGGATTGTTTTGCTAATTTGACACGACACCGCTGTGAAAGCAAGTGAATAAAGAATTGCATTGCGAACAGAGTTAAAAACCAAACCTCACTGATTTGCAAAACCGCGAACTGAAGCCGAGGTTTTTCAGGAAAGGGTCCGCTTCGAAAAATTTTTAATTCTACCTAAATCTTATTGGAAATTTTCAAATGTGGTTTTTATTTCGCACACAATGCATACTGAGGGATATGATGGCAGGACATTTTTTTATTCAACCCAACCCTTGGTGCGCTGCACCCTCTGCCATCCACCAAAAAGGTGACTTGCAGGGTATCATGTAGATGAACCCATTTTTGAACCCTACGAAGGAAGCAACTGGGGAATTTCCCTGACCCCAACCACCCTCCCATAGTCATAATCTGAGTAAAATCCTTTGGCATACAAGCGTTTCATTTTTGAATTCGAGGATCAAAGTCAACAGAATTAGAGATCTGCACAGGATCAGTCTCGGCCCGTGGGTTTGGTATATCCTTTTAGTAATGAAATTCCACGAGATTGGTCGACTATGACCAAACATCGCTTGCGAAAGTTCTGGGTTTCCCCGGACCTTAATTGCGAGGTCACACACTGATTTAGAGGTCACTTTTGTATGTTTAGGCGCACGTATTTCATCAAGCGCTTCAGTGAGCTCATAAGTGCCCTGTCGGCTTTAGTGTTTTGTGAATAACTCCATGGGCAACTGAAGGGGACTGCTCTAGAGCAGTGTTTCTCAAACTGTGGGCCGCGGCCCCCAAGGGGGCCGCAAAATTATTTTGGATGCAAGGTGAAATGTCAAAAAATAAAGTTTTCACGAGTAATAAAATGTTATCAGGGAATCTTTGGAAAGACGATGTGAAAAAACTATAAATAGTTACATCAAATGAAGAAATTTGCAATAAAGTTTCTTATTTTTACTATTTTCAATTCAAATGGGGCCGCATGATATTCAAGGGAGCCGCGACAATTTAAAGTTTGAGAACCACTGCTCTAGAGAACTCATATCTCCACGTTGTTTACAAACATGTGGTTGGTTGAAAAAAGGCTATTTATCATTCAACGCAAAAAGTCAGCGAAGCAGAAAAATATTTACACGATAAATCATAAAAAGTTCTTAAGGATGGAATGTTAGCCGAGGACTACGGAATAAGATATTGACCATAAACGCCACAAAAACTCGTTGCTAGCATTAAGAGATAAATTTTCTGTTGTTTCTATATCATTTTGCGGGGTTAATCCCCAGTTACTTCGTCGCTATTAGTTCATCCCTTGTGCATTACAAGTTCACCCGAACAATGTTAATTCTTCAGTTCATTTTTCATTATTTTTTCCATAATTGATTCATTAACTTCTAATTGTGATAAGAAAGAATACCTATTGTGAGTTTCATAATAAAATATATAGGTACAAGAAAGAATAAATAACTTTTTATTTAAAACGCCTTTTCGTTTGAATCGAACTGAGTACCAAAACTAACCATTATCAAAGCTCAACTTTGAACAATACAATAACGAAAACAGTTTATTTTAAATTACGATACAAGTCGCCGCAAAATTTGAGTTTGCTCCTATGATTGCCAGGAAAACAATACATTCAATAAGCGATTTCTCGTGGTTGTCATCTTTTTAAACTCCCTCTTTCCAAATTTCAATGCTATTCTTCAAATGCGACATAAATGTGCCATATTAAACATTAATCATATCCGTCTAGATTTCCACTTCAAAAGGACTGACGGACTGGCAGAAAATGCGTAAAAAATGTATGAGTCTTTATCTTGGATAGAGTATCAATCCCTGAAAATTTGGTTGCTATAGTCGAACTTCATTATCCTGTTAGATAGCGAGTACATTGACGAACGGACGGATAAACCAAAAACAATAGTTATATTTTCAAAAATGCGCTAAAAATGTCATGCAGTAGTTTTACGAAAGAATTTAATGAAAACATTGTTTAAATACGTGCGAGTAAAATCCGCATTTTCGTTTAGGTTCATTTCTATTATTTTCATATTTCTTGAAATATCTGCTGCACGGCGTTACATAATAGAATTTGATTTCTGAACAACTATTCAAATTATTTTCATAATATCATTTCATAATTGTAGACATTCCATATTTACATTCTTCATACAAAAGTATGCTCATTTAAAAAAATATCTTTTCAATTCAGAAAAGTATTCTTTGATGTTTTTATCACACATGACCGTTTATTAAAGACTGTATGCAGAAACTATTAGACAGACAAAAATTTATACATTGGTATATGTATTAGAAGAACACTTCAATCTATCTTATATAATTTAATTACAACACAAAAAAGATAGCAAAGACAAAAATAACTATATAAGCAAAAATGTTTTACTCAACAGTATACCTAAAAAATCTTCATTGTCGTAAAGTGAAGCTGCGTAATCTCTACCCGATGCGCCACTTTCACACTTTCTTTCATGCCCACAATGCTAATAATGACTGGACAGTATAAACCATCGTGTTTTGTAATAATTACGTTCACCTTACTACAATGGTTCTCAAACTTTTTTGGTTCATGCCTCCTTTGACAAATTGAAAATTTTCGCGCCTCCCTGACAGTTTAAGATTGTAAGGTAGGCTGTAACATTAGACATACCTAAAAGAAAAGGAAGCACATAGTAGAGCATACAATATAAACTACTGACATTTATTAAATTAAGGCAATTATGATTTCATATATTAATATTTCAGAAAAAAGGTGTTCTTTGGTTAATAGTTTCATAATTCACAAATATAAGTAAAAATATGCGTTCATACACTTAATTCTTAATTTTAATGCCTGGGACGTTGTTGTTGAGCAGAACAAAGTCTATCAAAGCGGGGTGTCAGAGTTGATGAGGCAACTCTAAGATCATCCTAAATTCGTAATTTAGAACGGTATTCGGATTTTATTACTGCCACAGCAGAAAATCCACATTCAAACAAATAAGATGTGGCAAATGGAAGCAATATATTCATCGCTTTCTTCGTTAATATTGGATATTCATTATTCCTTTCCAACCAAATCGCAATAAAAACTAAAAAGTCTGACGCAATGTGTTATAGCAGGACAAGACTTTTAGCTATTCTTCTTCTATAGGCAATAACAGTCTTTGAATAATTCTAAAATGGAACCCATTCAAACTTAGTTAAATCAATATCTTGAAAGTAATGGTTGAAATGATTTTCTAAGCTTTCCAAATGCTTTATGAACACATCACTTTCAATTGAGCTTCGATATTCGTCAGTTACACTTTTCAATGTTGGGAATGCAAAAAGGGTTTTATTTTTTAAATTTTCTTTCCATAACTCGCATTTCTTAAAAAAACTTGAATTTTTTCGCTGCAGTTTCAATGTTTATTTTTACTCCTTGCATAGACGTATTTAACACGTTTAATTTATCAAAAATATCAGCTTTTAATCATTTTACCCGAACTTTAAACGCATGCAGAATAATAGGTATTAATTTTTGACAGAAATAAAATAGCATGACTATCTGAAAGCCAAGAAACTGATCGCCTATTTCTTGACCTTTTTTGATTTCACAGCGACACGAGAAATCTCAGGTTAGAAATAATATAACAAATATTATAAATTATTTATAAAAATAAAAAACTTATTTAGTAAAACTCAGTAACATTCATTTAAGCTGTGCAAATCCGGAAAGAAATATTTATAGATTTTTGCTGCATTTGAATGACATGCAAATAAGATCTAGCGTAGACATAAGATATTTTATCAAAGTTGTAATGTAATGTATATTGATCTGAAAATATATCGTAGAACACATGCTTAGAAAGTTATCGAGGGGAGAGGGGAGGCGGAATGGTGAAGTAGAGTTTTTAGGGGAGACAGAATGGTGGAGGAGAGACTGGGCCCTTCATATGTCGTCGTCCGATTCGTGACAAATTTCGCGCCTCCCTTGGCAACCCGACGCGCCTCCTACTTTGAGAACCACGGCCTTACTATTTCCGCAAAATGCCGTTCAAAACCGACCCCAAAACAATCTATTATTGTAATCGAGATAATAATGTAACCATCGCTGAGACTTTTTACATGCGATATGCACGCAGTTACACAATATATAAGATGAATTTTATGGAGTTTGAGGAGCATAAGGAATCTAAATAAACCCTTAAACTTTTAATATAACTTCAAGGTGCAAATATATTTTTTTCTAACTTGAAAAACTCGACTTTCATTAAAAATGATATTTTTTTCGAAATTTTCATCATCATCCTCATCCTGATCACCGGAACCTCTTAAGCTAGTTTGTTTTCTTTAGATTTCTTGTTTGCTATCATCTTGGCAATTACACCCGAGAGAAAAGACATTTTCCAGAAACGGGAAGCGATACAAACAAGAAGTGGCGAAACATGGATGGCACATTTTTATGAGATCCGGTTGGCGGGAGCCGAGGGAGCTAAGTTTTAATGCCTAACAAAAGAGAAGGAAAGGGAAAGTTAAATCCCTTAGACCCAAAATTTTCTGAGGCCACAGTAATATATTTCTTTATGATATTCGCAAGCTGCAGGTTTCCGGACTGAAGTTCTCAGGTGGCCGCATTTTAGTAGTAGTAGAAATTTATTTTTAAGTGCGTCGACAGCTATGGTCATTTTGCACTGTCGTCAACTGGACACATACACAGAAGAGAAGAGGGAAAGACACCAAGGTGGCCAACTGTTTAACGTCCCTTCCGAAGGACGGGGCGCTGACTTTGCGCGGTCTCCTCAAACCACACAAACAGATGGCCGGGCGATTTTGGAAAATCCTACTTTCGCAGGATTCGTGTCCGCTGCACCTTCGAGCAACAGGATTCGTCCCCGCTGTCCCTTCGAGCAGCAGGATTCGTTCCCGCTGCCCCTTCGAGCAGCAGGATTCGTTCCCGCTGCCCCTTCGAGCAGCAGGATGCCAGCGTCCTAACTACTACACCACCGGCACCCCCGCCACATTTTAGGATCGATATTCTAAATGCAAGATATTTGTTCTTTATCAGGCACGCCAAACTTAACTAATTAATGAGGCCCTGATGGCTCTCCGAATTGGAAATGCCTGTTCTATATGAACAAGTGCATTTTTAAGCAGCGGTGTGGATAGAGGCTGAGAAGATAAAAGTTAATGTCGATCCAATCAACTTACGCTAGCGTCATTCTGATTTTTTTATTAAACACAGCCACTAACTCCATTGGATACCTATGGATTCCACGGAAAGGAAGACGGAAAGACAGTCACGGTGAAAAAGCGCAAAGAAATTCTAAGAAAGGAAGGAAATCTTCATCGAAAATGGAAAATAAGGAAATGTAAGCGATAGAACGGAGAGAATGTAATAACGACCTCCGTAGAACTGACAAAACTGTTTCAAAGTAAAAACTACTACGTGGAGGAAAAAACGACGAGGATAACGTGCGATGGTCGACAGACGACAAGAACTTCCCGGTTGAGACTAATGAAAGACAGAAAAGAAGAACCGATACGGTAGCTGGAAGGAAAAGGAAGAATTTTCGCCGAAGGAAAGGACATAAAAGTCTTTTAATCGAATCGAACGAGTGAAGGAAACATTTCTTCCACTCTTTATAGCGCTTTCCATGTTTGGCTAATATCCAGAAAAATAAAACGAAATTTTAATGGAAAGCGAAAGAACCTTACAAACGAGAAACGCGTGGAAATCGTTGAAAAATAGGTTAAAATGAGCTATAAAATCGTGGAATTCCTAGACACCAATATAATTCTACAATTCCTAGAAAACAGATGTGGCAAAATGTAGAGATCACGAGCGGAACTTTCCCACGAAGCACGCATGCGCAATATTAGTCTCGCAATCGCGAGGACTTATCAATCATGCCTCAGCGAACGTGATTTATCCGAATTATTCCATGCATCGTTAAATGCGATCCTTCTTAGTTAGTATAGTCTCAACAGAGAACCAAATGATTTTGATTTCGCTTGATTCTTTAGTCCTGCGTACGAAAGCTTGGAGCGTACTTGCACAACGACATCGTTATTTGAATATTCACAAATAATATTATGTATACATAAAACAACCTAAAAAGAAAATGAAAACAAAACCAATACCTATTGTATAATTAAACATTTCCCGATAAATTTCTTGATTTGGTCACACGTCGTTTGATCCTTTGATATAAGAAATGGTAAACAACTACAACTAAAATACGAAATAATATTACTCTCATTTTTTTCTGGCAAACCAACATACACTGAAAGCTCGATATAAGAAGAATTTATAGAATTCATACAAATACTCGTTCTAACGATTGCTCGTAATATCCGAAAATGAAATTTCATATATGTAACGTCAAGAAATTGACCGTGACGGTGTTTTCAGCTCTCCTTATATGCCGCACTCGCTTAATCAAGGTTACACTGCATTTTATTACGTACTATGTACTTGCAAGACTGACAATTTCAAAATATTTATTCTACGGCGATAAATGTACTAATAGCTGGGATGCTTTGAAATTTTAGGTTCAATCCCATTAAATCTCATCAAAAACAATTTAAGCCGTCTTCTCCCTTTTGTCCGTCCGAGCAACAAGATTACGCTATCTGCGAATTTTCCTCCACTTCCTCTTTGCTTATCTGGCGGAACAAAACTGCAACACGCGACGTTTGACGGTGCTCTTAAGCCGCTCCTGGCACAGTACCTCACCAACTAATTCCACTCGCTCCCTCACTTTTCATCTGATTCTTTTTCTCGTCTATTGCCGTGAGCCTGGAGCAAGGACGCCCTTGTAAAACTTTTCCTTTCGACGCACGTTGTTCCTTGACCGTTGGGTGTGAGATAGAGAGAGAGGGAGGCTGTGGGTGGTTCACAGCCTGAGATCGCGAGTCTTACCGAGGGAAAAGGAGAAGGAGAAAAAAATGAATGAGGAGGAAAGAGAATCGAAATGAGTATAGGTAAGTGATGAACAAATAAAATAACAACTTTGTATTTTCCACTGTTTAAATATTTCAACAAGACCCGGGTTTCGATATCGTATATCATCTAAAGATCTGAGGATGATATATCACATCGAAACCCGAATCGTGTTGAAATATTACAGCAATGGAAAATACAAAATTGTTATTTTATTTGTTCATCATGGAACAGTTCCACTTGTTTGTGACTACCACTGTTATAAGGGTAAAAATGGATAAGTGATGAGACATTCCTGTGGAAGAAGGGTAATTTTGGGATGAAGGGCGAGAGGAGAATAAGGGAAGACATGGAAGAAAAGAGCAAACCTAGAATAGAAATATTCAGACGAGGAATAAAAGAGAATGGATTAAAAGGGAAGAAAACAAGGGAAAAATAGGAGGAAGTAATTTAAGTGTAATGAAGAAGAGGGAAAATACAGAAGAAAGATATGTATCATGCAACACCGATAATTATATAATTCAAAAGTAAAAGTGAATAACCGATATCACGTCAAGGCCTATATCTAATAGACGATTAAATTAACTTCTATAGTCATACAGCGGTAGAAAAAATAAACAAATGCGCAAGGTGAATTGCCACTGAGATAAGCTATTTTGCAGATTAACCCTTTTAGCCTGGGTAGTTTTATATAACAGAGTAACTATCGAAATATTAACGATTTTTGCTAGTGAAACAATTGTTCATAGAGAAACCACCCCCAGGTGTCTTTATTGAGACACTACGTACAATTTATTCGGAAAAATCTCTCAATTTCAACTTGTCCGACCATTAAAGTTATTTACACAAAATAAAAATAAAAATTTTCTCCGATACGTAATTCGTGCCTCAAAGGGTTAAAAAAAACATGTCACTCTCCAACAGATTCATGGTTAAGTGAAAACCTAGATAAACTATCGCATTACAAAATTATATAGCTGTATTTTAGTTTATCAATCGACTTTTTAAATTTATGTCATCATTCTTGAAATCTACAAACCCATTTCATAATTCTTGCATTACGCTTAAATTTATTCTTGACTAGTTCAAATCACAATGTTGAACAAGATTAAGAATTGTAACGAGAAATTTCCTTAACGCTATTTTTATATGAAATATCCCGTTTTTTATTTGCGGTTAAATACAGACAACGAAGTGTTCATATAAATATAAAATTAACTAGCACCATTATACGTTATTTTAAGAAATAAAGTGTGGAAAAATATTGTTAATATCCTTTTTTATTTTTATTAAAGATATAAAATATTTTAAGTGAAATTACTTTTTACATCAAACTATGGCTGAGAAGATCCGATAAACTCATATTCCTCGAAGGAAATTTAAATTGATCCAGTTGCATATTTTATAATAGCGATACATTATAATTAAACCTGGAATAGAAGGGAAAAGAACAACTTTTAAGAGTTGGCAGATAAAACAATCGAGATTTAATATATTTTTTCTGGATAAAGCTCTGCACATGAAAAGAAATGTGAATTGCTTCAAAAACTGCTTGTTGACCGACATAAGAAAATATCTGTAAAATATATTACCATTATACTTTATTATAGTAAACAATTATCGATTCACACACACACACACACACACACACACACACACACACACACACACACACACATATATATATATATATATATATATATATATATATATATATATTAAACCTTCCATCGTGACTAACCTTGCGTAAAATTGGGGTATTACCACACTTTTCTATAAAGTGCAAGCTTGAAATCGATACAACATTCAATGGAAAATCGTGCTCGAAGCCAGAGCACGAAAATAGTTTTCAATTACATCGCTGTAAGAGTTGTGTGCACCAAGGGCAGTGCAGATGGGAGTGAGGATGCAGATTCTGACGGACGGAACCTTGAGTCCAGAGGCACACGTCCTTGTGAACAACCCATCTATCCCTCTCACCCGTCTACCTCCCTTCTCGCGTCCAGAATAAAACATTTCGTCATTTTAAACGGTTGTCTCGCCGTTTGGGATGGGTCGAGAGTCCTTTGCTTAATGGAGTCTGAGGGAGTGAGAAGTATACCTCGCGAAAATATTAATAAAAACACTTCAGGGGTCTTTTTTGCCACAATTCCAATGTTATTCATGTCTGTAAAACAATCTTCGAATTTTACAAGAACACCGTTGCTTTCATTCATCGGTCGCTGATTATTGTGAATGTATGATTATATGATTAAAATCTGTATTATTAACGTTATTTTTATAGTTTTCGTCAAATAAATCGAGTATGTTGTTTGATTTTTACCATGAAAATTTTGAATAAATTTTTTCAACAGAATTTCAACACAAAAACAATTTTTAATCGCACAGGTTTTAATTTCAGAGAGAATTATCGAGCCCACCTTCCGGTTGAAATCAAATTGAAAAACAATGTTTCTTCAATAGCATATTATTTTGAAAGAAATCATAAATCGAGCTGAAACCTAATATTATCAGTTTGATTTGGAATCAGGTGGGGCAAATACCGGAAAATCGCTAAATAGTTTCGAAGATGTAGGTCTAGGACAGAAAGGTATCCACGCAAAACTAGTAACAAGGTCAAGTAGCTTAAAACTTATTGTTAGCCATCTTAGACCTACTTTCACCTCAAACTCGTTTAAAAAATACATAATGACTCTATGAAAGCACGTGGTTTGTTTGGTCCATGAAAATAAATGATTAAATTCACAAGATAAAAAAAATATTACTATATATCAGTAGTCTATTTTTGACCCGTGAGCTGCTCATTATTATTATTATTTTTTGATAGAAATACTTTCACGATAATTTGGCAAAAGGGATCAACACAGGTTTTACTCTACGATGAAATCGGTAATTATTGTTAACTAATGGTTGTCACATCACCGGAACGGATTGCATAAAACGGAAAGTAATGTTGACCCAAAAGGGATCCAGAGCGATTATCCGTCTCGTGGCGTCACTTTCCCGGTTTTGCCTCGAGTGGGATCCGCCCACTGTTGCGTAACGTCTTCACAAAATGCGTATAGAAGAAAGGAGTGCTGACAAAGCTTTTGAAATAATTCTCCGATTGAACACAAGACATATTTCACTTCACCACAGTCAACACCTGGGAAAAATAATATTCACGTAAACTCGAAAATACGCGCAAAACAAATATAATGATTTTATTAATGGTTAACTTTTTTATGATTTTCTCGGAATAGATTTTCCGAGTAATCGAATACACCCCTAAAAAATAAATTAGGCATATAAAATCGATAATTTCAGCCACGGAACATTTGAGAGTAACAGGTAAAGTTGAATGTTTTTAGGACGGTAATGATTGCTAATATAAGAATCTTCAAATATATTTGCAATTTTTCACTTTTACTATAATTTTAAATAATTTAAAGAAAAAATATTGATTGTAAACCTGTTATATAGAGATACTATTGCCAAACTGCGATGCAAACTGAAAATGACGCTAATTTACAAAGTCAGCGAAAGAGATGTCAGGTAGGCAATAATGGTGGATTTTATGCTTACAGTAAAATGCAATCAACACCTATTTTGATTAGGCGTCATTCGTTTAAATCGCCCGACACAGATATTTTCTGAATCTATTTCGTTCAATTTTATCGCGCAGCGAGATAAATGAATGGACATTGTCATTCCGAAAGATTTATGTCAAATTTGTTAAACGGGGCATTGTATAAATTCCTTCGAGCAATAATGCAAGCGAAAGCCGGTTTCCGTGACCTATATGTGTGCGTTACTCGTTGAAAGCACCACAACATGTGTTCGCATGTGAAATCGAAATATACGCAGCAAAAAAAGATAATTTCCGCGCGATCGGTTCTTTTAAATAACAGGGTAACGCTTATCATTGTGTAATATATATGTAGCATGTCGAAATTAATCTGCGATATATTTCAGTAGACCCCTTTTTAGGCATCGAACAAACGTCTCAATATGTGATTTTTGATAGTTTTTTTTAGCTAGATTAATCGCAACATCTAACGCCTTGTGAATAAGTAGCGCGCGCAGATAACAATCTCGTTAACTTCCCTCCCCCCTTCTCCCCCACAATGCCATCGATAAATTGCAAATATGAAACAATTTAAATGGTTCGCCGCGAAGGCTCTTCCGACGAACGGGGATGAATAAAAAAAAGGCGCGGCCTCTAGTGTAGGGTGACCATGCGTCCCGGTTTCTCGGGATTAGTCCCGGTTTTCAGAGTTTTGTCCCGGTGTCCCCAACATTTTTTTTCGGGAGGTATAAATGTCCCGGTTGTTTTTCTTGTAAGCGTGATGGTCTATCCAACAGTTTTTTTTATCTCCGTTATTACGAAATCAATTTTCACATCAAGCTCGATCTTCCAAATACGATTTCATAAAAGGCATTCGCATTTCATGTGCTGGAAAAACCAAAGACCCATGGAAGTTCACCAATAGCTAATTCTAAAAAAATAATGACAGTTGGTCATGATTTTCCCTTCCTTTGTAAATAGAACTTAAATATGACCTGTAAATATTATTATGAGGAGATTTAAAATGAACAAAATTTGATCAAGGCAGGCAGAAGTACATATTTTAAAATATGACTGAACCATTGGCTCCTAAAATGTTGCGTTGTAATACTGCTTAATTATTCATGAAATGTGTAAATTTATTTGTTATTGCAATAAATAAAAGCTTGCTTTTTCTTTTGTAAACATTTCTTTGAAATTTAGAGCATACGATAAAATAATATCAAAATTCCCATCGTCCCGGTTTTTTTGGAAAATGACTCGGATTTTCCCTTTCAAAACTCATTTTGTCCCGGTTGTGACCACCAGCATCTGGTCACCCTACTCTAGTGGGAAGCAGAAGGAACAAAAAGGCCCCCGATCGGAGACCACCGCGATGCGTGTCCTTTTCCAGCTCGGAAATTGGAATTCAGAGGACTAACGATAATTATTTTACGAAAGAATAATATTTCGCGCGGCATTTTTTCCTCTGCTCTCGTGTAAACCGGCGACCCACAAGATAAAGATTGGCGCGTGTCGAGAAATGAAACAAGGACATCACCATTCCTGTAAAAAAACAATGGAAACTCGCAATCGTGACTTTCACCGTGACCGTGATTGTGTCCGAGGGACGTTTTTGCGGCACCTAAGGAGAGGAATGGGAGTGAAAAATGACCGCCCTCCGTGTTGTGCGGTTAAGGCGCTGAGATTCCGGCAAATCTCTTGATGTATGCGATGCTAATTCTTTATCGATTTGACATTCGAAAAAAATCAAATAGAAAGATATGATAGATATATACTGCAGTGTTCACATGTGTATATCGGAACAGTAAAGAGCTCCGAAAACTCCGCCGATTCAATTTGTAACCAATGATTCTATTTGCTCGGTTTTTAGTCTACTTTCCAGAATGGAAATAGGCTTATAGTTTTGCCGCTGTGTCTGTCTGTCTCATCAAATCTTCGAAAAATGTCGAAGAAGTATATTGCAATAAACTTTTTAATGTAATCAACTCACACAATATCTCTTTTACATAAAGTTTAGGTTTATTCGATTAATTTAAGGTATAATCTGTTTCTGGTAAAAGTTATTCCTGTAATCGAATGCTATGATTTGCAAAAAAGTCTTGCATTAAGCAATATTACATTCAAGAACAGGCTTAGTTTTGAATAGGGATTTTATAATGGATTTTTCTCTTTAAAATAAGTCTAGTACTATTTATACTTTTTAAAGTCTCTTTCCAATGTTAGTTATTTATACCTGCACAATGTTAATCTTAAGGCACCCAAAAATATGTGACGCCAATAAAAATAACTTTTAACACATTAAAACACATACACTAAAAGTTTTGTGAACGAACTTACTTTTACTGGGAAATATTAAGGCGGACGTTCCGGCAAAGTTGCGACAACAAAGGCACACCATCCGTTGCTTCCACGAAAAATGAACACATCCCCTTCACCACAGTTTCCGGAATATGATGAGGTGTTCCAAAAAACCCAAATCCGCCGAAAAAAATCCAAGAGCCGAACGGCGAGAGAAACGCGAGCGCGAGGGAGAGAGCGAGAGCAACCTGACTACGGCGGAGCTGCTGTGATACTGGTCACATCAACAACTCGATCTTGGCGGTCAACCAGCGCAGCTCAGTCGCGGAGAAGGATTTTTCGAGGGATAGAAAAATCGCAAAAAGAGGACCGACCAAGGTCCCCGTCGGAACGGTGTCAGTAAGAGGCAGGAAAAAAGCACACCCTCCGCTGCAACGAGGATACACATCCACGCGCGGAGGAGTGACTCCGTTTCGGGGGGGGGGAAAGCCACCACTCGAAGGAGTAAGCCGACACGGAACGGGTGAACCACGAGTCGCTTCGAGTCGCCGGGATCAAAATCTGCCGCGGACGAGAACGAAAACGAGGAATTGGTGCTGAAAAGACTTTAAAAGGCCGCAGTGCGCATGCTCCATCGCGGAGGAGGGCGTATTTCCCGCGGTTAGCGTACGCCAATCACACCCAAGCTTGTCTTCGACTCGCTCTTTTTCCTCCCTATCCAAGGTTGCGATCTCCGGTGTGAAGGTCGCGGGAGAAAGAAGCAAAAGTGTCTGCGCATATGGTTCCTCCAGAGGGTCGTTCGTTAACTGGCCATCTTCAGATATAGCATTAGTATGGTAAGGAATAAAACGAGGTTCGTTTAGCGAAAAAGTGCAACGATGATTGATAATCGTTGAGGAAACCGAATATTTTTTCGCAACTCGTTTGGATCGCTATTCAAGAAGTTTTAAAACTGCGCGTCGAGTGAGTGAATTAATTCTCAATACGACTCAGAAATCGAACGTAAACAAACCTCTTTCTATTGATAAAAACAGCGTGAAAATAATCCATAATACCTATTATATAATAACTATTTAATAATAATTAATTATATTTAATGAGTTTTCGCCTATTTAAAAACTATATTTTTCCTATTTCCATTTAGACGTTTATATATATTATATATATTTATTTATATATTAACGTAGTTTTTATAATTTTTCTTCCCCGTTTCGTCTTTGATTTTTAATTGACCTGTTTGGATTTACTTTTAAATTAAACTTTTCGAACTTAAACATGCAGTACCAATGAAGTCAAGAAATTTTAATAGCTAGAATAGTGTCCCTCTCTTAGATCCTATCATGCTGAGCTGACATGAAACCGGTTCTCAGGAATCGGTAGTTAGATTTAAAAAAGTTTAAGATCCGTTTGTTAACTGTGTTGCGAAATTAAACTGGCTAAAAGTGACAAAATCTACCATGAAAACTAAGAAACTATTTTTTTAATTAGTTACTTAATTACTTGTAACTTATTATTAGACAATAAATAAATATTTTAACTGAAATAGTATTTTGTAGTTTAGCAGCACTAAAATAATTATAATAAAAGGTTTATTTTTTATAGAGAATATTATAAGCTACCTATAAAATACGTGTTTTGACTTAAATATGTTTTGTTTTATTCAGTTTTTTAAGAAAAAATCTAATGTGGCCACCACATGACTTTTTCCATGTCTGTAATATTTCTAAAAATTCCAAATAAGTTACATAATAATTAATATTTTAAGAAACCGCGACAAAATTTTAGACTTTTCTAAGAACAGAAAAAACAAACCATAGCCTTCTGATATTGGTTATAGCATAAGTATCTCCTTCCCGTAGTTAAGAGAAATTAGTTTGAAAGCTTCTCGCATAATCCTTATACGAACGGGATCAGATTATAATGTCAGATTGTAATTCCTCATACTTTTCTCTGAATTTCAAGAATACTTCAAGCGTATACTCTTTTTACTCTCTCCATATACGTAGTATAGGGGAAAGTATTTGTTTTCATGAAAAAAATCGACTTCGAGATTTCAACGGAAATACACGTTTTGAGGTCCCCTGAACACGTTTTGACTATTTTCTCGATGCCTGTGTATGTGATAGCTTTTTTGTGGGTGCTCTAACTTAAAAACTATTAATCAGGCCAACGCAAAATTTTATATTAACATTTTTATAAAAGTTGGATCATCTGATTAGTTTTTAGTAAAAATCGGTCAAACGGAAGTGGGTGTTTACTCTTTTCACTTATCCGTTATTTTGAAATATTTGATATATATATAAAAATGTATCAGAATAAAAGTTATAGGAAATTTAATTTTCTACAACCTTTGTTTGAAATATTTTCCCATATAATGTTTAAGAGATATACTGTATTTTTACCTGCCACCACCACGCGACCTACCGACGACTATTGTTAGCAATTGACGCTTAGTTACGCTCCCTTTTTCTCTTAATTTTTGGAGCTTTGTGGCTATATCCAATATCAGAAGGCTATGGTTTTTTTATTTCTGTTCTTTGTAAAGTCTAAAATTTTCTCGCAGTTTCTTAAAAATCTTTATTATTATGTAACCTATTTGGAATTTTTAGAAATATTACAGATATGAAGAAAGTCATGTGGTGGCCACATCAGATTTTTTACCATTACGGAATTGAATTTGAATGGGGAAAAAGATAAACAATCGAGGTTTCGGTAGTTTGAAATACCTAGAAAACAGTAAAATAAAGAGACTTGTTGTAATTCCACCTGTGGAATTACAACAAGTCTCTTTATTTTACATTATGAAAAAATTCCACCAAGTGACGCCTGAAACCATTAACTATAGAAAACAGTAAAAAATTAGAGATAAATTTTGCATGATGAAGAATTTTTCGATTAACGCGTGAAGTTTTCCAGGTCGAGCTTTAAATTTACTTGATTCGAAGAGTTTATCTATTTAAAACTTTTTATATGTGCAGATAATTTATCATAAATATTTCTTTTTGCGTAAATTACGTCGAAACTAGAAGAGGAAATGGTTAATTTTTCACCATAAGGCAGTAAAAAAATAATAAAATACCTGCTATTCTCAAAAGCGGCCGCTAGTAATTTCCGTTACTGCACATTTTAAATAAACTTCTTGCCGTCCATCATGAGAAATATTTTAAATATGGAAATAAAGATAAAACTATAAAAATATTTTTTTTAATTTCACTGAAAATTCTGAGCAGTTTTTTTCGTTTTTTTTGGGTCACTTTCCAAAACTATCTAAACTTTTGCAAGACGCATATTTTATGCTCAAGTTCATACGTTCTACCACCGAAAATTTTGGTATTGACACATATG
The DNA here is from genome assembly GCA_028673005.1 of Tanypteryx hageni. Lineage (NCBI taxonomy): Eukaryota > Metazoa > Arthropoda > Insecta > Odonata > Petaluridae > Tanypteryx > Tanypteryx hageni. The sequence goes on along the minus strand of CM054118.1, from coordinate 52,424,083 downwards.
GGACCACTGAAATTCTTTTCACGAAAACCCATGACTTGGACGTAAAAGATATTTTGAATGGTTTGAATGAAATGACACTCGACGGCATGAGAGGAAGTGGCACGTATTCTCCCTAATCATTCGGAAGAATTTTAATTCATGATAGTTTTAAAATTTCCTAAACATTTGGGCGTCATAAAAAGAACTTTTGAAATGGAAAATGAAATAGGTACGCTGCCCTGTCCTTTTTGCGGAAAATATAGAGTGACATCCAATAATATTGTAAGGGAGGGCATTGACAACATATCTAAAAACTTAGTAAGCGGATTCATAGCCCGGAGAAGGCCGGTGTTCAAAAAACAAAGACGTTCGACAATTGCGGCGTCATGAGCATAAATGGATTAGAAATTCCATTTTTACAGGCTTATGGATTTTGGTATAATCGTCTTTGAATACCCATTTAGGTCCATGATGTGGCACACCTATGCTATGAAAGACAGACAGACAGGACGGTACACTGTTTTTATCACTCGATCGACGCTTATTTTGACGGAATTATTTCTAAAGAATGCTGACTTTCCGAATAAGACTTCCTAGCTGAATTATTTAGGATTTTATACATACAGGAAATATTTACTTTTTCCTGGATATAATTAGGTTTTTAGTTTTCTATACCATTTGAAAATTACCGATGAAGATATGTTATTAAAAAGTCTAAAGATTTGCATCTGGCGTTGATAGATGAAAGACGTCAAGAAGCTGTTTCTTTAGGTTAACGGCGTATTTTTATTTACTTTAGTTTTTGCGTCCATGGAACCTATCCTCAAGGACATAATGACCCCATTTTGTAAGAAATTTCTAGGAACCTATCTGTCGCGTATAGCGAGGTATGGCTATAGTTTAGCATGAAATTGTTTAACAAAATATCACTAAATCTTCGAAAATGTGACCGCATCTATAGCAAAATATAAACTATATGGAAAAAACAATAAATATTACCTGATAACGTTATAATAAAACTTTATAATAAAAATGGAATTTACGGAAAAATAAAAGTATAAAAGTCAAATGGAAATTTACAGATAAAGTAATAAAACAGTTGCTTTTTTTAAAACTTTGAAGGAAACAAGCCACACATGAGATTTACATACAAGTATATTAAATTTTAAAAATGAGAAATTTTTACAAGCAGATTCAGACAAAGATGTTAATATAATTTTTAATAGCTCTACTTCAATATTTTGAATTTCACCCGAAGAAAATTTGTATCAGAGTTTTTAAATGGACAGAAATTACTCCGTTACCTGAAAAACCTTATATTTCTATCAAATGATCCTAGAAGCAATTTTGGAGATATTTACCAATTGAATGTTAGCGTAAATCGCCTGATTAAATAGTAATACGAATAGAATTCCTCACTGTCAGTTGTTTGTTATATCTAGAGAACCACATTGTAATTCTAGACTATAGAGAAATTAATCCATAACAAAACTTCGTCCTAGTTTGCAAAAGTATTCATACACGTCAAATATTACTTTAAATAAGCTATTATGTAATTATTAGACGAGTTCATATTATAACTACAGCACCGTTACAATAACGAGCATCTGATAAATAAATTATGCTCTAAGAGGAAAATATGTGCGCATTCCATCCCACTTCGACGCAAAAGATCTTGATTTCCACTTTTAATGGCGATTTTACGTGAAATCTTTCTGCTGTTTCAAAGGTTCTAAGCTTTCCTGAGCTGTCTTTTCTCTAAAAGCTTTTCATGTCGCCGTTCTCTGTGCGTTCCAAACTACACATATATAAGGTATGCTATTCAGTTTCCCATATTTGTACTCTTCTGCCTTCTCCTCTTTTACCATTGTCTTAGCGTTGAAAAGTTGCGTCAATTCACAGCCAGGATAGCAGTTGAAGTATTTGTCAGCTATATTATGAAATACGAAAATTGCTATGCAGTCTCCATTTTCATTACTAAAGAGCCTCAGAAGGCTTTAAATAACCAATCCGGGGTGACGTAACAGGATTTCATTTGGGACCCTGTGACAATAAACAGTAAAGGAAAATAAAGAAAAATTTACCGGCAAGGTCAAACTGTTTATTTTATGCCGACATAGTGCGCATTTTCGGAGCATCGTTAATTAATGATGTATCGGAGTATTGTTAGATTGGCTAAACAAATCCTCTTTAGGAAACTGAAGAAGGAAACTAAAAATACAGAAAACGATCTAAGTGCATGCACAAGGGTGGAATCCAACATCAAAAAATGTAGGTTTATTGTTCTCTAAAAGTTCCTCATCGACAATTGCTGAAATAGTCGTTTTTCATGTAAATTCTTTAAAGATTAGGTCGTATTGTATGAAAAATATTTATAGCCAAGTTGGAATCAGTGATAAGAGAAGATAAGAAGTAATTGCAGTGTCATCCTGAGATTATTCAAGTTATACGAATCGGATATGCTTTTCAAACTGCTCGTCGTGACAACCTTGGTGTGACTGAAAAAAGCAGCCGATTATATATATAGATTGTCTATATCATCGGTCATCAATCCATAGATCGGTTTAAAGCATCCTCCTTTTCACTTCCTCTCCTGTTCTTCCCTTCTATTTCCTATTCTATTGTGATCTTTTATAACCCACCATGCCTTAAGATGTGTTCCATAAACTTATCCCTTCTCCTTTTTATTTTTCCATATATACTTTCTTCGTTAACATTTCTCAGCGCTTCGTCATTTTTGTCATTTCTGCCCATTTAATCTTCAGAATTATTCTGTAGCACGACATTTCTAACGCCTCCCATCTCCTCTCCGCTGCCGATATAGTCCAAGTTTCACACCCGTACAGTGCAATACCCCATATGAATGGTTTGACAATTTTTTCCTTCCTTCGATGCAAACATCTCCAGTTGTTAGTAGTTGTATTTTATGAAGGAAAACCTTCTTTACTTGAGCTATCAATAAATAAATTCATAAAGGCAACATTATGAATTTGGTATTAAAGGCATTAAATTAGGAGTGAATGCAATTTTATAAAGTTCCCTATCATTACAATGTTTGTAAAGACAATAATTTACTTATTGCGAACATGTTATTCCAATAAAATAGACAACCTATCTGTAGGAAAAAGACAGTGTATAATCTTATGCAAATGAAACCTAGATTTTTTAAAGATACATTCACTAAACTTTCGATTCTTACAACAGTTTTTTATTCCAAAAGATTCGCAGATTTCCGCTAGTTGTGCCTTTCTATCGAATGCAACCAAAAAGAAGCTTAAAAACGTGCGCGCAAACATGTATCCCTCTAGTACAGGGGTGGGCAAACCACGGCCCGCGGGCCACATGTGACCCGCGGGGGCATTTTATGTGGCCCGCGACGCCAATATGAAAGCGAACCGTAGTATAAAATACACACAATTTCATATTTGTAGCTTAAAATTACGGCCAGTGGTGTTATGGAGATAACATAATATTTAGTATTGATTCTCACTAACAGGATCCCTCGCATTATCTCAAATAACTTCCGATGTGGACCCTAACGTGGCCCGCCAAAAGATTTTCATCCGTTAATGCGGCCTCCTACGAAGTTGCAACTGTTTATGCGGCCCGCCTCGTGAAAAGTTTGCCCACCTCTGCTCTAGTACAACCTTGTCCAACCCCTTCGCCACTTGCCACATGTAGCGACTCAGCCACAGACCTGTAGCAAATTGATGCCCTTGATCAGTCATACATCTTTTTATATCATCTCTGTATATTATAAACGCACTAATGGGCTTGACGCAAACTACTTGTAACTTCCGTATGAGCTAGAATGATGAAAAAATTCAGACTGATTATTCATGACTTACAAAAAGAGGGAAAATTGCGAAAACGGGAAGTTTAAGTTCAAGAGCCCAAAAAAAAAATTATTAGAGAAATTCCCATAAGATTAACATTGGAGGATTGTTACCACCATATCCGCTTTGAAAGCATAACACATAAATGAGTGTAAGACATCTTTTGTTTGTTTTTTTAAATTACTTATAATTGCCGTAGAAATTAGAAACTTGAACCATAGTACGTGCAAAAGAACGCAAATGTATTTTCCTACTGTAGATTTTCAAATACGATTCGAATTGACTCAGAAAATTGTTTTGAAGACGAAAATTTTAAGTTTTTCGTGAATAAAATATTTCGTTGCCAAGAACAACCAGCATTGTTGCCGTACTCATAAAGTTATATAGGACCTTATTGGGAAAACGGAGGAAGACGGAAATGTGGGGGAAAAGAAAGAGTGAAAGAGAAGGAAGAAGAGAGAGAGAAAATAAAGAGAGGGAAATGGGGAGGGAGAGAATGAGGGGAAGCGGAAGTTTGGGAAAGCGGGAGGTTTGGTGGGAGGTAGGGATATAGGAAAGTAGAGAGGGAGGTAGAGAGAGGGAGATATGAGGAGAGATGGGTGAGAGAGGGAGGGAAATGGAAGGAAGGGAGAGAGAAGTTCGAAAATAGGGTTAAATATAATTTTATACCTTAAATATATATCGAAATGAGCGAGGTTCAGGGTTCAGGGCAGCAGATGAATTCACCTCGCGGAACGAGGCACGGGATTGACGCGCGTAGGGGCGGAGCCCCTAGTACAGTGATGGCGAACCTATGGCACGTGGAACTAATTTCGTTGGCACGCCACAAAATGGAAAACGAAATAAAATGTGCCACTCGCTAACACAGCGACATACAAAAATGACCCCAGAAATCTAATAAATGTAGGTATTAAGACGATGCGAAAAAGTGGCTTCGTATACGGTTATATTATGATTATTCGCCGACGGCCCAATCTGCCCCTGGTATCAACACTAAATTTACTATTTGACATTTTTATTAGTATATCTTTAACCTCTGATAAGTTTTTAATTGGAATTTGTCAAACGGAAGTTGATGCCTTGGATCACTCCGTTCATGTCGTTAATCTTCTTCATTACTTAACTTACGTCATTTATTAAATCATTTTTACGTACAACGATTTTTCATGAGATACCTAATTTGTTTCTTCTAAGAGAGTGCCACCTCCACCAAAGATAACTCCGTTAACGTTATCCACTAATGCAACCTATTTTCCTTAGCGTTTCGTACAAAGAATTCGATAAACAGGAAAAAACTATATTTCTTACTTTGTTGTCGATATATCATTTGAATCATTTAGTATATATGTCTTCCTGTGTGTAAAAAGACATACTATGCACTATATTATACAAATATACACAAATTTGTTGTGATAGGCACAGGCACGCCAACAGGCAAAATTTCTCTTATTAAGGTAATTTTTCGCCACCAATGCCCTTGTATATTATAATCTCGCTATCCTGCCTAACGCTAATTATTTCTTATTTCCGGATGAGCTAGAAAGCTGAAATTTGCAAACTGATTGTTCATGACTTATAAACAAAGGAAAAATTGCGAAAACGGGAAGTTTCTAAGTTTAATTGCCCAAAAATATTTTGAAATTTCAAAAAAATCCCATAAGATTCATATTGGAGCGTTGTTGCTGTCAGGCACGCTTCTTAAGAGTGCTTTCTGATGGAATTAGGCGTTCAAACTCGGCATGTACGCAGTAGAGCACTGGGTAAATAAATCGCGATAGGTCAGTCCGATTTCGACGAAACTTTAATTATAATACTCGGCGTGAGTTTCTGCATGTGGCAAATGTGCAGTTGTCTAACATAAGTTGATGGGTTTGATGCCAGTATGTTTTCCATTCTCCATTTGATTAACATATAAAAGAGTGTAAGACATCTTTCGTTTGATTTTAATATTAATTACTTATAATTGTCTTAGAAATCAGAAACATGAACCATAGTGCGTGCAAATGAACGCAAATTTATTTTCCTACCGTGGATTTTCAAATACGATTCGAATCGACTAAAAAAGTTGTTTTGAAAACGAAAATATTAAGTTTTTATTTTCTGCGTGCGTAATATAGGAGAAGGTACCTGTTGTTTTCATGAAAAAACCGATAACGAGATTTCAACGAAAATACACGTTTTGAGGTCCTCTGAACACATTTTGACCACTTTATCAAAGATGTCTGCGTGTGTGATAATTTTGTGGGCGCTCTAACTCAAAAGCTATCAATCAGATCAACGTGAATTTTTATATTTAACATTTACATTAAAGGGACAAACGTTTATTAGTTTTTGGTTAAAATCGGTCAAACGGAATTGGGTGTTTATTCTTGTGACATCCATTTTTACTTTCTCAATACGTAGAATAGAGGAAAGTATCAATTTCATGAAAAGATCGAATTCGAGATTTCAAAGGAAATATACGTTTTGAGATCCCCTGAACACGTTTTGACAATTTTCTCAATGATGTCTGTGTGTGTGTCTGTGCGTGTGTGTGCCTGTGTGTATGTGATAGGAATTTTGTGGGCGCTCTAACACAAAAACTGTTAATCAGATCAACGCGAAATTTGATATTTTTCATTTATATTATAGGGACAAGAGTGGGTAGTTTTTGGTTAAAATCGGTCAAACAAAAGTAGGTGTTTACTCTTGTCACATCCGTTTCTTTCAAATATTTGTTTTATTACTTGATCAATGTAAAAAATTATTGGAATAAAAGTTATAGGAAATTTAATTTCTATAACTTTTGTTCGTATCATTTATCCATTTTGGATAAGAATTTATTGTATACAATTTTGTATATGTATAGAACAGTATTTATCTCTACTCAACATGTGCCTCGGTAGCGCAGTAGGCAGCGCGTAAGTCTCATAATCTTAAGGTCGTGAGTTCGATCCTCACCCGGGGCATGTTTTTTATTGATAAGATGGAAAGATAGAGTCTAGCGGCACGCCAAGTAAGTTACTTTAAACTGTGATGCAGCTGAAATTCAATTATATTTAAGAAACGTATTAAATAAACATTTGCAAAATAGCCGGTTTATTTTTCGTTCCCTCTTAAAAACCTTAACGCTTTTCAGACAGAAAAATATTGTTAACATGGAACGCAGCACGCGAATTTTGTGTCCTGCCAACGTACACCTCACCCATGATTTGTGTTTGAGACTCCTGACCTTGTAACAATCTCGCCCAAATAAAGACTATAATCTTCTATTAACACTACACACTATTTTTCATATACATTAATACAGGGCTCACACTAGCGCACATAAAATATTAAGTCCCAATAATTTCTCAAGAGGAAAACCTTTTGTAAATCAAAAGCCTACCATATTGTTTTTTTACTTTTAAAAACTCTTTTTTAATTAGCTATATATATATATATATATATATATATATATATATATATATATATCATTATATATCGACGACTCTTACAGAGGAGGAGGAGGATATAACATACTAGTAGTTGGTGCTTGCATACTGAAAGCATTTCATCTCACCTTGAAAAAACATTCATTTTTCAGACAGACATTTCCTCATTAAAAATATTCTTTCAATTCTAAAGATTTCACCTCCGCAGCGGTTTCCGTTTTTCCCACACGTAAAAATAATAGTTTAAAACAATCCCATAATGTTGCAATTTTAAAAATTTACACTTTCTTCTTTATAAGGTACTAATGCTGCACATTTTAGCCAAATTTTAAAGATGTAGCACTTCTATAAGTAAAATAATATTTTTCTATTTGTTTAAATTTAAATAATTTTTAACGGTTGCCGCAATATATATATATATATGTGGAGAGATTGAAATGTTTATTTGTGCAAATGCACTGTTCTGTAAATAATTTGAAAATTGCAGCTTCCTAGCTCATCCCGTAGTACCTAAAAAAATATTAAACTTTAATGTACAAATTGGGTTAAAACTACCCCTAAAATTTACAATTTTAAAATTTTCGATTTTTATAGTTGGTTATGAGAAGAGTTCTATAATCTTGCAAAATTTCAGCTTCCTAAACATATTAGATTGGTTTACACACTGGATTGCGTTTTCCCATGCTATCTTATGGGAGATATTCCGGGGTATCTGGAGTCGAACCCAGGACAGTATAAGTAAAACTAACAAGTGCCCAAAATTAATTTACAGATATGGCGCAATGCTTTTCTTATGGGAAAAAAACGCAACTTTCGGAATTTCTGGAGTCGAACTCATGTCACTCAGGTGAGAAGTCTTATTTTATCTGTAGGTTTCTCCATCATATCTACAAAAACAAAAATTTTTAGCTCTCTAATTCTTGTAGTTTGGGCTGGACATTAGTATCCTCCTGTTATCATTATATATCGACGACTCTTACAAAGGAGGATATAACATACTAGTAGTTGATGCTTGCATACTGCAAGCATTTCACCTCACCTTGAAATAACATTCATTTTTCAGACAGACATTTAATTTTTACAAATAGTCTTTTAATTCTAAAGATTTCACCTCCGCAGCGATTTTCGTTTTTCCCACATGTAAAAATAATAGATTAAAAAAATCCCCAAATGTTGCAATTTTAAAAATTTTATACTTTCTCCATTATGGGGTACTAATGCTACATATTTTAGCCAAATTTTAAAGTTGTAGCATTTCGAGAAGTATAATAATATTTTTCTAATTGTTTAAATTTAAATAATTTTTAACGGCCGCCACATTTCATATATGGTAGAATTGAAATATTTATTTGTGCAAATTTACTACTCTGTAAATAATTTGAAAATTTCAGCTTCAGTATATATATATAACGCTACTGCAATGCGTGGCACGCTGGAGGTGCCGAGCTATGAGAAGAACTTTGTATTGCTAAACACAGCTGATATAGCTGGCATTGAAACATATTAGATGTTTGTATCATAATGATAGTATTGTATTGTAAAATCTGAAGATAAATCTGAGATAAAGAATTAGAAAAGGATGGGATTAAAGAGATAAAGAAGAAGACGGAGAAAAATAGGGAGATCTATGGATTGTGACAGGAGAGAATGAGAGAGATGGGAGAAAAGAGAGGCAGAGAGAGGGAGGGAGAGAGAGAGAGGGAGGGAGAGAGAAAGGGAGGGAGAGAGAGGGAGGGAGAGAGAGAGAAAGGGAGGGAGAGAGAGAGGGAGGGAGAGAGAGAGGGAGGGAGAGGGAGGGAGGGAGAGAGGGAGGGAGAGGGAGGGAGGGAGAGAGGAAGGGTGGGAGGGAGTGAGAGAGGAAGGGATGGAGACAGAGGGATGGCGAGATCATTTGACTCTAACTATTGTATCAGTAAATCAAGAGATCGAAAATTGTGTGTATAAAGAAATTTATGATACTGAGCAATAAAATACTAGTTCGCAGATACTCTGCGCGGGTAAAGTTAGTCCTTAATAACTTTTATATTAACTTCATATTTATCTTCTATAATAATATAGCTACTTGTGCCTCACTCACTCACTGACACAAAAATCTATGGTACTTCTAGAAGGGATAGAAATCTGAAATTTGGTAGTTGGTAGGTCGAGTGACACAACCGACGAGAAAAATCGAAAATCACAAAGAACTTTATATTTAAGGGGTCTTTTTAACCCCAATGTTTCCTTTCTATACCCCTTAAGAAAAGCATGGGATTCAGTGCAAATGCATTTTTAAATTACTTTAAATTGGGATGTGAATTCGAAAAAAGAAGTTGTCTATCTGAAAGAACGAAGATCTTAACTGTTAAAAGCAGAATTCAAATACCTACAGAATTAGTGTAAATATCTGTTTTCAATCGGAAAAAGGGTGAATTTTTTCCTCTTTTCAACAATTAAAATATTTAAATACTATGGCAACGACCTCAATGCTTTTAAAGGGATCTGATATTATACGTTACAATTGCAGTTATTTAATGGTTTTAATGGAAATTAATGCCGTCATAACGAATTAAAATTGAACTTCCATACCTCGAATCTCAAGGAAAAGTAATAATTATTCGAATAATTGAAAATTAAAGTTATGGAAATATATTTTTAAATATTTGTATATACACAGTGGAACTTCTATAGCTCGAATCTCAAAGGAAAGCAAAAATTATTGGAGTGAAAGAAAATTCGAGTTACGGAAATATATCTTTTCATTTTAATTTAATCGAATTCAAGTTTATTCCCATATAAGTTAACTTATTCTAATTTTCAATATCATGCATATTATGAAAACATCATCACCAATATTTTCTTCCGATAATATATAAGATTTTAATCTACCCAAAACACTAATTGCATCACACACTATGATTGAGGGTATCGTAGATGATTACAATTCTCACGTATTACTGAAAGCACAAACATGACGATTAAATTTGGGTTATCGACTGTAGGAAGGAGAGAATAAATTTGTATTTCTCCAAGGCTATAAGGGATCACACTAGGAGAAGCAACCCTGATAGCAGTGACGGTAAAACTTGAAAAGTATTTTAATGTTGTTTCGTAGTTTTCGATCAATTTGAACTCTTTTCAACTGTTAAATATAGTGGCGTCATACCTATTTCGCCATTTTAAAACCCAAATACGTGCTAAAGGCACGGATGATAATGCCATAATCTTAACAGAAAATATCCTAATTTTTTCATACATTTAATGAATAGGGTATAGTCTTAATGATGATTATTCTTATTGTTCATGCAGTGCGATCTGAGTCGCTAAACTTGAAATACGAAAACTTGGACACAAGCCGATTGCCAGAGAATTTGGAAATTATGGATAGTTGCCTTAATTTGGCGGAAAATGATCAATATACTGCTATTACTCATGGAATTTATTATTTAATGCATATAGGCTCCACGTGACTAAAGTGCTGTTCTATTGGAGATCGCGTTGGTTTATTTAAGAGTTTAGATCTTGGTGTATGGTGATTTTTTTAAACGCTTGCAGTTTGCAAGCACCGACTACTCGTGTATATATATATATATATATATATATATAACAGCTTACGGAAAAGAAAAGGTAAAATGGATATATGGATGTCAACAAGGTGTTGGGATGAGGAAACCCAGTAAACACTCACCAATCAGACGACTTCAGGTTGGCGAGGCGACACACGTAAAAGAACACTAAAACACAGAAACATCACAAACGTAGAAGCTTTCGGAATTATTCCTTCATCAGCTACAGCTACAGGTTTCCTCATCCCAACACCTTGTTGGGATGAGGAGTTCTCTCTCTGTAGCTGAAGAAGGAGTAGTTCCGAAAGCTTTACGTTTGTGATGTTTCTGTGTTTTTGTGTTATTTTACGTGTGTCGCTTCGACATCCCCGGAGCCTCGCCAACCTGAAGTCGTCTGATTGGTGAGTGCTCACTGGGTTTCCTCATCCCAACACCTTGTTGACATCCATATATTCATTTTACCTTTCCTTTTCCGTAAGTTGTTATATATATATATATATATATATATATATATATATATATATATATATATATATATAGAGAGAGAGAGAGAGAGAGAGAGAGAGGTTTATATATTTTTATTCAGGCCCTTCGACATCAGAAAAATTTCTTACTTTACTTTACTTACTTTACACGGTGCCACTTTTTCTGCAATATCGAAGTCAATATTGAATGCCTCACGAGGCAAGTGTTAATAGACAGGCTTGCAAGCCTCTGCTACCCAAGTTTTCCAGGAAAAATGGCATGCGTCATTGTATGCTACTCTCGGCAATTTATGGCATGCAACATGTTGCACAAAAAGTGGCACCGTGTAAACCTGCCTTCAGCAGGATTCGAACCATCTTACGCTTGTACTGCTCTTCCTGAGCCATGGATTAAAACAACTACGTCGCGATGAACATGAAGAACAATTGAGAAATCCTTCTATATATTTGTTGCTTTATAAAATCAATCAAGAATCGAAATGAAAAATCTAAATTTGGTAAAAATGCTTTATTAACATATTAAAAGTGATTTGCGAAAAGATATCTGGAAAAACGACCAAGGTTCGACCCTAAGAAAGACATTTCCATTTTCCATAAACTATCACGTAAACATCGACTTTTCGACGCGCAAACTTTTATTCTTTTTGAGATCTAAATTAGAAAGAATTAAACTACGATCATCAGATCTGAACCATTTTAAAGAAAAAGTTATAGTTTCTTATTCTGTTCATCTTTTTCCGCCTACAGTTCCAAATCTCTCAATTTAAACGTTTATTTCACATATCTTGAGGAAATCTTGCCATTTTAACGGGATGTTGCCTTGACAACGAGTTACATCTCGAAATCCTATTGTTGTTTCAATCCTTAAGGGTGAAAGCGTGCTTTGAATGCTTTTAATACGAGAGAGAGAGAAGGAAGGATAGGGAAATGTTTCGTTGCGTTATATGCGAGAAGGAATACATCAGAATGCACAACATTAATCGTTCGCATATTAAAATTACTTAGAATCGTCATAGGAGGTCGAGACTTGAAATAACGAACGCCTAAAAGAACGAAGGTTTGTTTTCCTGTTTTTGAATACGCATCGAACCGATCAACAGAGAAGTTGTTAACGCGAGAATATGACGCATTCTTAGTAATTTGCGTTGTTGCCGGTTTCGTGTAATTGGGTACCATTGACTTGGATAACCTATTGACGAAATTTTAATTAAAAACTTTCCCGTAGAATCTCAACGGGCATCTCCCTAGTTAGTTAATAAAGTTAATTTTTGAAGAATAGATAAACATATTCATATATTTCACATTAAGACTAAAAAGAAAACAAATAAAAATAAATTTTTTAAGTCAATAACTTTTATAAAGCGCCCAAAAAGTGTAAAAATAAAAATATAATAATTCTGTTATTAATAACTTATATAACACGCACCGAATAAAAAAATAATAATTTAAATTATTGAATTAATAGAGATGTTGAGATGTTAAATGTATAAAAGTTATGTTGCATTCTTTAAGACATCTGACCTAATTATTAGAAATGCAACATAACTTTTATATATTCAATATCTCTATTAATTCAACAATTTAAATTATTTTTTTATTGGGTGCGTTTTATATAAGTTATTAATAACAAAATTATTATATTTTTATTTTTACACTTTTTGGGTGCCTTATAAAAGTTATTGACTTAAAAATTAATTTTATTTGTATTATTTTTTATTTCTGCATTGGTGGATGTATCATGGACCCGCCGAACACCACTTGCGAGCACACCTCCGAGAGCGTGTCATTGATGACATTAAACATTTCATTCATGTTCCTATATCAGCACAATTTCCTACATTATCCATTTAATCGTCATAATCCTTCAAGGAATAATTATTATGTTTCACCGTCGGTGATGTAAGATCAATGAATCAAACTGTTTGAAACACAAACCAAGAGCGTTGGGAAACAAAAAATTAGAATTCGCTTGAGTTTTCAATTGGGAAAGGTCCGCCGTTAGTCGGGGGAGCTATTTGCTGATGTCTCATATTACGACTTCCTGCTGTAAGGTAGTCTAGGCAACCCCAAGGGCAGAAATAAAGCCTTTAATTAATCGAACATTTGTGTTATCAAAACAAAATTTATAATAGGAACTGTCTCAGGCATATTCGTAATTCATTCTTTCGATAATCGGAAGAAAATAGCTTTGATAAGGAATTGGGAGAAATTCTTTAAAAATTTTAAAACTTCCTTCTTGTTGTAATACAGCGCCGTATTATTGATGTTCTAAGTTACTCAACTCAGCATGGGCTCCAAAGGTAATATAAGAATGGTGCACAGGTTGGAGAGGCACCTTTCCACCCGCAGACACCGTAAGAGGTAAGTAAAAATATTCTCGGTCTCGTCTAGAACATGTTGTTTTATTAATGTATTATTTTCTGGTTATGCAAACATTAGATTAACTGGGTGATTGCACGACGGAAGCAAGATAACTCGAGAGAGATGAATCGTTTGAAATAAAATAAAACAAGACTGGCGTAAAACAATTTTAAAAAAATTCACATCCACACACGTTTTTCATAATTACCTTTCAAAATTAACTATTTAAATCCATATCGTGATTATGCTGAAAATATGTATGAAACTGTTTCGTTAATCTAACTGTTGTTATCTTTCAACGAATAATTCTAACAACACTTCGTCCATATTGATTGTTTTGTTACGAATTCGACGACATTTGCCCTAAGCTAAACCACGCGCTAATTGCTAGAGTTAATTTTACGTTAATTCTTTTTAATTTTTCTCCTTTCAGACTGTACTGAAGAAAAATGAATTATTTCAGCTCGGTCAGTCTCTTGGTGACAGTTTTTACATTGCTCTGGTGAGTCAATACAGTAATGGACTTTTAAATTGCGGAATAGCGAATTTTAAAAATAAGAATCTATTTTACTTTTTGTTTTATTTTACTATCGGATTAGTTATCTCCTCCATTTCTATGAATTTTATCGATGTTTCTCCATTCTCCAGTGAAACTTTAAGCAGGCTTATCACTGTACAAAAATGACAAATTATTGCCAAATATGAAGAATTACAACGAATACAATTGATAGTATCAACTCGAAATACGTAAGAGATATGGTCGAAGGGTCATAAGCAAGAAACTTTATATGATTCTCATGATAATGCACCCAGCTTTAATTGAACGATATCAACCACCTAATTATCTTTACTTCCATTATATTTTTACCAATAGACAATAATGTAATGTTCTGAGGAATTAATTACGAACTCGGATCATTTTTGAGAAAGCAACTTCGAATCTCTAAGAAACGACCATTTTTAGGCGTTCTTTACAAAAAGTAAACAAAGAACGCAAAGAACGTCTTATGGTACCGTCGTGCCCGTCCATCTGCGTTTCATCTGCGAAACTACTGGACGGATGTTCATCAAATTTGGTATTTAGGACATAAGGGCAAAGAAAATAAGAAAATGGTATAAATGGTTCACGTAACCTAATCGGGAGTGCCACTTTACTGGTGACAAAAAGTGAACTTTTCTTTATATCTCGTAAAATATCACTTATAACAAAAAATCTTTAAACTAAATTTGTAGAACTAATCAAATAGTAGGTTTGTTCAGTACATTTTTATCGAGGGAGTAACCGATTTCAAGAAAATCAAATCGAACAAGAAAGTCGGAATTCACTTTGAACCTTCCCGTGTTTTTTAATTGTTGTCAACGAAAACAATCATCGTGGCAACTGAAGTAAACAATATCTGCCGTATATACCTAATTTGTTTAATTTTCTTTCGTGCGCACGCAACATTTGGTAAATGAGGGAAATTGATTATCTACGACGAAGAATTGAACGCAAATACGTGCATTTACTTTACGTATAGGTACAAAGCGTTTGTAAGTGAAAAAAGTGAGTAATTTACGAAGAGAGAATGAACGTAAACGTAAATATTATATTACTACTATTCGAGTGAGGTAAGTTTTAAATAATTGTCGATTGTTTTATTAAGTACAACCGATTAGAAAATAAATCGGCGAATAAAAAATTCGATATTTCTTTGGCATACCAGTTCTTAGACATTATACTAAACCATTAATATTTATCTTTTTTTAGATGATTGCATAAATCGTAAAGAACGCCTCTTCCTCGCATATATGCACGCATGGTGTGTGCATCTTTCCTCTCTTGTTTTATGTAGCTGGTGGTGTCATTTAATATATTAACGGAAAATATCAACTCAATACAATCCGTATCTTTAAAAAGTGTATAATCCAATTCAATTGTTTTATGGCTACCTCGGTCACCAATTAGTTTCAAGCAATAGGATGAGTGGATAATTCACTGCCAACCATCCATTTTTAAATATACTTGTATGTTTTTTTAAAGGTACCTACAAATTCTCACTTCTGAATATCTTAATAATTTATAAAATTTTTAAAAATATCTTCTACCCGATCTCAATTCGCGGCCGTGACACTCGTATTTGTCTGTTTCCAGTTTCTCGCCCTTAAAAATTAACGCCGAACCAGATGTCAAGAAAGAGGCCTCGGATATGCTTAAGCCCTATGAGCCATCTGATCCGGAAAATGAAGTCAAGGAAGGGGAATTGAAACCCTGCACATGCGGCATATTCATGGCAAGCCAAGTTACAAAAAGGGGCGGTCCGCCAACGGGCAATCCTGTGCTTCAACACACTCATGACAAGCCGGTTCTACCCGAAGGCCCTCTTGGTGTCAAGTTGTGCACAAACAAGTGTATTGAAATGGTAAGGATTTTCCTCTTTCTTCTAACGACATAAACGTACATATATACATAGATACTGGTGACATGCATTTCATCATTGCATCATTATCCAATGTGTTGAATATAGATGAATGGAAAAAAATTAAAAGCATTAATATATGAAACACTTACTGGAACACCAGCTTCGAAGCACTTATAATCGAGAATTCACTTCCGCTTTACCAAATCTTTCATACGTCCTGGGTATTTTGTAATGACGTGTTCATTCGTACTTTTTAATGCTGCAGTAGATTAGATCGATCAGTCGATTCTTCCTGTAACAAGATAAAGTTTGAGGCGGGGGTGCCTGTGGTGTAGTGGTTAGGACGCTGGCTACTACTCGCCTGCTGCTCGAAGGGGCAGCGGACACGGATCCTGCGAAAGTAGGCTTTTTTCAGAGTTCGCCCGGGCCCGTTTGTGTGGTTTGAGGAGAAGGGACGTTAAGCAGTTGGCCCCCTTGGTACTTTTCGCAAATAGTAGGCTAATGCCGGCACCGGCTTTACCTCGTCTCTTCTGTGTGTCCAGTTGATGACAGTTCAAAGCATTCGACGCACTTAAAAAATCAATTATACTAAAATATAAGGTTTGAGGTATTGACTTGACTGCAGAATGCGTCCCAGCATAAATTAATTGAGTCCCATTCATATTTTATTTCATGGTTACATTAATCCGTATTTGCGGGCAGTTTGCCCCTTGGCAACAATTTAAAGTGGAGAGAGCTTGGCGGTTGCTATTTAATAATATAATAATTGTATTCGAAATCTCGCGTCCCACAGACGACCTTCTCGTCCCACCGGTTGAGAAACAGTGTAAACCACCTACAATTGTATTGCCAAACTTGTTTTTATTGACCGATATTTAGTCATACCCATCTTAACACGATATTATTGATTCGTTTTTTTATCATATAAACTTCTTTCTTCTAAATACATATTGTGAGTTAAAATTTATGCTTTATAAAATATTTAACAATGGTAACAAGCATAAACATTTTATTAAACTTGTAATTGACGCAGTAGGCGTCTCCAATAGCCATAAAAAGATTATGAAAGCCAGTCTGCATTTCGGCTACAAAGCAGCCGTAATCAGTGGTGTTAACCAATAGTAAGTTTTTAGTAACTTATATCAGCAAATACCACCGATTAATAAAAATGATCATTGAATTATAGGACGGTAAGTAGCCCAAAATGTGTTTCTGAATAAATAGATACATATTATTTAGATAAATAATTCAAACAAATAAATCAAATGGGTTGGTGAATAAGTAAGATGTAATTACAGTTCAACTAACTTCTAATAATTTCATGATAAGTACCTTAAATGCCACAGGTACATGCAGCCATCTTACATTACATTTTTATATTTTCAGGTCACAAAACACCTTCCTAACAGCCAGGAGATTCTTTGTGCAGTTATTGATAAAGATATAGAAGGAGAAAAGGTGATGTAATTAAAATATTTGTCTCATAATTTATGATTTTCTTCGAACTATTACTAATCTAAACCAACTAATTCCAGGCACATCTGTTCGTGAAGAACTGCGAAGATAAATGGGTTAATACCAACCTTTCGTCTGGCCAACCATACTGCTGCAAAGATGGTTCACCATATACCTGTCCATTATTACCAGTATCCATCCTCATCAAGAAACTTCCACGATAGTTCGTTCTTCGTTTGAATAATTTGTATTACGCGCAATGCTTCTCCTCGAAGTAGTTACAGAAATCAACACGCAAGTCGCTAGCAGATTGACAACTTAGATGCGAGTGTGAAAGAGGTTGTTCCGTATTTATTGTCTCACTCACTATATTTTTACGGAACAGTATTTATTATTGTTGAAGATGTGTATTTTATTATATGTGGCTTAAGATTGGTATGTAACATTTTATTCCATTTGTGAAATAGACTTCAACAGCTGATCTATGCCATAATTTGTTTTACGCAAATGAACTAAAAAAGTATTGCTTAATAAAATACGATATGGCTTTCATGTTACCATTTCGCTAGTTTGCGAATTAACTGTGTGTTATAATATGTATGAATGCATGTTATGTACGCGGAATAATTTTTCAATAAAAGAGTAAATGCTCCAATTCAGTCATTTTTACACATGACCTTGATCTACCTACATCGTGTGCCGTATTCCGCATTCTATTTTGAGAGACTAATAGGAATGTTTTAATCATGCTTTAATATAATGATTTATATTCTTAAACATATGCATGGAGTTTCAAATTATTGTTAAAAGAGGTATATGTTATTGTTCGTAGAACGTTTTAATTTAATTTTATTGAATAGTACTATATAATTTCCTGCTGTTTTTCGTGAGTACACTATTGCAGCTGGCTTTTACCACTTATAACATCCTAGGAAAGAAATTAATCGCCTGCATGTTGTAATTCTTCTTTAGTTTAAACTGCTCAATAGTAGTCGTAAAAATAT
Source organism: Tanypteryx hageni (assembly GCA_028673005.1). Taxonomy (NCBI): domain Eukaryota; kingdom Metazoa; phylum Arthropoda; class Insecta; order Odonata; family Petaluridae; genus Tanypteryx; species Tanypteryx hageni. The sequence continues at coordinate 52,405,603 of CM054118.1, read as the reverse complement.
TTTTTGAAATCTGTCCAACACCTACCTCCGTCGAAGTATTATAATTCAGTTTAAATATTAGGATAATATATAATTGCTGAACTGTTGGAAAAGTCTCTATAATTTGTAGGGTTGTAAAAGTTTTTGCTATTCGTTTTATTGACAGCGGTATGCTGACAGGTTTTCCACATGAACCTTATTAAATAATCTGTCAACCAATAAATGTAAATTTACAACGAAAGAAATACCGATGTACTAGTATAAAAAATTTCCTTCATTTAAAAATATGGCAATAGATAGAAGAACTGCATTATTTTTAATTTATGAAGGTTTTTCAAGAAATTTGGTTGTCTGATTCCGACGTAATGCAGAGGTAGCCAACCTTTTTCCCTGCGGCGTCAAATTGTCCAAAATACAAGGATACGAAGTGCTCAAGCATATTAATCTATATAGTAATGATAATCTATTATAATGAATATATTATTATGATATTAATAATTGAACTATTTAACGGTAATGTGGTAGAACTACAATGAATACAACATTTTTAAGATATTGATAATCCACAAGTTTGTTTTGCATGGCAAAATTTGCATGATTGACACAGATTGGTCACCTATGACATATCTTCTTTAATTAATAAAACCAAATTCTTCACCATAAATGTCTTAAGGAAAGGCACTCAATAAATAAAATTAATTTGAAAAGATCTTATAAAATGTGATTATTTTAAACGGAAAAATTGTAAAATTAGTTTTCTAGCAAATTTGATGGTATGAATCCATTACACCATAGATTTTCAACCAGTGCTATCTGATCTGCAGATTTCCTGTAGGTTATCTGAATTACTAATTAAAAACAAAGTGAAAAGCTAGAAATGATTATGATGATTTGCATACTTAAAACAACCTTGGAATGCCTCAAGCCTCCAGTGTATTGTATAGTTCAACGTCAATACAGAATTACATGTTGTTAAGACACAAGGGGTTAGTCATGAACTCTTATGGATGATGTAGTTTTGATTTAAAAATATAATTTTACTTTCTAAAACTCTACTGTTAGAGTGGGAAAATTAAATAAAACTAATAAATTCAATGTTGAAAACATTTACAACAATTTCTTTGCTATTTTACTCACTGTATTTTACAATGAAAGTTTGCATTAATCAGAAAACTTGTCACCAATGTGATAAACATGATCCACTTTGTATTATCTAAAGCATTAAGTTTTTTGAGATTGCGAAGTTCTAACTGCTTGTAGCCCAATTTCTATTTGAGATTTGCTTTCCCTTGAAAACTAATTTTGTATTATTTCCTATAAATTTGCAAGCAGGTAATTTTATTTGCACATGAAAGTTATTTCTGAAGGTCCCATTGAGATTCATGCAGTATATCATTTTAATGCCTGTGTAATCAAGTTATCCACCATTCTTGTTCTAAAATATTTGATCTGCAAGTATGAACATCTGTAAATAGCTTACAACAGTATAAATACTTTGCAAAGAATTGTTAAGCATAGATCAGAGTACATGTGAGTGTGGTATTATTGTGGTGCTAAAACTTCAATTTATTAGTCACTTTGAGAATTGCATCTTTATTTTACAGATTAGAGACCTCCTGCTGTAATGTGTCATCCTCCTCTGGTTTGCCCCTTATGTTCAAGTGCTGGAGGTTTTCCTTCTCCAGGAGCATTATGGTTGGGACTCATAGGTGTTGCAAACAGGCTTTTAAGTTGTCCAGTTTGTAATGAGCTTCTCCTTGGTTTAGATAAACTTACCATACATTTAGTTTCCCATGTTCCAGACCTTAATTTGTTGGCATCTGCCATTGGTAACTGTGTCAATTCAAACCAAAAGGTCATACAGGAATTTGGATCAAGTGAGCCCTGTGTTAAAAGGTTACAAAAGTCCAACTTCACATTTACTGAATGTGTCTCAAATAAAAATCGTTACATTTCTTCTAAAACTATTTACCCAAGTCATGAAAGAACTGACAAGTATGATCCTGCCAATAATCCTGATTCCAAAACTTATATTCCAAGTAGTGCTGTCCGATCTAATAAAACTGAAAGAGAATTGGATGGCATTCAAGCATCAGGTTTGGGTGATATCCATGATATTTACAAAGAAAGTGTTCAGAATAGCTTAGATCAGAAAAACCCTATTTGTTATCCACCAAGCATGAGTGATGCATATACACAAACAATGAAGGATTTAGAAGTACGAAAAGCTGCAGAAGGTAATGCTAATATAAAAGTCATGAAGAAGGCTATTTCTAAATTGAATGCTAAATTTTATCCTTTGGAAAGTGAAGTAAATGTCTCGACTAATCAATTTGGATCATATTTTCATATGAGCCAACCATTTGACTCAGATATATCAGAAAATTTAACAGATAATGCTGATAAACTGACTTTACAAGCCAAATGCAATTCATCTCCATCAACTCCTATTATTGAATCACATCACAAGTCTTTGAAAAGAAGCAATGTAGTTTTAGTGCCAGGTCAAATGTACTGTGGCCAAGTTACAAAGAATACTCAGCAGCAGGACAGTGACAGAACACCAAAAAGTGGGGAGTATCTAGAAAGGCCGAGGAACTCAGTGGAGAATGAGACTTCAAAATGTAAGTATTATACCCCAGCAAAAGTTAATATAAGTTAAAAATACATCCTATTTGCACATAACTTACATACTTAAAATTTATTTGATGAAGAAGTCAGAGATGAATCATTTGATTTTTATTAAAAACTTACTTTGGTATGATGAATTTTAATTAAAAGATGCATGGCAATACAGGTTTAATTAACATCATTACATACTTCAGATTTATGATTTTTACTTATTAATTTTTCCTGGCATAGGTGACAGTGGAACAATAAAATACCAATGTGGCACTTGTAATTCGACATTTGAAGACCATAAATGTCTCTCATTGCATCATGTTATGGTTCATCCAAATGCAGATGTATTAAAATCACCTACTCTTGAAACTATTGCATCTGAACCTCTAATAAATTTTCCTTGTCAATTATGCAGCCGAAAACTTGTATCTAAAGGAGCTTTACTTGTCCACATGCGATTTGCACATAGCGTTGATCCTGCAATTTCTCTTGATGCCGTCATTGAGAAGCAGAATGATGGATCGACACTTACACCAAAAGAGAAAATAAACAAGACTGTAGATGCATCAGATTCACAATCAAAATGTATGGATAACTTGGTATCAAAACCTAATTCATTAAGGAACCACCAAATAGAAATAAACTTCCAAGAAGTAGAAGAGAAGTCTCCCTCCAGCACAAAAGAGGAGAAAGAAATTATGGTATACCTTGACGATAGACAAATTAATTCCAAAGACAGCTCTGAGATTATTGATAATGACAGCTCTCAGGATATTAACAAGGAAGAATGCAGCAATACAAGCTCACCTCAACAATATTCAGTCGATGAGGAAATGAAGCACTCATGCAAGGTATTTTCTTTTCATTAATGGGTGCTAATTAACCTCTGGAACCCTATATATTTACAATAACTGGCTATTATTATATTTTTACAATGGCGAATATGAATAACAAATTTTATCATTGATCTCATAAATGAGTTAATTTTTCTTAAGTTTCACATACACCATATGCTTGAATGCACCAGGCAAGTTGTCAGCAATTTTGTTTCAGAATTAGTTGGAAAAAATTGCTTAATCTACAATTATTTATAAGTTAAAGTTGAATTATAACATTATAATTGTTGTTATCTTTAGTTGATCAAGTTATTTTACCTCGTAATTTTCTAATGAACAAAACTAATGTTATTCTGAGAAAAACTAACTAAACTAAAACTAAATGCAATTCATTGAATATATAGATTATACCTATTTCAGATATGTGAAGTTCAGTTTAGCAGTATCATTGAATTGATTGCTCACAGGCCTGCTCACAGTGAAGATGATGGAAGCACTTGTGTAGTTTGTGGTAAAGCATTTAAAAAGGTATATCATAATGAATGCTTCAACTTTTGTTGTGTAAAAAATTCCAACACTGTTATTGCACATGTAAAAAATGAATTCCTCAATATCTATGGTTTAGGAGCAGCATCTACAACAGCACCTAAGAACACATGAGGGTAAACAATGGGAGTGTGATGTATGCAGTAAGTTCTTTACAACAAAATATTTCCTTAAGAAACACAAAAGGCTGCATACAGGTAAGCCTTCAGATCAACAAGTAATTGTATATATTTTGCATTTTAAACCAAACTTGAAAATGCTTGAGTATTCCACTTTCATTATTTGATGATAATGCTCTGTGTTCCAAAATTGATCAATTTTTTACCTGTAATTGACTGCAATGCAAATTGTTTTCTTAAATAAATGTGCTTGAACAAAATATTACCCGTATGTTTATTGTGGATATCAAGCATAATAACACTTTTATAGATAGTAATTTGCAGGAATACTATCATAGTGGATATATACCTGAAAAGCCAAAAATTTTGGTCATAAAAATTCCTAAGTCAATATTGGTATTCCACAGACAGGATACAGCATCTTTGCAAGTAAATTCAGATGTATTTTGGTTAGATAATTTACAAAGCACTGACACTTAATTGTTACCTTTTGGTTATTACTAATCTTCAACATTCATATATAAACAGTTCCTTCTACAAAATAACCATACGATAGAATCTTTTACTAAGAGCTTTTTTCTATAAAGAAGTTAATGGATTCGAAAAACATAACCAACTGTAAATTAATAAAAACGTCAGTCCTGATGATTTTGTAGTGCAAGAAAATGTAGGTCAATAAAATTATTAGAAGTGCCTTCTTCTTTCCTTATTCCAGTTTGAATTCGTTTCACAAAGTTTTGCCTTAACCTGATTAGTTTCATTAAAAACTCAACTCTTTACTTTCCTTTTGAAAAGGAAATAAAACAATATTGCAAGAGAAAAAAATCCTGTTCATACTCAACTAGAAGTAAACTCTGTGAGAAACATGATTTCAAGCACACATTTATGAAAACTATAATTTTTTGTTGCACTTCATATAACTTTCATAAATTGTTCTATTACAATTTCAGGAGAGATGCCCTATAGCTGTGAGACTTGCGGTAAAACATTTACATTTCAACAATCTTATCACAAGCACTTGCTTTATCATAGCGATGAAAAACCTCATGCATGCGGGGAATGTGGGAAAAGGTTTAAAGAGCTCTCAACCCTCCATAACCATGAAAGAATTCATACTGGGGAGAAGCCATTTACATGTGAATCATGTGGTAAGTAGCATCTTCTAGCAATTTAATTTATTGGAAAAATGCTAACCCAGCATTGTTAATGCTCATACTGCTAGTAGTGGAAAAGAATAAATTAGATTGATGTAATGTTACAGAAAGAGTGCATGAATTTAACCTGTATCTAGAGAAAATCTTTTATGTAATGAATGCTAATTTTATAGTAGGGTGACCAGATTCAGAGGAAGAAAAACTGGGATGTGGCATGTTCTGAAAGATACAGAAGGTGACCATATTTGATTTTCAGTTTGTTATATATGTATATTTAATTGTAAAATAATAAAATTTGTCCAGTATGAAGGTAATCTTGTTGAATGAGTACTGGAAAGTTTTACAAAATACAAATTTAAACTCTAAATTAAAATTTGAGGTGAAAGCATAAGATGCAGTATGCACAAGAAATGTTTTTAGTTGAAAAAGTTGTATATTTTTACGAACTATCAATATTTTAATTTATAAACGAAAAAATAGATTCTTCTCCTCATACATTAAAGAAAAATAGATCCATGGGATGTATGAAGAAAGATAGAACTTGAGAAATTTATATACAGCAATACCTCAGGTAATGACGCTCCTTTATGACAAAGTGCAATATTTTTGCAAAAAATTGTAAAAGTTTTAAAAACTTCAGAAACTTCATACAAAGTAATTAAAAATGGTAAAATTTTATTATTACCGACATTATACAAATAGCCCAGTGAGTTGATATTGAGAAAGTCGATGACATACAATACCTACTGGATAGCTATAGATGGCACTAACTGGCCTGTTTCCCGTGTACATCCTGCCATCTCAACTCCCACCGCTCCCAATTCAGATGAGCAGGACTTCAGTAGTACCTATTGATTTATTACCTAACTAGTATAACTGCCTGTCAAATATGACGAGTATGCATGGATTAAGTATTAAATTTAAGGCACTTCCCACTCTTCCTCCTTTTCTCTCTTCCCTTCTCCCATCCTCCTCCCTCCCATTCTCCCTCCCTCCCACTCTCCCTCCCTCTCTCCTTATCTGGAAAATAGACTTCCTATTCTCAATCTCACCCTAATAAAGACCATTATCTATCAATCTCTTCCCCTCATTCTCTGTCTCCCTCCCTCTCTCCCTTTATCTCTCTCTTCCTTACTATCTCTCTCTCACAGTCCCTCTCTCTCCTTCTCTGGAAAAATATACTTCCTAATCTCAATCTCGCCCTAACAAAGAACATTATCTATCTCTCCCTTTTTCTGTCTTCCTCCCTCTCTCTCCTCTCTCACATATTAAAACATTCAGAGCACACTTTCCTTATACATATATTATAAGGGTTGAGACGATAATACAACCTCGAGGTTTAACAATGACATGGTTGGCAACATATCGTTAAAAAGCTTAAATTTTTCTAATAAATATGATTTAGACATAGAATTTGAGCGATTTTGTACTGTAAGCAAAATGTGACAATAAGAATATTATTTATTTTTCTTTAAAACGTTTAGGTCCAAAGATCGTAGATCAATTATTCCTAATTTTAATTTGCAAAAGAGTAAAAGCCTGTAAGTCAAAAAATCGATTTTTACATGTTATCTTATGGGGAATAGAAATTATCTACTGTAGTCGAACCTGGCTCTTTTTTGAGGATTGTTTTCGTAAGTAATTCTAGATTCTCCCGCTTTTTTATAAAGCCTTTTTAAGAGCAGCACAACAGTCAAACATGAGGGACAAATGTAGCTTATTATATAATGAGATATGCTAATTAGCATATTTCATGTATTTTATGTTATTTTTGTTAGTACATATTTAATATTTCACTGTATCCTCCCTTAAGTCCTGGATGCCTCCTATGTTATTTCTGTCTCTGATAACGAAGTGACGTCATGGAACACATTTACTTCATTAATCGAGCTATTGTTATAATGATATTCTAGATAAGGCTGAAGAATTCCATTTATAATTTCTGAATTCCCTATTTTTTTAGATTTGTTCTTAGTAATGAAAAAGAAAGATGTCAGAAATATTTCATATTTGCAACTATTCTCAAAAGTGAATGTGTATTTTTGGCTAATCAACCTCTTGGATTATTATAATCTCAAAAGTGAGCTGCATCTAAAAGCATTTATTATTAGGTTTACTTTAACTTTGCTTGTTTCTTATATACAGGTTTTATATCTATTAAACATCCAAAACATATGTAATTACTAAGCAGGAACACTTGAGGCTAGAAGTTGTCTGCAGCAAAGTTGTTCCTGACCACAAGGTCTTTCTATTCAACCCTTGACTGCTATGCATCATATGCGTTTCGGTTAAAAATACCCAAAAAATTTCCCTTATAAAAGAAAAAATGTTTCTGGTAAAGGTAATTCTCTATTTGAATATATGGTGTATATTTAAAATAGTGGATAGATACTATCATTCAAATATATATGGGACAAATGTTTTATTGCTAAAAAGGAAAAATCAAAAAACCATTAAAAATCTTGTTTTTAAATTCGAAACATCTCACTAACTATTCATTATGTAATATAAATTATTATGTAACAAAGAGTCTTCTAAAAGTTACATGGCTTAGTTAGTATCTTGCACCTTAGTTTAAGTTAGTCATTATCAAGTCATGCAACTTTTAGAATATGACTTTTAGAAGAATGTTGGTTAAAATTTTAGAATTTACGAACAATTAGCATGATTCTTTGATTAAAAGTTGATTTTTCAACACTATTTTTATTGGTTTTTAGTAAATAATATATTACAGCATTTAATTTCAATAAAAAATATTACATTGATTTCCTTAACACAAAATTATAAATTTTATATAAATTTTAGATAATGTAATATATATACCGTATTTCACAGCATATAAGACACACCTCGGTTTTTTAGAAGAATTTTCAGGGAAAAAGTATTTTGGTTTACCAAGACATTTACAAATAGCCACGTCGTGTATCATTTCCAGCCATGATTAAGTCCGCATCCGGCAACATTTACAGAAAATATTCTGGTGTGATAACAGTTAAATATAACATTTTAGATAAACTTAAATAATAAAATAAATGGGGATGATCTAAAACACATAAATAATTGCTTCGAGACTTGTGTAGCTAAATTTGCCCTGCGTGAACTTGGCAGTCGTATTAATTAAAGCTGTCAGAGTGCACTGAACACATCGCACGTATAGATACCCTTTACCGATAGTACTTACTTAAACTTGCATTCAAGATGATATTTCTATATAATGGGATAAATAATAAATGGAATGCATATGTAATAACGATATGTAGCTCAACTAGTCCTTTTTCTTCTATAACTTTTTTGTCTCGTACATTACAATTTTGATCGGTACAGCAATACCAAACTACCTCTGTTCTACTCTCCATCACTTCCTCCTTTAGTTGTGGCCATTTAAGACCAACCTTATGAAGCTTATGTTTCTCTTATCCCATCAGCCTCAGTTTTTCCTTGTTTTCTCCATTCACGAATCATTTTTTCTGTGGGAGGTGGACCGAAGTGATGTGCTGCTGCTCGGTTTCCGTACATTTTTTGTGTATTGAATCGCCTGAACTACTAACGTAGGCATATCTTTTCACTTTTGTAGCCATTGCTATCTCAATACAGGTAACGTTATTTATCCTAGATACATATAAAATGTTTATGGCATCTACACAAATTCTGTTTCGTGGTATTAATCGTGCTATTCAGCGGTCTCATTAGGAACTAAATCATCGTAAAAGTGACAAAATTGTAATCACTGTGAGTGGACATGTAGGTATTAATGCGTAATAATGAAAATGTGTCCTCAGAATTTATTTTGCATAAGGAATTACTGTATATATTAACAAATTTTTCACTATTAATTATTAATAATGTATATTTTATTGTTTTTTGCAACAAATGACTGCCAATTATTCCATTTTGGGGATGAGTTCTTTGTTAGTGTCAGTATTGAGAACAGTAATAATCTTACCTTTGGCATATAAGACGCAGGCTGATTTTGGATGTAATTTTTCTGGGAAAAAAGTGCGTCTTATATGCCGAGAAATGCGGTATATTTAATATAACTACACAAAAAAATTTTACTTCACAAAAATGGTGAGGTAATCATTCCTCAAATAATTGCATGCATTTTCGTATGCATTGTTATTATGTATGTTGTTTTGGATTATGCTTAGAACTTAGTTCAAATCAAAAGTAAAAACATATTATGTAAATACTTATTTTATAAAATATTTTTAAATATAATATTTTAGCTGATTTTTTTTATTTTAGAGCTTTCTATCCTAATACTGATGATTAAAAAAATGTTCTTTTTTAGTTTGTGTGATTTTACTAACAAAATTGCTTGGTTGAATTATAGTGACAAACCTTCAAGAAGCTGCAAATAAACATAATTTCATCGGCGCATGAATGAGTTACAGTGGTCATAAATTAGGAAGTTTTTACTAACAAATAAAACACACTGCAAGAGATAATAATTAAGGTATGGCCTGGTAAATTATTAAAAATAATTATTTGTCTTAAAACTGAGATTTTAAAAATATCAGCTGCATTTTCAGAATGAGAAATGACTATTTTCTTCTAAGTTTCTAGCTCAGTAAAAAGATAATTTCTATGTAGTTTTTTTGAACAAGTAATGAGTTTCAGCAAATAAGATAATTTTCAAATGCTGAACCTCAGATCCACACTGATTTTGTATTTTCTTTTTATATTTGAAATGTATACGAGTTTAGGTAAAGCCTTCAGACAAAGAGTTTCCTATTTAGTTCATCGGAGAATTCACACAGGTGTAATGCCATACAAATGCACAGCTTGTGAGAAGAGTTTCCGTTATAAGGTATGCAAAGCAGTAGCTGTCGTAGATTATATATGAATAGATTTGTTTTGAGTCAAGTGTACCGTTCCTTTCTCATATTTATTTTTTAGTGGTTAATATTACTATTGCTAAATAAATCTACTTAATGATTTACCAGATTGGAAATGATTTTCAAAATCAAATGCTGTTTGACAAGCCATTTTCAATTATTATTTGATTCCATTTTCTTCCTCAGACATTAAAAGTCATTAACCCTCTTATAATAATGCTGTTTGACTGGTTCTCCTCTAAAGTGCCAACAGAATTTGTCTTTTATGTTATGTGATTAACTCTCAACTGGTATTATCAGGTACAAATTGACCCTATGACTTTTGCTTACATGATTTTTTTTGTATTAGTCGAGTGGGAGTTCTGGGATTCTCACAGTTCTCAGTTCAAGACAAGACATTGAGGGTATAATGATTTTGGCTCCCAATTTGTTTTTCTAAATACATTATTTAAGTCTTTCAGGACATATTTGACCTGAGGATACCAGTCATGTTTCTTTTTAGCAAGTGTTCTTAAGTGACATCAGAAGGAAGGTATCACTGACAAAAAATTAAGAGGTTTTGTAATTCCATCAAATAGCAATAAATTATACTTATTGCAGCAAATGTGAAAATTGTGTCTGTAAAAATCAGAGTACAGTGAAGGTACAATGTAATGTATGTGACCAAGCATGATCATGAATATCATATCAAAAATACTTTTGTTGCATTCATTTTAATTTTATATTTACTTTACTTTTCTTAAGCTATCTATCCTTAAGAGTTAATAGCTATAAAATTGTACATTTAAATTAAGCCTTGCTTCTGTTTTTTCTTACAAAACCTGATTATTAATTGTCAAATTTTGAAAAAGTTCTACATTTCAATTGTTTTATTAAAAAATTTGGATACTAATTGCCATTATCAAAGTGGCATAAATTTACACTCAACAATGTATACTTTCTCTACACTAAACATGAAACAAGCAGATTTAATTAATATAATTCTCATTATATGTTAAAATTAAGAACTAAAAATTCAGGTAATTTTTGACCCAATGATACCAGTTAATGGTTAAATTAATTAAATAAAAGAGATTCATTGTTCTACAGTGATTTTTGCAAATTTTAGAGATGAAATTTCAACATGATTTTATATGAATTACGAAAAAAATCAATTCATCATTCATCTGCCTATACCATACTGAGTTATTGAAATTTCAAACTGACTCTACACCACTAACATTTATTGTTCTCACGTTTGGGTTGAATAGTCTTCATATGGCATGAGTTCTTCCGTGCATAACATTTTAATTTCATAAAGCAGAGGATTTCATTAATTTATGTTATTTAAAAACATTAAACTTCATTGATATTTACTTACATTAAAATGCCAGATTGGAAGATTGAATTTTACTAAAATTAAGGGAACAAATAACTTTTATGTTAGCATTTTATGAATTCTAAACAATAAAATTTCCATGAAAAGGAAATAAACTGACCTCATTAAAACATTCACCATGTTTATTTGCTATAAAAAAGAAATGTCTGACCATTATTCTATTTAATAGTGTGTATTCTTTCCTTTTGCTCTTTTCAGGTGAGTCAGCGTACTCATAAGTGCTCATCCCAACAAACAGGCACCGTTGTTCGCCAATCCAGCGATTTGGTAGAAAGGCTACTCTCACACCAGAAAGATAAGCCATCAGTCAATGATTGTTCCAGCGGTGGTGAAGTTTTTTTCTCCGTAGGAATCACTGAAAGCCTATCAAATCAAGATCAATGCACAAGCCAGCAATTGAATGAAACATCACAAGAATTGCCCAAGTTTTCACCAACAAGAAATGTTGTAAATGACCAAAACATAGATACATATCCCGTGGGATCTGCCTCCTTGCACACGTTTTCTGGTAATTTGCCAACAATTGAATCCCAAAATTTAACTAATCCTTTCTCAATACCAAAAATTTCTGTAATTGGGCAAGATCAAAAAATGCCAAAGAAATCTTCAAATTCTTGTGCGACTATTTCTTATAAAGATGATGCAACAAGAGAAGATTCTTCTGACTACTGCTCCACAATATCTCATAAGGGAAATGAATGTAAAAACATAGAATCTCAATCAGGTAAAATAGAACAAAGCCAATTAAAAGTTACTGAGCTTGAATTAAGTTCACAGCATGGCTCTGACTTATCAAGGGCAAATTTTTTAATTCAGTCTGAAAATCATCAAGATCCAGGATTAAATCAAGAAGAGTCACATTGCAAAATAAATGAAATAGGAGGCAATGCTAGCACTGCTGGAGGAGACATTTTTAGTCAAACCTTGTTTCCAAGTACCAATCATATACTTGATTCGCCTGAGCCAGACTTTTTCACCATGGTTATGTCACCAGCTGAACCTGCACTTGAGCAAATGGGCAAGTTAACGATATCTTCATTGCCGAGTCCTGAAAAAGTGAACACTGCATTTAGTCGCCATAATGACAAACAATTTGGAGGGGCTGCTGAAATAAGTAACTCACAAACTCAACCTACAAGTAATCCTTCCATGGAAATTCATGAGGATTTGGATAAAAGCCCCAAAAATGCAATCTCTCAGGTAGATCCACCTTCTCCCAGAGAACAAGGGAGCACAACGAATGCAGCAGATCTAAGCTCTTTCTTGCAATCTTGTTTTGATCAGTGGAATTCTTCAAATGTTATCTCAAATGAAAATCCAAAAGAAGTCTTGCCAAGGCAAGACCAAACCCACCAATTAGCTAAACATGAGCATGCAGAAGACAACCGATTACACACTATCAATGAGGAATCTCTTAAAAAACTTCTTTATGGAGACAATACAGCATAAGCCAAAGTTATGAATATTTATCCATAACAGTGTTTAGTTGAAAACTTCAATTTAATTGATATTAGCTGAATCCCTGTTGCTTTGCAACAGGCTAACACATGATATTAAATCTGTATATGTAATAGCCAAAATCAATACATTTTGATTTATGAATGTAATGTGTCCCAATCAGTGGCGTAGCTAGGTTCTCCTTTGCCTTGGGGCAAGTCACAGAGATGCTCCCTGTACAATTTTTCAGACAAATGTAATGTGGAGAATGTGATGGAAAACCAAGCATACTATAATAATATTTTAATTTGGCATATATTATAATATTATTATTGTTTATAAACAAACGTTAACTTTCGGTCCATGAGTTTGCGCCCCTACAGCCCTACGCCCCTCTGCTCCCCCCTCACTATGCCACTGGTCCCAATAAATAGAAGTAATAGAAACTTACGAGTAAAAAATTCAAATTAGTTCACTAACCTATTCAGTATGCATTAATATATTTAGAGCAGCCATTTTCCTTGTTGCCCAAATCATTCAGGAATTATTGATTTAATCGGCAAAATTTCTAAATTGATGTTAATTAAGAAATAGAAAGCAAATTATATGGACAATGGAAACAAGATAGTTAATAGGAATGGAATTATAATATTGTCTAAAATAAATGTACTGAGTGTATAGATGAAATATTCTGTTGCAGAGTTATCTTTTTATCTTATTCAGTAAATGTTTAATTAAGCTGGAAATTCAAAAAGTGTCAATTTTTTTGGGATGCATTTTTGTTTCCATGCATTTTTCACAAATCAAGTATTCAGTAGATACAGTGTGTGCAAGGCAGACATCTGGCTATTGCAAATATACAGGGTGGGCCAAAAGTAAGAAAACACGTTTTAATGGTTATAGCTTTAGTTATATAAAATACAAAGTTATAAGACACAACTCCTAATTATTTATTTCACGACTTCAATGACGATGGTCAAATTTTAATAATTTTAACTGAATTCTACTGTTGCTGCTATGCAGAGCTTACCAGTCTAGTTTTGCCAACAAATTTGCCAATCAGTACCAGAAAGACTGCAGATGCACAAAAACATGAGTGCCATTTGTGGAAATCTTTATAAATATAACTAGCATAATTGCCCATCAAATATGAGGGGTATGTGCAGATTATGTATTAAAATTAAGGTACTTACCATTCTTCGTCTCTTCCTCCCTCCCATTCTCTTCCCTCTATCTCCCCTTATTCTCTCCCTCTTTCCATTCTCCATCCCTCCTATTCTTCATCCTCACTTCTTCCCATCCTTCTTTCTCCCTTACATTCTCATTCTCCCCTCAAAAATGTAGCTATCCCTCTCAGTGTGATATATATAGATGCAAATCTTGCATACAAAAAGAATATTTATTTGTTAAACATTATGCAGGACAACTTTAGCTGGCCAAAATTATTTCAACTCTCTGGAACATACTATTAATGTTAATTATATATTTTTTAATTTTCAGTCCACATAAAATATTGTATCATAAAATTAAAATTTGTAAATTTTATTCCGATGAAATGCAATATATCCCCCTCTCAAAATAACACCACAAATGGACATTTATTTCTTAAATTATCATGTCAACCCTGTATAAACAAATTCTGATTTGCTTGTTATATATATTTCTGCCAAATTTCGATTTTCTATCTGCATTATTGATAGCTCTCTTTCTATTTCCCAAACTGTCCTCAAGTCCTCCATTCTTCTACCTAACTCCTGCAACCTAGGTCCAAATCTTCACTCCATAATTTTTTTACATGCTCGGTTTATTAAAACATCCAGCATGTTCATCAGATTTTCATACCATTTCTATTTCAATAATATTGGATTTAGCTCATTCCAGTATTTCAGCTCTTTAGGTATTCCTTTTTGTAAATAATGCAACAAATTATGAAAATAATTTCCCTCTCCTTTAGTCTTTCTCTTCTTCTCATATTAAAAGCCTTCAAAGCACGCTTAAACCCATAAAGATTGGAATAACAATAGGATTTCAAGGTTTAACAATGTAATTGGTAGGCAAGACAACATCCCATTAAAATGGCAAGATTTCCCCAAAATATGTGAATTAAATGTTTAACATTAGGGATTTTGAACTGTATGCAAAAAATGATGAGCAGAATAAGAAACCTTATAATTTTTTCTAATTTTAATCTCAAAAAGAAGAAAAGCCTGCATGTCAAAAAGTCTATTTTTATGTGTTATCTTATGAGGAATGCTAATCATCCCCTGGAGTTGAACCCTGGACTTTTTTTTTAAATGCATCGACGGCTATGGTCATTTTGCACTGTCATCAATTGGACATAATATGTACACACAGACGGGAGCATAGCTTAATCTTTACGAAAAGCACCAAGGGGGCCAACTGCTTAACGTCCCTTCCGAAGGATGAATGCTGAATTTGCACGGTCTCCTCAAACCGCACAAACATGGGGCTTGGGCTATCTTGGAAAAATTCCTACTTGCGACCCTGGATGTTTTTCATAAATTTTCCTTCATCACAGAATTTTTATATCTGCCAAATTTCAAGTTTATATCCGTGTATTAAGTTAGTGAAATTTGGGTTTTTTTGTGGCAGACAAAGATATTAAGCATTTTATATGGTTAGATTCTCCTTGAACTAATGTTTTTCCATGCACATTTTTCTACTTCTTTTTATTTACAATACAATATTAGTTGTATTAGTGTTGAAACGTGTTTACTTACTTTTGGCTCATCTTGTATATTGGGGATTATACAACATATATTCTGAAGAATTTTGGTAAGAGGTTATACATGATACACTAGATTTTTAGGAAATAAATGAGTTGTATCATTATTTTGAAACAGTAGATCACATTAAAAATTCAGTATTTAACTAACTTAGATTAGCTGAAGTTGTTTGTAACAAAATTACTTCCAAAGTATCAATTGTAACACTTATAGAAATTGAATCTTTGGGTTTAGTTGTGGAGTCATTTCTAATGGAAATTAAATAATTTCCTAAAGTTAGAATCTTGTTTATGGCATGAGTTTATTTTACTTATTAAAAGACTTTGAAACTTATCTGAAAAGTTTATCAAAAGATTGTTAACGATTAAAAGATTTATTAAATGAAAGCTTCCTACTAGATAAGGTACATGAATTTCATTTTATAATCACACAGTGATATTATTACATTTTTTATTTAGATCTTATTGTGTCTAAGATAGACTTCAGGAAACCAGGCCGATACAAGCAATGACTCAATTGCTCAAAAATTTTAAGCTGTGTACCTCATTATTTCCAAATGCTATGTATGCTACATTGGTGAGTTCTTAAGTTTAGTGTTTTTAATGGTTCCAATCTGTAAGCTTTTGCATAATGTTGTTGTTATTGTTTAAGCATGGATATTTTTTAAATTATTTGTCAGTATTTATGAATTTATTGTTATTATTTATGTAAATTTACAATATTTATGTACATGTACTTGAAAATAAAATATAATTAAAGTACCGGAGCAACCTCTAAAATCCAGCATTCAATAAGCTAAAAATAATGGCCAAAACCACATCTTAATCTAAAAAATTGTCTTCTATCGACTTCTCATTGCCAGAAGACACAAACTCCTACATACAAGTATGAGTTTGACAACAAAGTCCCAGGTAAGGAGTCCCTTAAACCTGTGTTGCTTTTCATTTTACTTTATTTTTAAAATTGTTTTTCTTTTTTCCTTTGTGAATGTTTTTATTTGCAGTATCTTTTAATATTCCTCCCTTCGTCTCCTTTATTGTGACTCTCTAAACACTGTAATTAATATATTAGGGGAGTGGTTTTCTTAAAATCCTTCTTGCTGTTTGTAATCAACATAAAGTGATAGCTTTAATTTCTAAATGGCAATCAGTAAAAATTAAGAGTAATACACAAAACGTTATAATAAATTTTAGAGAAAACTGTTATAAATAAGAAGACAATAAATATATTGCGATTAAAAAAATTTATTATCAATAAATGATAAATTATGAATTACACGCATTAGAAGGGCTTTAATCATATTTTGAAATGATTACAATCAATTATCACAATATACACAAATACTTTTACATAAAATTTATAGATAAATCAAAATCACTTTACATAAACTTACCATAGTCTAGAACTGATACTTATCTATATAAATATGACTAACAAGGCTCCAATTCTTCATATCCAACTAATCTTAATACTTTTTCAAAAAATATTATTAAATTAATTTTTAATGGCAATAAAACTAACCACTCAAATGACTGTGTAGTAAAATTAGTTAGGAAAAATTATACTTTTGTTACTAAATGTTTTTAAAGTAAGGTTTAGGAGTACAGCTCTTCTGCAACATAATACATAAAACTTCAATAGGATGTGATGATATAAAAAATTCCAAATTAATTTTCATTCCAGGATAAACATAATACAAAAATAAAAATATAAAACAGTAAAAAACAAAATGACTTTAAATTTGGCCCCATTTTGCCAAATCTGCAAAAATATATACATAGCACATCATAAGCGAAAACTGTAAGTAATTTTGCTATAAAAAGTTTATTCCAATTTTTCCACTTTTTTGTATTTATCTTCACTCTTTATACATTATTCATTATACTCTTACAAGAATAAAAATGACAATCCTATGCAAAATAAATGCCACTACTGAGAAAGATACTATCACACAATTGAGAAAAAGGTATAAAGTACATGAAAACTACAAATAATACCACAATGTAATTGTTACATAATTTGTTGTATTATTTGTTCCGAAATATGAAATTCCACATAACGCTTCCATAAATGAAAACACACTAAATTTCTCTTTTAATTCTTTTAGAAGTTTCATTATTATTTGAACAATCCTTTTATTTTTTGTTAATTTCTGAATAATTATAGAATGAACAAAGTTTCCTTCCCTCCAAATATAAAGCAACAGCAATAATAGTAATATTGGAGTAATACCACAAGTGTCTCAGTACAAACTAATGAAATTGAAGTCCACAGTAATCTGCCAAAATTTGGCTATTTAAGAGTGACTGCATAGATCCTAAACACTTGCTGTGAATATATATTTATGGTATACTATAAATAACAAAAATGTTCTTAAATTTGAAAAAAACTTAAGCTAAAATTTGTTTCATACAACTTCGCTACCAAACAATCTAATCACAATACAGCAAGCATTAATCGAGTTAAGAATTTCAACATTTTTATATGGTTAAATAATAAAAGGAGAATTAAATGATTCCATTTTGCTTGCAAAATAAAAATGATGCTGTTTGAAATTCTATGATAAGAACTGTTATAATGACATTTACTATAATTCAAAGAGGAAAAAATTAACTTGAATAGGTTAATAAAATCATTACACTATGAATTATATTTCCATATATAAATATTCAAAGCTTCAAAAAGACCTCTGACACAGCTTTATGAGAGAAAACTGGTACAAAGCAACAGATATGTTTGATTTTAAAACAGCAGCCCTATCAACAATGGTACTCATCTATGGGATTTTAGTTTCTGGTATCCATAGCATTTGCCATGAAAATACAGAATCTAACAAAGAATGGGATGAAAGACTTAGCTGAAATCTCTCTCAGGTAATATTACTGGCGCTACAAGAGTCCAAGCATATAGTCCCAGACACATCCAGCTGGATACAATTTTTACCCACATTGATGCTTCATTCGAATTGAGAGTTTCCAGGCTGGAGTTGGGCCTATGGAAAAATTAACAGATAAATACAATTCAGTATTACACTAAACAAGCAAATATCATAGTCATTGAAATATATAATAATAATATTTCTTTGAGAAGTTGATCAGATAATTTTTCTTGTCGCCTAAAAATTAATAAAGAAAAAGGAAATAGTAAATGACTGATTTAAAACAATTGTCTTCCTAAAATCTTTGAGCAACGGAGGATGGAAACAGATAAACATTTTAATAAAAACAAGGAAAAGAAAAATAGGAATAAATCAAAACAGTGAATACAGTCAACCCTCTGAGTGTTGGAGACATGTTGATCGCGTTCACCACGAACCTCATGAAAACACTGGCAATGTGCCTAGCACATTCTCACATTTTAGTCAGTTCCTTACTGCTCCAAACATATGGAGCACATTTGTGAGTTTGACTTTCTTTTCTTTCGATAGATGATTCTTTGGGAACCATTGGCATACAGAATAAGTCAATGAAATCTAGAAAAAGCCCAACCTTGGGCCTTATATGCAAGAGAAAAAAACAACACTGAGGGTTAGCAATTATTCAATATTATGCTCATTTGGCATTGCATATCATGGCACCATCCATATGATCTCACAATAAAGGAAATATTTCTACCCATGCTGATACCTTCTTCATGAGATCAGATATTTTGACTTCCTGGTTTCTGGATAAAATCTATAAAAATGAAACCGATTTAAAATTTAGGGAATATTCACATAAATGATTTAACACAATTAGGGGGGTTTCATCAGCTGTGAAAATTTTATGTAGCAATAATTTTTTTATTTAAAAAACCAACTGATGCAGCCTTCACGTGGTGGAACAAAGTACTACATTCATTTTTCCCTTTTTTATAATTATAATAAATA
Source organism: Tanypteryx hageni (assembly GCA_028673005.1). Taxonomy (NCBI): domain Eukaryota; kingdom Metazoa; phylum Arthropoda; class Insecta; order Odonata; family Petaluridae; genus Tanypteryx; species Tanypteryx hageni. The sequence goes on along the minus strand of CM054118.1, from coordinate 52,386,079 downwards.
ATCAAGCTATAAACAGAGCAACCTAAAGATGTACAGCATACACAGAATATGATGCACTATATACTGCAAAGCACACAAATATATAGGACATGGCCAAATTCTAAGAAATACTGACTATGAATCACTTACTTGTACCAGTTGGTTAGGGTCATCATAACATACAGAGTGGCTAGGCCAAACATGATGTGAAAGAAGGACCAAGAATATGCTGTGCCATCTTCTTCATTATCCCATACTTTCTGTCTACCATGTTCAACATCACCTGCCTCCTGGCTTCCAGTGTCTAAAATCATAATAAAATACATCATTTTAACCACAAGATTTTTCCAATAGCAAAAGAACCTCCTGGCTTAGAAATAAAAAAGTATATGATTACATACTCATGCAACCGAGTTCTAGTTACATATGCTTTTGAAAAGAAAAAGAACTGATCAAACTTTTAGGTTAGTTCTAAATCTTTTAAAGAAGTAAAATTCCTGTAATTTTTGCTTGTTTTTTTAACTTTAGTTCAAAACATTACAATTATGCTTTGACCCATAGAATTTTCATTTTATCTCTTTAAGTCTTCCAAACAACAATAGAATCAGTATAAATGAAAAATAAAATAAAAATGGATCTTCAAAATAAAACCTTATTCCAAAAACTATAAAAACACTATTCCTCACTTCAGCAATGTTAGTTAAATACAGTAGGACCCTGTTATAAATCAGGTGTAAGAAGACATAAATAACACCTGTGTTATAGAAAACCAAGAGTATTCCAAAAAATACGCACTGAAAGGCCTTAGATATATTTTTATGGCCTATCTCAGTATATTAAACCTTGAAGTTATACAAGAATAACTACCAAATCTACTAAAATGTGCTGTATTCTACATTACATGCCATTTTTTCATCAGTGCTGTTAAAATATATGGGAATGAGCTACACGGCACACATACATACAATGATAAAAGGTAACAAATCTCTTGGTAGCCGAAATAAGCATATTAGTCAATAATCCCTTCCTTACACTTTCCTCGAATTGGCTTCACAGATTCGTTGTTTTATTTTGATTATTTCGCATGTTCTATTCCACCTTCTTTTGTTTTAACTTATGACAAGGTTCACTGCACCCCCCCCCTTTTTTTCTCATACCCAATAGTTTCAATCACTTTTAATTATTCTTCTTAATCGGCTTAACCGAGGTTTTATTCTTCATTTTCCAGACTTTGGTTTGTTTTGTTTCTTATCTACGACAAGGGTCACTGCAATTTTTTCGCACACCCGATCTGTATGAATGTTGAGTGTGTTTGTAGGTCCCAGGCACGGAGGAATCTCCCATAAACCTTGGCTGGCTGACCTGCTGTCCCTGGCGCTGACCTTAAAAAGGCCCTAAATGGCAGGTGGAGTGTCTGGTTGTATGGATGAGGTTTCCGTGTATTCAATAATTAATTTTAAAATTTTTTCCCCCTTTCCTTTTCTTAGTGGAGTATCTCAACTTTAAAATTGTAGCACGACATTTGGAGATTTGTTACCTTTTATCAGTGTTGTTAAAGTATTCAAACATTTTCTTTTAATGTGACAGAAGGCAGCATTTAAATTTTGCCGCCAATTCTCGTTTGATCACTCTACATCGGACAAACAGTGCACCTTACTCATCGTATCTGACTCTGCAGTATAACAAAGCACCTAATAACAGGGTTCTACTGTACTATTCAAGACATTATATACATAAATATGAAGGTTAGTGTTAACATACTGTAACATGCAGGGTCAGATTAACCCAGACTAATAAAGGAACAGCCTCAGGCCTCCATTTCATATCGATACATGAATGATCAACGGGAGTCAGTTCCACCACTGAGGAATTATCCTTAGGCCTCTTATAACCTTAATCCAGCCATGCTTGTATGACTATGACATGACTTAACAAATATTTGGGAGTTTTATAAAGCCTTTTTTGTTTACTTAATTATGAACCGGCTATGCTAGGCTCCAACAGCAAATCAATACCTCAAGATTAAGAATGAATGCAGCATGGGAAAACTACCATCACTGACAGCTTGACAACAATGTAAACACTAATAAATTTTGCCTACAAAAAAATGGGAGGAAAACGGATAACTAATTCTGCTTCTCATACCTTCATTACCAACCAAAGGCCGATCTCCCCCGGGATAGACTTGTGTAGGTATGGAGAATGTAAATAAAGAGAGAGAGAGTGGAGTTAAGATGAGTCGAAACTTCATTTAAAAAATTGGGGAGAAGCAATGAGCAATTAGCATTTAATAAATGGTTACATTGTTAAATTTGGTCACATCTTAGTTATTGCTCATATTTTTACATTTACATTCATATGATAAATGTAAAGACAACAACGATGGTTAATGAATTTTAATGGGTGTCTAGAAAATAATTTGATAACAATTCATCATTCGCCCTTTCTCTGTAACAATAACATGCAGGGGATAACATCTCCGGGAAAAACCTTGTTCAAAGCTACATAATCTTCCCACTATATTCATTGGACCTATTAGTCTCTTGCATAAAATAACTGTGGCTACTACAATGACATGTGAGTTTCTAGCAATTAAAGCTAAATAAAAGGATATACCAAGCTTTTTCTGATACATCCACAAGTTCCATAACAGCTTCAAGTGAGAAAAACATTTACTGAACCTGACATATAGGAATGAATGCTACTTCATGTTTTGGAGATACAAAAATTCACATCTACCAAATTATTTACTAAATACTGAAAACCCATTAAAAATTTCAAATAAATACAACCATTTCCCATACTGAATTAAAACTGTGGAAATAATAATAAATATTTTAAGAAACTGCAAGAAAATTTCAGAATTTACAAACAGAAATAAACTTCTGATATTGGATATAGCCACAAAACTCCAACAATTAAGAAAAGAAATAGGAGCATTACTAAGATGTAACTAGGTGACAATTGTTAACAATAGTCGTCAGTAAGTGGCATGGTGGTGGCAGCTAAGAATATCAGATATCTCTTAAACAATGCAATATATGGAAAAAAGTTTCAAACAAAGGTTGTAGGAAATTTCCTACAACTTTTATTCCAGTACATTTTTACATTTATCAAATATTAAAGCAAATATTTCAAAATAAAGGATAAGTGACAATGGTAAACACCCACTTCCAGTTGACCGATTTTTACCAAAAACTAATCAGCTCTTGTGACTTTCATAAAAACGTTAAATATAAAATTTCGCTTTGACCTGATTAATAGTTTTTGAGTTAGAGCACCCACAAAAAGCTATCACATACACACACACAGACATCATCGAAAAAATGGTCAAAACGTGTTCAGGGGACCTCAAAACGCGTATTTCCGTTGAAATCTCGAAGTCGATTTTTTCATGAATAACATACTTTCCCCTATACTACGTATATGGAAAAAGTAAAAAACATTCCTATGTATTAAGTTTATATATAGCAGTATATGGATATACCAAATTCAGACTAAGATTGTATCTTTTTATTGATCTCACTTTTATGACAGCGGCATAAATCTAACAAGTAAAAATGTGTGAAATGTTTTTTTAATAAGTTGCTTCTCATTGTGGCATCTTTTTCTGCTTTATTTCTAAAATCACTGTTAAAACAATCATTCTTATATAAACCATTAGGTCAGAGGCATATATTTAGGGTGTGCTAGGTGTGCGGTGCACATCCACAGAATCGCAATGTCACCGATATTATATTTTTGCATTTATTCCTGTTAAAGACTCCCCTAATCGTTGTCTGGCTTTGCGTGATTCCTAAAATCAAATCCAATATACAATGTTTCATGAAGAGGAGAAGTTTCAGTGCATAAAAATTGTATCACATTCGCATTAATAGCCCGGGTGTGCAATAAGAAATATGGACAGCTTTGAGCCCTTTAAACATACATACAGATGTGGCAGCGGGTCAAATTCTTAGCCTCCTTGTGGTTTAAAACCGTCCAGAAGGCGTGGCTGGGTGTGCGCTGAGACAACAGCACCCAGAAGTAGTTAGCGGTTGTGATTGGCTATTGTGTGAAGCAATCCAATTCAACGTTGTTACTTGTCATGAGCTGCTGTTTTTGTTTTCTGAGTTTCGTCTGTTTTGCGTGCGTGGGATAAAGTGTGAACCGACATGTTTATGACACCAATTTAGACAAGTTTTTAACATATATTTATAATTTTTTAGATATAATTTATAACCTTTTGCCCATATTTGCAATGAGAAACAGTGTTGACGATGTACTGAATGTCCCGTTTTCTGTCAGAGCTTTTGCGGATTGTATGAACATAGTCGAAGAAGGTAAGCCTTGTCATCCTCTTCCAAATTTACTGTGCAAGCACAAAGATGCAAAAACTGAGTACATGAGACATTTCTCTGTTTCACAATAGATACAGTAGAATGGTTAACTGGATGTGAAGTGCTGTCAAGACTTTTTTGTTGGCCTTGTTTATTATTCTCCAAAGAGAAAGGTGTTTGGAATAAGCACGGGTATTCCGATCTTAATCATTTAGCTGCAGCAATGCAAAAACATGAGCGCTCCCAGCCACATGTTCAGTCATTTTTAAATCTTAAGATGTATGGAAAACAAAGAATTGACACTCTCGTTGACAGCCAAAGAAAAATTGAAATTAGCCATCATAATGAACAAGCAAAGAAAAATAGAGTCATTTTAAAAAGATCAATTGATGCTGAATGTTATTTGGCTAAGCAAGAGCTTCCTTTGAGAGGTCATGATGAGTCTGAAGATTCAGCCAACCGAGGGAATTATATGGAATTTTTAAATGTGCTTTTAGACAGTCATTTAAAGGCATTGACTGTATTTCGAGGAACTTCTCCCACAGTACAAAATGATATCATTAACGCTATATCTGATGTAGTTAAAGATGTTATTAAGAAAGAAATTTCTTCCGCTACATTTGTAGCCATTCTTCTGGATGAAACTTCTGATGTCATGTCGAAATTGCAGCTATTAACTGTTTTCCGTTTTGTCCATAATGGGCAAACACACGAAAGGTTCATCGGATTTAGAGAAGTAAGTGATGATAGAACGTCTAGTGGTCTTTTTAAACATGTTGTAAACAGAGTTGAGGAATTTAATATTAAGGACAAGTTGGTCGGCCAAACTTATGATGGTGCCTGTGTAATGAGTGAACATACTAATGGGTTGCAGAGTAAAGTTATCGAGGCCTATCCTTTAGCAATATTTACACATTGCTATACTCACGTTTTGAACTTAGTTTTGAAGCAAAGCCTCTCAAATATCAAGGAATGTAGATTGTTTTTCCAAACTATCAGTGGATTGGCAGCATATTTTTCTAAATCATCAAAAAGAGTAAATGCTTTGCAAGATTTTGTTGCTAAAAAATTACCCTCCGTCGCACCAACCAGATGGAACTTTACTTCCCGTTTATCAAACAGTAAAATACCACAGAAGTCAACTTACTGAATTTTTTTAACACATTGTGGAGAATTCTGGGGAATGGGACATGGGTGCTGTAATCAAAGCTTGCGGTTTTTTGTATTTCTTGCAAGATTTTCAAAAAATTTCTTTGCTAGAAAATTTTTCTTTTCTGTTCGGCTATACTGATCTTTTGAATAATATATTGCAAACATCATCCTATGACATATTGTACTGTTGTAAAAAGGTGCATGATACTATGAAACAGCTTAGGAATGACAAGGAACCCATGTTGTTGATGATATTTGGGTTTCTGCAAAGGAAAAGCATACGGTAGAGGAGTCGAAGCCTAAAAGATGAAAAGGATCTGAAGAAGAGGAGAAGAGCACGTGCCTTTGATTATACCAGAGAATAGTCGACTGCATGTGCTTGGAGATGGAAGAAAATTACTCTTCACTTTCAAAACTCGAGTTTTTTTCAACTCTGTAGCGAAAGATATGATCAGTATGCGAAAACTTTTCCTGATGGTATTCTAGAAAAATTAAAGGATTTCTACAGACCAGTTTTTGACTACGTTCGCTTAAAAAATGAACTAAAAGTGCTCTTTTCTTCTGATGAATTTGCGAGGAAACCAGTGCATCACCTATTAAAATTCATGCAAGATAATCAGCTTCAGGTTGCATTCAAGGAGATTTATAAATTAGCGGAACTTATCATGACGATTCCGAGTTCTACTGCCACAGTCGAGCATTCTTTTTCAGCTATGAAGAGAATGCATACGTGTTATAGAGGAACACAAATGCAGGAAAGGTTATGCGGCCTAATTTCACTAGCCATTGAGAAGACATTGCTGGTAGAAATGAAGAAAAGACCTTCATTTTATGATGATGTGCTAACACAATTCCTAAGGCAAAACAGGAGATTGGAACTGGTGTATAAATAAGTAAAATGAGTTTTTTAAGCCTTTCTTTGATTCAATCCAGAAAATAATATTTTCCCAAGTGATTACTTTTTCAGATTTCTGTGCATATTAAATGGTTGTATTTAAAAATCATAGCAAAATACAGATAATTCGTGCCTCACTCTAGTATTTGCCAATGATATTCTAATCTTTTCACAACGAAGCGTTAACCCTCTGTGCTTCTCACATAAATGGTGCGCGTGATGCATAGCTATAGTCTATTTGACGGGGAACCTTTGTGTTGTCCATAATTATGAATTGTATAGTTAAAATTATATCGGTTAGTAAATTAAAGTATTCAAAATTATTCTACGATTAATTGCATTAGTCCAATTAAGAAGAGCGCTGCTGCGCAATGCTCTCTTAAAAGTTTCACACGTCGATAAAAACGCAATCTTACATTCAAATTAACGTGAATTCTGTAGCGCAGGTTGCATAACCCCCCCCCCCCCCAATAAAAGCACACCCAACCGAAATGGGCACCCAACGCCACTGCATTAGGTGAGCCTAAGAACTACATTATGTATGAAAAATAATGGGGTTATTGAACTGTTTGAATGTTTGCTTCTACCTCTATAATTGATATTATCATTTCTCTAAAAAATTAAACTCTTCCATAAATTTTTCTCTAGACACCCTCAATAGTTGGTGCTTAATTGGAATCGCTCATTTTCCTCCCAAAATTCACATCAAAATTAAAAAACTTCAAAATAACAATGATTTAAGCTGCCTTACCTGCTCCAGTGTCCCTCACAAGGACATGCTCTGACATGGTAATTCGAGAAGATGACGATGCAGTACGAAGGCTGGAGTACAATACGCAACAAACCCAAATGGCAAGTCCAATCAATCCTTCTTTGTCAAAAGCCATCGATCGAGTGCTTGCAGTAGAGTCACCAAGAATGGCAAGCATGCCAGGGTTGCAATTTCGGTCTAGAGTACAGTATTACATCAATGTTAATAAAATTGTACAACACAATCATAAATAAACAAGTTAAAATAATAATGCCTCCAGATTGCTGAATTGACACTTTTGTAAATAATAAATTATTTTTAACTCTAATCGATGCTTCTTAAAAATGATTTTAATGTATTTCAACATAGCTACAATGAAGCTACCATCAACATGCTTACATTTTTATTGTGATTGCAACAGACCATTTAGGAAGCCTCACATATGCTGATTACAAAAATGCAATAACTCAGTCAATCTTACAATAGTCTTAATTTATATTAACATAGTAACAATATAATTGATAAATTATTATGAGATGCTGATATCCAAGATGAAAATTATAATGGAATTGCCTAGATAATAAATTAAGAAATGAATGACAGGCAATACACAAAACCTGTTTTCTGATGCCTATTTATTGATATTACATCAAATGAAACATTTTGGCTTAGCTGAAAGTAAATAATTAAATTCAAGAATGTTGCATTCCATCAACTTGAATGGTATCAATCAGTCTATAATGAGCGATTGCTTAATGTTTCCACTGAATTTGTAACTTTATTACCAATCAAGCAGTTCACGAACAATCATTCCTACAGTCAATTATGAATGGAAACCATATTTGTGATGCTGGACTATAAATAAATAAATATATAATATTTATTGGTCCAGAAGATTTGATACAAATATAGGACGTCAACAAAATACATCTTAGCAGTAATTTCTAGGGTTTAAAACAACTACATTCTTAAATCAACATTTAATGGCGCTGTGATATATATGATACACTAAAATGTAATACTAAACCTTTTACATAAACTTTCCATTATTCTACCTTGCACAGTAAGATATAAATTATTTGTCAACTTCCACAAGACAAATATTAAAAAAAATCAAATAAATCTTAGGCCAATTTATAAACAAGTAAATATAATCATTAGTTTAGAGCAATGGTCAGCAATCTTTTCACGTATGGTGCAACTTAAATTATTGGGGACATGAAGAGCGCATCAAGCAACAAGAGTAAATATGTGCCAATATTTATTAAAACAATGTATACGTATATATGTGTGTGTGTGTGTGTGTGTGTATATATATATATATATATACACACAGGGTGTCCCAGAAGTCCGGCCTCATAGGACAACTTTGTTATTTAGCAGAATATCTAAAAATAATAAGAGATCAAAGTTGTTCGCAATAGGCTATTTTTCGGGAGAAATATTGATTTTTTTCATCTAGGGCCTTCCGTTCGACCGCTACTCTCTTGGCTCATCAATGGTTAAGTGACTCTGTCCCAGAAGTCCGGCCACATAAGACGATTTTGCAGAATATCTAAAAATAATAAGAGATCAAAGTTGTTCGCAATAGGCTATTTTTCGGGAGAAATATTGATTTTTTTCATCTAGGGCCTTCCGTTCGACCGCTACTCTCTTGGCTCATCAATGGTTAAGTGACTCTGTCCCAGAAGTCCGGCCACATAAGACGATTTTGCAGAATATCTAAAAATAATAAGAGATCAAAGTTGTTCGCAATAGGCTATTTTTCGGGAGAAATATTGATTTTTTTCATCTAGGGCCTTCCGTTCGACCGCTACTCTCTTGGCTCATCAATGGTTAAGTGACTCTGTCCCAGAAGTCCGGCCACATAAGACGATTTTGCAGAATATCTAAAAATAATAATAGATCAAAGTTGTTTGCAATAGGCTATTTTTCGGGAGGAATATAGAATTTGTTTGTCTAAGCAGGATAAGAAGCCTTGAAGAACTTTGGGAGAACATCTGTGCAGCATGCGCAGAAATTACTCCGCAAACATTGCTACGTGTACGGAGAAGCTTGAGGGAACGAATCAGAATGAGTGTACGCCAGCATGGATACCAATTTGAAAATATATATATATAAGGGAAAAAAACATTGTTAAAGAATTTATTATAAATTTAACATGAAAAATAAATCAATGTGAAACTTGCCACTGCAAATATTCAGCCAACTTGTTGTAATTTGACACACAACTCGAGTTTCCTGTTCTTAGGAAGTTGTCTAAATTGTAATCGGTGAGCCTGGATCAGTACTTGGACTTCAAATATTCCATGCTTGAAAAAAGGGACTCGTAAGAGAATGTTGAAGCACAATAAGAATATATTTTCAGGGCAAATTTTCTTAATAAGGGATTTTCATCAACTAAATCCCAAAAGTTTTCATCATTCTGCTGTGATTTTAAAATAACATCATTCTGTATATTTATTATTTCCAATTCTAAGTCTTCTGTGTAAATGATGTCAAAGTAGATTGCAATAATAACAGACCTACCATTGTTCGTAAAATTAAAAGTATTAACCAAGAATGTCACAATTGTTCTTTTTAACTAATGTTCTCTTTTCGGCCAGCGGGTGACTAGTAAATGTCTCGCGGGTGCCATGACATCCACGATCACCGTGTTGCAAACCTCTGGTTTAGAGGTACCTAGCTATCTTTGTAGTAACAATTTAACTCCATGGTAAATATACCCTACCACATTCAACCTGATATGATATTGCTTCAATCCTGTATATGTTAAAATTAAATCAAATTTATTTTGATTCCTTAACTCTACATTTATTCTGAATAACAAATAATTTTCCACAAACCTGGCTGATTGCTGACAGCTGACCAAGTAAGATAGATTACATACAATCCAACTACTGATGACTGAAGGAGACCAGAACGAGGTTGAGATTCTTGCACAGATGGCAACACTGATACAACACTAATTATCACCACCAGGATTAGGTTAAATGAGATGAAGAACTTGTTGAGGGCACATTCATCAGGCTGCAAAACAGAATATTATCAGTTCATCACAAAAAACATCAATAAGATTGTTTTAATTCTTCAGAAGTTTACTTACAGTCATATACTTACCAATGTGAAATAAACATAAAGCAAGGTAATTCCAGTAATGGTGACAGCATAATTTACGAATGTTGCCACCAAAAGGGCAGCATACCTTAAAATGAAGTATAGTATTCATAAAAGTCATCAGTATATACACAGTCAATACATCAATAAATTTACATTCTATTAAAACCATGCCAATACAGAATAAAGCATAAAAAATGCAGCTGCTGACAGATAAGAACATAGGTACTTTGTGCTTCACTCACCACATCTTGGAACCTGAATCCTCATAGTTTCCAACCCATCTTTCTGCCCAACTATGAGCAAAGTCAACAATCAGGATAAGCTGGATAATAATGTAGAGAAAACCTCCAATCATACCAAAGTACATCCATGTTGGCCCAAAAGATCCTTCAGGTATGAAGAATGAGCCCACGATTCCTCCAATGACTAGTAGAAATTTGAGTGCCCAAAATCTGAAAACAAATTTATACATAATGCATAAGAGTACTGTTAGCCATAAAATAATTCCAAAAATAATTATATGAGTTTTGATACGATCAAGTTAAACAGCACAAGACACTTTCTGAGGACCATCAAATCCATTATAAACAAATCGAGCATTCAATGCTAAAAGTAATTTCCTAATAATAGTTTAGGCACTTAAGTAATATACAGGCACCCAATATGCAGCACCATCAAGTGGTGAGATATGGAACTACACGGAGGTAACATATAATCGCTTACATCCAAACTTCTACTCAAAAAGAAGAACAGTATACGTTACTGTTCGCACACCCAATCTTCACTGGCATGGAGAGGATGACATTGGTTTTGGCCAAGCACCACAGGTGCCCAACACTAGTTCAATCTCCATTCAAAGAAAAATTTGGATACCATTATAAATACACAGTTCCATATTGCCACTTGATGGCACTGCATATCAGGCACTTGTATAGTATGCAAGTACCATAATGTTATTTATGACAATCTTAGGAGGGACCAATTTTATAAGTAACAGCCTTAACCAAATAATTATATTTTCAGTGACACTAGCAGAAGTACCCAGCGTTGCTCAGGTTTAAGGTTAAGAACAGATAATAGAGAAACACTTTAAGTATGAAAAAGTTGCAAATTGTTGTTCGGGTTTCTGATTCAATATTGATAAGAAAATTATATATGAATGTTAATCATTCAACCTTCTATTACATAAAAGTTTTGTATTAATACAACATATGCGAGTCGATCTTGCGAATTTGATACGTGACATCCGTTAATAAACGCTAATTTTCGAAATTAAATTTTTTTAAATTACTGAGTAACTTGCAGAATATTTTGAAACTGTAAATAATGTTACACCCAACTTAATAAAAGATTTATTATTTTGATTCAGGCAAATGTTTTAAGTTTTGAAATGTATAGTTTTGACATCTCTGATGAACTTTTTTATTTTAAATTTTTATACTTTTCTCTACTTTTTCCGCAATTTTCGCACTATAAACCTTTAAAATATCCCTCTTCCATTTTTATACTACTTATTATATAGCACAAAAGGATATTTAAATTACTTTCTCATTGTGTATCGTTCAAACCATTTTTATGCTATGGGTGTTTTATTAAATACACCCCGGGATTTATTAGGGACATTTGTTTTTAATTTGTCCCACTTGAGAAAAGTTCAAAAAAGTATTACCACAGGTTTTGTAGTGAAAAATAATGTTTTTCTTAAAGTATAAACATGAACAGTATGAACATGTGATATCACATTTCTACGGTAATAAAAAATAATTACAAAAATCATCAAAAATTAGGTGGGCCCTGCTTAGTACCTTACTTAGATATATATACATAGAAAATGCATGCATTAGAAACAGAAAATAATTAAGTCATTTAACACTTTCTTTTACAAATACAAATAATAAGATAAAAATATATAAGAAATAAGAGTAAGATCAAATAAGAAGAAAAAGACATGAGAAGAAATAGTAAAAATGAATGATTGAAGAACCCAGAAAAAATAATTTTCCCGGAATCAAACCCAGACACATCATGCGAATCCTTCCTGCTAACCACTCACCCAATCAATAACAATTCATTTAAGCAGTTTTAAAGTTACTTAACTCACAAATGCGGTTCTTCCTAGTTCAAGAAGTTGTCAACAATTGGATATACATGACAACCATAAGTTTTCGATTAAAAAATGTCAAAATTTTGTTGTTAAAAGTGTAATTTAGGAAATCATTGGTCCATATTTGAAATTCAACGGTAGAGAAACAAAACTTCATTAATTTCTGCATTCCTGAGTTCAAGTCTGGAACTTGTACTTAGGTTATTAGTACTTTCAAAGTCCAAATTAAAATTTGTCTACACTCACTCCCAAGTTATTCAGATGGGAAAAAATTAGGAGAATATATTTTTCAAAATTAAAAGGGTCAATCAAATTGGTTTAAAAATCCTACTACACCACCTTTCTCTGCACTGCAATTAAAATGATACCTTTCTCTTGCTTCTACGTTCTGTAGGCCTCGAGTTATAGAATCACACACACACATACATACAAACAAACATTTAATTTTCCAGATATATAAGATTAAATAAAAGCTGCAACTACATTCCATTACTGCCTAAACACTCGCATGTCAGAACAAGAGTTGAAGAGAAATTAGTAACACTAATAATTACAAATGCTGTAAGCAGCAGATTTTTATAAATGAATAATAACACAAAATAGTAAAATTATTCATTCAGTATCCATCCATTCCGATAAAATAACTGAAATTAATTCAGAAAATGCAAGAAACATTGTAGATAGTCTTAAAGCTTTTAAAATTAATGAGTTGCAAAAAAAATAAGCAAAGATAACTTGCAGAATACGAATATTCATGCATAAATTTGAATCAAAAAGTTAAAAATACAATCATACCCATTTTGTATTCCAGATCTTGGGTCTTTTGATGACCTTACACCAATCATCATCAATGCCATGAGACAGAAAAAGCATGTCAAGATGAAGCATATACGATAGACAGCTAAATAGCCAACAGCAGAAGAGCAGTCAAATGTGAGACTTGGTATAGCAGCTGATATAGCAGATGACGAAGTTGAATGAGTGGAGTTGGTACAAAACGGCACCTGTAAAAGAAGATAGAAACAACTGCATTTGCAAATTGCAAAAAATATTTCCCAAAATCTATCATAAAAACTTTTCATCTAGTATTTTATTCGTTATTATTGTCACATGAATCTATCATAACATCAATCACTGTGTTGTCATCATCAATTTTATTTTTATTCCTATAACGAATGAATTTTCATGAAAACCATAAAAAATTTCAATTATTTCTCTTTTGCTCGCATACTTCTACTTACTGACACTAACCATATTTGACTGAATATACAACAAAATAATTTTAAATAGCCAAATTGTCAATTTTGTCATTTAAAAAACGGAGACAGAGTTGATTAATACAATTAAATTGTTTGACAATTTCCAGAGAAAATTATACCTGTTTTTTAATCATGTTTTAACAAAGCTCCTGAAATGATAGTAGCAACTATAAAAACGTGATAGCTGAACTCTATTTTAAAAACCTACAGCACCAAATGTTACTAGAAACTATTAGCATTTAATACAAAATGAGATATTTTGATAAAAATGAGAATTGGACTTGAGAAATTGTGATCGGTACAACTTCTACGAAATGCGAACTACACAACACTTTAAATTAACCCTGTATGGGTCAATACTGAGTCCGAGTACTGAGCTCCTAATGGAAGGTTGACGAATGAAATCGGTTCTCATATTACTAATAGCAATATTTTAAATGAACTTCAATGTCCAACTTTTCGTAAACTTAGCAAATTTTATAATACGAAACATGTTCCATAATCCCAAATTAAACAATCAAATTATTATAAAAATGGTAGAAATAAGCCCACTTCAATGATAAATAATTACATTATAAGAAAAAACCTGGTAATAGAAGGTGAATTTTTTAAGAATTGTAATAAAACAATTTTCAAAAAGTCGCAGTAAAATATTTAATCGTAGCTTTTAAAATCATTAATAAACAAAATCATTTCGAATTTAAACTCAAAAATATGAAATTATGATCAAATCATTCACTGACCTTTTTTAGGGCATCTTCTAATCCTGGTGATAAAGTTATGCAAGCAGCAATTGTCCCCATTAAGAGCATTATAGCGTACATTAGCCTTGAAGATGTTGAATTTCGACATGATGGACATGCTGAGCAGCATAAACCGCAAGCAGCACTTCCACAACAGCACGCAAGCTGCAAAAAATTTCACGTAAATAGATGAGACTAACGATAAATACCATAACAACCCTAAACTGGACATCAATTAAAGTATTCACAGTTATGATACGAACAATGACACGCTGAATTGCTTCTTTCAATGATAAATAAATAATACTTTAAAGATGACAATTAGAATTCGTACCTGAGCAGCTGAACAAAGACCAAGCACTGCTCCCATTTCAACGAGAAGATGCACAAACCTATCTGCGATATGTTTTTAACTGCTAAATGTTCCGTACAAAATTAATGATTATTCACTGAGAGTTTAAGATGATACCACACGAAAACAGAGAAGATTACCACTATTGAAATCGATCTTTGACTCACACCTAAATACAATGACGTCACTGTTAGTCAAGTCATATGATTCCAAATGACATACGATATTAGCTTAAATTTCATCGCGCGTAGTTCAAATAGAAATTTTCAATTTTTATCATTTACGTTACCACTATAATATCTTTCATTTTCGAAAAATACATAATTCTTAGTTTCGACTAATGTAATGAAATATTTACATGATTATTTCTTTCAAACAGCGCTTATCTTAGTAATAAAAGATATGCGTGAGGTTCATGAGATATGTATATCAGTCTGTCCCATAAGATAGAGTTGCCATCAATATATCAAGCAAGTGGGATTTAAATGTTAAGCCATATTCCACAAAAATAATTTTGCATTATTATTATGAATTTTATGTCCTATTTCAGTGATGGCGAAACTTTTCTAGCTCGCGTGACAAATTACCTTAATAAGAGAAAATTTGCCTCTTCGCGAGCCAGTACCATAAAATATCTTGTGTATATTCGTAGAATATAGCATATAGTATGTCTTTTCTCACACAGGAAGAAATATATACTAAACTAGACGAATTAGCCCGATTAATACGGGCTTAATAATCAAACAAAAGGCTGAGATATTGAGCGTCTTATGGGAGATTGAAATCACCATCTGAAGTCGAACCCGGGACCTTTTCATAATTTTTTATGTCATTCGCTAGTGGTACGTAATCATAGTAATCCTACCAATTTTGGTTGCGTGGATTAAGTATTAAACTTAAGGTACTTTCCATTCTCCCTCCTTTTCTCTCTTCATCCCACCAGTGGTCTTCCATCTCTCTCCCCCTCACTCCTCTGGAAAAATAGACTTCCTAGTCTCAATCTCGTCCTAATAAAGACCATTATCTATCTATCTCTCCCTCCTTCTCTGTCTTCCTCCCTCTCTCTCCCTTTATCTCTCTCTTCCTTAGTATCTCTCCCCCCCTCCCTGTACAGTTCTCTTCCTTACTATCCCTCTCATTCCCTCTCCCACTCTCTCCTTCTCTGGAAAAATATATTTCCTAGTCTCAATCTCGTCCTAATAAAGAACATTATCTATCTCTCCCTCTTCCTTTTTCTGTCTCCCTCTCTCTCTCTCTCCTTGTCTTCCTCCTTCTTTGCCTTCCTTCTTCTCTATCTCCCTCTCTCTCTCTTTCTCTGTCTTCCTCCTCTGCCTTCCTTCTTCTCTATCTCCCTCTCTCGCTCTCTCTCTCTCCCCCTGTCTCTCTCCTTCTTTCTTCCTCTCTCTCCTTCTCTCTCATGTATTAAAACATTCAGAGCACGCTTTCCTTGCGCATATAGTATAAGGGTTGAAACGATAATACAATCTCGAGCTTTGACAATGACACGGTCGGCAAGGCAACATATCGTTAAAATGTTTCAAATTTTCCAATAAATATGATTTAAACGTAGAACTTGAGCGATTTTGTAACGCAGACAAAATGTGACAATAAGAATAACAGACGGTATTTATTTATTTTTTTAATTTGCAAAAGAGTAAAAGTCTGTAAGTCGAAAAATCGATTTTTATATGTTACCTTTGGGGAAATTGAAAGCACCCTCTGGAGTCGAACCCAAATGAAAATATTCTTCGAAAAAGTTCTGACATTTTAAGCACGAAAATAAAAAGATAAAAACAGGTTTTATCAGGAAAATTAAAATGCGAAAAACAAAGAATTTTTACTGTAGAAAAGAGACCTTGGTTTGAAGTAACTAGCAGTGCATTTGCACTTTTCTACTTTTTCTTTTACCTGAATATAGTTTTTAGGCGTTATTTAAAAAAGTAAGTGCCCGCCTTATGGTCTTGTCATGTCCGTTTATCCGTCGGTGTGTTTCTTTGTTTGTTTGTGTGGGTTTTCTGGCTAATCAACCTCTTGGATAATTATAGCCATTACTCCTTCCAAATCGAAAATACACAGAGGGAAGAAGGGAAACCCGGTGCCGGTATTATCCTACTCTTTACGAAGAGCACCAAGGGGGCCAACTGCTTAACGTCTCTTCCGAAGAACGGAGCGCCGTCCGTGTGTTTCATCCTCAAAACTATGGCAGCAGATTCTCATGAAGTTGGTGCTAAGGACTTTTTGGGCAAATAGCAATAAGAAAATGCTATAAATGGTTCGCATAACCCAAGCAGGGGTGCCACCTTTCTACCTCGTAGAAAAAAGATTAGTCGTATCAAAAAAAAGCTCCCAAGAAAAGTTGTAGGATTAGTTATTTAAAATGGTTACATAATTCGCAAAGAAGGCCTCTGCCTTGCATGTATGCATGCATGACTAGTTCATATTCCCTCTCTTGTTTAATTTATATTTCTTTGTGAATTTGTTTTAGATAATATCTGTCCCTAAGGCTCTATACCCTAAAGCCGAAAAAATATTGCAACTAATGGTGCAGTCAGGATTGCGATTTTTCCGTCCACATAACACAATCAAGCGCGAGTAAATTTGTTACAAAATACATTACATCATGTGTTTTCCATGAACGCATTACATTCCCAAGATTTTGTAACCTGTTGTCCCAGGAACCGTTGCTCCAAAACAAATACCGGGCGCGATCAAACGATTTCCACATTCGGATTGCCGACCAATTGCGTCATGGTTCAAACAACTGTTCGCTCAAGAGATTCCTCATTGGCTGAGATCCCGTCTGTATTTCATTTCGCCTGCTTTTACATAGAGCAGTCGAGTACAACGTGCCGAGATATTCAGAATATCAGTTCAGTTACAAAGGTGACAAATTGGGAATCGGTTGCTGGGATCCTGAGGTAGTAAAACGTCATGGCAGCCGTAATTTGGTGCACCTGGACGGTCTTGATTCTAATCGCAGCCACTTCTGCAGAACAGCAAGAGAAACACAGGGAAAGCTTATATAGTAAGGCATAGTTATCGTACTAATTTATGATTATCGTTTAAAAGACAATGCATTATGAAATATCATTTGTGTGGTAAAAATAATCAAATTTGCCATCAGCGTGTTAAGCTAGATCAAGATTTTTGCCGGATTCAAACGGACGATCTGCGCAAAAACAATGTATCTGTAAATGTCTTAAAACGGCTATTATTTAAACCTTTAAATGACTTTGGAAAGTGATTATAACAATGTGATTGTAAAGGTACCATTGAAATCCTTCTGTATCGCTATATATAAAAAGTAATTAATGGCTAAAATTAATAGACAAGGCCGACACTTCGTGAAATTCCATAATATGGAAATAATATGGCATTGTTTTTAATTTTAACAAAGCCGAATTATATCCATAATTAATTGTTATAGCGATTTTATCGCGCGATGGTTTCAATGCCGGAATTTAACTTTGCTTTTTGATGATCCAAAACCTTAAATCTTTCAAATGAATCGTTTGCTAGTTTTTGCCATAAAATTAACTTTTCTGGTAAGTAATGCAATTTATAGCAATTAGTTTTAATTTCCAGGAAGCAAATAATGCAAGATTATTTTTTACCTTTCTATTATAATTATTGCATTTCAAATTATAAAAAGAAGTTTATTTTTATTTTCTGTTATTACCGCTGTTCGAACCTCGTCGTCGGAGTGGAAATGCTTTCCACTTAATGCCTCTTTGATTGGTCCAAAAGATCATAGTCACTTGGAATCAAGTCAGGAGAATAGGGAGGGTTTGCTTCTACTTCAAAACGCAGATCTTTAATGGTGTCGACAGTTGTCCGGGCATTGTGAGGACAGACGCTGTCGTGCTGTAAACAAACGCTTTTAATGTTAATCCTTGACTTTTGGTCCGGACTGCAGACTTCAGTTGGCTCTTAAGCATACTGTAGTGAGAAGCACCATCCCGTAAATCTCCACAATAGCCTCATTTCCACCTCAAAATGCGATTAGTATCACCTTTCCCGCAGGCTGCGTTGCTCCGAATTTCTTAGGCTTTTGTGAGCTGGAGTTGCGCCACTCTTTGTCGGCTCGCTTACTTTCTAGCTGAAAGTAGGAAATCATCCCCTTCGCCTTCATAATGATCCAGCATTACAGAACATGTATCAACTCGTTGTTTCAGTTCATCTGTAAGGCGACGAGGGACTCATCTCGGGCACAGTTGACTGAATATCAGCTCGTCATAGAAATGTGATTAACAGATCCGATTGAGAATCTCGCTCAATTCTTTCGGCTTAATGGACAAGTTTTCTCGAATGAGCCTTTCAATGACAGAAATGCCAGGCATGACTACGCGGTCAGCCTGGCCTGATCGAGCAGCATCCTCAAGATCATGGACTCCATTTGAAAACTTTTCGACACATTCATAGACTCTCCTGTTCACACACATTTCTCGCCATGTACGTTAACCATTCTGCAATGTATTTCACTAGGTTTACCCTCTTTTGCATACGCAAATCATGACTATTCTCAGTGTTTTTTTCTAGAAAAATGTACCGGAACTCAAATATGACGGGCTCCTAGGGGGTAAGGAATTTAAAAAAAATAAATTTAAAATACCAGATTAAGTAATTTTTAAATTCTTTCAGGAATATTACAGCAGGAATTAAGCTAATCAAATTAAAAATGTTACAGTTGCAAAATTCACAAGAGGTTCCAAATTTGAACTATATTTTTTAATAAAATATTTCTCCAAATTTTAACTTCTTAAAGCTTTTTTCTGATAAAATATCTTGATTTGGAGGCTTAGTGTAAAGAGGCGGCGTAGACTAAAAATACAATTTAAAAAAAAATATATTGTGATTATTTACTAAGTTTGGAATAAACGGAAAGGGAAGAAAAAGCTATTTTTCTGGGTGAATATTTATTACTCGGGTTTTAAGTGAATGAAAAATTACGTAATTCAATTATATGAATCAAGCGATGAGCAAAAATTACGCGGTTCTTCAGTATTCATTTTAAGGCTACAGAGTGTATACACTCCGCCAGTCGTTCTGAGTTTATAAATAGAGCAACGCAATGAAAGTAAATGACTCGGTAGATTAGCAAACTCAGCGCATTCAAGCATTGCTCGAGTCTGGCTTGAATTTTCTGCCAGCGCAGACAACCCGACACTTGATTATGCGAGGTGCAAGCATAATCCTCGTGCAAGGCTCCAACGAAAACTTGTACGATCAAATGTCTTTTTTATAGGCACCGCTTTTTAACTTTTCTGCAAAACTGAAACAAAATATTATTACACGTTCCTGACGATTTTCGCAAGACTTTCACGCATTTGACACATTTCAACCAAAGTTTTCAAAAAAATTCCGATTTAAATTAAATCTGCCTACAAATAGGATCGAAGTTATACTGGAAAATAAATTTTCATCATAAATTACAATTTTAAACTAATGCATACTTACGTATGGAAAAATATCTCGAATAAAATATTTTGACTGAAATGCTTAATAAACTAAAGTTCTAATAATACTTCCGTAATAAACAAATCTTAACTTTACCATACGAGATTGTTTTTTAACAAGATTTTAAGTCATAGATGATAGCATACTACCTACTATTCTCCCAAATTTTGTGACTCTAATCATGGCATCGTCATCAGTTATGCATAATGATAGATCAGCACAGTGGCGTAGTTAGGTTCTTCTTCGCCCGGGGGCTCCCTGTACAATTTTCCAGACAAATGTAATGTGGGGAATGTGATGAAAACCCTAGCATACTATACTAGCATTTTAATTTGGCATATATTATAATATAATCAGAAACGTTAATTTTCGGTCCATGAGTTTACACCCCTACAGCCTTGCGCCCGGGGGCAACTGCCCCCCTCTGCTCCCCCTCGCTACGCCACTGGATCAGTATTACAGCTAACCCATTCAAAGCCTTTCGAACTTTTCACCTTCTGTTATGTATACCCAGGGCCGTAGTGACCACTTTTGGCCCCCTGGGCAGAAGAGTTTTAGGCGCCCCAAAATGATTTAATAAAATTACAAGTTCGTATTTTTTAAAGGGTATTTAAATAATTTCTTTAAAGTTTTATTTTTCGAGCTTTATTTTCAGCAAACATATGGCCCGAGCCCGTCTGGTAAAGCCTTCAGAGGGACCCTCTACCACATAGGGCAGTAAGCGGATTTGTAATAAGGCCAAAGTAGGCAATGGCCTAGAGGCGGCGAGATTTTGGGGCGGGAATAGAAAAAATATTATTGCACAGACTTTTGATGAATTAATTATGACCCGCAGACAGACGAATGTGCAAACAAACCATATATGTACATGAGCGATTTTTTAGGGAAAAAGTGCCATAAAGGTGGGGGGAAAATAATTTGGCCTACGGGCGGGAAATTTCCAAATCCGCCACTGATATAGGGATAATGATTGACCACAGAGAATTTATCTTACAATTAGTCACAGTAATGTGATTGTGCAGAGTTTATCCAGTCAGGTTACAATTTGCTAAAATGTTCCTTTGTGGGAGAAAAACTTAAAATATCACGTTCAACAAGAAGGTATTCAATTGATCAAAGAACCCAATTTACTCAAGAAGTGACTCGTTTAATTTTTTTTCTCTTCCAACCTTCCGCGTCGCCGAGAATTTTATATATATAGCGCCCTTCGTAAACTCCTAATGGGTCTCAAACTTGGAGTCTGAATTAAAGGAAAACAATGGGCAAATGAATCCGATAAAGAGGCGAGCATCCAGCATAGGCTAAAAGGTTTTCAAAACAAACGATGAAGCAACGAACCTATGTAACAACAAATCATGAAATAAAAATAATTTATCTTTGTGTCCTTGAAATTTATTTATCAGTAATATATCTCAAGGAAAGAATAAGTTGATATTTCCCGATTCATGTAAAGCAGATACCGCGTTATATAAGACATTCGCATCCTTTTTCACGAAGCCGGTTGTCTTATTAGTTAGTCAAACTCCAGGGCACCTTTCACTTTATTATTTAACCATAAATTGATTTGAAGCTTAGCCAGTCATTAATTTAATGAGCAAATAAGGAATAATATTAACTTAATATATTTATTTTTAAAGTGTTTGTAATATAAATCAAGTTCCGTATTATAAGGGTTTATCAGGATCAAAACTTCCGCGAATAATATGAAGCCAGAGTTATTAAAGACACGTAGATTTTGTCTCTAGAGCTTAAGGATATTTCAGTGGCTAAGGAAGTCGCTAAATCTTCACGATAAATTCAAGGTTGAGTCGCGAAATCATACTTTCATAATGTCGGCGACAATAATTAATCCCATTTACATATAGATTGATGTCTGCGAGCCTTTCTCTTTCGAATGTCACGAGTGCGGCTTCAAGGTCGATGACGGAGTGAGAGTGCTCATCGCAGGGAGCTCTGTTGCTTCGCTTTTGTCTCGTATTCGATGCCCAAAATCGATAAAGGGGCGACTATTTTAACAGAACGGATCACGTGTTTACCCTCAAAGGACGCAGATAAAACAAGGGAGGGAGTAGCTATGCGACAAATATTGAATCGCCCATCATCGCGTTTACTTCCACCGGAGCACTTATTTTCTATTTAGCTTACGGGCACTATAATTTATCAATTGGTTACATTCAAGAACAAGCACTCAAAAAATACCTGTCTAAGGTATCTCCAATAGCTACAAGGTTACAAAAAACCATAGGCGCATTTCGGCTACAAAGACGAACTCGATAATTCTCTGCCGAATTAAGTTGGTTACATCTAAATCCAAATCGTAAGTGGGATTTACTTGAAACCTGACTAAACATGAACGCTCCTTCATTTCTTTAATTTATCAATATTTTGTGTAATTATCCGCTATTGGAATGGCACCATAAATATCCGTGTCTTTAGTTTAATTAAAAATATTAAGAAATTCCCCGTCTCAGTCCTCTTATAGAGAATCTTATAGACAGTATGAAACAATATTGATAAAAGTATCTTAAATAAATAATGTCTTTCTCCATTTTAAAAATAATTCAAAAAATGGTGCATTTTTGATTGAAGGTTTAGGAGAAACATAAATCGTTATAAAAATTATTTGAAAATTAAAACAAAAGTATATATCATTAAACGACCTTTAGGTAATTCATACCATGAATACTTGAGGACGCATTAGTTAATCATGTAAGTATGATTAAACTATTTTTAATGGTTACGCTGCAGCAAAAATGCGAGTTATTACGACTAAATCATTAAAATATCGATAAAATGCATTCAAATACTCACCAGCTTATTTACCAAATAATCGTATTTCGTTACGTTAAACAGTATTATTTGGATAGGACCACTGAGCGATCGTTTTATGTCTCGTCCTCGGTAAATATCGGTAAATCGTTAAAGGAGACAGAAACGCAATACTCGACAAAAGTGTTTATGTTAGGAGAATATTTATGGGATAATTGGACTGCTATAAAGCAGGAAAAATGTAACGGAGTACTAACGTCGTTATCGAGCCATTTGTTCTGGAAAATATGGCTTTTTTTTATGCCTACTCCGAGAGCTTGAAAACGGGATTCTTTTATGTAACGTCAGAAATTTTACACACAACAAGATTATCGAAAAGCTGTGTTTCGAAACCGATGGAGATGACGGAAACTATGCTTGAAGGAAGAAAGGACTTTAAGTAATACTTCAACTCATTGCCTCCAAATAAATCGTAACATTAAACAAATTGATCCAAACGGAGCTTATGATTCCTAATTTCCATTTAATAAAAATTAAATTAAAATAAATAATACTTATACTGACTTTAATACTAGCTTTTCAAAATCACCGCGGATATGTTGCTGTTTGTGTTCTCCAATTTTAATAATTTAGCGTTATAAAATATTACAAATAAATTCAAACGAAAAACTAAATTGATTACGCGTATTTGTATGGCAAAAATAACGCGTGTATATTGTATATTAGGCTATACCGAATCCGAGTCCAACAATAGTTGTTGTTATGGCAACACTCTCGTAATGAGTGATAAACACTGCAAAAATGTCTGTATTTACAGGAAATTCGAAGAAATACGATCAATAAGCAACATTCTACGATAAAAATCAGGATCTTCATTCATTTCCTCAGAGAATAGTACAAATCTCGCTCCGATATAACAATTTTAAGATATTTTAATGTGCAAGAGAAAATTACCCTGCACGATGGATTTCAGATTTCTCAGGTAAATCAAATGGGAAGGATAGTTCCTGGAATCGAACCCGGGACATTCAATCTTCGCAACAAAAACTCCTCGGGAGCTCGGCCCAAGTAGCAAGAGATTTCCATGAAAATCGGTCTATCGGTTCAAAGTTAATAGGGGGGATGGACAGACAAACAGACAGACGGACAGACACAACGACGAAACTATAAACCTATTTCCATTCTGAAAAGTAAGCTAAAAACACTAGTTCCTAACCTATTATTAACCGTAAGTACTTACATCTGACATAGCTTCTGGGATTTGTAATAAATGAGATCCTTTATGCATTCGTTTTATGACTGGAATACAAATGATAAACTATGTAACTCCAATAAGAATCTGAAATCGGTGAATCGCCAGTGAAGACGGCTGCTTTGTATCAGGAATTAGTATATGGTTTTTCAATATTTTTTATGGCTATTGGTACTACAGTCAAACCCCGATTTGGCGTTCCCCCATGTAGTGTCATCCCCCGAATACCGCGGGGGTGCCGGTGGTGTAGTGGTTAGGACGCTGGCTGCTATTCGACTGCTGCTCGAAAGGGCAGCGGGCACGAATCCTGCGAAAGTAGGATTTTCCAAGGTCGTCCGACCCCCTGTTTGTTTGGTTTGAGGAGACCGCGCAAAGTCAGCGTTCCGTCCTTCGGCATGGACGTTAAGCCGTTGCTCCCCTTGGCGCTCTTCGTTAAGAGTAGGCTAATAGCCGGCACCGGGTTTCCCTCCTCCCTTGTGGGTGTGTTCGGTGTGGAAGGAGTAGTGGCTATAATAATCCAAGAGGTTGATTAGCCAAAACACACGCACACCCCGCATACCGCCCATGAATCGTTGTGAACAGAACTTCCATCTTATAATTATGTACATAGAACAAGCATATATGTACCTCGATTTACCACAACCCCGCTTTAGCGCCAATGTTAGTGATGGGCAAACGGTGGCGCTAAATCGAGGTTTGACTGTATATAATTTATCGATTCTATCGTACTATGCATAATATTAACTACGATATATGAAACCTCTCAAGCTACGCAGTGAGCATGGCATGTTGATCGGGTTGCATAAGATGCAGGATAAAGCTTGACGAAAAAGTTATGGTAAAATTATGAAAATGAAATAATTTGCGCAAGTTGAAAAATACTTAAATGCTTTAACAAATTCCTATTTCCTTCTAAACAGTTATAACTACCCTACAGAATCTCGTCGAGCTCATAAAAAAGGCTTTTGTCCATTTGATTTTTTTAAGCCTCATCAGCAGTTCCATTTTTTCATACATTTTATTTCTTGAACATCAAATTAAATTGTTTTTCATTCAAATAGACCTTGTACTTTTTAATTCTAGAAAATATTTCTGAAAGTTACCAATCTACATAAACACCCTTTAATCTTAATTTTAGATGAATTTATTCAGAGCTTTCTCACGATTTTGTATGTATTTAAAAAAAAACGCAACTGAAAGGATTTAATAATTATTTCCTCTTATTTTTTTTAGCTAAGTTGTCAAAGGAAATCGACGTCCACGACCGCGCCTCTCTCGATCAATATTTATTCAAGCTGATAGAAGAACTCCGAGGAAGAATGTACAAAGGTAAATCAAAAGAATATGTTTAGGAATCGTAAGGGTGAAGCCTTCCTAGCAAAAGGAAAGAAGCAAACGCGAGCCATGGATTCGCAGACCTGTTATAATAAGTTGTTTGTCTCGTGACGAAGTTTATTTCGCATAAGCGGCGCGGCCGCTTCAAAACAAAAAATCGGCGCAACATAATCACTTCTATTCCACAGAATACTGCCACTGGTTAGATCAATCTCTATTTACACGCAGTTTGACTCATGGCAACAATGCTGCCGCTATCGGAGTGGAGAAAGCTCGGCGGTAGCTGAGCGCAAAACTCGATAAGTTACAACATCACGGAATGCAACATACTTTTTTTAAATACAGGTCATGTATTCTCGTTCGTGATATTATGCCCTATAACCGGAAGAATTTAAATCAAAATTCGCGCGAATATTTTTTTTAATAAAGCGACCTTTTGTAAAATTCGACAGAAATAAACTGCCCCTCCGTTGTGACGACGTGATGTTTATTTCAGGATATTAAATCAGGTTCTGTTCGTTTAGCTGCTGAAACCGTGCACAGAAAATGGGCGGCAGAAAACAGATTATAAGTAGATGAAATTGCAAAGAACGAATTTTTATAACTTAGGGATAACTAAAACGAGCACAATGATCAAAATGTCATGCAAAATGTTTTTAGGGTGACGAAATTTTCGTTATATACTAGCTATGCGATGAAATATTAAGGAGCGTCACACATTATAAAATCGGCAAATAAAAATGAATACCGATGCGCGATATAGTAGCTTCAATTATGGTTGTATAATCATAATCTGATATAAAACAAAATTAATATTTTATGAATTGTCGCTTTTCGTCAACTATAAGTGGCTACGATAGTTCAGTGGTAGAATATCCGACCGGCAAGTGAAAGACCCGCGTTCGGTTCCCGGTCACAGCAGACATTTCTCGTTTCAAAAATATACCCAACTATAAGTTATCAAAGTAAAAAATTATCTCACATTAAGATGAAATGAAAAAACTTTGTCACTTCCACACAAGTTTAATGAAAACGACCGGTTTCGCTACGATCTTAGCATCATCTGATGCCGGTCTTTTTCATTAAACTTGCGTGGAAGTGACAAAGTTTTTTCATTTAATCTCGATGAGTAAATCCCACAAGGTTGAGCCTGACTTTATTAATGATATCTCATATTAGTTTAGGCCTTTTTTCATTTTAGCGAGCGGTCTGAAATTTTGGCTTCTAACTTCTCGTTGCTTTGTGGTCTCAATTTTCCCAAGCCAATGTTCTAATTTGAATAGTTTGTTCCTTCCTCCATAAAAACTAAATCAGTATGTTCATATTTTCTCCTAACATGTTCGCCTAGTTATAATCATAAGAGGGATAAAATACCCGCGGCCTTGGTAGACAGGTGGTTAGAGTATCTGCCAACGGATACTAAAGTCGCGGGCTCGAATCACGCCTAGGACATACATGTTTGTGTTTTTTTCCTGTTGTGTTATAGATTTCACTGTAAATTGGCCCTTTGTGTGCTGAATGTGAAATATTAATGACCAATAATAATAAAACAAAATATTATTAGCAATGATAAAAACATCGTTTTGATAAATAATACAGTAAGTAAAATCTTGAACAAGGACAAAATTAGTCAATTGGCATAAATGATATGTCAAATAAAAGCCATAAATTAATTAAAAGAGTATGAAAAGCAACTCAATACAAATAAAGATGATGGATTGGGTAAATTTATTGAAGTGGTAGTGATTTAGTCCGTTTAGTTTAATCAGAGTTAATTTCATATCTTGTATAGTCCAGATTTTATAAACAAGGAGAAAAGGCATACTCCAGCAATGGAATACACAGAGATTTCAATGACGTTCTTTAATTACAGGCACAATTAACTCTTTTTCACAGGGGTACCGGAATTAAAAATTCCCAAGATGGAGCCTATGAAGATCAGCTCCATAGTGATCGATCAAGGAGGTGGCGTGGCCAAGATTAGGGCTGCATTCAAAAACCTAGAAGTATACGGACTCAGTAATTACACCATCAATTATGCAAGGTCTGTGATTTGTTAATGGACATATTTACTCCCCATACTTGTTGGCGTTAGAAGGTAAAACTGCCTGAAATCGATCACTTTTAGTAAAATCAAACGAGTTGGCGTTAACTTTACTGTCTCTTTGAAAATGCCATTAATACGTATCAATGTCATCTTTTATAAGGACGGCGCGACTTTTCTTTTGCCGCTCCTTTGCTTTCGCGACCGCCCCGGTCGCCGCATTCCTCCTCCCAGGATACGGTACTGCCTGTTATTACCATTTCAAATGTTTTTTCCAGATCTGACCCCAAGAATTATCGCTTCACCCTGGGAATCAAGTATAAAGAATTGAAGATAAAGGGGGAGTACGACATAAGCGGAAATTTACTCCTTGTTCCCATTTCCGGTCAAGGAAAATTCTGGTCAATCCTAAGTAAGTGTTTGCCAATTTTATGATATTTTTCAATGAATAACTCATTCATAATGACGGCATTCCTTTATTCCTTTTCGGTAGTTACAACATAATCAGTTATTTACAAAAAAATGTAGCTTACATGCACGCAAAAGAGACCTATATTGTAATGAACGCGACAGTATATAGGTATCTTCTTTCAAAAAACCATTTTGAAATCCATTCGTTTCAAAGGAATCCTTCAATTATTTTTATAACGCTAAAATATGAACAGCCATGATTGATTTTCATTTATTGGTCTTTATCAAAAAAGAATAAAAAACAAAAAATATAAAAAATTTTGGACATGATTTGAATAGTTTCCAAATATATTTGCAAACAATTTCAGTCACTTGAACTAGTAGTCATTTGTGCTCAAATAAGCTGACTTCTAACTCATTGCATGCTTGTTCTGGCACCACACTGATTATCGATCTGTTATAAAACGAAACATGTTAATTATCCTTGATTTTCTCTTCATCCGATTGCTTTTTGATAGCTAAGTACACCTTACGCGAAAAACTTATTTATGTAGACGACTGTTGTCTAACGATATAATAGTTGTCTACACAATTCAATCTATCGAATAGTAACATCGACATTTTTACGCTTATTAATAAAAATAACAGAAAGCCGTTTATGTGATTTGAACACGGGACCGAGGCTTTATGAACCATAGATCGGTTTTCCATTAGTTCCCCGATATTAGTAGCACGCATAAACAAACGCACCGCGATATTCTCAATAGTTTTGCGAAAAAACTTTATTGTGACGTTCGCTAGTAAATCACCTATGCTCTATAATAATCCAAGAGGTTGATTAGCCAAAAATACACACACATAAATTACTTATGCTGACACCAACTTATGTCTTCTTCTAGGGAATAAGTGAGGCAAAAGGTGCACCGCAAATCAATCAAAAATACATTGGAACAATTACGAGCTAGCATCATCGATGTGCTTACCGATGTATCAAACGAGTTTCATCACTAAGATGTAGACAACTTTGTATTGCGTTAGAGCAAGTGTGCTGCAAACGCCGGTTAATTTCTGGAAATTTAATTGAAAATCCTTAAGCCTTTGTTCAAACAATATTTTTCTGTTATTGCTATTCGCAACGAAATTTATTTATTAATTTAAAATGCTTCAGTGACTTATCGAATATCCTGTAGATCAGGGGTGCACAACATACGGCTCGCGGGCCAAATTTGGCTCGCCAATACATTTTGTGTGGCCCGGCAGGATTTAATTCAACTGGTGCTTTCCTTTTCCGTAAAAATACAAGTTAACTTTGTTATGAATATTTATCGCACGTGTGAACAAAAATTTTCTCTTATAAAACTAAACAAAGCCCCATTACGTTCAGCACTGACAGATCAGAGTTTAAGAGACATTCTAAGAACAGCAATTTCCAGCATTGCTCCGAATATACGCGGAAAGGCGAGAGAAAACGGTGCAACATCTCCCATTGAATAAGTAAATTGTATTTGTTTGTCACCTCATTTATGTCGAATAAAAATTGCATGTAAAAGTTTTTACGGTAATTACTGAATTTATAATAGTGTACATAAATTTTTTATGCAAAAAAACTTTCATAGCGTGGCCCGCCTAGGTCCAATCAAAGTCGATTTTGGCCCGCGTCAACTTTTGAGTTGTGCACCTCTGCTGTAGATTAAGGGTTTAAGTGAACGCTAACATTTTTTTTGTTTTTAAAGATGGCGTCGCGGCAGATTCGTACAACATGGTCGATATTGTGGACAACGAGCTTCGCCTGTTGAAGACTCAAACGGACTTTGACATCGGTAGGATGAGAGTCCGATTAGACAACCTCTTCAATGGAGACAAACTCCTGGGTAAGAACCAAAACACAAAATCGTAAAGATATTCCACCGTTTGCTTTAGATGAATACGTCGATTTAGATCCCTTATTTCACCCTGAAACTAACCTAGGGTTCTTAATAATGATCGTTTTGATCAATTTTTTCGTGCGAAATCAAAGACAAAAGGAATATCAATAGCCATGAAAGTTGGAGTAGAGTTTCAGACACAAAGTAGACACGTCTTCAGTGATGCTTATTAGAACGATCCTTCGCCTATGACCGTAAATACCTTGTAGTTGAATGCGAATGTGGCAAATGCAAATGTTACATGGTTAATTGAGTCAACTCGAGCAGTAATTACATGAACTATATTCTAAGATGGCTGACTCGTTTTTAAATTTTCGTAAGATTAAAGATCACTTGAAGTCAATCGAATAAATCGATGTTATTCTCACATCAGGTGATACAGTGAACGGCTTCCTCAACGAACAATCCCAGGAGATCATAAGGGAAATCAAACCAAGATTCGCCAGGGAGATCGACGCAATAATCTTATCGGTGAGTATCTTAACGATGAGAATTGTAAAAGTGCTTTGTCTAAAAATTACTGGTTTGTTAAAACTGTGCCAGAACCTTTTACAATTTTCAAATAGTACACAGACTTTAAAAGTTGAACTATCATTTCATGGAGAGGCATTCGTATTTCAATATTTAAATGAAATCATATTGAAAATGTGTTATTATGCTTAGAATAAGCGTGACGATAATGACTTTAATGGAACAGAAATATGATCTTATTTACGTGGATCAAGTCAATATACCTAGTAAAATAATGCTCATACTGATATTCTTTGCCGCTGATTTACATGACAACGGATTTTTAAGCGTACAGGTTCGTTTAATTCACCCCGAAATGCATATATCCCAATTATACAGTGAAATCTCTTTTTTACGGAATTAGGAGGACCACGTTCGTTCCGTAAAAATTGAAATTGGAAATTTTATTTAAAATTTATAATAGTTCATAAGCATAGTTCTTTATAAAAGAATGGCATTACTATTCGATTTAAAGACCTTCAGAATGTTTCGATGTTTCAAAGAATTGTTGCTGAAGACTTGCCTACTTCAATGAGAGAGGCGAATGACGAAGTTTGCTTTTTTGGTTGATACAGGAACTTTATTTGCAGGGGTGAACAATTAAGACGCGATTTTAAGGATTCAATTAGATTTATTGCAGCATATAGCGCATTATCAAACCTTTTTAAGAAAATCAAAAGACGATTTCGCTGTACCGCGATTTTTGGGGGAGGCGCGGCGACGTTATAAGACCTCCCGCGGTATAACCGATGGAGCGTTCCGTTTGACCCAATGCAAAATGTAAAAACAACTTCATAATTTTTCAAAATTTATCTTTTCTAATTGTAACAAAAAGGAGTAGAATATAAAATTAACACTGACATCAATAGTTACTCAAAACGGCGGACTTTATTAAGTTCAATATAAAAAATAAAGGGTATGAGGAAAACCCGCGGTATAAGTATCGGCCTTATGACCGCGAAGCCCTCTATATTTATTATTTAAGATTGAAATTAATGTAATTATATTGATAGGTTGTAATGTGCGGAAAACAGGAATTTACGACATAACAGTTACGCTATATTTTTCACTTCTTGTTTCCTACCAGCTATCTTCAAACAAAACTTGACCATCATTGTCCAATTTCATGTTCCAGGTGTTTGGAGGTGCCCTCTCGAAGTTCCCGATTGAAAAATGGATGAAAGCTATCGAGGACGTCTCTAATCACGCAAAATGAAGCGGAGAAAAACATTTTTTTGGAAAAACGCGGAAGGAATGTTCTATTTGATAGAAATTCTCTTGCAAGATACGGATGTAATTTTGTAGTATACACCTAACCCCCAAATTACGCGATCGTCACATTCCCAGTATTGTTCGCGTAACTCGAAATCGCTTAAACGGAAATTTTTCTCGATAGAAATGATATTAACGATGAAGGTTACTTATCCAAATATATTCTCTTTTTTGTATGAAACTATCTTATTTCCAAGTGTTTTTGATTTATCAGACAACAAAAACATTAAGTGTAGGAATTAATAAATGAATGTCTATTTATTTTCGTTATAACACAATGAATTTCGTAAAAAAACATTTACATGAAAAAAATGAAAATATTTATTGACTGTTTTGACGTTTGAAACTTTTTCTGAGGACAGCTGATTAGCATGCTTTATTTCCTCTTCGTATAGCTCCTTATAGCAAGCCACGGTCAGTCATCATACAACTATTTTGCCTTTTACTGTATGATAGCAATAGATAAAGGCATATTTTGTTGACTCTGATATTCAATCCATGTAGTAAGCATCTTTTCCATTTTTTCCATTATGTTAGAACGAAATAATTCTTTTATCGGGCTGAGATCAATTTCGCGGTGCTTTTACTGCTTTCTGTAATTTGGGAAGCATTAGAACGAATTGCCCTGAGCGTGGATTCACTCAAACATAAAGCATGTTGGATATCCTTTTTCATATCGAGTCAAAAAGTCTAATTTCACTTCCAAAGTGAGAGCCTTTCTCTTCCTCTTAAGTCGCATTACTGCCAGTATTAAATTGCTTAAAATTAATATTCACCAGGATTAGAGTTGAAATAAAAAGGAGTTCACACGTCCAAACTGATCCAGCCGACGATTAGTGAGCGGCGGTTGGCACTACGCGGAACCCAAGCTGTGCGCAAGCAACTGCACGTGCACTATTTTTTACTCTGATCAGGTCGCATCGGAATAAAAATGATAATAAAATTGCTAAAAAAAACTAAATAAAAATAACTCATAAGAAATCGCGTTAACGCAAAATTCGCGTAAGTCGAAATCGCGTAAAACGGGGGATAGGTGTACTCTAAAAAAAAAATAGTTTTCTTTTCTGAAACTACCCTTGGAGATGCATACCACGTGAATCAAGGAAATGCGACAGCTAACAAAATACTTGTTTATAATATTATTGACCAAAAATATGAACGTTTTAAAATAGTGAGTGAAGTGCTTGATTGAGCGTATTGATGTATCACTGTAATATATTTTGTAACCATGGCTATCAAGAGTTATTTTTATTTATAGTAGATCTCGATGACAGTTTTTAGAAATACTAAGCATGTTTTATTGTACCGTACACAAAACCTTTAAATCTGCAAAGGTGTGTTTATGTACATTTATGTATATTTATATTAATGTGACTAATCTCACAATGACTGTAGATGAAATAAAAACTTGATTTTTACTGTTGTTTTTATTTTCCCACCTCACTCTAAATTGCTCACCCGTTGTTATAACACATATTTACCGCTGTTATTATCTGCGTGTTTAAAGACATCGCAACGCCAGATTCGAATAATTTTCTTCACTAAATTTAATCAGTTAATTTTACAGATAATATCTTGCAAAAACTGTACGACTTAGTACACTCAACCTACATACCAGATTTGAGATCTAAATCTGGAACGTTATCGGGTCGATGAATATAATAACAGAAAATATCGCGCTGCATACAGATTTAAGTGATTATACGGACGTTTGTTAGCATTGAAACATATTTACCGCTGTTATTATCTGCGTGTTTAAAGACATCGCAACGCCAGATTCGAATAATTTTCTTCACTAAATTTAATCAGTTAATTTTACAGATAATATCTTGCAAAAACTGTACGACTTAGTACACTCAACCTACATACCAGATTTGAGATCTAAATCTGGAACGTTATCGGGTCGATGAATATAATAACAGAAAATATCGCGCGGCATACAGATTTAAGTGATTATACGGACGTTTGTTAGCATTGAAACATTACTTCGAAGTTTTAGGAATGCGGAACCAAAAGTTGAGGAATGTGCTTTAAACCTAATCAAATTGACTACAAATAGAATTAAATAATTTCAACGTGCTGTTATTAAATCCTTATCCACCATATCTGCCTCCTCACTAACGATATGCCAAATTTGGTTTTCAGTTGGACGATAGAAGGCAAAGAAAATCATATTTGACAGTTTTTCCGCTGAACCGAATCTAACAGGGGACACCTCATTGACGAAACTCATGAAAACCTCGAGCCGTTTTTTTTTATAAACGAGCCTTTTTGACATTTTCTCAAATTATGGAGTCAACTTTGGATGACAATGTTAGTCCTATTATTCTTCGATTTTAGCCACATTCGAAGGTAACCTAGGACACGCAGCTACTTCGCTGAAAAACCGCCAAGAAACGAGGAATTTACGAGAAAACTGATTGCGAGAATCAAGAGCGGAGAAAGAAGGCTTCTTTAAAATTACGGGGTTGGAGCATAATGGCGTGGGAAAAAAGAAGCGTGCAAACAATTTACTCATGTCCATCCGAAACGACGGGCATGCTTATGGAATTGGAATTTTCCTTCCAATGCGGGCACGACCGTCGGCACGTAAGAAGGCACCTGCCATTTAAAATCATTTAAAGTAAGTTCCCTTAAAATAATTTTTAGTAAATTGTTACTCCTATTTCAAGATTTATAATTCATAGATAATCATATCAACAGTCTCTCAAACGCCTTCTTAATTATCCCTCTATTGTAAGATACAATCGCATAAATAAATAGTAAATACTAAGGGAGAAGAATAAAATATACTATTTGTGTCATTTTAGAAATGTCTCGAATACGAGGGAAAGTTCATCCACGACGAATTTTCTTTGAATAAATAGTTTCAAATAGGATTCACAGTTCCTAACTTTATGCTTACATTTATAAATCGATATAATTTTTCCCCTTTATGTATTAGATTTATTATGGAATAAGTATTTTATGTGGAAGCAACTTTATATTATATTGACTATACGTATTTATGATTTAGCGTAGATTGAAGCAATATCTCGTTCCGTACAGATTTTTAGATAATTTATTGCAGTCTGCAGATATCAACTCGTAGCAATAATTTCAATCAACGGAAATAATATAACTTATATTCAAAACACAAAACCTTTTTTTAGGGTAGTGCAATTTACCTAAGATTTATTTTCGTCCAATATTTACGAACAAATGCAATTTCTGCACAATGAACACTGTGCTGCTTCGAGGTTTATCCTTTTCTTCTTCGAATATTATTTCGATCTATTTCTCTTTTATTTGTAATCTGATGTGGTATTCTTTTATATTTGTTAATTTCCAAATGTTGCATTGTTGGTTTATTTATTTTACATCCACGATGTTTTCGTTTTATTCTTGATACTTTTTATGCTAGTTCACTTGAGTTATACCTCATTTTTAGTCTACTTTCCAGAATAGAAATAGGCTTATAGTTTCGCCGTTGTGTCTGTATGTCTGTCCCTCCCTATTAACTTTTGAACCAATAGACCGATTTTCATGACACTTGGTGGAAATCTCTTGCTACTGGACCCGAGCTCCCGAGGATAGTTTTTGTTGCGAAGATTCTAGGAGCTATCCTTCCCATTTGAATTACATGGGAAATCTGAAATCTATCGTGCAGAGTAATTTTCTCTTGCACGTTAAAATATCTTAGAATATTAATATCGGAGCCGAATTTGTACTATTCTTTGAGGAAAGGAATGGAGATTATAATTTTTATCGTAGAATTTTGCTTATCGATTGCATTTCTTCGAATTTTACATAAATACTGGCATTTATGCAGTTTTTATCACCCATTAGGAATTGCAACGACTATCGTTGGACTCGGATTCGGTATAGTGTAGTACACGCGTTATTTTTGCTAAGATCCATTAGTCTTTCAAATACTCCAAATTTCAGTATTTTGTTTTGCCGAGGAAAAATAGTAAAATAGATAAGGTCATCTGGATGTTCGCATTTTCAAATTCGACCATTACGTCGATGTCATATAATCAGTACGCTGTAAATCAATTCCGTTGGCGTAACAAATTACATCGAGAAATGGGAAAATGAATTACAGCACTATTTTTTTACAATATTTCCTTACCAGCCAACTTCCAGACATATTTCAAGTGTTTCTAGTGAATACTGGACTGCTTAGAAAAGAAATTTCTCGAGCACCCACAATAAATTCTTAAGGTGAATTAGAAACTTTTTTCTACCATTTTAACTTTTATTTTCTTTATCTTAATGAATTCAATAAGAATGAAAAACAATACCGTTTAAAGTAAGTTTTAATTTAGAAGAGGAATTAACGTAAGAAAGTTTTTTTATAAATATATAGGCAATGCAACAAACATTGGTGTTTTCGCTTCCACAGGAAAGCCTCAGCAATGCCAACTGTTTTGAATTTGGGGTAATTACCTGAGATAACTGTTTCATGGTAACCATATAATTTAATCCGCTTGGAAAATTTGCATATTTTGAGACATAATTCATCGTGTAAATTAAAGTTCCACTCTGCACTCTCTGCAGAATACCCGCGGTAGAGATTACGCAAGTCTCATGTCGTGTTAATTGTAATATTCCAAAAATTAATAACTGCTTATATACTTTTCAGAGTTATGATAAGGCTTTACATAGTTTGGAATCACAATTCCATTTAGAATTATACTTGGCCGCATGTAGTTCCTAAGCAAGGAAGTTGTGCGCCCGGTACAATATCGAAAGTACTGTCCCGAAACCTTCTGGTATAGTATAAGGCTTGAGACGACAATACAATCTCGAGGTTTAACAATGACACGGTCGGCAAGGCAACATATCTTTAAAAAGCTTAAATTTTCCAATAAATGTGATTTAAACGTATAATGATTTCGAATCGTAGATTAAATTTGACGATAAAAATAAGAAACTTTATTTATATTTCTTTAAAATGGTCCAGGTCCGAAGATTGTAGGTCAATTACTTCTAATTTAATTTTGCAAAAGAAAAAAAAAGCCTGCAAGTGAAAAATGGATTTTTACTAAGTGTTCTCGTATGGGGATTTCTATAGAGCGTTCTGGCAGACCAACAGACGGACGGACTGACAGACGGACGAACGGGAAGATGGACGAACGGACGGACAGGACAGACGGACAAAATAAGGATATTATGTGTATAATGTTAGGTATGGAATACCCGAAGTTCCCTTATGTTCAACTTTTGAAAAAAAGTGAAGCTCTTTGCTATCAAATTCTGCATTGGACGATTTCTCATAAAATATTCATACAATCACCTGTATTTCTTGACTTGGAGACAATATGCACCTTTCCTTCAACGGGAACCTTTGATGGATATCATTAATCTTAAGAAATGACACTTTCGCCCACGTATTACTTTCAAAGTCGAATGAGTGGAGCGTAACCAAGCTCCACAGGTATTAATTTGCATATAGAAGCTTACCCTACAATTCTCTTGCTCTCAAAAAAAGATTTTATTTTTTAAATTACAACAGCGTTTAATTTTTAACCAAATCAATTTGCGCCGAAATATTTTCTATCTGAAAAATAGACCTGCAAACAAATTCAACCAGATATAAGTAGATGGTGAACTCAGCGTGGTGCGCTTTCTTCGCACTAATTAATTTTTAACGTTATCATAAACTCGAACGAATGCATTAAGAATTCAAGTTAGAATGTAATTGCTCGATCTGATGAGAAAAGGCCTTCGGATTTTATAGTGCAATAAGTATTTCATGATTATGGTTGCGGTTATAACAAAAGAAATCCGAATCAGAATGCATGTTTTTTCTTTCTGGTTAAGATCACTAGTGCGAACCCTGAATTTGTTATTTATGACAAAAAGGGTTCAAAATTAACATATGTGGATGACGGGCATTTTTAATTTAATCCTTAATCCATTTATTGTAATCGATAAAAAACTACCGATGGAGGACAATAGTCAGTGATACGACGCGACACAACGGAAGGGGGAAAAACACGAGACACTTTTTTATTCTCGAGGAACATTTCCGAAGCAGTAAATAACTTGTATTTTGCCTTCAGCCGTATAAGCCCCGAACTTGCAGTCTCCCTGTTTTCGTATCAAAGACCAGACATTATTTTGAGATTATTAATTAATCGTCGCTGTTTATCGCCACGAAAGCGTTTCCGACGATATTTTTGCTTTAATTTAATCCATTCCCGCACTACAAGTTAAACGGAAACATTTGGTTCTTCCTGGAACTCGCTAAGCGCAATCTCAGCCTATTTTTGCCCCGAGACCTCTTTTGTACATAGTACTATGATTCCGCACCGCCAAGAAATGTTCCCTCTTCGTTCCATCAGGAAAAGGGACGGAGAGGGACACCAATCTTTCCTCAGGGTTTCTCCATTGCCTCTATCGGCGGAGATGAATAAAAAACGCATTGGATTTGTGAAGAAGATCAACTACCGCGATAACGAAGAACTGGAGGGATCTGGGGATGGACTGGAACCGAAGGGAGAGGTAAGTACAGCAAAAGGGATAAACTATCGTTTGGTACGTGTCTCGTGAAGTGAACTTTCGTTTTTCACCGTATCATTGAGATTATGATGCTTAAGCGCGTATTAAATGGACGTCCCGTCATTCATAACGACTTCAGTGCTAATTTCAAAAAACCGTAAAAGGTTGTTTTGATCAAAATGCTGTCTCGATTATACATATCCCCGTATTAATTCGCTACTTGTTTCGTGTTTCAAGATGACCATACTAAAAATTAATTCGCTTTCTAGCGTCATGTCTAAATATAAGCGTAACAATTTTACTTTCATGGTTCTTTTCCGCTTTAACATATTTTATGCAATTATTTGGCTTTAATACTATATCCCGGAAAAAAAATCAGTAAATTATAAGCAAACGAG
Source organism: Tanypteryx hageni (assembly GCA_028673005.1). NCBI lineage: Eukaryota > Metazoa > Arthropoda > Insecta > Odonata > Petaluridae > Tanypteryx > Tanypteryx hageni. The sequence continues at coordinate 52,347,543 of CM054118.1, read as the reverse complement.
CGTAACTGCCCGTCAAATATGACGGGTATGCGTGGATTAAGTAATAAATTTAAGGCACTTCCCATTCTTCCTCTCTCCCAAACCTCCTCCCTCTGGTGTTTTCCGCAGTGGGAATTTTTCTGTGTTAAAACATAACCGATACACAGTTTTTTATGACACACAAAACTAACATTCTTTGGTAATGCTCTGTTATCTACTAACAAATATATTAACTTGTAATTAATTTGTATTTTGTTAAAATCTGTATGTAATTAATTTCTCTTATTTTGTAAATATTGTAATTACTTATATGACGAAAGGGTTAAATGTAAAAAAGGGACTACATAGTCTCAATTTCGCCCTAATAAAGTCGTTTGTCTGTCTGTCTCACTCTCCCGCCATCTCCCCCTCTTTCCTTCTCTGGAAAAAATAGACTTTCTAGTCTCAATCTCGCCCTAATAAAGACCATTGGGTTGAGTGCCCATCTATCTCTCTCTGTCCCCCTCTCCCTCCCTTTCTCTCTCCCTTCCACTCTCTCCTCCTCTTTCTTTCATTGGAAAGACAGACGTCCTAGAATCAACCTCGCCCTAATAAAGACCATTATCTAACTCTCCCTCCTTCTCTGTCTCCCTCTCTCTCTCTCTCTCCTCTCTTTCACGTACTAAAACATTCAAAGCATGTTTTCCTTAAGGCGTGTCTCCACTGATTAACATTTAACACCAACATGTCAAGTTAAACAGGTTGTCTTTTCGCTGATTAACATTCAACACTAACATATCAAGTTAACATGTTAATATTAACATTTATATCGAACTTCATTTCTCGATTGACATAAAATGTTAATCGGCTGTGTTGGATTAACATGTTAACTCAGAAAAATGTTTTCGCTCGCCGAGCGAAAAAATGTTGTCAATCGGGATCGCAGTTGACATTCTTCGGGGTGAAACGGAGGAATAATTAAGATTCGGCATTTCTAGACGTAGCCGTCTCCACGATGAAATGTATAAAAGAATCAAGGGAAAAACAAGCTGCAAGTTGGGACGAATGTGACATTTTCGGGGAACTTGTAGCTGTTTAGTTACGAATGATAGAAAATCCAATTGCTAGGGCAACTGCAAAATTAAATATTCACAAAATTCTTTTCGAAGCTGAAATTAGGAAGTACAACTCTTCTCCCATACATTCGCAATTCTAATATACACCATCATCCGTCGCTAACAACTCGACTCCTGCTCCCGAAAGCCCTTTTACACTAGTCCTCTGCATGTGCCGAAAACGAGCCGTTGCTCTTGCATTCTACTAATCCCCAAGATGACAATATTCTCAATGTTTTTTCCCCTTGTGATTGGAAAATTTGATTAATTTTGTCATAATTTTTCACTTATACATGTATTGTAAATGTTCTTAATAATATAAAATAAAAAGTAAGAATTTACTTTCATGTGTTCTTTCGTCAAAGATGTGATGATTGCTTCACAAACTTCCTGTATGATTTTCGAGATTTGTTGCTTGGACACTCTTACTGAGTATGTACATCAAACTTGCATAAGAATCTACGGTGGCCAGGAAACAAAGAGTTATTCCCAGTCCCACATGAGATGGAATGGTTCCTCGTAATAGTGTGTCCTGTTTGGATATTATAGATGATATTACGTATAGTAATATGCTGAAGTCCTCCTTGGACGTATGCAGGAAGTTCTTAAATCCAAATCTGTCTTCCACTCTCAATTCACTTAAGATATCTGGCACACTGCTTCTTTTAATGAGACATAGTCACACCCACATCTTACTCCTGTTGTTTTATCCGAACTTTGTACCACGCGACCATGGTAATGACAAGTGCCAAATCCTCTTCATCCGAATCTATTTGTGAACTTTTCAGTCATTCGACAATCTCTTCACTCCTGACACTTAACACATTAATATGTGTGGACACAATGTTAATGTCAATCCAATTAACATTTACAAAAAACATATTGTTGATTAACATGTTAATGATTAAATGTTAATCAGCGGAGAGACACCTTTATGCATATAATATTAGGCTTGAGACGACAATACAATCTTGATGTTTAACAATGGCAAGGTCAGCAAGGCAACATATCGTTAAAAAGCTTAAATTTTTCTAATAAATATTAGCTATTTAAACATATAACTTGAGCAATTTAGAATCATAGGTAAAATGTGACGATAAGAATAAGAACGTTATTTATGTTTATTTAAAACAGTCCAGGTTCAAAGATAGTATATCAATTATTTCTAATTTTAATTTGCCAAAGAGCAAAAGTCTGCAAGTCAAAAAATCGATTTTTACGTGTTATCTTATGGGAAATAGAATTATCTACTGAAGTCGAACCTGGATCTTTTTTGAGAATTTGTTTTCATAAATGGCTTTTACTATAAGAATCAAACATTCCTACCAAATTTCAATCTTCTACCTACTCGGAAAGTTTGTTAAAATAGTATTACAGTAAGTCGCAAATAGTTCTCGGTTGAGCATGAGGGATAAATGTAGCTTATTATTTAAATAGATATTCAACACCGTCCGCTTTAAATGTTTTATTCTTTTCATTCCCTATATAGACTGTTCCAGTAGAATGGACAGATGAAGCACTCCTACCAACTGTTCGACTAGCTAACTGTTTTGGCTTGCTACCAGTTTCAATGATGAAGTCACATGATCCCAATCACATCTCTGTCACATACACTTTTAGATGGTTTTCCTGGAGGGCTTTGGCTACCCTTTTTCTCCTATTTTGCTTTATGGTAATTGAGACGACAGCACTGCAATATATGTTCACTGGGTTCTATTATTCCACAAAATTGGGTGAGTATCCTATGGTAATGCAGATGAGCATGATATCCTCAATTCCTGAATTTAGATTTAATATTCTGTCATCTGTTTCTGATGCCCAACATCATATAACAATAAGAGCTATAATAGAAAGAAGATGCTAAATTGTTTCCATAAAATGCAAACATGTCTGAAATACGAAAATGTCTGCTGAAATTAAGATTGAATAGAAAAAATGAAACTATTCCCTCAGTATAAAAAATCTGATGTGGCCACCATATGACTTTCTCCATATCTGTAATATTTCTAAAAATTCCAAACAGGTTAGATAATAAATATTTTAAATAACTGCTAAAAATTTTAGACTACAAAGAACAGAAATAAACTCAAACCATAGCCTTCTGATATTGGATATAGCCACAAAGCTCCAACAATTAAGAAAAGAAAAAGGAGCGCTACTAAGCGTCAATTGTTAACAATAGTCGTCAGTAGGTGGCATGGTAGCGGCAGTTATAAATACATCTCTTATATGGGAAAATGTTTCAAACAAAGGTTGTAGAAAATTAAATTTCCTATAATTTTTATTCCGATACATTTTTACATTTATCAAATATTAAAGCAAATATTTCAAAATAACCGATAAGTGACAAGAGTAAACACCCACTTTCAGTTGACCGATTTTTACTAAAAACTAATCAGTTCTTGTGACTTTCATAAAAACTTTATATATAAAATTTAGCTTTAACCTGAATAATAGTTTTTGAGTTAGAGCACCCACAAAAAAGCTACCACATACACACAGACATCATCGAGAAAATGGTGAAAACGTGTTCAGGAGACCTCAAAATGTGCATTTCCGCTGAAATCTCAAAATCGATTTTTTTCATGAAAACAATACTTCCCCCTAAACAATGGAGAAAGTAATGAGCAAAACAGCATTTCCTATTTCTTGTTTCATCGCTCCTCTCATCACCTCTAATAATCAATTGCAAACCTGAAGTTCTCAAAGCCTTTATGTTCAGTTTTAGGAAAGCTATTTAGCTTAATTTTATTACATTTATGAAGAGTTCATTATTCTACTTTAACTGTATAGTCATTTTTAAAATAAACTAGCAAAGGTTACCCAGTGTTGCGTGTGCTTGCCAAGGCTCTCTCACCTACTACCACTAAATAGTTGAATTTCTTGCCACTAGTCCGCTTGTCATCGCAAATGCTCACCTGATGGATAATTGTCAGCAAAACCAATCAAATGGAAGAGACCCGAGCATCATCCAAACTTTTTTTGATGGGCTTCTGCCACACCTCTCAGGAAAGACACCTGACTGAGGTAGTAATGGGAATCCATAAGCTATATTGATTACTAAATAAAAATCTTGTAATTTTCCACTATTTTATTAGGACACCACCTAGGTTTTGATGCTTAGCATCATCATCACCTGATGATGACGCTAAGCGTCGAAACCTAGGACGTGTCCTAATAAAATAGTGGAAAATTACAAGATTTTTATTTAGTAATCAATATGGAATTATTCCACCATATCACGCCTTCAACGGTTGAATTAATCCATAAGCTATGTTCAAAATTTCAAAAGGCCCCAATGTAATTCATGCATTTACCTGTATTAAGACAGCACGAAAAAGGGGTGGAGATAGACCTTGAGATAGAGTAGCAGTTCCCAACATAGGGTCCTCGGACGAAAGGGGGTCCGCAGGGATGAGAAAAGGTCAGGAACCAATGAGTTAGAGGACAATTCCACTTTAGTGCCAAGGCCATTGTCCCACCCACCGACCACCACCACCCCCAAGTCATTTTTATATAGTAGATTTCATAATCTTAGAAAATTTAGTTTTTGGCTAATTAACCTTGATGAAATACCATTTGGTAACATCAAACTTTACCAATTCCCTTAAAATTTTTTGATTATAATCATTTAAAAAATTCAAGCAAGCTACAAAATAAGATTTCATTTGAACAAGATAAACATTTGACCTTTGCCATCTCACCAATATAAATTTAGTTTTGAAATATCATTCCATTATTTAGAAGTTGAGTAAGAAGATTCGAAATTAACAATTTTTCTGGTTGCCATTAAAGTAGGAATTAAAGCCTTCGTTTAATAGTTATGTCCTTGAAAATGCATGTAACTCGATACAAATTATCTATGAGACAACGTTATTTTTCAGCATAATTCTTGAAATTACTTCTTAAAATAATTATTAACTTGAGCACAATTTATCAACATTTCTATTTGTATTTAAAAATTTTATGGCATTTTAAAAAGGTTTCATACAATCTCCATAAATAACTATTTTGAAGTACAAGTAGTGTGATTTATTAGGTGCGCTGAAATCGGTGGTCATTTTTGAAGTTTTTGTAAAATATGCATGAAAATCTGAAATGATGAATCACCTAACTTTTAATATTATAAAAAAAATTAAACTGATAAAACGCAATCCTCCAAAATCCATAAAATGGCCATGAAAACCAAATTGGTATTTTGACTAAAAGGTACCTAATAGGCAGTGGTAATTCACAGAAAAAAGATTCTTTCAAGAATCTACTATAGGTGAATTACCACTGATGATGGCTGACTTGTCATGCAATAAAAAAACTATTCCCCATTAGTACAGGGTATCCCAAAAGCCCCTTTACCCCCAGGTGTTAAGATTGAGCTGCAAAAATAAACACATATGCTATACTTATTGTATTTATTGTTCAATTTGTTGTCATATTTGATGTTTATTTATATATTAATGATTTATTTAATCATCACAATTATTTCTAACAATCAAGAACACCAGAACGGGCAGGAACAAATTAAGAGATCCTAGCCCTAGCCACAGCACATTTAAGGCCCCAACCAAATTGTAAATTTGTAACAAATAACAGATTACTGCAAGGTTTGTGATCTGTGTGACAACACTTGGAAAGGATTTTGGTGAGCTGAGACAAGATATGGTCAGCCCACCGTGGGCACCCTTGTCCTCTGGGTCCTACGCATTTGCATTTTGCATACCGCTTAATCTGGCCTTGAGTACAGGTGCCATTGTTTTCAGCACAGAGGATGATGAGATTCAGATTTTGGTGATTCATCTTTCATATCATGGGATTAATGACCCAAACACTTGTTATTAAACTCTCTGCTATTCTGAACAAACAATAGTCATCCATTTTCACCATGAAAAAAGGAAGAATTACAAAAACACAGCAAATCCCATTTATAGCTCACAACAAGCAGGGGTGAAGGGACTTAAGGGACATCCATAGTGATGTTCTTATGCTAACTACAAATAATTCTGAAGAACAAATAAACCATAAATATAGCAGATATAATAAATGTTTTATTTTTACTTATCAACCTTCAGAGATGATGGACTTTTGGGACATCCTGTAGTCTCTACAAAGAAAAAATCTAAATTATTATTATTGCCATGTAGTTAAAATTCTCATTTGGCTTTCACGACCATTTTAAGACTTTTGAAGAATTCTGATAAATCAGTTTTATCTTAGCCATAAGAATAACAAGCTCGATAATTCTTTAAATGATAATTAAATTTTCTTTTATTATATAAATCCATATGTAAACCTTGTTTTACTATTCATTTTAAGTGTTAGGGAAATTACAATAGAGATGTTTCGAGTAATATAAAGCCGTTCACACAATACCTTATTACTTCTTGTTTGTTGCTTATCCAGAAACAATTGAGCTAACCACTGCTGGAGCAGCATTCTATGGTTACTCTGTTATCTCTACGATTCTATTCATCCGGCTAGCCACACGATGGAGGCATTTGATTGGTGTTTGGCACAACTCAGAGGCACCACTTCTCCTTAACAAAGGTGAATCTGATCATTGGAGATCTGTGAAACCTAGCCAAGGCAGTAAAGTTGGTTCATTGAAGCAAAGACGATTCAAATTCAGGCTACTGCCACTGTCCTTGAAGGGGCGATTTGCCATTCTAACTGGCATCATTCTATCATTAGCCATAGGTAAGTAGACAATTTACAATAAAACTTATTTGTCGTTTTTAAAAAATAAGACATGATTGGAATCAAAAGTTAAATAATAAGCTTTTAAGCCAAATATTCAATTTTTTGCACTAAAATTTGATAAACTTTTTGAGATAAAATAGATCAAACACTAAATTAAATGCAATAATAATTAATATTATTACAAAAAGCAAAAACTGGTCATTTCATCAAATCCGCCTAAAATTCCTGATATCCATTATGGTTTCATATAAGAAAGACACTTTGATGGAAGATTTTATTTTAATTCTGAATTTCCTCTAAATAAAATTAAAAAATTATCTCAGGAAAATGCCACATTTACCTGTGCACTGTTTGCACCTTTTTTCCCAAAATGTCAGTAAGAAAAAGGGAGTGCGCGTCTTACATGAGGATTTCTGAACAGGTAATATAAATTGCGAGCGTCGATAGTAAATTCACTGCAACACGCACCTACATTTATACTCACAGAAGACCAAGATTTCTGCTAGCATCAACATAAAGAGATCACCCAATAAATTGTGTCACGAAGGTAGGAGGGAGAAGATGCTTAACTTGGGCAGACCTTGTTTCAGGGAGGGGGAATCGGTGAAGAGGCCAACTTTTTTTTAAAATCCCAGATGTCAACTTATTCCACCACAATTTTATTCCCCCCCCCCAAACTGGCCCAAAAGTAAGGGTGCGCATGGTACACAAGTGAATACAGCATTTACTTTAATTGATTCAGAAAATATTGTAAACCCCTTTTTAATAGGAGGCTAATGAATGAAAACATAGATTCATTATTTGACTTCTATCTAAAATCAAATTATGATCCATATTTTACCTGCAACAAACAAAATTTTGCAATGTTGTCTCCGGAACATTTATATAAATTAAAAGCATTCTTAAGTTTAAAAATGAACTCTCTTAAGCATTTCTTACTTTTTAGAACAAATTTTCATTCAAAACATGGTATAGAAAAGGGTTAACTAAGATCAACTTGGGAATCTTGAAACCACCAATGCTATAAAATTGTTAATAAATGCTCAATGATGCCTAATAAATTCGGATATATCATTGGTTAACCGACTTTTATGAGGGAAACTGTATATGCCACTCATTTATTTCTTGACTCTTCTTAACAGTTGAGCATCTATGGCACGTCATTGTGAGAGTGTTGGAATCATGGAAAGAAGTAACTGCCTGCCATTCTACCCCACCTTCTACAGAAGCAACGCATGCTTTAATGAACACTACACGAACCTTAGGATCTCATTTACTCCGCAATAAAAGTTCTTTAGATAATAAAGGTTTCTCTGAATTTCATGACAAACTGAAAGTAAAGTGTTTGGAAAGCATTTACACTCCAGATAATCATTTTTCATTGAAAGTTCTAGAGAGTTTTTCTCGTCGATCACATTGGTAAGCTACCAAGAGACAACAAAATACAATTTAGTTCAAATTATATATTTATTAAACAAAGTATTTTCAGCTATTTAATTCGTTCTATAACATTATTGATATTGCTACTATTTTTGAAAATGTGATATAAATTCTTCAAATTCTCAGGTTTGTGTATGAACAGACTTCATATGCAGCGTGGAAGGGGTTGGCTTTGGTGGGAATAAGTATTGTAGCTACTTTTATCTGGAATTTCACTGATCTTTTCATTATGATAATTAGTATGGCTTTATCAACACGATTCAGGCAGCTGAACTTGAAGCTCAGCTGGGCACGTGGAAAGGTATATCACAAGGTTTTATAAAAACTTACACATTACAGAATATGGCTGTTACTGGATGATCATATTAATTAATTCGAGCATTACTGTTACATATTTCAGGCACTGACTCCAAAGCATTGGGAAGGATTAAGATGCCAATATGCATTACTGTCTAAACTATCAAGAACAATAGATGATAGCATTAATGGCATGACATTCTTTTCCATAGCATCCAATCTCTACTTCATATGTATACAGCTACTCTCAGGACTTGTGTATGTAACTTTTTTAAACATTAATTTGTATGTAAAAGTAAAAAAATCTGATGTGGCCACCACATGACTTTTTCAATATCTGTAATATTTCTAAAAATTCTAAATAGGTTACATAATATTAAATATTTTAAGAAACTACAAGAAATTTTCAGAATTTACAAAGAACAAAAATAAACACAAATCATAGCCTTCTGATATTGGATATAGCCACAAAGCCTCAACAATTAAGAAAATAAAAAGGAGCGTTACTAAGACGTAACTAAGTGTCAATTGTTAACAATAGTCATCGGTAGATGGCATGGTGGTGGCAGCTAAAAATATAAGATATCTCTTAAACAATGCATTATATGGAAAAGTGTTTCAAACAAAGGTTGTAGAAAATTTAATTTCCTATAACTTTTATTCTAATACATTTTTTCACATACCAAATATTAAAGCAAATACTTCAAAATAACAGATGTGACAAGAGTAAACACCCACTTCTGGTTGACTGATTTTTACCAAAAATTAATCAGTTCTTGTGACTTCCATAAAAATGTTAAATATAAAATTTCGCATTGACCTGATTAATAGTTTTTGAGTTCGAGCACCCATAAAAAAACTATCACATACACACACAGACATCATCGAGAAAATGATCAAAACATGTTCAGGGGACCTAAAAACCTGTATTTCCTTTGAAATCTTGAAGTCGATTTTTTTCATGAATACAATACTTTCCCCTATACTACGTATATGGAGAAAGTAAAAATTACTCATTAGGAATGTTAAGGCAGGCAAAAATCACCACACATTAAAACTTAAGGTCTAGTGAGAAAAGTTATAATCAGGCAGGGTCAAAACTGAAACTTTTTAAATTCAGAAAAAATATTTATCTTTACCATGGAAATGTTTTGGAAGGTTAACTACACAGTGATGGAAAGAAAACTTTATAAATAATAAATAACACAAATTTTCAATTAATGGAATTGTTGGCTACATAAGCATGTCAACAACTGTCATTCAAACCTGACAAAAGAGAAAATTAACTTTCTGTTCACATAATAAGAGTGTTAGATAATAAAAATTTGTTAGATTTTCAATTAAAAAAAGGATCTTCTATTTAAACAAAGATATCATATGGGTGCATTTTGACTGCCAGTTCAAGAAGTTGGCCCTCTCATGACTTTGATTCTACATTAAGTCAGTGAGGGAGAAAGTATGTAGGAGATGATAATGGAATAACAGAGAGATATCAAAAAATGTCAATGTTTATCATGTGCTTTTAAACAACATTATGAGATGCAGCTCACCACTTATACTGAAATTTCATATGCAGCTCACCATCTATTAGGGTTAAATGTAAGAAAGGACTACAGTCTCAATTTCGCCCTAATAAAGTCGTTTGTCTGTCTATTTCAAAATTATTTATTTGATCCCCATGGAATTTGAGTTTAAGACTCCTGTAATATACCGCAATGGTGAGTGAGCAATTAACGTGAAGTGGATGAGTACCTATTTTAAACAATTTCCATTGATTCATTAAACTTGGATAGAAAGAATGGTACTCCAACTTTATATAGTAAAAGATGAAATTAAACTATGTATCTTCCATGAAAATTTATTAAAACACAACTGGTTTCACTACAATCATAGCATCATCAGGTAACACAGTGTAACCAACAGTTTCATAAATAGAGGAAGAAAGAGAGGGGTTAAACCAAAAGAAATTGGATGTTGGTTATGAAAAAGAAAGGTGGGAAAGGAAGGGCAAATGAACAACAAAAGTATGTATATACAAATTCTTTAGACAAACATAATCGAGGCAAATGGTTCCGAAATACGAGTTCATTTAAAAGTAAAGAATTCTTACAATGTATAGATTCTAAATGTTCTAAGGCATCAAGTTTGTGGCCTTTCGGTTCAACGCAGAGGAATTTGGGGTTCAAAGAACTGTAATGTTTGTAGTCTAAAAGGTTCTTCACAAATTGTAAATTCGAATTTTTCAACAGAAACCACTGCTTATGCTCCTGAAAAAATAGCCCATTTGGTTTTTTATGTTGAATTTTTAATCAATATATAATATGAAATCGTTAGTTTACTCTATACTTTTTATTTAATGTTTTACTTTTTCCAGTATCTCTTTATACCCCCAGCCACCCATGCCCTAAATAGCGTAATACTGTATATTGTTCTTCTCTATGAAATCAGATAGGTAGTAACTTGGTAGTAACCTTCGCAACATTTTACAATGCAAAATTTGATAAATAAGATGTGGTCTGCAAATGGGGGCTCAAAAAAAGTTAGGGTCCATGGCCTCCAAATGCCTTAAGACGGCCCGATATTACTGAATCATCAGAGAATCCTTGAATAAATGTTACTTTATCATAAGATAAAAATCCTCGTTATGATTCTAACATTTTATTATACCTTTTTCAGGACATCAAGTGAGAGGTCAATCGATAAGACAGCCTTCTACTTTTACTCCTTTTCTTTTTTGGTTGGACGAGCTGCAGGAGTGATTTTATTAGCATCATCCATCAATCAGGAGACACTAAGTCTTCCTAAACATCTTTATTTATGTCCACATCATTCTTACTGCAAAGAAGTGAGCACAAAATTTAATTAAATCTCTGTTAACTTCTCTTACGATCTGTCTTTTATCTCCATTGAGCTATCACTTCCTAATTACAACTTTTCAAGTACTTTTTAATCCCTCACATACTTACTCTTTGAATAGGATCTCTGGATCAATAAATATTATTAGGTATTATTATCTCTTTATCCCCATTTCTCCTGTATCTTCCCATATTGTTTTGTATTTTTGTTCTATTAACCGTTATTCTGCTTCATCAATGCAATTTTATCCAAAAGTACTGATGACAAATTATCTCTCTCCAATAACCATAAAAAGATTAGGAAAACCAGATATGCATTTGATCTACAAAGCAGCTGTCATCAGTGGTGACTCACTGATAAATTATTTCTAAAGAACGATCCTTCACTCTTCTATATGTCCTAATCAAAGAAATTATTTAGTTGAAGCTTGAAAACTTAATTCACAAATTTAGTATATTCTATTAGAGTAATACTTATCATGGAATAAAAAGTTTCAATTTCAAATATTTATGATATTATAATACTTTTGGCAAGAAAACCTGCTAGGCTTGCAGTACAATCATTTCTTGTTTCAAAACTTGCTCAGGTATATTGCAACATTTTTTGCATCTGTAAAAATGTGCTCTGATCAAACAGGTGCAGAGATTCATGACTGAGCTGACCACAGATTCCATAGCTTTATCGGGTTTGAATCTATTCAACATTACTCGGAACTTCCTTTTAGGGGTAAGTTTAATTTTATTACACTCTTTTATGTCTCAGTAGTTCTATAATAGTTTCTGTAGATAAATAATAATGGGAAAACCTGGAAGTTCAAGAAATACAACAAAAATTACTTAAATAAATCTACATCCATTTATCTCATTAAACTCCAAATTTTGGATAAATCAAAAATCTATTATAATCCCATAGAGCTATCTCACTCTACAATCCAGAAAATTAAAGGTGATGATTTATTGCTTTCTAATTTTTCCTTATTAATAAAATATATTAATTATAATTAGAAGTATCAGATTATTTATAAAATATCAAAAATAATACTGAAAGTTTTCCATTACTTCTACTGATAAATGTTTTCCATTCAGAGACTATAAACCCAAAAAGAAACAAAAATACCTCCATTATAAATATTTAATTGTATACATATGATAAATGAGTTAGTTTTAATCTATGATTAAATTAAGAAATTATAATCAGAAATAAAAAGTCAAAAGTTGCAGCTAACTTGCATGGCAAATTGAATGGCACAAACAAAAATTATTTAATTCATTAAAATATTCGAGGATTCAGTTGTCATAAATTCAATATCACTGGTGTGTTATTTTAAACTGTCCTCTTACATTTTATTTTGTAAATACTAAATTCAAAAACATTTAAAGTCTTATTTTCAGTATTTCAAAGGACTGATTTTAGGCATATTATTTTTCAACAAAACAAGTTCTTTGGAGCTAAGGGAGGAATACTTTGAAGTGTCAATCAGTTGTTTTGAAGATAACCATATAATGGGAGGAATAAGACCATACAGAATGTATACCAAAGCTAATAAAAAGTTACTGTTTGTTTCCATCAGGTTGCAGGAGCTGTAGTCACATATGAAATTGTTCTCCTGCAATTTGAAGCCACTAACACAAATGAGTCCTGAATGCTGAAATCAAGATACACACAAAGAGGCTGAATAAAGTCATCTACATTAAAAATTGGCACAGAAAACATTTATTTTCCCCAAAACATCACAGAAAATGTAAGGGTAATAAGAGATTATTCTCGATTTATTCAAACAGAACCACAGGACATTTTAAGAAGCGAGATTGACTGGTGAAAAGTTTAATTTTTCCTTACTCACTAGCTTACATGCTCAGTATTTCACAACTTGATATGTACCTTACTTTCATTGCTCACTATGCTAAGATATTAAAAATATTAAAACCTCCAATCTCATCTTCATGAATTTATTTGCTCTGAATGAAGTATTATCACATTCTTGTTCACATCATACAGAATTGCAATAACTTTTCATACATGACACTTGACACATTTACTTCAAGAATCCACCTTAGATAGGGGCTGAACTCTTACATGATTGAGCATGTTTAAACAATTTAAAACACACTGGTTGTAGTTGTGATCTTTTAAGTTACTTATATAACAAACACACAAATTCTAACTTCTTTATTTCACAACAGCCAACATTAACATTTACACAATAGAAAAAAGATTACTTCCTTAAGATATATGAAAACATTATCATCAGAAAAATGCTAGATGACATTTTAAATAATAGCAATCACAAGTGACATCACATGTAAAATTGGCATCCATATCATGGAAAAGATTATATTACCTAATAACAGAATGGATACTGGGATTATAAACATATAACCCTTTCCAAGATTATAAATATCCTAAAAAGATTAAGCCAATTTTATACTGTCATAGAATTATAGTCATACAAATTTTTCCTTTTAAAAAGTCAAATATTTTCAAAAATAAATTTTGTGGGGTTATTAAATCGTTGACTTCCTTCACAAATTTTGCTCAAAATAACATTTAAGGAATATACACCTTAATAATATTATGACAATTTTCCATTCAAAATAATTGATAAGTATCATATAGGTGTTTATTATTGTCAATTTAAAAGCATTTCTGGAAAATAACAAAGAGAAATTGTGAATTAAATAATGCGTTGGTTAAATGATACTTTTTCATTTTTCTGGCAAACAAACTTTTAACTGCAACATTAAATTTAGAGTTGTCAATTCTAAAAAAAAACTGAAAGGAAAAGGAGGGCTAAGAAGAAATCAACACATTTTATGTCTGTTGGGGTTTAACAGGATGCTGCAGTAGCAGGAAATGATGCGAGTAAATCCAAATGATGCAGCCAAGGCTCAAAAAAGGCTCGCTGAGATACATCCAAATGACATAAGTTAAATAACAAATAAATTTATATCATATAATTTAAAAAAGATTAGAGTAAAACAATAAATTAATGAAACCTCAAATTAGAATTATCTTGGAGGTATATAAAATATTCTACATAAACAAAATTTTCCAGAAAACTATATCTTTCAATGTGAAACTCGATTCATTAAGATAAATATTTGATCTTGAATTAGATAAAATATATTGAATACATAAACAAAGTAAACCAACATTTCTGCACTCCAAAAAAATCAAGAAAATATTACTCTGTTCATAACATAGCAAATGTGTGTATAAAAATGGCATCATGGCAACATTTTCAATGAAATGTTGCAAAGATGAAAAAATCTTTTTCCTTTAGTGCCTTCTGATTCTGTTGTACACAAGTGGTGAAAAATGTAATTACATACATTTAGCTTGGAGAACAGTAGAGACTGCTTGAAGGAGTAAACCACAAACTGAACAAATTTAAGTGCTTAATTCACATAGGTACCATAAACATAAATAAATGTCAGAAGTATAACTGCAGAACTAAATAACAGAATAAAAAATGACAAAAGTAGAAAGAATGTCACTGAAAATTAATGGTTCAATAACAGGACTGACAATAAAATATTGGTTATAACTGATCCTAGTATATCCTTCTATGCTAAATAATAAAAGAGCTTTTAATTTTGGGTATAATTTTGCTAAAAGCATTTACTTAATGTAAAATATGGTAGCTAGTAAAGAGATCATAATAGTCCATGCAGTTTTTGAGCTTTATGAAATTTTGCTGTCAAAATTTTATTGACTTCAGTTGCTCTAACTGCATTTTCAAATCCAATTATTGTTCAATAGTAAAAGATTATTTCTTAGAAAATGTGTGGCACATCTGTAAAACAGTAGTCCGAGTTATTAACAGCAAAAAGTTACATCAGTATGAAAAGTCATAATCATATCCAAAATAAATTCCACATTTTTATAAATAAATAAAGTGGTATTTGAAAAATAAAAAAATCAACAGAAGCAAACAGAAGTTAGAAAAATAAAACCAAATATTAAGTACTAAAAGTTGTTTTTGATGTAATTTAATTAAAGATTTTCATTTGATTGAATACTATCAAATTAAAAAAGATTTTTTCCTACTGATTTTTTAAATTATCTCAATGTTTTTGCCCATGGAATTGGATTTTTTTTAATTAAAGCACTCTTTTGCTTATAATATGTACTAAGATATAAAGTATAGGCAAACTGCTATTTTATGGATAAATTCCACTGAAGGTTTTTACACAGTTGATTTACATACTTTCTGTCATACAAATCCAACTAAAACATTTCATTTCATATGATAAAGTATCCACTGAACACACAAGAAAGAGAGCAATAGCATACAAAGGTCTTAAAGTAACCATAGTTTCATCTGATCACATGCATAACACAATCGGAGTAAAAATATAACACTCTTTAAAAAAATTAATATAAGTAAGACACCACAAAAATTTATCAAATACAACATTAATATTTAAAAATAAAATTTTGGATTGTCTTGAATTTTTTTTTGTCCAATCAAGACAAATATAAGCATTAAATTCACTACTAATAATAATAATTTCAATAGAATATGAATAAATAAAGATTTTAAAATGGAATAGTTGCCAATATGCCCTTATTCTCATCACTCTATATATAAAATAAATACAAGGGCTATGAAGAATCATAGCATGATATTCACAATTTTTGAAAAAACATTGAGACAAGATTATAACATGTAATTTTTAGTTGGATACTGTCAACTAATGTTAACATTTTAAATCCAATCGACTGCTTTTCCAGCAATGAATAACATATTTAAACACCTAGTAGTAGACATGGAAAGTCTAAACATTCTAAAGTAGAAATTCTCATACAGACAATAAAGTATTGAAAATTTTATGATGACCAAATATATAAAAATACAATTTACAGGAATATTCAAGTCTTAAGAAGGATAAAGAGATGTTATAATATTTACAGACTTAAAAAGCTTTAAAGATAATAGGGTGTGAACATTTTTACACCATTATGAAAGACATGCAATACATAACATGTTGAATTCTATACATCTTTTACATTTATTTTCAAAAGTAACATGCAAGAATGACTACAAGTTATAGATATTTAAGATTCCTCATGCGAAAGATGAATACGCCAAACCTTGAAACAGATATTACTACAATTAAAAATTTAAAGAAATTACATGCATAGGAAAATTAGTTTAAACATTAATAAAATATAAGGCAAACTGAGACTAGCAACCAAACCTAATAAATTAAAAATATATGGAAAAACTTAACAAGAAAAATATTATCACTAAGACTATGTTAGAAAATATAATTTTTAATTAAGATTTATCAATAAATTCTATAGTATTATTTCTTACAAATTTACAGGATAGAAATTATTTAGGTTAATCTTAAGGAAAAAATATTGGAAGCCCAAATTGTGAGTAAAATATCTAGGAATGCTTATATTAAAACTGAGGTGTAAGGAATGCTTGCATTACAACTGAGGTATATTACATGAAAGCAATATTTCTTCACCACAGTAAGAGTTACATCCATGGAATGAGGATGGGAATTGTACTCCTGAGAATATAGCCAACACTTCAAGTGGAAGAAATAGCCTTCGGCAGCAATAAAAATTAGGACAGGAAGGAAGGTTCACCATTTTCCTCAATGCCCAAGTATAGTTTTCCTCTATTATAAATGCCAATGCAGAGATCTTTAACTTTGACAATACCTACATGATACAACATTTCATTTAGGAATAACTAGCACAATAAAAGATATCACACCTCCCAAATCCATCACAATCTTCAGACCTATGTAGAGCTATTTCTATGATCCTAAGCTTATTCCTCAATTAAAAGGAATAAATCTGACAGAGCAAACAATCTAAAAAATGACATTCGATAATTTTCAACACTTTTCCCAGATTAAAGCTTTTGATGGGCCACTTAAAAGTCAATGTATAATAGCATTTTTGTGGCAATGTGTTTTTTAGGTCTTCACATAACACAGTAATTCTATACAACAATTTAAACAACCCCAAACAGGTACTACCTTAGGGTGACCAGATTCTGATGAAACAAAACCAGGATATAACAGGTTCCGAGGAAGAAAAACCAGGACATAACTGAGACAATGTGCGGCTTTTAGTCTGTTAGTCATTCTATGATATATATAACAGAAGTGGTCAAACCTCGGCTCACAAGACGCATTCGGCTCTTTTATTCTAGTATGTGGCTCTTTAAATTTTCATGCAGAGGCGTGTCAACGTTTTTCTCTACAGGAAACAATGACATAGTGTGACTCGAGATGTGTTTGGGATGCCTAACGGACATGCATTATATCAGCATAGCTTTGGATACAGGTTATGTTTTACTTTTTGTAAATTTATGAGTGCAGAATATGTCATGCGGCTCTCAAACTTCTGAAAGTCATTGTATGCGGCTCCGAGGGCAAGTAGGTTAGGCTATATAAACTAATTTTGCATAACATGGTTATGTTCAAAAGTTAACACAATTTTACAAATAAAAACAATGCATCCACAGAACTGTTACAGAATTGATAAGGAAAGTAATGGGAACAAATATTTTAGAGTCACATTTAATACAAATTACTGAGATACTACTGTTACACAATGACTGCAATTCAAATAGCAAAAATGACATAAGAAAACAAAAGAAAAAACAAAAAGAAAATAGTGCTCTGAAAGACATTTTCTGGATGCCAGGATATAGCACTAAAACTGGGACAACTGCCAGAAAGCAGGGACACCTGGTCACCCTATACTACCTACAAGTTCTTTGTGCAAAACCTAGCATACCAAATCAATAATCATCGATCAATAATGAATTATAAATGCATGAATATTAATAACGATAAAAATTTGTAATTTTCATAAGAGAAAATGGTGAATTAGAGGTGTTTTATAAGGAATGGCCAATGTTATCACATGTTAAACCCTATGTTTTTTGTCATTCTAGTTCCTTCTTAAGAAGTTTGGTAGAATTAAAAAATCGATTTACAGATAAAAATTAAGATCAAATAAATTATGGTGCTGAGAAATTTAACATATTATTTCTAAATAATCCATCATTCTGTACTTGTGAGTTCATTTTAATTGCATTTTGAATATAAAACTGACCACTATATCACCATTTCTCTTAAATGGTTATACTTAATTCTACTTTTTCTCATATAAGAATCACATACTCGGAGGGATTTATATGAAGTGTTTAAACTTTTCAGATACACCACATAATTGAACTTTAATTTTTTTAAACTTTGGTGTAGTTCTGAATTCCATTCCAGAAAGAAATAAAGCCAACACTCTAAAAATCCTCTTTTCCTGTGCCAGCGGTTCCCAAACTAAGGTATGCATACCACAAGTGTCACTTGAAGCTTTTAAAGTGGTATGAAAGAAGTACTAACACTGCCAGGAATAACCTTATGTTTTCTTATTTTGTGCAAATCAGGTATTTTAAATCTCACTTTACATTTTATTTATTTTTTTACTGTCATGACTTTTAAACCACAGTAAAAAAGGTACTCAATAAATTTCTAATATATATTTTCAAGGTATGTTTTACAGAAAGTTGTAAAAACTTTGTGAATGATAATAAAACAATGTTTGGGAATTGCTGCTACTCCAATTTCATGCTGAAAATAACAGACACTATAATTATCTTAATTATTTCTCAGCCAAAAGTTTTGTCTTTTTAGTTGCTCCCCTCATCATAATCATCTTATACTTTTTGGAATCAGGATTTGGTAATGACGTTAGTACAGTCAAACCCTGATTTAGCACCCCTCTATATAGTGCCATCCCCACATACCGCCCATGAATTGTTGTGAATAGAACTTTCATCTTATGATTACATAGAGCAAGCATATAGCTCGATTTACCACCACACCTGCTTTAATGCCAATGTCAGTGATGGACAAATGGTGGTGCTAAATCAGGGTTTGACTATATTTATAAATAGATGTTGATAAATTGTGAAATAAATAATGTTGTAAATAAAATATAACATAACATGCATGTGGTATCAATATTTTACTAGGCAGTTAACAAGATTTTGCAATTACTCAAATTTGCAAAAAGAATACCTACACAACTGCTACAAACATACATTCCAGGAATAAATAAATTACATGGATCAATAGGGTAATAAGTTCTTTTCCCAAATTTATAGCAAAATTTACATTAAATTTCAAAATGCTGTATATCCATTTCCAAAGCATTATATGAAATATAAAAATGAATACATAATAAAAAATATACCACATTGTTTCAAGTACAAGTAAACTTTCTTTGTCAAAAACTAGGTGCATTTTTCCAGTTGGCATCTATGGATTGTTAACTTAAACACTGACCTTCAAAAGCATTTACTATGATTTTGAAGACCAAACTTCTAATTACATCATTTATTTATACAATTACCAAATGAATACAAATAGATAATTGAAGTTACTTTAATTAAGTTCCATAAATAAAGAGAAAAACTAACATATAAATTATAGAACCAAAATCAACAGCAAAGAGACTGACAAATCAAGCTTAATCATAAACTTAAATAAATAAAATTATCATTAATTTCTATTTGTCAAGATGAAATATAAATTTTATTTTGTTTACACACCAAGCTGCCCTAAGATACACACAGAATGATGAAACAAGAAGTGGGCATCAAACCTTGTTGGTAATTATTATGGAATGTTTGTGAAACATTTTTGAATCTATCCTAACAGAAGAAAAGTCACCACCGCATATGAAACAACACAGTCCATGCACCATCGAAAATTTAAATCAAAACAAAAGCAAAATGCAAGGCAGGGATTATGGTTTGTCATAAAAATCCATTTTATATTGTAATTATTTTGGTTTTACCACAAAAATTATTTCAATAAAAAATCCTGCATGACATGAAGGAAGGCAACAAAGTGTGTACAACTACAGTGAATCAATCCTTCAGTTAAACTAGAGTTAGAACTAATTAGTTGTTATAAAGTTTGATTGTCAATTTTCAAAAAATCTCACAGAATGTACTAAGGAATATCACTACTGTGACAAAAAACAAATCTAACTCACAAAAATTAAAAGTGCACATTGAATTCAACATCTAAAAATTTGAAGAAAAAATTGTAATGTTCAATATATTGACAATTACCTTAAATTAGGAAAAAGTTTGGATGAAACAACCAGAAGTCAATAAAGCACAAACCAACCAAATTACTCTACAAGACAAATGGAAACTGAAGAGGTATGGGTTTCTTTTGAGAGACTAAACCTATCATATTTTGTTGGAGAAATAAGTGTAGGTTTCAAGATAATATTTCTTTTCCTCGTCACTTCAGGTAAAAAAATTAATGAAGCTGATTTAACAGCAATTACAATAAATAAACAAATTTTACATTAATTTATACAGTGGAACAAGGTCACTAAGGCCCAATCTTTATTCATTATAAAAATTATCTTTTAAATATATACTTCAAAAAAGCAAACTTACACTTGAAACAAAATGGTAAAATAACAGAATAAATAAATAAAATAGTAAAATTTTAAAATAACTTTACAATTCAACACAGCCACAAAGAGATTATTCTTCGCTAAAGAATCAACCTAGAAATAATTTCAAAAATAAAAAGCATCCAAAACTTAAAGTAAATGCAAATAAATAATACTGAAATTAAAAAAAAAACAAAAGATATTAAATTTCACAATATGAACACTAAAGAAAATTAAAAATAAGCTTCATATAAATATTGTCAACTTTTACAAGTTTATTAATCAAAACCTTCATATAAAATAACTTTCGGAAAATATTATTTGAAAACAATGTATTAAATACAAATATCATTCTATACACAAAAATAGTGAATAGCAAGGATAAAACACGAATATTTCCATTAAGAAGCAGAGGTAAATCAAACAGAAAGAACATATAACCAAATTTAATCAAATCTTAAAAGTGACAATATTCAGATAATAAAATATTGTGTCAGTCACAGAATTGTAACAGATGTAACTTAATGTTTTATAAGATTTAACATGTTTAATAAATAATTCTCAAAGCATGATTTTGAGGGGAAAATGTTAGGATAATGAATACATGGCAAAAGAACCATCATTCTCGAACTTCTCACAAATTTTAAAATGGAACAAAACTTTGAAGTATATTTCACCTGATAAAAATTTTACTTGAAACTAATGTCTTTAAAATGTCATGGTATTTTTCAAAACAGTACATGGAGACTAGTGAGTATACTTTACCAGTATTCCATAAGAATATTTTGGGACTAGAATAATAAAATAATGTCATTTTTGAAATAAAGATAGCTGCTAACATTAATGTTGGTCTGAATTGTGTTATGATTGCACCTTTCAATATATTGACTGAAATTCTGTCAAATGCGGAACCATTATCCAATTACATTAAAATCCGCTTTTCTTCATTTCATACAATCACATTTTGTAGCTAAGAAACAGCATAGTTTCAATCCCGCCTGTTAGTACAGACTTCAAATCCTGTACAGCCAACAGCCTCGTTAAGTTACACATTTTTCATTGGCCACATAGCTGGGCACAGCGTATAAACAGCTTCCATTCATTTTAAACATTAAATGACAGTAGCGAGCCCAATGAAAGTCTAATTTGCTCATTCGGGCTAGAATCACAATGGTTAAGTATTTTACAGAGTACTAACTTTTACTACCACTCTTCTCATTCTCACCCTCAGGCCTCTTGCTCTCTGTTTTACCTCTAGAAGTCTGTTCTTCAGAAGGATTACTATCACCTTCAGAAGATTCTTCTTCCTTAGATGAGTCTACAAATGCAATTAAAATATTCAGGATTATAAAACTGCCATTTAAAAATAAATTATCAACATGCACAGTAAAAATCAATATGGAAACAAAAAAATGCTTCTCCGTTTGTCAAATTTAATTAAATACCTCCATCAAAAGCAACACTTAATAATTCCACTGATCTGAATATAAAAGGATACTAGAATCTAATAAATTAATTAAATGCTTCTGCACATTTTTTCCATCCACAAGTTATTTGGACATTATCATGGAAGAAATACATTTATACTTAATTTTTATAACACACTTATTTCTTTACATATATTTTAACTGTGATATATTAATCTAATATATTACAACCGGTGTCCCTGCCTGCCTGCATCCAAAGCCTCAAGTGACGTCACCTCCTGGCATGTACGCAAATAAATCAAGAATGGCCAGTTCGATTTCGACGAATCTTTTGCCTGAATACTCAGAGCAAACTCTTGCAGATTTTAAGTGCGTAGTCATCCCCCAAAAAGGCATGGGATTGATACCAGAATAGTTTTCGTTTTTGCATTTTATTAACACATAATCGGCTAGAATACGATGTGTAGACCTTTAGTCTTTAACATTTTAAAATATCTTATGATCGAGACTTTGACTCAATATTTATACTATTTCACATAAAAAGAAATGAAGATTATTATTCTTACCATCAATTCTGTTGTTTAATTTGTGTTTGCTCATATTCTAAGTTTATATTCGATTTTCTCAGATTTTTCAACGTTTCAAAAAGGTTGCTAGGGCATTGTTCACCTCAGATTTTTGCATTGTTGGACTCGGGCTTTCAAGAGCATTTGCACTAAGCTTACAATAAAACAAACACATCAAGTACAAAAACTGAATGAAAATTTATGTGAAAAGTTTCGTGTAAATATAAAACAAATGAAACACATAGTGAAGAAACTTGAAGTCAGAAATGACTCAAATGCATTGTAATAATGGACAACTTAACATTAACGGCCAAATTTCTGCATACGATAAGACCTGAAGATGCCACCTGGAATGGTTGTGAAACAGTCGTCATTAAAAGACTCAACATGCGGTAGAATCCCGAAAAACATGGAAGGAGCACGAAAACATAGCGGAAGCCTTCGTAATAATTTATTTTGTTGTTTTTACTGAACTGAAAGTTCCATTAGGCCCAAAGAAGGATAACCACTCTGTAGAGCTACAGCTGATACAAACAGTGTTGACAATTATTTTTTTCAGTAAGTTGCTAGCTCACTATTTGTTGGTCGCAAGAAATTCTCTAGAGAATAAACAATAGTGTTCTCTGCATTTGATTAGGAAAACATGTTATATATTGTTTCATAACTTACCTTTAACATGAAACGTGCTGCAAAAATAAAATTTTGGGAATTTTGAATATATGGCAGTTATCTTACAAGAAAATCTTTTCTGAATATGATGTTGGGTCAATGTTGTTCCAGCAAATTTTAACCACTTCCCCTATAATAAAAGGGTATGTTGGTTGGTCTGTTGGTCCATTTCACGCTCATAAAACGCAAATGACTCCATTAAATATGCAGATATAAACTTGAAATTTGGCCGAGATAATCTACTCGGATATAAAAATGCTGTGATGAAAGAAGATTTACAAAAATCATCCAGGGTTCAACTCCAACGGATGATTTGCCTTCACCATAAGATAACACATAAAAATCAACTTTTTGACCTGCAGGCTTTCCTTCTTTTTGAGATTAAAATTAGAAAAAAAATTGACCAACAACCTTTAGATCTGGACCATTTTAAAGAAAAAATTATAAGGTTTCTTATTCTATTCATCGTTTTTTGCCTACAGTTCGAAATGCCTCATGTTAAACGTTTAATTTACATATTTTGGGAAAATCTTGCCATTTTAACAGGATGTTGCCTTGCCTACCAATTACATTGTTAAACCTCAAAATCCTATTGTTATTCCAATCCTTATGGGTTTAAGCATGCTTTGAAATTTTTAATACAAGAAGGAGAAAAAGATGGAAGGAGGGGGAAATGATTATGACAGCAATCAATATAAACAACACAAGGGATACCTAAAAAGCTGAAATACTATTCAAAAAGATTAAAAATAGTAATAATGAGCTAAATACAATATTATTGTCATAGAAATGGTATGAAAATCTGAGGAACATGCTGGATGTTTTAATAAAAAAATCGAGCATGTAAAAAATTTATGGAGTGAAGAATTGGGAGATAGGTTACAAGAGTTATGTAGAAGAATGGAAGACTTGAGGACAGTTTGGAAAATAGGTAGAGAAAGAGGTTTAAAAGAATCAAAGAATCACAAAAATAATAATAAAAGGCTATGTTGCCCATCTATTGGTTATTAAAATGCAAATAACTCAATCGTGGCTGTAAATAGAAAATTGAAATTTGGCAGAAATTTATATAATGAGGTAATCAGAATTTGTTTTAGGGTTGACATAGTAATTTAAGAAATAAATCTTCGTTTGTGGCGCTATTTTGAGGGGGGATATAATGCACCTCCTCTGAATAAAACTAATAAATTTTAATTTAATGAAACAATATTTTATGTTGACTGAAAATTAAAAATATATATAATTCACATTATAGTATGTTCCAGAGAGTTAAAATAAGTCTGACAAGTTAAAGTTGTGTGGCAAAATGTTTAACAAATAAATATTCATTTTGTATGTAAGATTTGTATCTATATATCACGCTGAGAGAGATAGCTACATTTTTGAGGGGGAATGAGAAGGAGAATGGGAGGGAGGATGGGAAGAGAGGGCGAAGAATAGGAGGGAGAGGGATGGAGAATGGGAAGAAGAAAGAGGGAAAATATGAGGGAGAGAGGGAGATTAGGAGGGAGGGAGAGAGAGAGAATAGTGGAAGAGGGAAGAGAATGGGAGGGAGGCAGAGAGTACCTTAATTTTAATACATATTCTGCACATACCCATCATATCTGACAGGCAATTATGCTAGTAGAAATATAGTCGACATGCATATGTAATAAAGTAACTCATGCTTTCCAACTAATACTTTCTTCCCTGATTGATTAATCCCCACTTTATTTTGAACAAGTGCTCACTCTCTCTTCCGTTATCCTAATGGCCAACAATATCACTATTCCCGTAAATGATATCAACTGTGTTCCTGTGTTGTAGTTAATTTCTCAAATTGCAAAAAGAAAAGAATAAAATAATAAGAGACAAATGAAAAGAATATTCTCCTTATTTATGTTATATTCATTTTCGTTATTCAATTATCTTTTTTACTTTCACCATACATAGTATAGGGGCAAGTATTGTTTCACGAAAAAAAATCGATTTCAAGATTTCAATGGAAATACATGAATTACTAATCAGGTCAACGCAAAATTTTATATTTAACATTTTTATAAAAGTAAGAACTGATTAGTTTTTGGTAAATATCGGTAAACCGGAAGTGGGTGTTTATTCCTGTCACTTATCCGTTATTTGCTTTAATATTTGATAAATGTAAAGATATACTGGAATAAAAGTTGTAGGAAATTTAATTTTCTACAACCTTTGTTTGAAATATTTTTCCGTATAATGCATTGTTTAAGAGATATTATATTTTTAGCTGCCACCACCATGCCACCTACCGAAGACTATTGTTAACAATTGACCCTTAGTTACATCTTAGTAACGCTCCTTTTTCTTTTCTTAATTGTTGGAGCTTTGTGGCTATATCCAATTTTAGATGGCTATGGTTTGAGTTTATTTGTTCTATTTAAAGTCTAAAATTTTCTAGCAGTTTCTTAAAATATTTATTATTATGTAACCTATTTGGAATTTTTTAGAAATATTACAGATAAGGAGAAAGTCATGTGGTGGCCACATCAGATTTTTTTAATATTTGCTTTAATATTTGATATAAGTGAATATGTATTGGAATACAAGTTGTAGGAAATTTAATTTTCTACAACCTTTGTTCAAAACATTTTCCTATATTGTTTAAGAGATATTTTAAAAACTATATTTTTAGCTGCCACCACATCACCTGGACGCAACTTTTGTGAACACTTTAGGCTTAGTTACATCTTAGTAACTCTTCTTTTTATTTTCTTAATTGTTATTATATGTTATTTTACTTTTATGATTTGAAACACTGAATTACCTAAGTTGCACAGCAATTCAAAACCCAAATTATCCTCTAAAGCACTGTACAAGCAAATATGGTGACAGTGCAAGTTTCCATGGTAGTTAAAATTTCTCATTGTTAACATTTTTTTTCGATTTCCAAAGAAATTTTTAGATTAATACAGAAAAGATTCAAAATCCCTTAGCAAAAAAATATTCATTCTATTGCCAATACAGACATTTAATCCTTTCTGCTAGAATATATTTTGTGCTTCTTCTTCTACAGGTCGTAATTAAAATCGTTTTAAAAGTTGTATTGAACACCTATTCTTGTTTTAAATATTGCAAAAATTATCACTGGCAAATATTCATTCACTAGTAAATTCAGCAGTATTACTCTCATCATAATCACTCAACTCGGATAGTCAAAAATGTCTAATATCTCTTTGTGATTTGTGCAATGCATCATCCAGCCCAAACCCTGTATATATGGTAACAAGAAACAATGTTACCGAAAAAATATAGAAATATAACAGGTATGTGTTGGAATTGGAATAGATTCACAAAACTCGCAAGATAAAACGCAACATCGGTGCAATGCTTCAATTTAGGATCAATGTCAGCAATCGAAGTATTAATGTAGTAGCAAGAAAAAGGGACAGGACAACTAAGAACAAGTAAGCTCAACATATGATGAACTTGATTAGAAATTCACAAGAATACCGCAATGTAGGAATCACAAGCCGACCTTCCAGACAGCCTGCCGTGCGAAATTGAGAGTGCGACTATGTTGGATTTTTATAATATCATTCTGACTCACTATTTTAAAGTAAAAAAGGCTTATAAAGATATAATATGTATTAGAGAATGTCTGAGAATCAACCACACTGAGATTTCCAGCGAGAAAAAAATGACAGGAGAGAAAGATACACATTGTCAGAGCTCTCCTGACATACGAGTGGAACGGGAAAATTACTATATCAGCGCTGCCCTGACAAACTAGCAGAAAGAGTTGTGGTATTTTTGTAACTTGATTATAAAATGTATTTAAATGGAAACTGAAAATATCCTACAATTACTCCAGTGTTAATCAAATGGAGAAAAGAAAGTTCTGGAATTAAAACCAAGACTCATTTCTGAGATTTTTTTATATTTCTAGGTCACAATCTACAAAAACCTATATGTACACAAAATTTCAGCAATTAATTCTGACTGAAATGAAGAATTTTATATAATAAATATGGGAATAATTTGAAACCAGGAGAAGAATTCTGCCATGAGCGGGAATTGAACCTAGGCCTTCCACTTGCCAAACAGATATTCTATCCCTGAACTATCGTAGCAGACTAATTCTCCCATTTCTGAACACAGATGCTTTCCATCAATTTATGATTAATGGGGATTAATGAACAAATTTCCTCATACATGGCCACTGCATAGCAATCTGTCACCTAAGGCAAAAAGACAAAATGCCTTCCCTGTTCATGACACAAGGGTGTCAATCAGCAGTCACAACGCTATAATGCTGCCCCTGTAAAAGTGCCACTTAAGGCAGTCGCCTTTTAAACTCAGCTCATGTGACTGCCATCCTCATACAAGTAGGATATATAAAAGTGCATATTGAAAATTTTAATTTAATCAGGGCTACCTTTACATCGGCTAATTTTAAAATCTGGAGGCCTCACTCCAAATAAGAGAGTGTAATGTCACTTTATAAGACCATCACAGAGGAATTCACTTCTATTGGTGCAAGGTCCAGCGCAGGAGTGATGATATCATATGTAACATTTTTTAGTTTATCACATTCATTTGAAAAGAAGGCAATTTTCTACAAGCCCTTGTCAGCCCTTGCACCAACAATAAATAAAGCATAGGGTCAGACATTGGACAAAATTGAGCATCTTAATGCATCCAATATTTTCCAATAGAGAAATTGTAGCATTTTCAAGAGAATGTGGTTTCAGCCATTGGAAAGTAATGCACCCAGTTGGGAATACCAATTTGTTTTGCTTTTCTCAGAATTCAATTTAAAAATATTCCATTTTGTGTGGTTATATTGTTGTGCCTCTCACAGAATGTAGTGAGTGCTCAATGGAGATAAAAGGCTGAGAACCCCTGGCATAAGATATGTGGTTTATTATTCTTGAAGACTAAACTCAAATTGGCATAGAAATTTGTATTTTATCAGAAAAAGGAGATTTTCAACAATGAAAAATTTCAAATACCATGGTAATGAGTATAATGCTTTTAAATGAAATTGGTAATTTCTCTTGTAATAGGTCCGATTTAATGCTTTTTAATAGGGAATTGATTTCAAGGAACGATATAAACATATGATATCATACTTTTAAAGCAAGATATATTGTATTAAATAAAAAAATACATTACTCCTCTCAATTACAGTGATTGATGAACTACATATTATAATAGCTTTGTTTTAATGCTTTTAATGAGAATCAGTGGATTATATTATAATGCCATTGATATTAAACTAAAAACGTAAACTTATGATGACATCATTATACTAACAAACGAAACTTATAAAAACATGAAAAATATTTTAATGTTGTGTTTCATAGTTTTTCTCTTTTCAATTGTTAAATATAATGATGTCATGCCTATTTCATGATTTTTATCCAAATATGTGCTAAAGGCATGGATGGTGATGTCATAATCCTAACACAAAATATCGTAATTTTTCCATAAATTTTAGTGTAATATACAGGCTATTTTCTTAATGACGATTATTCTAATTGCTCACACAGGGTGATCTGAGCAACGAAAGTAGAAATACAAAAACTTGGATGCAAGCTGATTGCCAGAGAATTTGTAAATACTGGATAGGTGCCTTAATTTCGCAGAAAATGAGAAATATTCTGTGAGAACTTATATTTATTGTAGATTTAGGATGGGTTCCATGCGACTCAAATGCTGTTCCCTTGGAGATCGCATTAGTTTATTAACAAGTTTAGATCTTAGTTTATGGAGATTTTTTTAAAGCACTCACATTATGCAAGCACCAACAACTCATATAATAAGTACGGAGAAAGTATATGCAGCAAAATATTTCACTCCCATGAACATTTACAGAGTGGAAAAACTACAGAGCACCTCACCTGATAAACAAGTGGATACATTTAAAATAGGATCGTTACTTAAAAAGCAAAAATTGTCAAATAGGCCAGAAAAAAGCATCCTGTGTGTTTCTTTGTAAAGTGAAATTGTGTAAAAAGTTTTGAAAATGGGTATTTTTTTGGAAAATATACAAACTATACAGCATAAGCTTTTTTTGAAATTACACAAAGTCAGTATATGTAAGGTACAATACTCTCACCTGTGCATGAAAGCTTTTCTAGCCTGGAAGGCAAATCTGCAGCAGCAGCACCAAGAGATGATGCCGATGAGAGAGTTATAGTTGCAGTCTCACCAAGGATGTCAGGCAGAGCATTGCGGCGCCCTGTTCGCCCTGAGGTCAGGAAGTCTTGTGCTATGTCATCACCTTCACCTCCCCCACCTCCATTGGCATTTCTTGAAGAAGACTCCATCACTGCTAGCATCTTCATCACTATTTAGTAAAATAAACATTTTTCTGGACAAACTGCTAAATTTAAAAAAAATGCTCAATCCCCCAATATTTGATTATTAATATAACTGATCCATTTCAAAATTATGATTTCTTTTCATTATATTGAACATATTTGTTAAAATGATACAGATTACTTTTTTTTTAGTTTTACATTAAATAAAATATAAACTTTGATTGCTGAAGATTTGAAGATTGTATGGAAATGAAAGATAAAATGAAATGGGTAGAGAATTGCATTAGGAAAATAAATCATGAATCAATTTATAGTGTATGATGTAAATATCTCAAAATTATGTATTTTGTAAACTATTAAAAGTTTAGAAAATTGCACTCTAAGATGATAAATAAATTACACCAGCTACAGCAAGCAAATTCATTCCAATAAGCTCAGAAATATATTATCATGCTTCGTGCAATTAAATACTTCGTACTTGATAATTTAATAAAAATTTGGGGATAGCCTTCATAATGTCAGCCAGGACTATATCATTGAAAAATGGTGAAACAGATATTAAAAGGAATTTTACAAAATAATATAATAAGTAACAATGTTTTCAATTAAATATATCTAGACTTTACCTACTTTAATCGAAGTCTCTTTAATTAGAAGATTTAAAATTAAATTTTGCTAAGTCTGAGATACTTTCATTAGGGGTTGAACTTAATGGAGTGATTTCCTTGTGGTAATTATGCCCTATTTGGATAGATGAAAGCCACATAAATCCCTCTATATTATATAACTATAACAAATAATTTAAAGAAATGTTAGACAGTGTCTTCAATTATATAGAAACATTTATGAATTAAAACTTTTTTAAGGAAAAGTTTAATGAAATTAGAAAAAGAAAATTAAAACAAGACTGGAATTATATGGACAAATAAAAGAATGAGCATAATTTCCAATATTTAAATTTAAAGCAAATATCGATTATTTTACTTCTGTTGTATAATTATGAAATTAAAACACAATTCTTGAGAATTTTAGCCATTGAACAGGAATGTTGATCAATCTCTTGATGTATACATCAACCTTCTTTACAAACTTTTTGTAATAATTCATTCATTTTTATCACTGATATTAGCATGGCATTACCATTTCTTCTGCCAGGATGTAAAAGAAAGGACAACTGAAAATGAGTCCTTCATTTGAAAAATCAATGCATGTCTCTCAATGAAGGGGTTATTTAATAAGGTTGTATGTTAAAAAAAAAACATACATAAAACATTACAAGGGAAAAATTCAAAATTTCCACCTGATCATATTGGCATATTAGCATGTTTTTTAACTCTCAACTGGTGTGGTAGGGTCAATTTGTCCCATTTTGATTTTTCACTCCCATGATTGGGGGAAAAAACCATTTAGCGAAAATCAATTGATTTTTTTGTTAAAAGAAGAAAATCATCAAAACATCACAAAAATAGACATTTTTCTCTGGATTTATAAAATAAATGTATTGGAATAAAAAATTTAATTCAAACAAAAATCCAAGTGAAAAAATTAGGCTATCCAAGTTTGGTATCTTTGATGGCACAAATTTTACAATTTTTTCTAACAGTTATAACAGGTCAGTTTCTTACAGGTGTCATATTGTTGATTTGTTTTTCTTTCACTTTGGGATAAACGGAGGTGACATTTCATCTTTTTTGTACTGGTTTCTTCTCGCTTTCAAGAATGGGCTTCTTCTGGATACGGCTCAACATGAGGCATCCATCATGTGGTAGTTTGCCACTACATAGTCATCAATTCATCTGTGGCAGAATGAGCAACATGTTTCCGGAAAAGACATCAATCTATAGGATCTTTATCCTTCATAGAACTGTGCATTACATGAGCATTCACTCCTCAAGTGTTGATGATTGCAAAATAATTGCCATAGGCCACTGCTGTATATGGTAGCTCATATACATGTCACACATTTCTGGGCCAAACTGCCCACTCTTCCTTGTAAAAGGAAATACCTAATTTCCATTTTATTTTGTTTCCTCATCATAACAAATGCTGGTGGTGGTACATTGACTATACCAAAATTGTGGCTTTGTTTTTTGGAAATGTGACAGATCAAGGTAAATTATTTTGTGAAAACATTGTGTTAACTTCTTCTCTTCTAGGTAGGAATTCTGAATGTTTCCTTTTTATTTTTTCAGGGTCCCAACATATGTCAAGCTTTTTTCTTTCAATTATTCTATCACTTTGAAAGAAGTTATCAGTAGTCACAATCCTGTTAGATTTTTCATGAATTTGTGCAAGTCTCATAACAGCTTGATTAGGTTTTGAATTTTTTTTTTCAGTTCAGACATATGGTCTACTCCATCACTATCTTCTTCACTGTAAATGCATGTATCTATAGTAGTTGTGTGCATTAGCTAAAAGCAGAACTTTGAGCTTGTATTTTGCAAGCTTATTTCTAATAATCTTGAAATGACAAATTATAATAACAAACAGAATTAATTAATTCTATATAAAATTAAATAAATAGGCCAAAAAGGCCAAAATGGAACATAATAATTAAAGGAATAATATTGCTATAGGTGAAACTAGCATTTATTTAAAAAAAGGTAATTCACTAAAAGTGACATTACATCAAGTCGAAATGACTTATAAGGTTTAAATACTGACAATATGAAAGATGCCACCGAACTGTCAGTGTTTGTAGACATAGTAGGGGTGGAGGGAGGAATAGGGTTGCCAGACGTCTCGTATTATACGGGACTGTCTCATATTATACGGGACTGTCCCGTATTTCATTGTCTTGTCCCATTGTCCCGGAAATATCTGTCAGGACAAAGGAAATGCCCCGTATTTACGTCCCCATAGATGTTGAATTTAAAAAAATAGTAAAAGCACCTTTCTTTGTATTTTATAGTAACCCGCTCAGCCAATGTGCTCACATTATGCATGTCAGTATACCCTTTCCCTCCTTGTAACACTCAAAAATAAAAATTCACAACTCAATCCAAAGTAGGGATATAGAAGCTCATTCTAATTTTTGAAATGTAAGGTTAAAAATGGGGTAACTGGAACCTGGAGCAACAGTAGGTTAACATATTCCTACGGAGTCGTCTGAGAAAACAAAAGTCACACAATAATTCTTTAATTTCTGTTTGTGGTGCGAACAGAGAGTGTTGAAGACTTTTGTAATAATTTTGGCACTGAATATCAATCAATCCTCTCACACTGGCATTCGTTATCAAATTCTAAATCTGTATGACTCGTTGAGAGCATACTTTCTATCTGAAAGAAACATTACTAAAATCCTGGAAATATTTTTCAATGATCTATTGAGAAAAACGCATCTTCACTTGGTTTACAGTCTGATGAGTATTTTCAATAGAAAAGTCATGCAAATTATAGGAGGAGAAAAAAGCGTTTTCGAAGTATTAACAATTTTACAGGAGATCGCAGATTGTGTGAAAGAAAAATGGAAGCAAATTTTTTTACTTTAATTGTAAAGTTGACTATTTGTAGGCATAATGATTATGAATACATGAAAAGTAAGTTCTTGTCAGAAGTAGAATTGTTCTATCAGACCTATTATGATTATCTTATGAAATGGATTTCACCTCTGAAGCCCTTGAACACTTTTGCATGGATGTCACAACTCAAAGAAATCTGCAATTATCTCAACGAAAGAGGACTAAGAATAAATGATAGTACTCTGTTGTTTAATCAGTGGACAATTCTGAAGAAAATCACTGAACAAAACCTCCAGTCGAATATGAAAGATTCGAACAAGAATCTTTGCCATGTGAAATGGTCAGATATTCTCCATAAAATCGAATCTTATGAACAATTATTACTATTTATCTGCGAGTATGTATTCAGTATTCCAGCGCACAATGTTACTTAAGAACCAAGAGAGGAACAGACCGAACATATTTACAGTGGAATCAATTTTACAGTTTAGTAAATGTAAATATGTCGTGCAACGAGTTTTAACAGTATGTACATACCTCAAAATGAACACTTACAGTGAGATGCAAAATCATCAGAAAAAATATTAATTTGTAAAATTTAAAAATAAATATTAGTTAATTTTTTAATTAATGTTAAATTCCAATAACACTTTACTAAATGTAACTCAACTACGTGTTATTAAAGATTTCATCATTATAATCCAACTTATAATGTAAAATGCTGATGTAAACTCTTTAAATATAAGACATATTTATTTTTTAATCTCTCTTTTTAAAAATAATTAACCAATCTGCCAATTTGTTTCAAAACAATTATCCAATTTGCATGTACCACCCCGAGGAGGCAATAAACATGAACGGATTTTTGCCTGGTCCAAAACTGTTTAACTAAAAATTGCAAAAATGTAAAAATTATGTATAACTGGACATCATTAAGAGCACATATATGGTTATAAAAAATCTTTTTTGAAATAAAAAACTTTGTAAACTGAAAATTCAATTCAAAGTTGTATGCTCTGTATTTGAAGACAGAGATTAATTTTACAGTGTATGCATACAGTTTTAAATTGTTTTTTGTTAATTTTTTACTTTAAATAAGGAATGCCGCTATAATGTTTTAAAGAACAAGAATAGATAGTTTCAGATTTTTTAAGTGTCCCATATTTGC
This sequence comes from Tanypteryx hageni, assembly GCA_028673005.1. Classification (NCBI taxonomy): domain Eukaryota; kingdom Metazoa; phylum Arthropoda; class Insecta; order Odonata; family Petaluridae; genus Tanypteryx; species Tanypteryx hageni. Next base: position 52,313,152 of record CM054118.1, on the reverse strand, counting down.
CCCGTATTTTATTAAAGAATTTTATTGTTTGTCCCTTAACTTCAAAATCAAAATCTGGCAACCCTAGAGAGGAAGGTACAAAGGACCGGATGTCTTTTCCTCCAAAAATGTAAATAATATTCACAATTATGTTGGCCGAGTAGACTTGACCTGCACCATACCAGTTGAGGGTTAATTTCATTTCATTAGATTAAGCTAAGATAATTACAACATCAATACATAAAGGTTTTAAATTTCATAAAGAAAATTCATCCATAGAACTTTTTAATACATTTCAATAAAAATTTTATATTACAGAGTACAATTACCTTTTCATTGTTACAACATTTACATTTAAATGGTATAAAACACCAACGAAAATTCAACACTGAATTATGTGTTCTCAAGCTGTTACAAAACCAACTATTACCACCCAATACAGACAAAAGAATTGTAAGCAAGACATATTTGTGAGATGTTATCTTCAGTAACTTTGGGCAGCATGCTTTAAAGATAGTATATGTACAATGTTAGTAGGTCAGAAGAGCTAACTTCAGTTAATGAGACTAAGAACCCATGAGCAGGGCAGATATTGTTAAGCTTTTAATATGTCATTTAATAAGAGGGAAGATAAACAATAATAATTCCCAAGCAATTCAATATTTTCAAATCCATATCCATGGCTCCATCATTCATGACACATTTTTCTCCAATAATTCCAACAATTCAGGTATTTTTTAATACACCCATATACATAATACACTATCTGCTGATGCAAAATGATACCCAGGCCAAGAAATCAATATTTTTAAATGGTCCTAAACTTTCCATGACCAATAAATAATAGGTTAAGAATTCATAACAAACTCAAACATTAAACAATTTAAATTTCATAAATATAAACTGAAAGCTGTTGATTACAAATATTTTGCTTATTCACTATCTTGCATAAAAAAACTAAAAATTGTACATTTACAAAATTTGGCAAATAACTTATGAAAAAATTATTACACAATATATTTTGACATACAATCAATCAATGGGAAAGAAACCACCTGAAACATTGACACACAAAGCACACTGCCATTGGGAGACAGTTATAGCCGAGCATGTTATATGAATCATGGAACCACAGAGAGTAGACAAAAAAGAGGTGTTAGCCAGAAGAGGTGAAATGAGAAAGCAAATAGGAAAGATTTCTTAAAAGATCACAATACCTGCTCTGCGACTGAGGGAGGAGGAGATGGAGACTGAAGAAGAGGGGGGACACAAGCGTGAAGGTGCAAAGGCCGAGGGAGATTGGGGAGAAGGGAGCTGGGAGGGAGAGGGGGAAGGACAGGAGGAGAAGATGGCGGAGGAAGATGAAGAAGATCGCTTCCCGCGCGCAGGTCGGCCGATACGACCGCTGATGACAGATCCCTTGTGCTTGTTCATCATCGCCTCACTTCCTCCCTCTTCCTCTCAACCCTCCCATCCACCTTTCCCTGCCTCTCCCACTCACACTCCTCTCCCTATACTCCCTCACCTTCCTCTCCCACAAAAACCCCTCCTAGAGTTCACCCTGCCCTGCGTCCGCAGCTTGTAAATAGAAACACACAAACAAACATAAACAAGAGACAGAGTACACTGAGGAAGGCTGAATGGAAGAAATCTAATAAGCAATGAGTTGAAACTCTATACCTCTCTCAAAAGATAGCTAGGTAGAAAACGCTATCAATACGTCCAAAGAGCTACAGAAGTTGCTAGTGACCAGAGACCCAACATGGATAACATTTAAACTGTGATAAAATACCATAATGTAAAATATTTTTGAATAAAAAGTGAAAGAACCCCCCACCATAGGAGGTAGAAATTTTTCTTCAGACAGCTCGTTATTTTTCAAAATTTTCAACATTTATCCTGAGATTCATCTGGAATTCAACTGAAAGCGTGAATGATAAGAAAGTTCATAATGGCTCAAAATTATCACTGCATAACATGATAAGGAGCAACATGAAAATGATAAATGCACTGAGAAGTGTTAATTTCTCAGTGCGAAAATGGAAGGCACACTCAATCGATAAGCCAGCTTGATGTAAAGCAAAACATTGAAGAGGTTCTAAACATTTTTTAAAACGTAACAAACTAGTTTTAATTCGTTAAATTAAATAATTTCATGGTTACCCAATTATGTTCCAGTCTCTCATAATGAATCATTACCATTGATAATTAATTATTTTACTGAAGGAAATGGTAAAAATTATGACATTTTATCTTCTACCATGCTGCAAGATCTTTCACCTGAATGACTATGTTCGTGCACTCTTTTATCACCAGCATGTTCTCTCTAAGTTACAAAAAATATTAGAATTAACTCATTTAATAATGAATTGTAAAGCCAGATGAAAAATTACATAAGATACTGGGTGGAAAATGAAAAGACATTAAAATTTTGGTCACTCCTATATAAATTTCAGTAGAAGCATATCTCATGCAAATCTATATGATGATTTTACTACATAAATTCTTTTGGAATTTTCTTAAATATCTTTAGCTTAACAAAATTCAAAAGAAAAATTAACAATCATCACTATACATACATCGACTATAGCTAGGTAAATTCAACTATAATTTCAATTGTGAAGGATAATTTTAATTGGCTAAAAACGAATTATTACTGAAGAAATACTTATGAAGAATATGACATTATGCGATATAAAAGCCAAAAGAAAAGTCTGGCTTACAAAAGAATCGAATATATTATGAGAAAATTGACTTTTCCCCCTTCTTCAACACATAAGCAATATACAGTGAAGTGAATTTTGAGAGCCAAGGGCTAATGTCTTTTGGGGAACCTTTTACATAAACTAAATTAAGCTAAACATGGGAGAAAAATTTTGATGAAAAGGTCCTTTATGAAACAAGTATCTTTTATTTCTATATTTAATGTGAATTTGTGATTTTTAACCTTTTGCAACCTTTGGGACCCATGACTGCAGCCCCATTAGCCTGTTAATAGATTTTCCACTAGCAATACATAAACTCAGTCGATCTTCAAAATAATGAGCTCATTTCATAGTTTTCAATTTAAATTTACAAGAGAAAACTAGATTGCTGATGATGTTAACCCTAATAAAAACAACCACAATTCACCCAAAGAAAATTATCTATCGGATGCTTCTACCGCCAACCCAATAGTGATCTTGCCATCTTAGTGAATTGTTATAATTCTGTTTTACGAGTGAGCTCCCTTGGTAATTTTATACTTTTAGGCGATTTTAATCTATTTATTGAGTAGCATTCTGCAGACAGTGGCAAGAATGTCAATCATAACTACTTTATTTAATATTTTATTTTGGCCATTGGTCTGTCAAATCAACTCTCACAAAACTTGTAATTTGGCAATGCTGGACTATGTTCTATCATCAGTTACAGTGACCTCGATCACTCCAAGCAAAAATATCTTAAAATTCAATCACGAGTCTCTCGACTTTGCTCTTGAAGTAGATGCAACTGAAAAACACATCAGGTGGGCCACCCAGGCTCGACTTCTTCCAGTTTGGCCAAAAGTTCATTGGTCGGACATTAACCGCTCCCTCAATTCCATTCTGTGGTGCATAATCAATTCCTTGAACCTCTCTAATGCTCCGGAATTATTCTTTAATATCATATTTGCCATTTCCCCTTTGTAAAACCTAGAGCAAAAAAATCTGACGTGGCCACCACATGACTTTCTCCACGCCTGTAATATTGCTAAAAATTCTGAATAGGTTACATAATAATAAATATTTTAAGAAACTGCGAGAAAATTTTAGACTTTAAAAAGAACAAATAAACTCAAACCATAGCCTTCTGATATTGGATATAGCCATAAAGCTCCAACAATTAAGAAAAGAAAAAGGAGCGTTACTAAGATGTAACTAAACATCAATTGTTAACAATAGTCGTCGGTAGGTTGAGTGGTGGTGGCAGCTAAAAATATACGATATCTCTTAAGCACTCATCTGGGTATTTAATTTTTCGAAACTGGAGGTGGGCATTTAAATTGCAATTGAGGTGAATCAAATCGAAAATCGATTAAAAAATACGTTAATTATTCAGTATTTGAGTTGTTTGTTCTTAAAATTGGTGTCTTAAACTATTTTTACCACAAGACATGAATTAAAATGTTAATATACATTTATTATTACAATAAAAATTTAATTTGTTAATAATATTTAATGAACACAAATTCCTAAAATATGGTATAATGACATGAAATATTTACACAATTACTAATGGATTGAAAAATAAAAAATAATAATATTATAAATAACATAAATGTTGTTAATTTTAAAATTAGGGTAACGGAAATGCAACCCGCAAAGCAAAGTCAGGGTCTAAATACAATAAGCGTATCTTTTCCAAATAAAGAAGTGAAGCCCATTTACTGCCGAGACGGTAAACTAAAAGGATGCAGCTAGTTGCCGGAGAAGCTGCGTGACGTAATATTACAGCATACCCATAGCAAACAGCCGAGAAAACAGCATGATGTATATATACGGCATACCCAGATGAGTGGAAAAATGTTTCAAAAAAAGGTTGTAGAAAATTAAATTTCCTATAACTTTTATTACATTTTTACATTTATCAAATATTAAAGCATATATTTCAAAATAATGGATAAGTGACAATGGTAAACACTCACTTTCAGTTGACTGATTTTTACCAAAAACTAATCAGTTGTGACTCATAAAAATGTTAAATATAAAATTTCATGCTGACCTGATTAATAGTTTTTGAGTTAGAGCACCCACAAAAAAGCTATCACATACACACAGCGACATCATCAAGAAAATGGTCAAAATGTGTTCAGGGGACCTCAGAACGTGTATTTCTGTTTAAATCTTGAAGTCGATTTTTTTCATGAAAACAATACTTTCCCTTATACTACATATGGAGAAAGTAAAAATGTACTCCATGGTATAAGCCAGACACTATTCTTTGTCTGAAAAATAAGAGCCTCTGGAAGTTTTACTCTAGCCCCACATCCAAGAAATCCTACACAGACCTGAGGCGACACTCAAAGACTTTTAAAGCATGTCTATAATGCTTACGTGCATGAGTTCTCGACATTCACCTTGTCCAACACAAAAAAGTTCTGGTCCCTTATTAATAGCTGATACAATTGTAGCAGAATCCCACTCCAAATTACTTATAACAATGCCTCCTGTTCTCATAGGGCTGATCTGTTTATAAAACTCTTCTCTGATACTCTTGCCTCCTCACCTTCTCTAAATCCTAGCAACAGTCATAAATCCCTTTCTCTTCAACTAGTTTGTCATTTCTCTCTTTCCAATCATCAAATTTCACAACAGTGTCTAATTATACCTCCCGAAGCTTTCCCCTACTCATGCCATCGATCATGATGGCATTAGTTCTTTCTCTGTAACTGCACTGAATCACTATCTCTTCCACTGTCTTTTATCTTTAACCGCCGCTTCTTCACTTGCACTTCTCTCTCGTCAATGGAAAGCAGTTAACTTTGTATCAATACTGAAATCTGGTAATAAATCAGACGTTACATCCTACCACCCAGGGGTGGATACAGGGATAGGCAACCATCTAGGGCAGTGGCAGTCATGCACAGAATACCATCGTGAAGAGAGTAAAGAGGAATTGAAAGCCTCTTTGCCAATGTTATAAGGTTAAAAGGTTTTTCGAATGTGTTAAAGACCGAGTCAAATGACGAAAAGAAATAGACCTCAACTAGCTCCATATCTCACTTGGAAATCAAAATTAAAACAAATTTAATTCCACTGCTCTTTTCTGGATGTAAACTGTACATCAGACGGCGGAATGTGAAGTTCTCACCAGATGTACAATCTACATCGGACAGCATTGAGTTAATAAGTCAGCAGCTTAATATTAGAAGTGAAAGAAATGTTTAAACTGAGTTTGAAAAGACCCAGCACAAAGAACTAATTATGCATTTTAGATGATGAAGACAATCATTGTAAAAGGGAACTGGCATTTTCGAGGAAAGATACAGTTTGACTTCAATGGTCCTCATAGTTACCGTGAATCGCCAATAGCTAAGTGGCATTATAGCAGGGCATCTTATTGTATTTGTGAATCATTATCATAATTAACATCATTATTCTAATCTGACTACAATATTTGCTTTAATGTTACTACATTACGAAGAATAATTAACCCCATTAAAGTATTAAAATGCCAGGGAGAGATCGGGATAAAGATAGAAAGTTTTAATCAGGAGCATTTAAAAGGAACAAGTGTGCTCTTTTGGAAGAATCACAATGAAAGTTTAAAGGATCCTTGGAGAAATTTTTCAAGGAGTGCAGTGAAAAAACTGATTGTAGTTGCAGTTTAGTGAGAAAAATGAAAATCTTAATGATGTTAGCTGTGAAAGTAGAAATGAAAATCTTGAAGAACCCAACATAACTGTGCATACTGGAGCTGAAACAGGTGTAATTACTCAAAATAGCCCAAAAAGGTGTGATGACTTTTGATAATAGTGCTCCATCAACTTCTATGTAAGCAGTATTTGTTGCTGTTGGGGAAGAGCCTAGTGTATTTGCCAATTACAGTTATCCTGGTGAGTGGATTTTCCCTTTGACCCATAATCAATTGAGCAATATTGTTCAGAAGGGACCGACTCGCATCTTAAGAGATAATGACAACTTTCCGTTAGATGATAAAAACTGACATTTTAGTTCACTTTACTACAATCGTGTATTAAGCAATGGCAAAAAACATCTCTGACATTGGTTGGTATATTCTCCAAGTAAAAACTGTAGGTTTTGTTTCGCTTGTCGCTTATTTTCAACATCACTAGTAGCCGTTGCTTCTGAAGGTTCTTCAGACTGGAAAAATTATAGCGCTTGTTTAAAATTACATGAAAATTGCAAAGATCATAAGGTATGTATGATGCAATGGCTAGACTTAGAGAAGAGACTAAATGGTGGGATGACCCTGGACAAACAAATACAAATGCAAATTCAGCTAGAAAAACAACGGTGGTGAGATATTTTATAAACACTTCTTGCTAAAGTGCAGTATTTAGCCTTTTGTGGTCATACAGAAAACATAAAGGAGCCTACCAAGAACTGTGAAAATTTCCTTAAGTTAGTAAAATTATTGGCAAAATTTGATCCAGCCATGCGAGAACATTTAAGCTGCATCGTCAATAATGAAATACATGATCATTATTTCAGTAAGACCATTCAGAGTGAGAAACATTAGGATGACATTCTTCCTACTTTTGAAACTGACCAGCTATTCATTGCACTACCTCTTAGATACCCATTGCGCGTAGGTAAGAGAGAATCAGCAGGTCGTAAATAAATCTTAGTAAAACTCAATGCAATCAGTAAATTATGGCAAAGTGATAATACACATTTGGATAGCACAGTTACTCAGAAGAATTTCTGAAATGGCTTGATAAATACAGATCAACAGGTTTTGAGTCAGCACTATCTACATCCAACTACCTGGCAGAAAATTTGGAGATTCAAAAAGAATTTAGAAAACCTTGATTCTGAATTAAGAAAAAATGTCTAGTTATGAAATTGAGAATGAATGTACCAATGACTACAAGGAATTAATCAGGATCCATTTCTTTAATGTTATCGTTGACACGTGTGTTTAAACCCATTTTGAGTCTCTAAAAATATATGCTACTAATTTTGGATTACTGTATTGTATATCAGATCTTCAAGCCATTGCAGAAGAAGAACTTTTGCAACATTGTAAAATCCTCAAAAGTATACTCGAATTTGAGGGCTCATGTGACATAAATTACATCAAGTTGTACAAAGAACTCGGTATGCCTAGCAGGATTCTTCCACCCAGCACAAATATGAAATGTGCCTTGAAGTTCATTATTGATAATGGCTTACGTGAGATTTACCATAACGTGTACATAGTGCTTCAAATAGTTTTGATTATACAAGTTTTTCTCAACTTAAGATCATTAAGACATATCTCCGTTCTACAATGTCTCAAAATGATGGTAATGATTCTGAGCTGATAGAGGAATTTAGTACACATAAGAGTAAAAAACCACTGTTGTGAAACAAGAGAAGATTTTCTAGATGGATTTGATGTGAAATTGGTAGTTGTAGAATTAGGAACCATGGCCAGATGTTGTTACTAAAGTGAAACCTGTTGATATTCAATTATGAATTAAATGGCTATCATTTAACAAGGATTGGTTGTCACAAAGATCTTGGTATTATTGCTGATACGAAGCTCGATTTTTCCCCTCATATTAGGAAAGTAAAAAATAAGTATATGTCCCTTCTAGGATGTCTTTTTAGATTCACCAATATAAAAGACCCCCATACCCTGCGTACCTATTTCTGCAGTATCGTCCTACTGACATAATGCCTCCAATAACGATGTTCTGTCTTCACTTTCCCTAGAGTCTCTTACTGTTCTTAGAGCAATAAGTGACCTTTCGTTACTTTAAAATGTACTGAACTCTAAAATGGACTTTTTGTACTTCTCTCCATGTTTAACCTATGCATACTAAACTCATCTTTCTTGCCTCCTTAATCTTAATACACCTAGGCTTTGGTAATCAAATGCTCAATTTTCTTCCCCCTCTCTGCTCTTCTTAACTCATTATCTTTGAACTCAGATGTATTCAATTAACTTTTCTTTCTTTCTCTTCTTCCCTATAGTCTATTTATTTTCCTTTTTTATTTATTAATAGGTTTTTTCCTCTGATAGCATGTTGATTTATGTACTGATTTAAATTATGTTATAACTTTCACTGTAAATTGACCCTTGGTGCTTTATGTAAAATATATGTTTAATTAAAAAATAAATTCATTAATTAATTAATCTTAGGCATCTCCAATTGCCATAATAAGGTTATAATAAAGTGTTACTGGAGATACCTATGGCAAGAACTTAATTTTTTTACTTTTGATACTTTTTATTCTGGAATTCATTTTCTGCCATAAGATGAGCTCGATAATTCCCTCGTGAATTAATTTTCATGCTAAATACGACTACTACGCAAACCCAATCATAATCCAACTACACCACCATTTTTACTTTTTTACGACGGCCAAATTCTGTGATGGGTTTTAAGAATTAACTTCACCTGAACGACGAATATTAGAGAGAAATGTATTTGAATTTAAAATATGTTTCCGTTTTCATTGACCCAGCCGCGGCGAATATGGCACGCAAAATCACGCCATCGTAATCTCAACAAAGAAAAATAACCTCATCAAAAGAAGCGAGCTAAAAAATGGAGCAACTTCTTTCTTAAAGGGATAGAGCATTCGACAAAATTATGGATGCATCGTGGTGCAGCATCTCGAATCATTGCCCTGCAGAACGCGTGGAGAAATACGTAGAAGTGAAGATATGAAGGGTGGGGGGTTGGTAGACGAGACATGGATCGATAGCCCGTGTATGTGATCTTTAGATTGGACAGTAATGTGATTCGACGCTATCTCAATCTGTAGGGCCAAATCTCGAAATTTAATTCTCGGGCACTTGTTAGGACGAGATGCCGCTAGGGGAAGGCACACAAAACTCGCGATTACCGCATTTTTAACGACCTCTTCCGAAAATTTCTACGGGTTCAACAAGCCCCCGAGCAATTGATAACACTCCTATAAAAATGGAACCGGAGAGAAATAAAAATATACGGCTATTACGAGTCCGCATTACTAAGCCACCACTTACGGCGCGAGAGCAAAAAAATGCGGCCGAAAATTTTTACGTTGAAAATAACCTGTTGGAACGTTAAATTTTCGTTCAACATTCAGATAGGGCTGATTATATACAAACCTGAAAAGAATGGAAACAGGTATTGATTATAGTTTTATAAATTACATACTAAAGAAGAGAAAAGAGTAGTAAATTAAGTTTGAGGAGCCTACTATTATATTTTTAACGGTTAATTAAAATTTATATGGAAACCGAAAATATAACGATTCGGTAAGACAGAATCGCAAATCGACGAAATTACTGCGAACAACTTCCGTTATCCTTCGAGGAAAAAAATTACTTTCAGAAGCAACAATGTTTCTCGAATATTCATCCCGATTTTGGGCTCCTCAATAACAAGGGTCTTAATCACGGGGCCCGCCGTTGGAAGAAATATGGCCGCCTCATTATTCTAATTCGACTGTAATAAGGTGAGAGAGATAGTGTGGACAAAACAAACACGGAGTAAAACAGAAATGGGAAACAATACAAAAACGTTTAATGCACGAGAATTGTACGATAGTTTAAGTTAAAATTAAATTTTAAATGTGCCATTGTTACAAGTTCGTCCAAATTTCAATTGAATACTAAGACACATTATTGTAACGAACGACCATAACTGCCTCTAAATTACCCCTTTTGCCCCATCAAATATATATGCCGGTACGTTGGTAATTATAGCGAAGAGAAGATTCCATTGCTCTACTGTTCTCAAGCTACGGCCACACAATGGAAATTTTTAATGAAAGCCCATACTTCATAATCGATCTTTCTATATTTACTTAAAACCACAACGAAGTACTACATGGCTGGAGAATCTATAACATGTACGTTTGGATCATCTCGCAAGCCGAATGAAATTTTTAAAAGAAATGGAAGCGCACAATTTTGGTTCAAATTTGACCCTCTGATTGGAAAAGAGGATTATTTTCCGTTACTGCTTTTGACTACCAAGTGGTTATTATGTTCCACACAATGTCGTCGAGAATTTTTGGTCCAGTACGCCCCGAGAATCGAGCGAACCGTAGAGTGCGCCGTGGAATAAAAAAAAGGTCACGGACCGCTGCTCTCGAGCAGTAAAATCCGAAGGGAAAGCGAGTCAGGAGGAAAGGCTGCACAAAAGAGTTCTACGTTATCGACCGAGTAGAACTTCCAAGTACTAATTTTGCTCGAGAATATGACGTCACGTAATGTCACTTTTAAAGACTCGCGAGTAAAATTCTAAGTCATTCCTTAGCGACTTTGCCACTTCTATAATGACGTCATAATATGACGACGCTCAAGTCGGAGGTTACGAAGTGAAATATCCGTTTTTAGGCAGATTTCCAAAAGAAACATGACCTTATGAAATGGTTGTCTGTGTGTGTATATATGCGTGTATGTATGTATATGTATGTGTGTCTCTTACTAACAACGTTTGCATCAATGTACCGATTTTAATGAAACTTAGTATGAGGGTCGTGCTGCCAGTGCCCACTTCCGGGCTATATTTTATTTGGCGAAGATTGAAGTCCCCGGTTTGATTCCAGGAACGTTTTTCTCCTATTTGTTTTACATAGGAAGTCCCAAATCCAGCGTGCAGAGATGTTTTTTTAAAATACTTTTAAATATCTTAAAATTGTGACATCGGAGCGCAGTGTGTACTGTTTTAAGGGGAATCGAATTCAGATTCTAATCCTTATCGCAGAATTTTGATAATTGATCGTATTTTCTTGAATTTCTAATAAAACATGGCGGTTTTGCGTTTTAAATCGTATTTTATCGGATTGTTGCCATGGAGACGGTTATTACCGAACTCGGCTTGAGCATAGACGAGTGAACAAATGGGTTATTTTCTTTTCCACTCGACTACCCTTTAGCAATGGACAGTTGATCCATATATATTAGCGTATAAATATGTAGTATTTAACATTAATTAAATTCGTTTATTTAAAAAAGAAATACATGCAAAATATGTCAGAAAGAGATATAGACATTCCTTTTAGTATTTTAAACCTGACGATGCTCGATTAAATTGTTTTTCAATTTTTCTAAACTATGAATTAAAAATGGTATTTATGGTATGAGAATTCCTTGGAATGACTAACACATGCTGAAATACTTCCTGTCAATATAAGTAATCAATTCGGGACATCAACTTTGGGAAACCAGCCTGCATTAGTCCTGGTTTGAACTTCTTGTTTTAGTATGCCAAGGAAAATAAAAACCTTACTCGTTGGCAACGAGACCAGAAACCTTTCTTAAGACTCTTACAAACTTCGAAAATTAGTTCTCAGAATTAGGACTTCGGCATTCAGATAACTTTTAAGGAAGACGGAACAAATGAAGGTTTTTATTGCATGACATGGGAAAGCTGAGCTGTATTCTATTCAAATACAGTGAAAAAACTAATATAAAGGGCCTTCTTCGCATAAAACCCACCCGTAAAAACCGCGACCTTTGACCCACTGTAAATAATGCCCCGAAAATAAACTTGATGGGCAATTAAAACGTGAGGGAAATGACGTTAGACGCGCTAAGTAAGTAACGTTTTTCATACGAGGAGTCACCTGTTGTCGCTCGCCGAGGCGACACGAATCAAATACACACACACAACGTACGCTAAAATTGCCACACACGAGTATATCCCTCGCTTCATATTTGCCACCAGAAGCAAAAATAACTGCGTCCGCGTCAGATTAAGAGGGCTCCGGATCAAACTGCGGAACGATAAGCGATGGCCTCCCGAAAGAGAAAGGGCCAAATTTTCTTTCCTCGGGAGCGATTTGGGGCCATCGACATACTTTTTTGTCTACGGGAGATTAAAAAAAAACTTTATGCAACCTTGGGTAGACAAGTATCGATTGTAGGAGGCACTCCAACACGGGTCTCGGTCGATGCAGCCTCCTCGAAAGGACAACTGCTGCCCTGGGAGCTATGTACCTTACGCTCGATGCAACAACCGCAACTCTCGCCGGTCCCGTATCACCCAATAAAGAGAAATTGAACGAACACCTCGGGAACACTACGAGCTCAATGGAGCACTCGCACTCGACGCCTTTTCTAAACGCATCGACTAAATGACGTCCGCCGCCGTAAAAATGTTACGCCGACTGAGACCGAATAAACCCGAGGAATAGGAGGAGAGAAACTTGAAAAAATCGAAATAAAATCCATTGCCAACGAACTCCGTAAGAAACAAACATCCCTATTGTAAAAATAAGAACGCTTACGTGGCTTAAAGGAAAAAGCGGAGCGAGCGAATTAAAAATAGAAAACAAATTCTACTCAAACGGTCGAGAGGGATCAAAAGCACCCTTACATAAAAGTCAGCTTTCCTCGCAGGAAGGGTTTAAATAAAGAAAAACGAAGATAGAATAATACCGCCCACACTTTTCTTCCTCCATCCATCCATGTCCCACCCGAAAGTTCCCAGAAATCCTCATTAAAAGGTGAAGGGTGCTTTCGAAAGTGCGTCAGACGTAACCACAGAGAAAAGAGGTTTTTTTTTAAATGCAGAGAATGAAAAGAAGGAAGACGAAGTAGGGAAGGAGGGCGAGGAAGACTTCCTAAGAACACTTACCTTTTCAAAGACATCTCATATTCTGTTTTAAGTACGAATCCATATCGCTCGCCCGCTTTTGAGACTAGGGTACGAGGATGTTTCCGCGCGTACAATTCTACAAACTCGGAGCTAAATTTAGAAAATAAACTGCCTTCGATTAATACCTTCCATTTTAAATTTCCTGAAATAATTTACCCGCGACCTTCCTCTGACATTCGCTATCCATATGTTCTCGTAATTATTGACAAGTCTAGCGCCCATCTGCCGTTCGCACAACATCCGCAAATAATACATCCAAGTTTTAGAGTAAATGCACAAGGTAGAACCATTCGATTAAAAGTAAAAGCTGTCGTTTTATAAATAATAATCCAACTGCAAATTCGATTACAAATTCTGAGCACAATTCCTGTCCCCTCAACAATCCCCAAAGTCAATTATAACGCTTATTCCGCTGAACATGAATCCTAGCTGGCAATCATGACACAAAACATTCGAGAAAATTTCGAATTGCTAAAAACCTCCGGATTAACATCAACCTTTCGCTTCAAATCGTTCAGCCGCAAAAAAAAACAAGTTCATCCGTGTTGAACTATTACACTTCTTGAACACACATCTTTTAACATTTTCTCGGAAAAAATATCTAATGACGTGATGCTATACATTCATTAAATCTCAGGATTAAATTATTAAATGGTCCGTTTAGATATTAAAATGTATTGCGCGTTCTTTCACTAAGATATCATAATTAACTATGCCACAGACGCGGAAGAGGTTAAAAGAGAAGAATGATCTAGAACTTTTCACTATTTCGAACAACGACCGTCTGAAATTTACAGTACTGCGATCGAATCTAAAATGGTTACGCCAATAGTGACGATATATTCGACTTATCATTTGTAAAAAGCTCTAAAGAGCATGATATTCAAAATAATAAACACAGAAACAAACATGAATCATCACTTGTGCGCTAGAAATGTTCCCATTTCATTTAAATCCGAAGAAAACAAACCTCTCCGGGACAAAGATTATTAAAGAACTAACGCGGATGAGACATTACAGACTCAACATTAAATACAATAAATTAGACGAAATAGAGAAAATAAATTTCGAAATTAAACACTTTATAAATGCACTGCAAAATATGGAGGTAAAATCTTTGTTGATCAAGTTTTGAGTAGATAATCCTTTGATGTCACTCACGGGATATAGCAGAATCGTCAAAAAAAAACTTCAGATGTGGTCACACATCTAGCAAATCGAAGCACTCGCAACCTCGAAAGCGGCCACGTAAAATATTCGGACAACCCTTATTAAGATTCTCTAAGGAACTGAAGTATTGTTAGAGGAAGCAGTCTCATCGATCATTGGGAAAACACATCATTACCCAAATAAAAGAACTCGTCACGCCACCAAATAAGGTTCCAAATTGAATCAGAAATAAATAATGCAATGGAACGAATGGTGAGGCCATCAAAAGCCGTAACAATCATTCGTAAATGTTATTTCAAGCAACATGAAACTCTCCTTCCGAAGTGTTCACGCGGCCGATATTTTTTTTATTGCTTCAATCAATGGTTAGCGTAAGATAAAAAGATTACAGAAACTCAGAACAACGGAGAGAAAAGTAAATAAAGTAGTAGAAACCGAATGTAGATAACCCAGGAGCTAATTGAAAGATAAGGAAGATAACTTCAACTCCCGATCTATAGCAGGTTACTTTAAAACAATTATTTGGTCACGAGATTGAAATCCACGTAAGAATAAACGAAAAAACATATACATAAAATACTGGCACAAATACCTCAGAAGCGAGAAGAAACATGGGATAGAACAGGGGTGGGCAAACTGCGGCCCGCGAGCCACATGCGGCCTGCGAGGGCATTTTATGTGGCCCGCGATGCCATTATGAAAGCGAACCGTAATATAAAATAGAGATAATTTCATATTTGTAGTTTAAATCAATGCCGGAAAACCTTTTCCAGTGATGTTACATTATGTATTATTGATTTTCACTAACAGGATCCCTCGTATTACCTCACATTACTTACGATGTGTGCCCTAACGTGGCCCGCCGAAGCATTTTCATCTGTTTATGCGGCCCGCCTAAGAAGTTGCAACGGTCAATGCGGCCCGCCACGTAAAACGTTTGCCCACCCCTGGGATAGAAGGATATCATCATTGAGAAAACGAAAATTGAAAGTGCTGTTATTTCTTATGAGTTACATAAAATTGAAAATAAAAACGCTATCGAAACAGAATTTCATTCGGAACTATTTCGCAAAATGGAATTCAACACAAAAACGTTTATATTACTACTCGTACTGTTGTAAATCAATAAATCGTTGCCATAGCACAAGAGGAAAGGAACGAAAACTCCGGGTTCATCTGTTTTTATCCGGCCTTTTAACCGGGTTTTATCAGTTTGACTGGCTTTGGAGAATTTCCTTCGCTTATATTTTATATATTTGCCAGTGTAGCTCGCTCTCTTTTACTGCACAAAATAACGAAATTGAACGGACGAAACAAGTATTTGAATCTCGCGGCAATACACGAAACGTGGGTTAAACCTGGGCACGACAATTTTTTTTTAAACTAGGCGCCAGCTCCGAAACCTAGGGGCCAGCGGGGGCGTTAAATAATTTTGGCGAATATTTTCTTTATCATCGTCAGAAAAATAAATGTTTAATAATTTAGACTCGAATCTGCCGCAATAATTAAGCCATGCCCATTTTTCTGTCACATTATTTAGCAGGGCATAATAAAACGAGCATTATAAATCTGAAAAAGGCTAATGACATTCTGAAAACTGTAGTTTACTAACAAGAATAAAAATTCGCACTTATTTCTAGGAACTTGAATGTTTCCCACAGTTATATTATATTTTGCTGCTCCTACTGCTTAGCCCGACAATACTACTACAGCACGTGACTACAGTGTAACCAAAACTACTACAGCACGCTTATTCAATATCTAGGCGCCAGAATAAAAATCTTAGTCGCCATGGCGACCTGGCGCCCAGGATTCGTCGAGCCCTGGGTTAAACATAGTTTAAACTTCTCGATAATCCATTACACTGCTCTGGGAAAAAATAGGCAACAGTCATACCAACAAAGGCTGAAGGATTCTTTTCTTATCATAAGGCCAATTCAAATACTTCCTCCTGGTTTACTGTTCCTGGATTCGAATCTTGCTGAAGCAACGGAAATTAACGATGCTCATTGCTACAACTCAAGAATTAATTGTATGACGCCACGAGTACTGTTATGCGATCATCACAACTGCATCAAGTTTTACACATTTAGTACGAATCACTGGACCAGCAAAATACCCTCTCTAATCGATAAAAAGCTATGTAGAACTATTTATAGCTTCCGATTTTCCCTCACAGTGAATATTTCCAGTTCTGGGGACTAGTATGTGATGCCTCGCTGGATCCACCAATGAGATCCAGGCACAATGCGAAACCGAGCGTGGGCCGGACTCGGGTGATTTTTCCGTCTCCATAGAGACGGTGTCTTTTTATCGGGAAAAGGGAGCTTCAATGCCATGAGATTTACGGGGGCGAAACGGGACGAAAGGCGCCGATAGGAAAGGCGAGATCAACTCACCAATCTTTGGATTCGCTTCTAAAAGAGGCGTATGGTGAAGAGCAGCGGCAGATCCAGAAAATGTCTTCCGGGGAGGGGAGGGATATACCAGTTATGTACATGTTTTCACAGTAATTGAAAAGTTATTCGATACAAAATAATTAAATGAAATAAGATTTTAATGAAATTACAATTTACAAGTTTTACTGGGTCGATTCGTAAATGTGAAGCTAATTATTTTTTTGGCTCTGCTTCAGTTCTAGAGAGGCGATCGCCCCTCCCGGAAAAAGAGAACAACTCCTGTAACATCAATATAAAAAATAACTACTCTGAAACCGTTGGCTACTTTATAAGTTAATCCAAAATTTAGTTCATGACACGGGTAAAATGATTTTAAATCTACGGGAGAAATATTCAACCGTCATACAAAACTAACATTGAAAAGCGCTTAATCGTCAAAGTCCGCAAATTTAGAATAGATAGTGGCGCCTATGTCTAAAAAAAAGAATGAGAATAAACAAAACTGAAAACGCATGGATTCTATGGGAATTTGGTCGACGACGACGGGAAAATTAAAGAACACTACGAAATTTCATGAAAACTTTGGCATCGTTTGAAAACGGGCAACCCCGAGTCTCGGTCGACATCAAATGTGACTCATTCCTCCGCTTTGATCCTAAAAATAACTTCAAGCGAGAAAAGGGTACGACGTGAGACTACCTGATCTCACGTGGAAAGAAGATAAATGGGAGTAGATAACATCAAGGAAAACGTCAGGAGGATCGACAAATACTAATGTGGCCATCATACCGGTTCTAGATGATAGAGCAGAGATGCGGCATGAAAATGCGGAATAATCAACACATGCACCAGTACCACTAATATGCCGGACAAATTCCGGAAATACGGAGACTGTGAGAATGTCATATTATCGTGACATACAAGCATCTTCAGTTAAGATGCTATTAAATAACGATCGCATAAAAATGTGGGATGGAAAAAAACTACTGTTGATCACTGGTCCTGTCGTATAGGCAAGCTAGGGTGTCATATGGTTAGGTGCTCCTCTTTAACATTGTAATATATATTTAATTTTATTTATTATTTGATAATACACAACAAATTTAAATTTAATTTATTGTTACAATCAGATTCTAAGTATATTATTTTTTATGATTTTTTCACAAGAGTTTTTTTTCGGAGGGCGCCATATAGACCTCTTGCCTACGGCGCCAAATTACCTCGAGCCGCCCCTGGTATTGCACATCACCTTCATTCTGACAATGAGTGGACATACATATTTTCAATGTCAAAACATCTCTTGATACAGTTTCATAATTCAATAAGACAAGATAGTACGCATAAGGCTCTCCAATAAATTATCCATAAACGTCTCTAGAAAAGATTTTTTTACCGTTTTCTTTGACACTACCACAGA
Organism: Tanypteryx hageni; assembly: GCA_028673005.1. Taxonomy (NCBI): domain Eukaryota; kingdom Metazoa; phylum Arthropoda; class Insecta; order Odonata; family Petaluridae; genus Tanypteryx; species Tanypteryx hageni. The sequence continues at coordinate 52,294,893 of CM054118.1, read as the reverse complement.
AAGGCAATTTGCCGGCAAAAATACCTGATACAAAACTACGGCCTACATATTTTGATGCACTCGAATTTACAATAGTGTAAAACATTAAGTACCTCGTAAATTTAAATTTCATCAATATAGCTGTTTGATGACTGAAATGTACTCGAGCTTGATATTCGGTGGCAGGTTCCATTAAAAAATACATACATATACATATTCGCGAAATTGAGAGTCAAGTAAATATATAAAATAAATTCTTTGATTACCACATAGATCTTCATGAAAAAAAAACAATTTATTTAGAAAAAACGTGTGGCACATAACTACAGAAAATTCACAATTATAAATGAGTTTTTCTGCCATGAAATGTTGATAGTAAAATATTACTTTCGTCTTGAATTATAATAATTATTTAAAATTATTTTTTATTCACAGCTAGGTTCTGAAAGAAAGGAGAAACACTTTTCAACGTTATAAGTATTACCCAGTAAACGAAGAAAAATAAAAGACCTCGTAAAATTTCGAAAAGGTCGATGAAAATTATCAAGTCGAACCCCAAAAATCTTCTAAAAATCAGTGATAATCAGGATACTGAAAAGACTAATCTAGACAGCATAAAATTAACCAAATGTCTAAAAATTCCTTTTGCTGAAACACCAATGGTTTTTCGCGAAAATAAATAAACAGCGTAGCCACTGAAACAAAAGTATTATATTAATACGCAAAAACTCGCTATAATTGCCTGCTATCAAACAAATTCCCCGTGATGCCAAATACCATAACTAAGCAAAAAGCAACATACGAAAGCAAACAAATTACATCAAGATTATGCGTTGAATTTTTATATAATTTACCTGTAATAAGGCATCTAAAATACTTAATAAAACCAGACAAAATTGACTAAACTACGGCAGTTGACCATAAGTAGCTTGGAGACATGATTAATGTCTTAATAATACATATAAAATATTTTATCATCGTAATTAAAATGAACAACAGATGAAGTTAAAATAGAATTGATAAATTAAACTCTCCAAGTAGCGCAATGAAATTTTTATACATAAAAATAGTCATATAGGAAGACTTAAAACTCACATGCTAGCAGGAAGATGGGTGAAGGCTTCTTAGGGACCGTTTGCCATCCCCATCAACTCACGAACTAGAATCCATTCTCTTTCCGAAGACCTTTGACTGATACGAACCCGACAGGTAATCCTACAAAGCAAATAATTTCGAGCATACCTCGATAAAATTACATTTCGGATATCATTTTATCCCAATGTAAATTTAATGCAAAATCTTTGTAATCCATGCAATAAATCAATCTTTTTAAATGAGTACCAGCTGCGATAGGTGGTTGAGAATTTCATGTGATGAACTGTTTATTAACTTTACTGACTAAGGAGCAAGCCGTGTTGAACACGGTTAGTGACTAATAAAAGAAACTGGGATACTATAGAAAAATGAAATTTGAAAAGCGCAACATTTTGGAATAGGACTCCAATTCCAAACAAGAGAACTGATGTTTTTTATAGTAACCAGATATAGAAAAAATACAGCAAAGAAGCGGATTTTAGGTTACATTTACTCTTTTAGGATAATGGTTCTAAACTAACTTATGGATTGGGTAAAGAATTAAATGAGATCATCCATCCAAAATAACAAAAATTAGTAACTTTATAAACTAAAGAAATTTAATATATAACAACCATAAGAAAAATTCAGAATATAATCTACGCCACAAAGAGGTGCTATTTTTTGTAGGTGTGGTTTAAGTCACAGCAACACTTAAAAACTAACCTTGAACGTGCATCACTGCTAAAGTATCATAGTAAATTACATACCTTACATAAATACTGGCAATGTCTCCAGCTGCAAAATGAAAGTCTGTTATGTAATAGCCATAAGCGAAAATAACACGGCTCCGTCACAACTCCTTACCAGACAACTTTGCAAACTACAGCAACTACTTTCGCGAAGTTGCTAACGATATATCGATATAAGTATTCAGCATAGCCAACCACCCAGTTTTTTAAACCTTGATTATGCTTCTTTGGATAATTGAATCATAAAATAAGTTCGTTCATTCTGAATTATCGACTGGCAGCATTTAAAACTCTGAAATTAAAAAAATCACCGTAATATGTACATGTAACAATGTTTTCGGGAAAATAGGTTTGTCCTAAATGAATTTTGAAAATATATTAAATTATTTCATCAATATTTCAAAAGTGAAATATTACTAAGTTGGTTAAAGTACGTGCAGATTTCAAGAATTTAAATACTTCTAGTTAAATTAATTTTATTAAATGTATAACAAGTAATTGCTTAGTAAAATGAGTTGAGCAATGTGACTGAAAAAACGCAAAACAGGACGATAAACTAATGCTTCCCGGCGCATCTTTGAAGGCCTCAAGAATCAAGGCACTCTGTGGCAAATTAGTTAACTACTTGTCAAGAAATGCGACAAACGCTATCGTGGCGGCGTAATTGTACTGTTTGGAAAAATGGATATCGGGGAGTTGTTATCATATAAGGTAAACAAATCGTATTTTTCCTATTAATATGAGAAAATCAGATCATATTTGGTTATTTTCGTATGTATAAAAATTTTGTGGTTCGTCTTGACGCTTTAAGTGCTATCTTTTCTGTCATTTTTGATCTGACGTATTTCAGCCTCCCAATGCACCCAAACGTCCTCAAGACGAAGGTGAAGACGAAGAAGAGGGTCGTAGTGAGTATGAAAGGCATAGAAAATATCGTAAATTAGGACTTTCTTCTGCATCGGAAGTCGATAAAAGAAAAAAATTGCCTAAAGATACGACGATTGAGGAACCTGCACCACAGGTTTCAGAAGAAGAGAAAGATAAAATCATAGAACTCGTTGAAAACGAAGAGACTGATGTACGCTATCCATGTGTTTAAATATTTGTTATTATTATATTTGTAATTACGAAGTCTTAACAAATGCTGTTTTTCGCAGGCGGATGTTTTAGATGAGTCAACGTTAAAAAGAATGGTTCTTCTTTTTGAAAAAAGAGCTTTAAAAAATCAAGAAATGAGGATAAAATTCCCAGATTTACCGGAGAAGTACGATATATTCCAATAATCCTCTTTGAATAAGTTACTGATTCTATATATATATATATATATATATATATATATATAAAATTATATTCAATCTAGCATTTGTGTATCTCATACTTATATTATTTTTTGAATGATAGTTGTAAAATTTCTACCAGAAACGCTACCTACTAAATAAACTTAATTATGTTATTAACTCTAAGTCGTATATCTTGTTACCATTTTTTTATTACGCTATTTTTACTTTAGGTTCATGGAGTCAGAATTGGAACTTCATGAAATTTTACAAGAGCTTCATGCCATCACTACAGTACCTGATCTGTATCCTCTATTAGTAGAACTTCAAGCGATACCATCTCTTCTTGAGCTACTCGCACATGAAAACACAGATATTTCTGTCAGTGTTGTAGATTTACTTCAGGTATGCGATACGCAGAAATATAATATTAATACCTTATCATTTAGATGCTAAGAATGATTTAGCCTTTAAAGGAATGAGTGAACAATAAGAGTATTCTAAGCTAAGAAGGATATTGTTTTGTATTTTCATATCATCTGGTTCAATATGAAGCAGTCCAGTTTTTTCCTAGAAATAGTGATGTGTCTCATTAAATTGAATTAATCCATTTTAATTTTGTTAGTTATTCAATGGCTAATTTCATTATATTCAGTTTAGCGAAGAATGTTATGAGTGGAAACCGAACTGCAGACATTGCAACATGATTAAAGGATTTTAATTATGCTATTTTGGTTGCCATTATAGTATTTGAAATATTGTTAGTGGTTAATATATCTATAAGATAATTACTAAACGTAGGTGATAAAACATTTATTGATATTTTAGGAACTTACAGATGTTGACATTTTGCACGAGAGTAAGGAAGGAGCTGATGCTCTAATGGATGCATTGCTACAGCATCAGGTGTGTGCTCTTCTAGTGCAGAACATGGAAAGGTTGGATGAAAGTGTTAAGGAAGAGGCAGAAGGAGTACACAATACTCTAGGTATGTACCTTATCCATCTGACTGTTGCTTTCATATCTCTACCGAATAGTTATATTGCTAACCAGTAAAACTCTTCTTGTAATATTTAAAAAAAATGCCGTACCATATTAGATTTGAAATAATAAGTTGTTAATTAATTAATTAATTTGGAATATACCAATTAGATAGCACAAAATACCAAAATCAGAAAAGTGCATATTGGTTCACCAAAAGGCAGGGTCATGACAAAGCGAATGTGTCATGAATTTCATCATCACTCATAATTTGCCATACCTGGTATTTCCATTTCTCATTGATTTTCTGAAATATCTCCCATGTGAATGCTTAGGGATTATGGTAATCCTCTCGAAATAACCGCTCACAATCAGTAGGCAGTATAGCTATTACGGCAATGGCCAAAGTAGTGATTTTATTTCATCCTTCGATTCAAGGAAATCCTGGATTTCTGAACCCTGAACATAGGAAAATAATCTCAAAAGTAGGTTATTCTATATGTTTACAAACGTTGAAAATCATGTAGCTAAAGAGAAAATAATTAAATGCTGAAATGTTATTGCATGCTAAAATCATTGAGAATGACATAATTGCTTGAAATATATCTATTTTACAGCTATATTTGAGAACCTGTCTGAATGTAGGCCTGATGTTTGTCCCGAGGCTGCAAAGCAAGGGTTATTGTCATGGGTATTGAAAAGGCTACGTGCTAAAGGACCTTTTGATGCGAATAAGTTATATGCTAGTGAGGTTCTGGCTATACTTCTTCAATCACATCCAGAGAACAGACAACTGCTTGGAGATCTTGATGGAATTGATGTACTCCTCCAACAGTTGGCCGTAAGTTCAAATTAATATATTTTAGCAATTTTACTGTTCCACAAACACTTCTATAACAATGGAATTGAATCTTCAAAAAATGTTATGACTCTTGGCAATTTCATCTCTTTATTTGCTATGATCAGAAATTTTAAGAATGAATTATTGTTGTATCATGGCTGAGATACTTTTTCATTTCTTTAAGCAAAATGCATTATTTAAATTTTATATTATGTAGTCTTAATATAAGTGTAAATATAGCCACTGTGTACATACATTAAGTATAATAGAGCATACTCTCATTAGGATTTTTCTTATAAATTCAGATTCATGAATTCAGACTGTTAATAGAGTATTTTAAACTGCAAGTATGGATAGTAGAGCTTGAGTGTATTTTCCATTGAAACTTTTTCCTTTACGTGGAATGAGTTATATCATCTATTCAAATGACCTTTCTTTTGCATCGGGTTAGTTCTACAAACGACATGACCCAACATCTAATGAAGAGAATGAAATGATGGAAAATTTGTTCAACTGCTTGTGTTCTAGTCTTATGTATGCGCCAAATAGAGAAAGGTTCCTTCGAGGAGAAGGTCTACAATTGATGAACCTTATGCTGAGGTAAAGTTTAATTTTGAATAATTGAATTCATTTTTTTAGGAGTCCAAATCAACATTGATTTAAAAGTATATAAATCCAAAAAGTACTGTGTTATTTTTTTATGAAAGAAACTTTATTTTTCTAATGATATTTCAGTTCTGTACTTTAAATGTTTAAATTAGTTATCACAGTAGGTCTTAACCTTTTAACTGCTGTGAATGTGTTTACGTGTTCATGTTTTTGTGCCTTCAGTACCTCTCGCGCGTTATATCGCAACAAGAAAACATATTTAAAATGACTAACAAAGAAAAATATATCATTTTGTATGAAATAAAGTTACATGTATTGTTATAATTTAATATTGTTAAATATTGATTTTCTATTTTTTTAAACTTGGCATATCCCCAATTTTCCCATTTCATAAACTTAGCAGTTAAAGTGTTAATTAAGTGCTAAAAATATCTGTGAAATTTAACATAGCTAAATTAGATGTTTGAAAACTTTGTTTTAGGGAGAAAAAGTTATCTCGCAACGGTTCTCTGAAAGTCCTTGACCATGCTATGTCTGGACCTGATGGTAAAGAAAACTGTAACAAATTCGTGGATATATTGGGATTGCGAACCATTTTTCCTCTCTTCATGAAAACTCCGAAAAAGAGCAAACGAAGGACTCTGACCACTGAAGAACATGAAGGTGACGCATAATGTTGGAGAATAGATGATAGTTTGATTAATATAAACAAGGCAGTGCTAATTTTTATTTTTTGTCCCAGATTGTTTAAAAAGTTAATTAAGAACAAGTATATACTATTTTCAGAGCATGTCGTATCTATTATTTCATCAATGCTTCGTAACTGTCGTGGTCCTCAACGTCAAAGGTTGCTCAATAAATTTACTGAGAATGATCATGAAAAAGTTGACCGGCTACTTGAATTGCACTTCAAATATCTAGAAAAAGTGGAACAAGTAGATAACCAATTGGAAATGCAGAGAAGGGTAAGGCATACTGACTGATATAAAATTGACAATATTTTGATTTTATACGTTTTTGAAAAGTATCGTAAATGAGATGGAGAATTGAAAATGGCTTTATTCTTTGGCTTGCAGGGTAAAGATGACAGTGATGATGATGAGGAAGAAAGAGATGAGGCTAATTATCTGCAGCGACTTGAAGGTGGACTTTTTACACTGCAGCTGGTTGATTATATAATTCTGGAAGTATGTTCAGGAGGGGGAGGTCCTCCATCACTTAAGCAAAGAGTTACTCAGATACTCAATCTTAGAGGTGGCTCTTTGAAGACCATACGTCACGTCATGAGAGGTATGCATGCAATCCATGATAAATCAAATAAACTCCTCACTTTTTCTGAGGCTTTTTATGAAGATACTAGCATAATTGCCTATCAAACGGGATCATCATAAAACTATTCCAAAGATATTTGATTCGGATATGAAAAATCAGTAAAATTTGCTATGATATGGTTTGGTTTTCATGCACAATCAAATCAGTATTTTTGAAAATTAACTTTTTTTAATTATATTATTTGAATAATTATTATCATGATTATTCAAACATTTGCTGAAAATAAGTGGAAAATCGAAATAATATGAAAAATCAGCAGAAATTTACTTAAATATTCGAGCAAATATAAGTTATTTAAAAGTTATAAAATCTAACTTAATAATGGAATTATTTTACTAAACTTATAGAATCTAACTTAATAATTGAATTATTTTACTAACTCTTTTTAATGAATAAAAACAGTATTAAACGTGAATGTACAGTTAATTTACCATTAAAGGAAAATGTGCAGAAACTTACTATGAGCTAAATACTTAAATGAACTGCAATGAGTTTTAACTAAATTTTAAGATCGCACTTTTCTTTTAACCATAGTAGTTTTGAAAATTTTCCAAAGATTGGCTTAATTTAAAGAAATTTGAATGAAAGTCATAAAATTTTATTTTTCAATCTTATTAGAAATTCGGTTTGAAATATTTACTGTATTATCGTCTAAAGAACTCCATTGAAAATAACATTATATTAAGTTTTATGAATTCCCACCATTTGGCAATGGTGCATGATTTGATCGTATAAAATGTTTTATAATCAATTATAATTTATTATTGTTATTTTTGTACTGCAGCTCCTTTTAATCCTATACAAATACTACGTCCTCCTCCTCTTTCTCCATTTCTGCTAATTCCCATTCTCTTTTCCTTCCTCCCTCTAACTACTTAATAGATTCAGTAAATGTGTTATACCTGTGTATAAAAGTCATTCGTATTAAAGCACTAATACAACAATTGAAGATTTACAAATGACATTTAAATTTTGTTTTCCGCATAACTAAACTAAATATCTCATCCTTGATATACTTTAAAATGCTAACGAAAAAGGTCTGCATGCCAAGAAATGACTTTTTGCATTTTTCATATATGCGATGCAAATTTATGACTCCAGTGAATTATAAGGTCGCTGCAAAAATAACTATAAAAATAGTTTTAAAAAATGTCAAGGAGAAGTTTACTGAAAGGAAAGTAATGAAAACACGATTTTCACTATAAAAATTCAGACACCCTCAAGATTGAACCTCAACCTTTGCCTTTGGAAGCATTGGTACAAACATTTAAAGCACGGTATCCTTATGCATATAGTATAAGGATTGAGACAAATATACATTCTTGAGGTTTAACAATGACACGGTCGGCAAGGCAACATACCATTAAAAATCTTAAATTTTCTCAATAAATATGATTTAAGTATATAACTTGAGTGATTTCAAATTGTAGGCATTATGTGATGATAAGAATAAGAAACATTGTTTTTCTTTAAAATGGTCCAGGTCCAAAAATTGTAGGTCAATTTTTTCTAATTTTAATTTGCAAAAGAGTAAAAGCTTGTAAGTCCAAAAATCGATTTTTACGTGTTATCATATGGAAAAGAGAGAATATCTCCTGGAGTTGAACCTGGGTCTTATTTTTCAGAGTTTTTTCATCATTGCCTTGTAATATCCGAATCAAGCATTCTTACCAAATTTCAGTCTTCTGCCTATTGGGGAAATTTGTCAAAACACTTTCAAAAGATCGCGATTGAGCTTCCGATTTCACTCAATACGAATCAAAGCAGCACTCTGACAGACAGGCCAACAGATGAGTGGACAGGCAGAATTAGAATATTATGTATATAATAATTCCTATTTCTTAAGTATTTTTTAACAGGCTCCATTGCTTCACGGGTGTCTTGCCGTAGTCATGTTAATATGACGTTTTGCTGGCATCACAGAATCCGACTGCAATACTGGTGAAACATTGTCATAGTAACTGGACATAGCAATGAGCCGCATGCAAAGCAATGGAGCCTGTAGTGCAATGCCACGAAAGCCTTCACACAATTTTTTTAACTTTGGAATATTCCTATCTGCATTATGTCTCCTGCTATAATTAGACTTTCTCTTTTTTCTCAGAATACGCAGGAAACTTAGGAGATGCTGGAGATTCTGATTGGAAGGAACAGGAGCAGCAACATATTTTACAATTAGTGGACAAATTTTAACATCAAATGATTGTAGCATACTTTGTGATTACTCTTTAATCTTTTTAATAAACAAATCTTTTCTAAAAATTGTTTTTAATCATAACTATAAATGGTTTGATTTATTTTGATTAAAATCAAAACAATAATTAAAGGAGGGTTTTTCATTCTTGGCAGTCAGAGCTTTTGAAAAAAAATCCCCAGCCAGGTTGTTTGCATTTCAGGCATGAGTAATATATCTTGTAATCAATCTTATTTGGTATTTATTAACTTGGTTAAAAATAACAGATTCGTCATTTTACAGACATTTCAAATAACTAGTGTTAAGTTTTAAAATCTTAATATGTGGTATCTTTATGAGCAAAATTTAGGTAATTACTATACATTTTGAAATAATACTAATATTTTAAAGAATTATTTCATTCTTCAGCCAAAATAATATATTAATCACTGTTAGACAGAATGAACAGGCATACCCTAATCAGAAACATTTATTACTGATCGTTACCAAAAGTTCTGTAATTTAATCGTCCATTTCCATTAAGGCATGTCAGATACTAGCACAAGCTGGAGAAAGCTTTTATTGTTATGACCTAAAAAAAACTGTATTATAGATGACATATGACCAGCAACAGCCAAAAAATTGTCTACAAAATGACCTAAGTTTTTCAATTTTGATGATTTGTTAAAAACAACTCGGGAAACATGTCAGAGATGTTTATAATATACATACTTGAGCACTGCACAGGTATGATATTTTCCACCTGTACCCGCAGGCTATTAACCCCCACAGAAGGTCTACTTGTCCGACCCGACCCATATTCTTATAACTGTCTGGTCCAACTCGACACAAATCCATAGCAAGAAATTGTGAAAAAATAAAAATATTATTTCTGAGTCACAGTCATTTATTTTGTATAAATTCAAATTAAATGCAATTGTACATGAACACATTCATTTTTAAGATTGAAAAAATGTATTTAAATTACCTACAATTTATTTTACAAAAATTACAAATTTTACAAAATAATTTAATTAATAATGTTACATGAAATAAAAGATTTCAACGAATGTGTTAATAAAGGTTTGCTGTATAGATACTGCAATACCTTTTCTCTATCTGTCATAATTTTATAATGGATTAAAACAGAAATCAAACAAAAATAATTTATTTAAACCTAAAACCAATTGTTTATTACAGAAAATCTCTATTTTCAAGCTTGTGTGCAGTTTCCATTGAGAATTATGTATCACTTTGAATTAATATTACATCAAAATCACACTGAATCCAAAGATTGGATTGGATTACACTAAAATTATTGCACTGTCAAGCATACAATTTTGGATCCACTAAGTTTTTCAGAACTTTCTAACATTCAGACATTATTTCCTGACACGAAATTGTACAGTTGTAGCAAGGTTTATACATGCTTATGATCTTAATTTTACTTATTTAAGGGTTAAGAATTTAATAAAAAATAATGAAATCTATTAAAAATTATGAGTCAGAGATAAAAAATTGTTAGGTTTTAGGATTAATTGTAGTAGTATGTACCTGCTAAATGAGCTGACGTTCTAGGAGTAATTGGGGAAGTTCATGGAATACATAACTACTTCCAGAAAATATAGCAGGATCATCGACTGAGTGGAGACTTCATGCTACCTAGATCTATTTGGATACTGGTATTCTTGGTGTCTGACCCTCAACAGTGTCTTTGTTTTTTCAAAGAGTACTTAATAGCATCAAAGGTAAAATATAAACAAAGAATTAGAAATTGCAGCCCATGGTAGAGGGGTTGTTAATGTGTATAACTCCCAATACTATGTTTGTGGGTTTGAATCAGGCCATGGACATGGTGTATGTGAACATCATTTTTATTGTTATTACACTTAGAGTCCCTCCTTTTCAACATTACACACTGTAAAAGGCTGGAAACTGCTGTGTAACAGCAAGTTAAAAATAAAGAAGTTGAGGCAGGATTTATTCCTACAATAACTAAACATGCCATGAAAAGAAAAAAAATTCGATTAAAAACTCCATTATGACATAGTCAAGGGAGAAAAAGAAAAAATCTTTACGGATTATAGAGAATGATTTTATATTTGAGTGTTTCAACACAAAAATTTAGGTAAATATATCGTTTAGTGGTAGATTGTGAAAAAGTGTTCAAGAACATTTAAATATATCAACAATAAAATGCAAATAACTTTTTTAAATATATGCTTTTATGCAGAGATATGGCTTTTCTAATATTAAAACACCTTTTTCAAGATGTATTCCTTACAATTATTTTTCCACCCCAGACTACAGTAATTAAAGTTAACTAGCTCAGAATAGATTTATTTTTTAAATTAGACTCGTAACGAGATGATATAACTTCAAAAAGTAAAACTTTTTATACCTGGAAAAACTAGCGCTCACTGAGCGATATGGCGATACGGTACCGGTTTTGAAAGTGGCGGTTGTAATTACTGGTTTATATTTAAGCGTTATATTACTTTACATACGGCATAAATCACACTACAAGTTTCATTAAATCGTAAATTATATATGTATGATTAAATTATTATTATTACCATTATATAGTATTTTCATTAATCCACAAGACCGATCTATAAAAAAATAGTCAACAGGCATATGATTCAATATATCGAACACTTCAAAATAATCGGCTGCTTCACTTACGATTAGATAACATCTATATGGTGTGCGAAATATTTTCCGAACATTTTTGAGGTTATAGATGATGTTGATATAAATGTTCTCGATAAACAAATATACTTTATAAAAAAATGTTATTACTCGCCAGATTGTGCCATCGTAACGGCTACATTACACAAAGGTAAATAAAGTGTTGTTTTGTGGCGAATTTTCTCGTCTTCGTGACAATCTGTAATTATTACTTTCTTTTTCCGTTTTCAGAAGTGTCAGTGTACGATTAGGGGACTTAAGTGGAATCCGGCTTTCAAATATATGGTCCCGAAATGCAAAAAAGCCACAGTTCAAGGATGGGTACTTGGCGATCAGAAGTAAAGTAAATTATTCACTAACGAAAAATGGGAACCAAAGAATAATGCCATTGCATGTCAAGCTTAGTATAGGATTATCTGTGGGGTGCGGGTTAAGTTGGTTAAATCTACGTAAAGTTGTCCTCTGCGAAGCACGCGAAACGTCAAGAATATCCCCGTTGAAAGTTGAATCCAAGGATGACGTTAAATTTGATTGGAAAGGATTCTTTCGTCTACTTCGCCCAGATATCTGGCGACTCCTGGTTGCTGTTATGGTGAGTGGATATTCAATAAATTTATAATGTTGAAGCCAGAGGTGTAACATTTCGAAAATGATGTGTAAGTTAACTGTGTCAATTTAGACGGAGAAAAGTATATTTGAAAAGCAGCGATTTTTTCATGTTATGAATATTATTTCTAAATTAAAAATTAATCGGGAAAAAATTGAGCATACTTTAACATATTTTCTACATTCATATTTGATGAATTCATGTTTATTTAAGAAGTGAAATCGCTGCAGAAGCTTTCATTTCTTTTTCCCACTGATCCACCAGAAATGCTTAAAATTATTAACCCTTTTGAAAGTAAATGGTATGTTGACTTAGATGGTATTACTATACCTATTATTAAATGTGCTTCAAATTGGATTGCTTCCTCTCAATCAAACGTTTTTAACGTATCCCTATGCAATGGCCATTTTGCCACCAACCTCAAAATCACCTCTGTTACAGAACAAGTTCTCTTACCATTACAGTGAATTACACATCAATTTCTGTTCTTTCTAAGGTATTTGAAAAACTTTTTATAATCAGATCACCCAATATCTGAAACATTTTGATTTATTGCATCAGTCTCAACATAGTTTTAGAGAGGCAAGGTCTACAACCACAGCTACCTTTCAATTCATCAATCGAATCTGCCTAGCTCTAAACCAGCAAACCAGTGATTCCCAATCTTTCTCATCCCATTGCTCATTTTGCCATCAGTATATCTGTTATTACCACAAACTGCAAATGTCTAAATTAAACAAACCAAATTTAATAGTATTCAATAAGTCTCAGGTGTACAGCTATTCTAGCCTTCCTTAGGGTAAGGGCCTTAAAGCTTTTAAAAATGAGAATAAATAATGCTCACCATCAATTTTTTTATTTTAATAACAGTAAACTCTGTCAAAAATGGCTTGAGCAGAAACACAAGACAAAACAAATTATTCAACTTGCTGTTTCATCTTCCAATGCTACCGAGAGATAATTAGAAAATATTTTTATTCTTAATAACCTACATAAACATTGAAATAAAACTTTTTAACCTCATTCTCCAATGCTTCTAACCTCTCTGCACTGAAAAATATTTCAAAACTAGAACTGAAAAGATATGCAAAACTTGCTTAACTAAAATATCTGAACCGAGAACAAAATTTCTGGTATACACCAAAACATGTTTTTTCCATAAACCTGGGCATATGAAGGAAGATAATAAATATGTTCAATCATCAAGTATGCCTTTTATATAGGATTTATTAAAAAATATCTATATACTATTGGAAACAGAAGAGTAACTGCAAGAACTCCAAAAAAGTCATGAATATTAATAAAGCTTCCAAATAGAGAATAGTCAAGTGCTCTTTTTTCTCAGATTGCCACTTCAAATAGTTTTTCAGACCTTTGCTACCAGCTTCATCATGTTACCTCCCTTAAAAACCTCAAAAGACCCCTGAATGTGTAATTATTCACAGGTTAGAAAACACTGCTCTAAACAATCGGCAGTATATTATTGGAACTTTTTCTGACCTAAACAAAGCTTTTGATTAACCACAACATAACTTTTCAACAAGCTAATTAACTTTGGAATTATTGGAAATCCAAATCCACTACTCTGGATAGTCTCATCCTTAAAACTCTCAGCTAGTTGTTCAATACACTGCAAACCAAATCAAAACCATTTAAAGTTATGTCGAGTTCCTCAAGGTTTCATTTTAGGTCTCCTTTTATCATTTTTATTAATTACCTTCGTAATGAAATCTCCAACAGTAATGTAATGTTACAAGTAGTTGGTGCTTTTATTCTGCAACCATTTCATCTCACCTTGAAAAAACATTAATTTTTCAGTGAGTTATTTCATTATTAGAAATATTTTTTAATTCAAGAGTTTTCACCTCTGCACCGATTTCCGTTCTTTCCTTATGGAACAATATTGTAGTAAAAGCAATCCCTAAAATTTGTAATTTTAAGAATATTATACTTTTTCCATTAATGCCACACATTTATCCCAAATTTTAAAGTTGTAGCGTATCTAGAAGTGAAATAATATTTATCTAATTGTTTAAACTTAAAAAAATGTATTGGCCACATTAACATCTTCATGGGGAAATTAATACGAAGGCTTCCACGGTGTTTTCGTACTCCTTCCAAGACTTTCGGGATTCTACCACATGTTGTTTCTTCTAGTGACGACTGTTTCGCCTCCATTCCAGGTGGCATCTTCAGGTCTGATGGTTCGCAGAAATACAGCCATTATTTATACCCACGTCGGTCGGGTGAGGTGTGTTGTGATTGGCTGTTCCATTGTTGGCTTCCATTGGCTGCTGGAACACCCTCTTCCATGTGTTAGAGAGAATGTATCCATCCTCTCTATTGAAGTTGATTGGCTGTTTTAAAATCTTTGCACTCTCAAAGGTCTTGAGAGATGAGTCATAAGTGATCTTGGCGATGGTTTCCCAGTCGGTCGTCTCCAGATTTTAAAACAGCCAATCAACTTCAATAGATAGGATGGATACATTCTCTCTAACACATGGAAGAGGGTGTTCCAGCAGCCAATGGAAGCCAACAATGGAACAGCCAATCACAACACATCTCACCCGACCGACGTGGGTATAAATAACGGCCATATTTCTGCGATCGATCAGACCTGAAGATGCCACCTGGAATGGAGGCGAAACAGTCGTCACTAGAAGAAACAACACGCGGTAGAATCCCAAAAGTCTTGGAAGGAACTTCATGGGGATTTTCAAATGTGTAATTGTGCATTTGCCACTAACCTCTAAATGAGTGAAAAATTTCATCTCCCTAGCTTGTCTCTAAGTACCTATATATTTATCTATTTGTTTAAATTTTAAGAATTTCTAACAGCCAAATCAATTAACATTTCAGAATTTCTATAATCCTTACTTGGTTATTTCACGAATTCTATCTTTACAAAAAATTTCAGCTTCATGACATTCAGAAATACATAAAAATTAAATATTTGTTTCAAAGTTTGTGAATTTGAGGATTTCGATTTTCTAGTCGGTTATTTAATTATTAAAAAATACATTGCAATTAGGCCATCCGGCCAGGTAGCAAAATAAACAATATATCTATAAAAATAATGATATTTACAATCACAATTTAAAAAAATACACTTTCTACAATATCTTTAATATTAAAATTCAATTTTGCAACTGAAGTGTGGATTTTCGGAGTTCATGGAAGGCCTTCATGGCTACCATAGCGGTCTTGGGGCCCACGAATGCACATAGTCCTACCCACATAAAAAAATTCAATTCCAACTTATCTGGAAGTGCCTAAACAATAGTATCCTCCTATAAGAATTCTCCTATCTATACTATATGGCATCATCATGTGCTTACGTCATCTTAAATATGTAGCATCATAAAATATGCTGAAAGAAGAACAATTTAATCAAGGGCACTAATACATCTCATTCATTTCCTTTTAAATGCATTGCCCTGGTCACCGTGGTAATTTCCCATTGTTGTGACCCAGCAAATAAATTCCTTTTTTTGGATAAAAAACACATATTTGTGCAAATGGAATTCTAATCTTGACAGGAAATAATTTCAAAAAGCAAATATATAAACCTCTGCACTGATTTATGTGCTTTTCTTATGGAGCAAAAATCAGGCCAAAATAGCTCCTTAAAATATGAATTTTCCCAATTTTGGATGTTTCTGTTTGGTTGTGATTAAATCCTATAATCGTGCCAAATTTCAAGTCTGTTGCTCATCTGTTGCTCTTATGTTTTATATAGTATATTTTGAACCTTTAAGTGACTGAGAAATTTCAAAAATCATCATATCAATAAATTATGTCTCTGTGGCTTGTTCAATGTCTGTGTTCTGAACGATGAGTGACATGTATTTTTTTGGGATGTTTCTGTTTTGGTGATTGATGAAGTTTTTTGACTCTACCATCTACAGAGGTTGATTTGTGAATATTGTTTGCATACATTGATCTCAGAATTGTTATTGAGATTTTGACTTGCCCAATGTCTGTATTTGACATCTCTCAAATTAATAGGGGTTGCGGTGTGGCTAGAGCGTTGGCCTTCCACTCAGCGGTCCCAGGTTCAAATCTGGCAGAGGTCGGATTTATCAACCTGGGATAGTCTTGTCCTCTACTTGTGCAATTTGAGGAGATCTCACAAGTCAGCGCTCTGTCCTTCGGAAGGGACATTAAGCAGTTGGTCCCCTTGGTGCTCTTCGTAAAGAGTAGGCTAATGCCACACCAGTTTTCCCTCCTCCCTTGTGTGTGTGTTTGGTGTGGAAGGAGTGATGGCTATAATAATCCAAGAGGTTGAGTAGCCAGAAATTCCATACAAACAAACAAACTTTAATTAATAAAGTATGCATATATGTAGGTCTCATTTATGAGGACTAAGTCATTACTCTTGCTGTTGTTTAAATTCTTCTTTCATATTTATATTTACATTGTAAGATAATTATGTAGTATGAAGCTGTGTTTTTTCATAAGATTAATCATGTTTATTTTTTAATGACGATTTCCTTCAATTGTGTATTTACATCTACCAGATTTTTATGTAAATGTCAGTAATACAAATTTCTTGCTAGGCTGCATTTGTGGTGGCTCTTTTGAACATTGAGATACCTCGCCTTCTTGGAAATTTGGTCAACATAGTGGCAAAATTTGTCAAATCTGATGATCCATCTACTTCTTTCACTGCAGAAATGAGAGAGCCAGTACTAACTCTTGTAAATTACTATATTGCTCAGGTAAGAAAACATTAAACTTTCTCGAGATTTAGTAAAAAGTCATTAAATTTGGCATTACTCTCCAAATTTCTACAATAGAAATCAAAATTAACATGATTTTTGCCATAAAATTTAATGAATTTGAATTTTATTTGGGTAATAAGTTTGTCATAAGCATGAGTCATTATGGCCTGATTGAATTGTAATCTAAAATAAATTTTCCTGAGATATATTATTAAAGATAAAAACAAAAATACTATTAGACACTTTAATTTACATAACCTTTTATTTGCCACAACATATTCATAGATTATGAACATGAAAATAAAGATCAAATGTTCTGTATATGCTCAAGCTATATCAACATTCAAAATTTTCTTAGCTTTTTGTCAAAAATTTTTTAAATTAAGAAACTAAAATTTATGATATCCTCATGCTTGCAGTTTTATGAATGGATTGATTAATAGCCATTAGAGCCATTATTTTATTACCTTTTTTGCATTTCCTGCAGCTAAGAAAAATGATTGCAATTGCTGAATTAGACAAAACTGTATGTGTAAATTTATTATTTTAATTGAAAGTTTTATCCATAAATGTCTACAAAAAATTATAGCTGATTTTTAGTTTAGTTTCTTATGTCCACCTTAATTTAAATAGATCGATACTTTTAAATATCCTAACATATTTTTATTTACTTGTGATGGTTTTGTTGATTTATCTTTTTGGTACAACTTAAAGCAGAATTATGAACAATATACTATTGGTAAAAATTGCTGCATTGCTTTTCATATCATATGTTATTTTAAATAGTCAAAAAAAGAACCACAGAAAAATTAAGCATTGAGAAAGATCCTATTAATAATTTTATTTATTTGCAGTCAGTGTTCACCTTTCTGTACATTTGTTTGTTGTCTTCCATTGGAGAAAGGGTTGCTGGTCAAATGAGAAAAGATCTTTTTGCATCCATTGTCAAACAAGATATTGCGTTTTTTGATACTCATAGAACAGGTGAAATAGTTAACAGGTGAGAACTAGTATTTACTTCTTGATAATAAATATTTAAAATAATAAAGACTGAAAATTGGTGTAATATACCTCTAGTACTTATTTACAAGTTTGTCAATTTCTGATTTTCAATGCTTTAGTGAGAATAATTAAGCTACAGTTTTAAAGTGAAAACTTAATGGGTTGTAGTGATGTTTATTTGCAAAGTACAGTACCAGAGACTGTGGGTATTAATTTTATTGTGTCATTATGTAAATTTTGCTTTAAGATCTTGGTGTCTTATCATTGGGCAAACATGATATATTTTGCTGGACTTACCTATTTGTTTCTCAGTACACCCACTCCCTGTTTCAACATGTTTCAATTAGCACAGTTCCTTGTTAACACTGATAACTATTCAATACTTTGTTCCAAATTGTGCTTGCATGTTCCATGTTAACGCTCGTCAAACTTTTTTGTATAAGTTGCAAAATACAGTGCCTATACACATCTACTACACAGTAGAGCTGGAAGGTTCTGTG
The DNA here is from genome assembly GCA_028673005.1 of Tanypteryx hageni. Lineage (NCBI taxonomy): Eukaryota > Metazoa > Arthropoda > Insecta > Odonata > Petaluridae > Tanypteryx > Tanypteryx hageni. Next base: position 52,276,351 of record CM054118.1, on the reverse strand, counting down.
AATGTCTGTTGCCATTTTTGTTAGTCAAAACTTGATGTGAGCTGTGTTTTCAATTAATTTGTCCCAAGAATACAGAGGCCATGAGTGGTGAGTGGCTATCAAACTTGCATATCTTTAGTGCTGAGAAGAAAAAGAGGGAAAGTTTAACACTCAAGATTAAATTAGATGTGTTAAAGCGATTAAAAGCTGGAGAGAAGCAACATAAAATTTGTCGAGCTTTATATCTGACAGGTTGTACGGTAAGGACAATCATGAAAATACCAATAAAATTAAAGAGCACAGAAAGGTTGTTTACAAATGGATAATAGTAGGTGACAGTATTCCTTATTTCTTCTAAGTTTCACTCCTTGATACTTTCTGTTCGGTTAATCCAACGTAATATTGATATGTATTTTATACAATTCAATCTACCTATATACTTGACTCCATTTTTATTGAAATTTTACTATCACGCACTAAAAATTGTAATTCAATTTACAATTCAAAATACTTTTCGATTTTTAATGTATTGACGTAAATATATTACATATTCTGTTTATTTATTTATTCATTATTTCACATACAGAATTATATAAGAATTAACGAATGATAATAACAAAAAATGAATAGATAATGAGTAGGATGATGAAGTGATGGTGATGAAGTGTGATTATTTTTGGAAAAGATTGTCAAACCCAGTTTGATAAAGGATTTTATTTGCATGGAGCGAGGATCTATATGGGAAGGTAAGGTATTCAGAAGAGAGAGAAAATGATAGAAAAGAGAACGTTTGCCAAGAGATATTCTGGGAGTAGGAATTTGGAGTAAGGAAGAGGAGCAAGTAATTCTAGCTGGAACTCTTAATGTTGAAAAGTAATTCAGGGCAGTCAGTGATGGAATTCAAAATGTTGTAAATAAAAGAGGGACCAGATTTAGTTTGAAGGGCAGAGAGATGATCAAGAGCAGATAGAACAGTACTATTATAGGCACTATTCTTAGAAAGAAATTAAGAACTCATTGTCAGTCAAGAGAGGAAAAATTATAAATAGCAGACATAGACCATATAGGGGAGCAGAAGGTGATAACAATGAGGACAATGGTTGAGAAATACATTCGGAGGACCATAGGATCCCTAATGTCAGTGAAATTTATAAAATGCCAAGGAAGGACATGGCTTTGCTTTTAATTGATGAGATATGGCCCGAGTAGGTCAGTTTACTGCTGGTTGTTATGCAGAGATGCTTCTGCAGTAAAACTCTTTGTCAATGAATTCGAATTGACACAATAATTAAAATTAATTGGGTTTATACAAAGGGAGATGGTCATGACATTGCATTTAGTCCAAGGTTCCAGACATCACACCAGTTAGGGATTTGGTCGATAGCTTCTTGGAGAGCTGTACAGTCGGTGATGGTAGTTACCTGCTTCAAAATTTTGCACTCATCAGCATAAAGTAAGGTGTGAGTCTGGGAGGGAAGGAGAAGGGCCACCAAATCATCAACAAGGAGATTAAACAGGTAGGGTCCGAGGACACTTCCCTGTGGGATACCTGGGTAACCAATCCGATGCTATACCAGACAATACAACCCACTGACTATGATTATTCAGAAAGCTGCTCAGGAGATTAAGGAAATTTCCGTGAATATTGAAGTGGTGATTAAGCTTGTGAGCAAGTACACTGTGATGTAACAAATCAAAGGCTTTGGATATGTATAGAAAAACTGTCAAACTAGGCCTTATTTGCTATAGCATCAACAGCATGCTGTTGAAAAACTGCTAAATTAGTTATGCAGGAGTGACCTGGAAGGAAGCCATGTTGCTTGGTGGAGAGATGCAGCAATGTAAAGTATTAAAGATGATTGAAAATGATCCATTCACAAATGGAAGAAAGAATAGAAAGTAAGGAGATGGTAATTTGAAATATCAGTCTTTAACCACTCATCTGGTTATGCAGTATATACACATTATGCTGTTTTCTCGGCTGTTTGCTATGGGTATGCTGTAATATTCCATCTTACACCTTTTCCTGTAACTAGCTGCATCCTTTTAGTTTACCATCTCGGCAGTAAATGGGCTTCACTTCTTTATTTGGAAAATATACGCTTCTCGTATTTAGACCCTGACTTTGCTTTGCGGGTTGCATTTCCATTGCCTTAATTTTAAAATTAACAACATTTATGTTATTTATAATATTTTTATTTTTTAATCACTTAGTAATTGTGTAAATTTTTAATGTCTTTATACCATATTTTAGGAATTTGTGTTCATTAAATATTATTGACAATTTAAATTTTTATTGTAATAATAAATATATATTAACATTTTAATTCATTTCTTGTGGTAAAAATAGTTTAAGACACAAATTTTAAGAATGAACAACTCAAATAATGAATAATTAATGTATTTTAATTGATTTGCTATTTGATTCACCTCAATTGCAATTTAAATGCCCACCTCCAGTTTCAAAAAATTAAATACCCAGATGAGTGGTTTAACCAGACTTATGTATAAGGACAACATTGACAGATTTCTACTGGGAAGGGAAAATACCTAAAGATAAACAACAGTTAAATATAAAGCTTAAAGGAATGAAAAGAGAAGAGGCACAATTTTGAAGGAATATAAGACTAATACCATCAGGACCTGGGGTGTGATGAAGGGAGATTTTACAAAGGAATTCAAAGACTTCCTGTAGGGTAGTTTGGAGTTGAGATAAAGAAAAGTTACAAACAGAGAAAAGGGAGTGGTCATTATTGAGTTTCAGAGATGAAGAGGTGAGATTGAGGGCAAGAGGCAATCAGAGAAAAAATTAAGGAATAGATTTCACCTATGAGATCCAACAACATTAACACCATCATAATAAATTTCAACTGTAATCCTAGAGTGGTTGCGGCGGCCATTCACGAAGCACCAAAATTTTCTGGAATTGGAAGAGATTGAGTTACACACATTCTGCATAAACTTCTCATAGGTAGTCACGGTGGATTAGACTATTTATAATAATAAAAATTTATTTTCACTGTAGGCAAGTACATTGCATGGTATCGTCACATTGATATAAAAATTCACACATTATCATCTAAGTATTCAACACTATAATAATTTTTTCCGAGAAGGAAAGTTTTTAACTGTCTTTTAAGTGATGTTATGTGGGATATTAATTTGATTGCAACAGGTAGTTTGTTAAATATAATAGCAGCTGCATGGTGAGGTCCATTTTGAGAAAGAGTCAAGTGATATTTATTGAGATGAATGTTATCTTTGGTACGAGTGTGATAATGATGGTAGTCGAGATTTCTTGGGAAGAGGTGAGCATATTGCTTGACAAAAATGGTGCAGTTAAGGATGTATATGGAAGGAAGAGTTAATATTTGAAGAGACTGAAAAAGGGGCTTACCATGGGCACGATATGAGATTCATAGCATTGCTTTGATAGCCTGTTTTTGTAAGGAGGAAGCTTTTTTAGAGTGGGTTGCATTGCCCCAGAAAATTATTCCATAGGAAAGATGAGAGTGGATATTTGCATAATAAAGGAGCTTAAGGGTGACAACAGAGGTTATGGGTACTAATTTTCTGAGTAAGAAAATTCCAGTAGCTACTTTTTTATCACAGCATTATTATGTATAGACCAGTCCAGGTCTTCACTGATAAGCAGCCCTAAGAATTTCACAGAGGTGGAGCATTCAATGCTTGCATTGGTCATTGAAAGTTGGAGGTTAAAGGAAGGCAATGCTCTTTTCATGTGAAACTGAATACAGACAATTTTAGAATTGTTCACAGCAAGGCCGTTAGAAGAACACCACTGAATCATGTCTTCTATTGAAACATTGGATATATTGTGAAAATCAACTCGATTCTTGGGGTAAAGAAGCATGATGTATCATCAGCATATAATAGAGGTTTGCTGTAAGACATTAGGTAGATCATTAATTGATACAATGGAAAGTAATGGTCCCAATATGGATCCTTGAGGAACACCACGTAATTCTTTAAGAGGTGTTGACTTTGAAGTAATCAAACCTTGGGAGGTGCAAGAAGAGTATTTAACAATTTGCCTTCTGTCCGTCAGGAAAGAAGTTACCCAGTTTAAGGCATTACCTTTGATACCAAGGTTAATAAGTTTTAGATAGAGTAATTCATGGTTTAGACTATCAAATGCTTTTGATAAGTCAGAGAAAAATACCAAGGATAAGTTCTTTATTGTTTAATGTTTGTTAGACTTGATTGAGTAGTTGGTAAGAGGCTGATATTGTTGATCTTGCTTTTCTGAGCCCATGTTGGGATTCATGAATAAGATGGTTAGATTCAAGAAAGAAAGTAACACGGTTATAGAAGATTTTTTCTAGATTTTTAGAAAACACAGGAAGAACAGATATGGGCCTGTAGTTCTTGGAATCAGAGAGTGGATCTTTTTTAGGAATAGGAAGGACACATGCTAACTTAAGGTAAGAAGGAAATGGACCATCAGAAAAGGATTGATTAATAATGGTAGCTAGGGGGCCAGCAATATAGTGAATGACAGCTTTTACCACAGGCATAGGGATATCATCAAAGCCTGAGGACCAGCTGTTGGCAAATGAGGTCACAACTTTTATTATTTCATGAGAGTCCGTAGGGGTTAAGAATAATGAGTTGGGAAATGGTGCAGGAAGTAAGCGATAAGCTGAATAACGAGTTGTAGGGGCTTGGGGAGATTGACAAAACTGTTGATTGAAGTGATCAGCTATTTTGTCAGGATTTGAAATGGGTTGTTTATTAAAGAAGAAATCTATTTGATTCAGGTTATTTGTTGCTGCTTTGGAGTTGTGTTTTAAAATGTCCCATGCAGACTTCACTGGGTTTTTGGATGAATGAATATAGTTTTTATTTATAGTTCTCTGATATTCTGCCACTTGCTGCTTGAATTCCATAAGTCTTTTGATAAAGGCCTGTAAGACTTGGATCACTAAATTTACATTGAAAGTGAAGATTGCGTAAGAATTGACTCATGACTATCACTTCTTCAGAGTAAAACTTTCTTTTGGTTAGGCCAGTTCTCTGCATAATTTTTTTCATAGGGAAGGCAGCATGAAAATGCTCCTTGAAAATATTCATAAAAGGATTGAACTTAGAGTTTACACATTGAGCATCATAGATATCCAGCCAGGATTCATTAGATAATGTAAAAGAAAACTTTTGGATAGAGCTTGGATCAAAATACATTTAAACACGTAGCTAGGATTATTGAAGACAGATACCTTAGGGAGCTTTAGTTTGAAATTAAGTGCTTGGTGTAAGGTTTTACATGATAAGTCGGAGGTGGATAAGGCAGTTATTAGTACATCAATAAGTGTAGCAAATAGAACAGATACCCTGGTAGGCTCATTATTGATGGCATGGAGACCAAAACTATTTAATAAATTAATCAAGTCAAGTTTCTCAGTTGAGTCTTTTAAAAGGTCAATATTTTTGTCACCACATAGTAAGATGGAACAAATTTGGAACGAGAAAAAAGTCTGCTATGACCGGGAATTGAACCCGGGTCTTCCACTTGCCGGGCGGATATTCTACCCCTGAACTATCGTAGCAGAACATTTTCTCTCGTTCCAACTTTCACAGCTTATGCCTGTCTGCATAGGATCTTCGGATCATATCATTCCATCAATTTCACATAGTAAGATACCAACAACATTTTGAAATAAAACTAACATCAGAGCATCATGGAGAGCCTTTAGAAATTCTTTGTTACAACCACTTAGGGACCGGTATAGACATAGTATAGCATACTAGCACACTTCACTTTTAAAATTGCTATGCAGCACTCAAAGATCTTTTCAGAATTATTGTTAAAATTGAAACATGATATAGGAAGATCAGATCTGGAGTATATTGCTACTCCCCCACATTTAAAATTACAGCGACAAAAATATGAAATAAGTTCAAAGCCTTGGATTCTGAAAGTGAGTTTCATTCACACTGAGCCAATGTTCCATCAGGAGAATAATGTCAGATTTGAGTTCATGTATTAAAACTTCTATTTTCATATCTATTTATAGGATCTCAGGAACAAATTAATGCTTACAACATTATTTTTTATAGAAGTGTATGCTTTTGTGGAACCAATTAATAGTGTTAAGCAGGGAGTGGTTGTATATGTAACATAAATAATTTATTTTTATTTCTTATTGTATTTTTAATTCAAAATTTTATTTTATGTTTCAGATTAACATCTGATGTGCAAGAGTTTAAGAGCTCCTTCAAAATGGTTATCTCTCAAGGACTAAGAAGTACTACACAAGCATGTTCCTTTATTTTACTTTTGTTTTGATGCCCTGAATCATTTACTTTGGCCATAAAACCACAAATCAAAATAACCAATATCACAAATAGCACAAAATAATCCTAAGGTGATGAAGGAGGTAACCTGGAGATGAAATTTTCCTTGAAAATCAGAAATGGTTAATAGTTGTCCTAAAAATGGCAGTGTATTGCTATAGAACCAGGGTTTTCAAAAGCCATGAAACCCTTATATTTAAAACTTTTTTCTGGAACCCTAACCAAGAGATGGTGCTTCGCTGTCATTAGGCAATGGTAATCAGTCTGTCTACCATGGAACCCCCTTAAGATTTAATGGTACCATTGGGTTCCACAGAAACCCCCTTCTATAGAATATCCTGATGAAATGATCAGTTATATTTCATATAATATGAGGATGGATAATGCAATATTTAAAAATTCTAAATTATATTATGGCAAATCTTATTTGAAATCTTCAAGAGAAACTCTTTGCATTTGTGAGAATCATTTGAAGTAGAGGAATTTGTTGGCTAAAGTGAAAGCTTGTTTATACTGAACCTGTGGGATATAATTCTGGTTAAGCAAAAAGTTTTTAAATTTTGTAAGGCAAGGCAAACAAGTAGGAGTAATGAACATACTGCACATTATAAATTGGACGATTTTTAGAAATTTGTTACATTTATTGCTACACTAGCCTAAATGCTCAATTTATGGCAAGATGAAGAAATTATGGTAAAATATCTCATTAATATATATTCATTGCTTTAGGCATTAACCTTTAAATGACGAGCATGCCCTTATGGACATAAAAAGTGCAATTGCTCATGTGTTTCTTTCCACTAAATAAACAAGAATGCAATTTGTCATTATCTTTACTATGAAATGTTTTTTTTTGAACATTTTATTACTAATATTTCATGAGGTATGTGATTTTTCCATAAAATGAACAAAAATACCCCATATAAAGCCAGCACTTAAAGGTTAATAAAACTTACTGAAATATTTGCTAGCCAATTGCTTTTATATACTGTCACAACACAAAAATAAACAAAAATCATTTTAACTTCTTGCTTGCATATTGGAAATTTAAAAAATGAAAACATTCTTGGATGATTTTTAAAGGATGCTTCCTTTTTCCTTATCTTTAGCGTATTTGTTTCTCTATTATAATTATCTATTATAAAACAAGTAATACATAAATGGAATTGTTAGAAATAATATATAATAACAGAATTATTCCTGAAGCAATTCAGTGTGATGGGAGTGTTTTTTGTTGAAAGCATGACAGATTTCTGAGAAATTGTAAACTTTTTGCAGATAGCTGGCTGTGGAATTTCATTGTACATGATATCTCCTCAAATGGCTGGTGGAATGCTTATTATTATTCCATCTATAATATTGGTGGGAACATTAATTGGATCATTACTTCGAAAAGTCTCCAGGCAAGCACAAATGCAGGTATGTTTAGAGATGAAACTGATATTAAACAAATATGTCTTTTGCCTAGCAGTAAATGGAAGAAATAGATAATATTATCTAATCAGAAATTATTTGATAATATTTATGTAAATTTTAATTAGGCATGGAAGAGTCATTTATGTGATAAAACATTTATCTACCTGATTGATTATAAAGTATCATAACTTTTAAATATAAATAATGATTTTGAAATTAATTGCTTGTTCAGTCGAACTTATTGTTGAAAGCAGTAATTTTTATAATATATGGTCTTCCTCTAACATTCATCAGGCAGCTAAAGCTACAGTTGTAAGTGAAGAGGCAATTGCAAACATTCGCACTGTAAGGGCATTTGCTTCAGAGGGAAAGGAAATGGATCTATATAACAGTGAAGTTGATAATTCTGAAAGAATTAATGAGATCTTAGGCTTTGGAGTTGGCCTTTTCCAGGTACTTAACCTATATTCTGTGAACATTACATAGCTATCAGTAAATTTTGATTGTAGCATTTCAATTCTTTAAACATAATATAGTTTCATAATGCTTCAATTGTTCTTTGGTGTATGATGAATTTTTTTTCTTTTATTCATTTTCTTAGACAATGACTAGTGTATAGTCTTTATGTCTATCTTTTAATAAAATAATGTTTTAAAAATTGTTTGTCTCTTGACGTTTGACAAACTAGTAGTGAAATATCTCTTCTGTTTTTTTCATTTTGAATTGTTCAAATACATGCTCAGCTTGACTGTTAGATACTCAAAAGCCAGTGGGTTAAACAGAAAAATATACTTCATTGTTATCTAATTACAAATGGAGCTGTAAAAATTAGCATTTACCTGTTGTACTTTATTGTTTAAATAGGGAGGGACAAATTTGTTTCTAAATGGTCTAGTGCTTGCTACACTTTATGTTGGAGGATATTTGGTATCCACCAGTTCAGTGACTCCAGGGGACCTGATGTCATTTTTGGTTGCAACGCAGACCATGCAGAGATCTTTAACTCAATTATCTCTCCTTTTTGGGAATTGTGTTCGTGGTATTAGTGCTGGTAGCCGTGTATTTGAAGTAAGTATAGCTTACATATATATCATTCATGAAAAATGGTACAGTTAAAAAAAATGAAATCTTTTAAAATTATTTTGTGTAGCTATATAAATTCCATAGTACTTTAGCAAATTAAAGAATTTTGTTTGTTACATTTTATTGCGTGTCAAATGTAGTTATTAAATTATTTTTTATATTTAGTACATCAATCATAAGCCACAAATGAAACTGACAGGAGGAACTATTATTCCATATCATTCTTTGTTGGGAGATGTATCAATTGTCAATGTTAGTTTTACCTATCCAACACGCCCTAATCAGGTGAGTGTTATGTATTCTTAACTTGATTTTCTATGTATGAACTAATCAAAATTTATTAATAACTTACTTTAAAGGGTTCTAACTTGAATTTTATTTTTTTATCATAATGAGTTAGTAAATACCCTACAAAAATTATTTTGACGGTAAATCCTCTTACAAGTATAATTTGTAATTCAGTGTTTTTATTTATGGTTGAGTTTATCTCATAAGAGCTTAGAAGGAATGATATTATTAAATGTTTGTAAATAACTACGTTTAACTCAGGTACTTCAATCACTTTTTAGTGCTTTTCATCATTGCTGAAAAGCACTATTATCTTTGTGATGTCCGTCCATCCGTACGCATATATTAGGGAAGAATTGGTTTAACCGATTTCAGCCAAATTTGGTACATAGAATCTTCACACAAATATAGGACCAATATTTCGACCAGGTCGACTCAGCAGGAGTGCCAAAATTGCAAAATTAAACTTTTTGGTAATAATGAATTTGGAAGGAATTGGCCAAATGATTTCAATGAAATATAGGATGAAGAAGGTGTGCAACATTAAATAACAAAATCAATATTTTTAATACAGTAGAAGCCCTCTTATCCGCCGTGGTTGGGACCGGCAGTTAGTCGGTTAATCGAAAAGGTCTGTTAAAGCGGAGAACCAATAGAAAAGTACATATACACAGTCTGTATTTTAAGAATTTATTTTTACGTACTTGAAATATATGAAGACAATACAGATACAAATGTTATAAGTCATTCATTTTTAAAATAAAAAATTTTTCAATAGAAAAGTACATATACACAGTCTGTATTTTAAGAATTTATTTTTACTTGAAATATGTTAAGACAATACAGATACAAATGTTATGTTATAAGTCATTCATTTTAAAAAATCAAAAATGTTCAGTTGTTTAAATAAAGTAACGTGTTGTTTAACTGCATAGTCCCTCCATTTTTTTTATAAGCATCACATCGTGAACAATTGATTCAGACTGTTGTTCGATGTAACTAGTTTACTAGTATGTGGGACAACTGACAGCAGACCACAGCGGACTGTGTGGACAACTGACAGCGGATGCATACTAGATTGGATTACTATGCAATAAGAAACATTTTAGCGCAAGGGACAACTCGTGGCATTGTTGCGGAGTGAAAGGAATGGTTTAAACTGTTTTAAACTAGTCGTTTTTATGTAAAATGGCATACTTAACTGTGGATTTCAGTTTTCAGACCTAGGGGTGTAAAACGTCGGTTAAGCAAAGGTCGGTTAAGAGGACTTCTACTGTATAGATATAGAAATCAGGGCTGCCACAATACAAGTAATAAAAAAATTTATTTTTATTTTAGAAGCATTTGTGTTCAACTGTTCACTTCAATTTTAATCAAATTAAAAATGTATAATATACACATATATACCTACAAAACTGTAATACCATATTTGGACCGAATCAACCAAGCAGCGGTGCCACAATACAAGTAATTAAAAAAATTCTTTTTACAAGCATTTGTGTTGAACTGTTCACATAATGTACACATATATACCTACAAAACCATAATAGCATATTTGGACCGGATCAACCAAACAGTGGTGCCACACTTACACATTAAATACTTTCAGTAATTACAGATTTGGAAGGAATTGCCTGAACGGATTTCAACTAAATTCTGTATATAAAATTTGTTCAACATACCATATTGAAATCAAGATGTTTAAAGTGGAGATAAAGAGGAAAATACATTAATATATAATTAAACTACAGTGAATTTGATGAATAGCACTTATGTACTATGGGAAACCTGTGCACATCCCTACTTGTTAGATGAACGTTTGCACAAATGAAGGATTTTAATTTTTTTAAATTAATTAAATTGATTCATGCCAAAAGAAAGTTTTAAGTTAATTCAGGAACAGCATTGCCTGGGCATACTGTCCTCTATGTACTGAAAGTTCTAATAAATATTTCACTAGTATTTTATATATTCAGTTCTTCAAAATTGTTTCAAATGAAAATTGTTCTGCATGAGTTAAGCTCTTCATGTTACTTGCAGTTTTTGTTATGAGAGAATTTCTTGGAAGAGCAATTTGAGCTTTACTTCTTGTTCTGAAAACATTTCCATCCATGTACGTATTTGGTTAAAAAGTTTAATGAACGTTATTACCAAGTAATATAAAGAGGCAATTAAGAAGTATGAAAATAAAATAGAAAGATTGAAAGAAAGATAGAATGGCACTCATTTAAAAATGGTTTATTTTAATTAAAACATTAGTAAAACAAAAGTACACATGAAATAAAATTTATTCTGATGATTTATTCGTACTTATGAATTACAATTAATGATAAAAAATTTCCCCATATTCAACTGGTGTGATCAAAACGACATAGCAGTTTTTTATTTAATCCTTGAAAAAGCTTGTTTTTTGTGGGTCTGTATGCTCCTTTGTAATATATGTATTGTTGAGAAATTCATACTACTAAAAAATTGAAATTGACTGAGGAAGTCCATGTTTTAGAAAACTATGAAATGTTAGGATGTTTAAGTTAGCAGGCTGTGCTAACATGCCAAATTTTTGAAAAAAAAAATATCCATCGTATCTGATTCAATGGTATTTCCTTCTTTTTTACCTAATGTTAATTTAAAAGGTGAAATTTTAAATAAACCATTGCTGATGGCTATCATCATCCATATTTTATATTTATGAGTATTATTAGTTTTTTTAAGTTTTCTAAAAGAAAGGTAATTGCATTCTTACAGTTAATAATAATTTAAAACTTTATTTGTAGCATATATCGATTTTTGCTGGTGATAAAATGTGATTTGTGTAATTTTATCATTCATTTATTGAGAAGCAAAATTGTAAAATAACAATGTATGCAAATATTAGTTGGTTCTGAAACACTTGGATCTGGAAATCCCTGCTGGAAAAGTGGTGGCCATAGTTGGCTCATCTGGTTCTGGAAAATCGACTGTTGCAGCACTTCTTGAAAGGTAAGACTTCAATTATCTTATAACACATCTTAAATTCATTTTTCCTTAAAGTAGTACACCAGGATAATCATGTATTTATAGACTTATAGTAAATGTAGACAGTATGCAGATTTACCTTTTTTAAAATTATTATTCACTTTCTCTACGTATAACTTTCATATTTTTACCCTCAGATTTTATGATCCTGATAATGGTTTTATTAAAATCGATGGTGTGGATTTGAGAGACATGGATCCTTCTTGGTTAAGAGGCCATGCTATTGGATACATTGGCCAAGAACCTGTTCTTTTTGCTACATCCATTCGTGAAAATATAAGATATGGGTGTCCAACTGCTACTGATGAGCAGGTTTGTATTAAATTATTCTAAGAATGATTTTTCTCTTTAACATTTATCACTTTAAAAGATATTGCTAAAATCGTATCCCTTTTTCAATGACAAATTCCTCTGGACATGAAACAAATGAAAATAGCTTCATAAAGCCTTGATAGTTGATCATTATGATTCTTTCATTAAGATATTAATAATAATTATTATTATTCCAACTTTCAGGTGATTGAAGCAGCCAAGTTAGCAAATGCAGATGACTTCATAAAGGCTTTTCCAAAAGGATATGATACCGTTGTTGGAGAGAGAGGAGTTACCGTGTCCGGGGGACAGAAGCAGAGGATTGCCATTGCCAGGGCACTCATTAAAAGTCCTTCTATTATAGTATTGGATGAAGCCACCAGGTATCATTTTATGACTAGCTCCAGCTTTTATATTAAAGCAAGAATAAATAAATTGCAAGCTGCTGACAGTTTTTATTCAATTAAATTGTCATGAAACCTTGAAATTCAGTTGTGCATAAATTTTGCTTAATGGATTAAGCAGCTTATGTCTTAAATGTCCTTTCATTCTTAGAATGACACTTTGACTTTTTAAGTTTTAAGTTAGAAAATAAACAGTTCACAGTAATGATATGATTGAATAACGTATTCATTGCTTTAATAGGTATATACAGTCATCTCCTCTATAACACGCCTAATATGTTCTTGGAAAATGCCATGTGATAGGAAAATGCCATGTAGGATATCTTAAGTCTATGGGGAATAGGAGGATAGGGACCCATCAGAATTAAAACTCCAAATAATATTGTAAAACATGGCATAATATATAACAATAAATTGATATATTAATATTAAATTAATGCAATTTTTCTTTAATAAAATTGAATTAATATAATAAAAGTTGATTTAACATTGTAATAAATGGGTATAAATTTCAAGAAGTGTAAATACTGGAATACAATTCATTGTTAAATTAGGTGCTGGAACACAGAGACAAAATGTACACTGTAACAACGATAGAAGACAAATCGCTTAATAAAATAACATGTGAAATTTACCTTTAAAAGAGTGGTGACATCACTTAAGTGGGCCTGATGGGAGGAGGATTTTTATAGGGATGAAGGAGTCCAACTGAACTGACTTGAACAGGATTCACATGGGAGTGTGGCGCGCCAAAATTGCTCTGCATCAGAAATTCTTTGCTAAAATCGGAGAAATCGGTCTTCAAAAATCGCGTAAACATGAACCCAGGCTGTGTTATAGGATACTTGGGTCACGCTTTATAAATCACATATATATGAAACCATGCCCTAGGATACTGTGTCATAGGCAGGATGACTACTATCGTGGCAGGAACTTTCTTTGCCTGACTAACATCAGTGCTAAGATTTCTAGTGTTTTTTACGAAATGCCCATTTCTATAGAAATTATTCTTAGGCAGAATAAAATGCAAATTTTTTTTCTTCTGAGAAAAGAAGTCATGAAAACTCAACGCATCTGGTTGTTTATAGAACCATCTAGTGAGACAAAGGAACGTGAAGGCTTGTTTACTGATAGTTGTTAGATGACAGCTTCCTCCAAAGGGCTGGGTGGGAAAGTGCTATTAAGGGTGCCTATAGGTAGGGAGCCAGATAAGACAAACTGACCTGAAAAAAGGTAGGAAGAGGATAGGCAGAGGTGATAAACACCATATTATTTTAAGACATCTCTTGTCCTGTTGGTTCCCAGTTTTGCTGTTCCCACCATTGATTTTTGGTAGCTGTCATCTTCCAACTCTTGTTAGACAAAATATCCAATCCTGTTTTAGCCCAGTATTTTTTAAATTTACTTAATATTAAATTTAATAGACAAGGCCAAGACTTTCTGGAATTCCATAATCAAAAGACCTAAACAATATCAATATCAGGTGATGATGCTGATTTCTCACTGAAACCGGTCATGTTTTAAATATTATGTAGAGATTAGCAAATGTTTGTTACAAATATAATACTATCTAGTATTTTTTGTCTTTTGTTTACTTAATATTAGTTTTTTTTAATATAACATTTTTTAATGAATCTTGCAGTGCCTTGGATGCAGAATCAGAGAAAGTTGTGCAGGAAACACTTGATCGTGTCATCAAGGGCAAGACAGTACTTGTAATAGCACATCGGCTAAGTACTGTACGTGATGCTCATATGATTGCTGTGCTACACAAGGGAAGAATTGTAGAGGTATTTGGCCTATGATATTTCTAATTTAAAAAATTCTTAACTGCTACTGTCATTGAAATGAACTGAAAAATTATCCATTTAGCACAAAAAAAACTTAGTTTTTTAAAGAAATACAGGTAGTCCCCACTTAACACAAGAGATGCGTTTCTAAAAAGTGTCATGTTAAGGTAATTCATGCTAAGCAAATGCATAAATACCATAAGAAACCAATTAAAATGCGAGAGATAGATGTTTGAGCGTGATAGAGATCGTCGTAACACAGTGGATACATTTTTATTTATACATGAATATACTTAGAATGTCCATTAATTTATAATTTGCACCTGCAGATTCTAAACAAAACTTCTCGTAGTACTTTCCGTGACTTTAACTGCAAAAGTGATGAAAAACATGAAGTAGAATTTGCGAAACTTGATTTTCCCTTCGAGTGGGGGCAGCAGTGTCTTGTCACTATGTTAGGGGTTAGGGCATTAAAACAACTCAAGGATCACTTCCTCGAGTTGTGGTCATGCTATTTGATATTCATCTTGATCATGATATTTCTTATGTTTTGATACTGTTTTTTGTTTTACATCTACAACTATGAGTGTGCTTTTTTTGCAAAAGACATTACAATCAAAATTTGTCTTCCAAAGCTTATTTCACGTGTTGTAGTTTAGTGTTCCCTCATTTGTGTACAGTTTCTCTTTTTCCTACACCGTCTTTCACTCTTTTGTGATAAATATCACAAAAATGACTATACAAAGTTTTACTTCAACTTTAGACTGCAAATTATATATTATCTAGTATTTTTCAAATAAATATAGATTAATATATATGCGTTTCCTTAATGACATTTTTTATTTTATTTTTTACTTAAAGCAAATTTCGTGTTAAGCAGGAACCACCTGTGTGTTAGTAGCAGTAGTAGCATAACAGCAATTTTAACTTAAAGTTGAGAATCACATAATTGCTGTGTTGAAATGTCCAGAAAATTAACTCATTGCTATGCATTAGTGCTCACGATATGAATCATATTTTGCTGATTTTCATTCATTATATAAATATATATGTAATAAATTTAAATATTCCTTAAGATGGAACAATTTTTGAAACGAGAAAAAAGTCTGCTATGACCGGGAATTGAACCCGGGTCTTCCACTTGCCGGGCGGATATTCTACCCCTGAACTATCGTAGCAGAACATTTTCTCTCGTTTCTGAACACGGATGTTTTCCTTTGTGGGACGGGAACTAGCCAAGCTAATATCAAACTGCCCCGACAGATGTCCTCAAAGAGGATCGTCGAAAGAAACTCCTTCCTCTCAAATGGTGAGATTGCCAAACATGAAATTGATGGAATGATATGATCCGAAGATCCTATGCAGACAGGCATAAGCTGTGAAAGTTGGAACAATTTTTGAAACGAGAAAAAAATGTTCTGCTACGATAGTTCAGGGGTAGAATATCCGCCCGGCAAGTGGAAGACCCGGGTTCAATTCCCGGTCATAGCAGACTTTTTTCTCGTTTCAAAAATTGTTCCAACTTTCACAGCTTATGCCTGTCTGCATAGGATCTTCGGATCATATCATTCCATCAATTCCTTAAGATGTTTATTCTGGGAGGTGAATCAAAGCTCCATGTGAGGCAGAGTGACCCACCAATGTGACCAACGAATCAGAGTGCAATAATTTTTCCCACTCGCATGTGAAACAGTCATCTCTCTTTATGCCTCCTATACATTTCAAAATAGTACCTCCTTTCATCACCTAGCCTAAAACATGTCTCATTATTTTCATGCAGTAGATAAATATTTTCTCCGAAATTGTAATACTTTTGAAATGAATGGTCAAATATCCCAAAACTTAAGAATTATTGAAATTTGCCTATTTCGTAGAACAAATATCCTAAGAGCCATAAATGAGACTTTCACCTTCCAATTCCCTGCTGTTTTAGATTTCTGCCACCCAGACTCCTACATAAATTCAAAAGGTTTCATTACTCCCAGCCATAGGTATAGTTCAGAGAGAAGTTTGGAAAATGTGTGTCGAAGAATGCATATTTTTAGCATTTCTACTAGATTTGTATTTCTGAAATTCTCTTAATATAATCCTAGATGCACCCTTTGCCCATGGCAAAGACATACATGGTTTGACCCTAAAGTTTTACTTTGCAGTAATGATTCCCAGCAGGCATCACAGGAGAACTTGTCTGTGACTCTTTGTTTTTGAAATTGCATGAAGTCATAACCATATGTTGTGTCTGATTTGTGATATGCCAATTTTTCTTAATAGTTTTTTTGCCATTATCATAAAGATTGTCCCGAAAAGATTGACCAACAACAAAAATTGCATTAGATGGAAATTTGGTCTGACCTCATCCAAAGTCAACAAGTCCTCTGAAAGAGATCGTCCATAAGCATGAAGCATGTTCCTTTCAGTACAATCCAGAAGCCAAATTTCAGCCTTCAGTAGAAAACTCCTTACTCTTTTGAGTGCCAACGTCGCCCTGAGCAAAGCACAAAAATTCTGCTAAAATTGCTAGTGTCGCTCATAATTTTGCCACAAACTCGAATATATAGCAGATACAGTCTGTTATAGATACAGTAATTAAGTTCTTCTTTGACAACTAGTAGGTTAATGTGTTGCTTACTTCCTCTAAAAATTTCATTTTCCTATGATGCATGATTTCATATTTATAACTATTTTCAATACACCCTGCATTTTTACTTTTTCCATACGTAGTACAGGCACAGCCCGGGTTACGTAATCCTCAACTTGCGTAAACCCGCACTTATGTTAGCGGCCACATAAATTATGTATGAAAAAATTTTGTTATTCCTACGTTAGCGGTTTTCGTAAGCGAGCTCGAACTAAATCCATATGTATATGCACGGAGAAAGAATGCAAAGTGTGGGTTGTAATGCGATATCCCCGCTTTGCTACTCAGCCAATGTAGTCATTCTAGCAAATTTTTAGCAATATGTAGCGACTTTGGTTTTAAATTACGCATGACAAAAGGCCACAGCGGCTACCTACTAATCTAGTGAATCGCTGTAACAATGTACGTACTTCTAACGACTGGCTACAATTGCGGCGTATATCTGCACTTATATGAATACAATAATAGATTACACTGTTGTTACATGTCCGTGTGGTAGTGTGGTTTTTCTCCAAATCCCTGCAGTCTTTTTCCAATCGTTGACGCATGTGCTTGATCTCTCAATGTGTGTGGTTGCTTTTGTACAAATTAATGGAAGTGTGGCCCTTGTAATTATGACTGACAAGCATTTAGTATTTTAGTGGAAACATGTTTTGAGGTCCCTTGAACACGTTTTTGACCATTTTCTCAATGATGTATGTGTGTATGTGCATGTGTGATAGAAATTGTGTAGGTGCTCTAACTCAAGAACTATTAATCAGGTCAACGTGAAATTTTATATTTGACATTTTTGTTAAAATAACAAAGAGTTGATTAGTTTTCGGTAAAAATTGGTCAACTGGAAGTGGGTGTTTACTCTTGTCACATCCATTTTTTAAATATTCGATGAATGTAAAAAAGTATGGAATAAACATTGTAGGAAATTTAATTTTCTGCAATCTTTGTTTGAAACATTTCCCATATAATGCATTGTTTAAGAGATATTTTAAAAACTATATTTTTTAGCTGCCACCACCACGCCACCTACCGGCGACTATTGTAAACACTTGATGCTTAGTTACATCTTAGCAACACTGCTTTTTATTTTGTTAATTGTTGGAGCTTTGTGGCTGTATCCAACATCAGAAGGCTACCATTTTGAGTTTATTTCTGTTCTTAGTCAAGTCTTTAAATTTTTCTCTCAGTTCCTTAAAGTATTTATTAACGTGTAACCTATTTGGAATTTTTAGAAATATTACAGGTATAGAGGAAGTCATGTGATGGCCACATCAGACTTTTTATTCAATTTGCTTGGCACATTTTAGACATCTTTTTAGGCATTCTTTACAACAAGTAAAAAAATAACACCTTATGGTCAGATCATGTCTGTTCATGCGCATGTTTCATCTGCGGAGCTACTGGGTGGATGTTTATGAAATTCAGTATTTAAGACACAAGGGCAAAGAAAATAAGAAAATTATATAAATGGTTCAAGTAGCCTGATCAAGAGTGCCACTTTACTGGCGACAAAAAATGAACTTTTCTTTATATCTAGTAAAATATTACTTATAACAAAAACGTCTTCAAACAAAATTTGTAGAACTATTCAAATAGCATATGTTTTATTCAGTACATTTTTATCAAAGGAGTAGCCAATTTCAAAAAAATCAAACGAGAAAGTCTTAATTTACTTGGAATAGAAAATGTTTCGTGTTTTTTTAATTGTTGTCAACAAAAACAATCTTTGTCGCAACTGAAGTAAAATATCTACTGTAAATACCTAATTACATTTAATTTTATTTCATACACTTGCAACATTTGATAAATGGAGGGAAATGGATTATCTACGACAAATAAATAAATGTAAATACATCCTTTCTTTACGTGTACACAGCGTTTGTAAATGAAAAGAAATGGGTGATTTACAATGAAAGAATGAATGTGAACATATATATTATAATACTACTATTTAAGTGAGGTATGTTTTAAATAATTATCGATTGTTTTATTAATTACAACAAAATCTGTTAATCAAAAATTCAATATTTCCATGGCATCACTACTGGCATATCATTTTTCAGCTCTTTGACGTCATACTAAGTCATTAATATTTATCTCTTTTGACATGATTGCATATATCATAAAGAACGCCTCTGCCTTGCGTATACACTCATGATGCATGCATTGTTCCTCTCCTGTTGTCATTTTTCTTGGCACTTGAAGGGTTAATCACTAAGACCAGAAAGTAGTAATTGCCAATACCAAAGATGAAACAATGCTGATTATTTTTGTATATAGAACATTTTTCACTCCAGAATTTTCCTAGAACGCCAAAGAGTGAATCAGACATTTTACTTGGAGATCCTTTGATGTGAAAGAGATGCAGTTGGTAGGAAAAGGTGTCAAATCTTTGGCCATATTGGTGGGTATTTCACAACACACCATTCCTCAGTAATTTTTGGCAAAATTTAAAGTTACTCGGCTAAAGCATATGCCTTAATCATCCGACTTCACCCATTGTGGCTTCTTTTTCTTTCACAAGTTCAAAAGTTCTTTGAAAGCAAAAACGTTTAAGAGTAGGTGGAACAAATCGCACAAAAAACGATGGCAACTCTGAGGAACATTATTACAAAACAGAACTTATAAAAATGTTTCCAACACTGGTAGGCAACGGCTGATTTGAAATAAGGCCAGAGTAAAGAATGACCTAGGAGCAGCAATAAAAATGGAATTTCAGGGCGGGAATTAAAAAAAATTAATATTACACAAACTTTTGGTGAATTAAACTATTATGTTAAGTAGACAGACCATTTACTTGGGTGATTCTTTTAAGGAAAAATTTCAAAAAAGGGGGCTGGAAAAAAATTTGGCCTAAGGGCAGGAAATTTCCAAATCCGCCTATGCCGTTAGGAGAAGTGTATGGCATGGCAAGGAGACTATTTTGATGATGGCTATGCTAAGATCTCTTCATTTCATACCTGTAATTTTATAAATCGTCAGTTTGGAAACTTTTGTGTCACACCTCATAATTCTTTGTTGTAGCATGCTCCCCTTACATACTGATGAAAAATTAATTTTGAAAGGAATTTTTGTATTTACCTAACTTCAATTATGAAAGCTTAGTAATTTTCATGCACAAGTTACCAAACATGAACAAAGAACTAGTAAGAGTGACCATCGCAAAAAACTTTCTCCACATTGGGTAGAGCAATTAATTGGTAGTTCAGAATCTTTTTTCTTACATAGTGTACACTCATGATCTTAGAAATGTTGTCACTTATTTTTAGGTGATCAAAAATGTGTCTGCCCATGCATAAAATCCACCCGCCAGATTGAGTGACCTTGCAAAAATGCTGCCAGAATGAACATATTAATTCATGCGTACATTTATAATTAATACCTTATCATTTTTTCTCACCACTGTAAAATAACCAAAATTCTAATCTATGTCAATCTTTTATATTTAATAATTTCAGATTGGCCGCCATGATAAGCTAATCAGATTGGGAGGCTTTTACTGGAACCTAATCAAGCAGCAACATAGTGAAACAGTTGATAATGAACGTGGACCTGGATAGCATCCATTATTAAACTACAAATTTCTATGTATATAGAATATATTATTTTATTAATTTGGTTTTATCTTTTTCTTCTATAACCTAAGCATCTTTCTACTATAACAATAGGCAAGTGTTGGGCGGTAATCATTTTAAATCGTTTATATCTCAAAAACTGAAAGAGAATGGTTCAGAATTTTCCAGGAATGATTGATTTGCATATTAAAAGTGATTGACAAAAATATTTAAAAAAACAATCCGGGTTCAACTCAAGTGGATTATTTCTATTTTCCATAAGGTTACACACAAAAACGGACTTTTCGACATGCAGGCTTTTCTTCTTTTGGAAATTAAAATTAGAAAAATTGACCAATCTTCAGATCTAAACCATTCTAAAGAAAACATTTTTAAGTTTCTTATTCTATTCGTCTTTTTTCACCTTCAGCTTGAAATCACTCATATTAATCATTTGAATGATATATTTTGGAAAAATCTTGGCATTTTAACGGAATGTTGCCTTCCCTACCAGTTACATTGTTAAACCTCGAAATCCTATTGATATTTCAATCCTTATGGGTTTAATACAGGGCATCGAATCAAAATTTTTTTCACTCAGATTTTTGTTTCATTCCATACAAAATGCAAAATTTTGGTTCAGTTCCAGTTTCGCTCCGGAAATCAACACTGAACTGGTTCAAACAAGTTGACATCATCCCCGCCTTAAATTTTTAGTTAGATTTACAATAATTTACTCTTGATCTATGGATTTTTTTAATTAAACCAAGTAAATATTTTAATAACAATGTTTATATTTAATTTACAAAAAAAATACAACAAACCAAAATATTTATATGAATGAACTTTACTATGCTATTTTTTGGCAAAATGCTAATTGAAAATTATTGACCTAATACTTATTAATAATATAAAAGTAGTACTTGAAGATTCTGGAAATTGATGAAAAATTTTAATATCGGGTGTGAATTAGTCAAAAAGAGAACAATCCAATACTTTGTTATATCATCTGATATAAATCGCTATACTAAATATCCTCTTGAAATCAAACAAAATATTTATAGAGAAAATGAGACTTAATTATTCAGCGTTTGATGAACAACCTTACTTAAAATGCTGACTAAAATGTGTTTCAGTCAGCCAAATTATTTAATACAAATAAAAATATGCCTCAAACCTTCATCCCTCCTCAATTATAAATAAAGATTGCTAATATGTATGAAATTTTTGTTTAAAAACCTTTATATATAAAGTGAAATTTACTAACCTGTAACAAACAATAAAGAAGGAAGAATTTGCCAAAGGCCTGAGAGCGAAACAATCCATCTTGGATAACGTTTAGGGGAAGGCTGCCAAAAGACTGGGTTCAATATATATGGAGAAGAGGTGAAAGTTTAAGGAACAGTTACCTCCATCTATAGAGAAAACCCTAGAAAGGAATCGAGAAACTGGTAGCTGAACGATTAGCGTTCGACCACCGAAGTTCCTTTCTCCTGAACCTCGTTTAACAGGGTTCGAAGAATTCTCAGCAGGACATAGCCATGACCCTCATTCTATGTATGGAGTTGCTCATGGAAAATCCCACCATTAAGTCTGCAGATATTATCTCAAAAACGTATATTTCTCAAGGCTTAGCAGCATGTATTCTCAAGACAACACTAAGCACTTGAGGTCATTGGATTTTTTTGGTAGAGAAGCGTGAGCTTTTTAAAAAGGCACACATTTGAGCGTAAGGAAAAACTCTTCTTTCACTCCCATTGTGTATGCAAACCGAAAAAAGGAACGAAATAAATAATGGGTTTCTGTACAGATTCAAAAAAATTATATTTTCGGTTTGGGTTCAGTTCCACCCTGACTAAAAATGTCGATTTTTGTTCGCTTCCAGTTTGATACCCTGGTTTAATATGAGAAGGAGAGGAAGATGGAAGGAGGGAGAAATGATTATGATAGCAATCAATATAAACAACATTTGTTGCATAATTTACGAGAAGAAATACCTAAAAAGCTGAAATACTATTTTAAAAGATTAAAAATCGCAATAACAGCTAAATTCAATATTATTGAAATAGAAATGGCATGAAAATCTGAGGAATATGCTGAATGTTTTAATAAAAAAACCGAGCATGTAAAAAATTTATGGAGTGAAGGATTGGGCAATAGGTTAAAAGAGTTAGGTAGAAGAATGGAAGACTTGAGAATGTTTTGGGAAATAGGGAGTGAAAGAGGTTTAACAGAATCACAAAAATAATAATAAAAGACTATGTTGTCCATCCGTTGGTCTGAGTGTCAATCTATTAAAATGCGAATAACTCGATCGAGGATGTAGATAGAAAATTGAAATTTGGCAGAAATAATCAATTTAAATATAAAAATGCTTATTTCATGTGCAGAATGCTTCAATTCTGAAGCATACTTAAAGTCTACCTTATTATGACAATTATGAGACATCATTCCAAAGCAGCAGGATTCTGGAATACATAAAAATCTCTATCTTTTTAGAGCCATATAGCATTCATCATCATCATCATGGATTATATTTCTATTGATCCATTTAAATCTTATTAAATTATTTCATTTTCATGTCCTTTTATTTTCAGAGCATTATATCCTATGTAGCTGCAGTGTAATTTGCGCTGAAATTAAGTTCTCATTTCTACATTAATCATCAAACATATCTTTGAGAAAGCATGACTTTAAATAAAATCAAATAGTGCATACACAATATCACTTTATTGGTGTATTTACTTTTTTAATGAAATTACGCAGATTTGGAAATGTAGGATAACTTTCCAGAACTAATTAAAATGTTTCAAGAAACTGGGTTTTAAACAGAAAATGAGATATTTCCTGGATGTTAAGAAGGTAAGATTTCAAGGTACCCCATTGAATTATTTGCTGTCCGCTTACATAATCATGCTACTTCACTAATAGAACTACATATGTATTTGAATATTGGCTTTGTAGAAAGGAATTTGAATTTAAAAACTTTTTTAAATTAACACAAAATGGGATATTTATCCCTGCCATTCAATTGGAGCAGGATTAAATGAGGAAAAATAAGATGCCAGAAACTAGAACATCTTTCAATTTTTAATAATGATAAAATTTAATCCATTTGATATTATTAAAAATGCTATGAGCATTATGGCAAAAATAATTTATAAAGAAGCTAAAAGGACTAAATACGTTGTATGAATAAGAAGAGGAAAAGATACTCAATTCACTCACCCAATATACAAATAGTCTTACAGGATAATACTCCTTGGAGGTACACAACATAAACAATCTATGCTATTGGGAGGTATTCCATGCCAGTGACCCTCCAGGCATACATAAAACTTCATGCATGTAGTCAACACATGGGTTTAGGGGTGGTTAGACCTCGCCAGGAACCTTGGAGAAAACGCATGCAGAAGTAATCTTGGATCGAATACTGGGTCCCTGGCGAGGATTAATCTCCCGTTAATGATTACTTACTTTGTGCCTCTAGTTAGTTTCTTTGAATTTAATTTGTTTATGAAAATGAATGGTTGATTGCCTAAACTATGTGTGCATTTGGTTGAGTGAATTGAGTATTCTTTTCTCCTCCTCTTATTCGTGTGGCATATTGATTCCTTTTAGCTTCTTTTTAAGCCTTTTGATATTGAATACAATATTCGATGTTTCAGATAGTTTTATCCTAATCTGTTGTAACTTATTTAATTAATACCATAGAATTGTTTGGTCTGCCTTTTTAATAAAGCTAATTCTCATTTTGTTGTTTTTCATGATTAAATCGTATTTCCTGTAAGTTTTACATTTTAAATTCATCTTTAATAAGAATTCACATATAAGAGAGTATGTACTTCAGTGAAATTGATATTTTCCATTCCATTAAATCTACAATTAAGTCAATTTCAGTTAACTTTTATACTTAATTTTTAATGGGAATATTTGGTGTAAAACCTTCCTGATTATGTGGAATGTTGAAATTAGGGAGGGAGGATGAGAGGGAGGGAGGATGGGAAGGAAGGATGGGAGAGAGGAAGAGAGAAAAATTAAATTTAATACTTAATCAATGCATACCCATCACATTTGACGGGCAATTACACTAGTACTACATATTGTTGTCAGTAACCATACTGACTTTGTAAACAAAACTGCTTCTTCTTGTATAATTCTTACGTCATCTTTGGTGAGAGAATTTTGGTTTTTGTTGGTCTTGAATTGGTTTGTTCCCTTTTGTTTTTTCATCGGTTTCCTTAACGTACCTCTTGGTTGGCTTGTTCTTAATTTTAAAAACAATGTTTCTTCTTGTGTAATTCTTACATCATCTTTGGTGAGAGAATTTTAATTTTAGTTTTTTTTCTGAATCAAATATTCAAGTGTGAAA
This sequence comes from Tanypteryx hageni, assembly GCA_028673005.1. NCBI lineage: Eukaryota > Metazoa > Arthropoda > Insecta > Odonata > Petaluridae > Tanypteryx > Tanypteryx hageni. The sequence continues at coordinate 52,251,188 of CM054118.1, read as the reverse complement.
TGACCTTAGCTGTCATGCACCTAAAAATAAAAATTACTGCTACTACTAACACGAAAATTTGTTAATTTTGAAGGTGGTATTTATATATTAAAATTGTAATGAAAGGAAAGTAGGCGAATTAGTTCATTCTAGAACTACTTGTTTATAAAGAGTTGAAATTTTGTGAATACGTTTTTTGTTGCTACTTCATTCCTTCCTTGCGACTATACATACGTCATATTTCTGCTTCTATTGAATAAAAAGGGACAATTTTTTTGTGACTTCTGTAGTGATTCCGAATAATGACAAAGTAACTCAAGAGTACATAAAAATTATGAAGTGCCTTTTAAAAAATATAATAATGGTAGCATTTATTTAAAATTTTCAGTTGAGACATGAAAAAGTTGACCTGTGGGAAACTTTTGCCCTAATTGGTTTAGAGGGCTATGTGCAGCAAATGAAATGTTCAGAATAGTTTAAATTTAATCTTTGAAGAAGGTTCCATGCCAATAACATATAGTTTTCAAGATATTGATTATTATATTAAAGCACGGGCATGAGCTGGATAGGTAACGGATCAGTATGCATATCGCTTCTCTCCAGCAGTCTCTGGTTAGCGTAAAAGTTATATTTTTAAAATATGTTTTGCATAAATCCTCAATTTCGTGAAAATTCGATAAAAAGGCGAAAAGTTATGAATTTTTATATTTTTTGTCATTTTCATGGCTGCATCACCAATTTTTTTAAATCTCCTCTGGCATCTGGGGTGGAATTTTAATAAATGTCCTCTGGGCTTGAGAGATTAATGTTTAATTAGGTAATAGACTAGAAACTGTCAAAACCTCTTGGTGGCAGCATAACCAGTTAGACGCCTGTCATTTATCAAAACATATACAAGATTTTTGATAAAACATGAAAATTACCGTATTTAATTGCATATAAGCCGAACTTTTTCCCCAAAATTTTCATCTCCAAAACTAGGATGTGGCTTATATGCAAGGAAACAAAATCAGAAAATCCAAAAATGTGAGATAATCATTGAAATTCATTAGGACTTCACTAAATGGCTAGGTGATTCAATGCATAATATGTGACGTATAAAAACATAACATAATCACTGAAACAAATAAAAAGGAAAAGAAATATTATTATTGGAGTTACAGACAGTTTTTACAGGTGATCACTATGGTAGTGCCAGGGACCCACGTGAAACATTCCATAGTTTGACGGATATCAAGGCATTTTCACAGTTTAGTCTCATATTCCAATAATTTCATTGTTAAAAACTTTTCAGTGGTGTTTCTTTCAGTTCAAAAGTTGTGATTTTTCATCACTTTCCATGTGCAGCATGTTAGGGTACAATGCACATTACAAGATTTTCGGTAATATTGTACTTTGTATACCACAAAATTAATACATTGCTGATTGGTTGCAAATAATTCACTGAAGTACTTGATTGTTACAAATAAAACCAATATTTACTAGTATTTGTGTATGTTGAATGATACATATTAGTAATTACCCAGAATGTTTTATGCTTAATTGAAATTTTTGAAGTGTCTTATTTTTTTACTTTTGTCTCTAGATTCAGTCTCAAAAACCAAGGGTGCAGCTTATATGTAGGTAAATACGGTATATCAGTTCTAGAACACTATGCAGTGATTTATAAAGAAAACAAAATTTCTTAAAAATAGAAATAACACATGTAAGCTGAAAAAACTGTAACTGGTTACACCTAAAATAATTTTCTGATAATTTTTCAAAATGCCTGTTTAACCCTTTCACCGATTTTGGTGGGTATTCCAAAAGTGCCATGGCTATTTCAGCAATTTTGCATCAATCTCGAAGAAAAATCACATACACGCTATTTATTCATATTCTTGCCTGATTCTTTCAGTAATTGCACAGATGATTACAGATATTAATTATATTAAGGGAATGCTCGAGTTCATCTTGTAATTTTTTGTTTGAAAAAATTTTGTTTTTATTTTTTTATAAAAAAGCGAAAAGTCAATTTTATATTGAATCAAGTATGGTATTTTAATTATTTTCGCTGGTATATTTAACTTATTTTCATAAAGGCAAGACATTATTAATAAATTAAGTATTAAAAAATGAAATTACAGAAAAATATTATTTTGCATAACTGCAATTTTAGCACTTTTTCATGTCTCTATGAAAAATCACATACATGCTATTTATTCATATTTTTACGTGTTTCTTTCAGTAATTGCAAAAATGATATATAAAATATTACATTCTATAAAACTATATACTCATAATATTTATTTATAAAATTAAAAAATATTTTGCTATGATTTTACATTTGAAAAAGAATTTTTTTAAATCACAAATATCTTCTAAATCCCGAAATTTTCCTTCTCTAAATAACATTCATCATCACTTAATGAGTTTATATAACAAAGCAATTCATCATCCTCAAGTCCAACAGTGAAATTATCATTGCCTATAGAAGCCATCTTGAAAGAATCTAGGTAATATTTCGCGAAATTGAAAAAATCATAGCTCAACAAATAATAAACTAAAACCAAAAAGAATGGAAGATACATGAACTATGTAGTCTCCTCTTTCGATTGTTACCATCATCTTTTGCCATCTGTCATTTGCATGTGGAACTATAACGAGTTTACGCTTACTCAGCATGGTCAACGATTTATCGTTGTTGGCACTTCGCACTTAGGAAGCAAACAACGATATATCGCCGCGTGGCTCTGAAAGGGTTAAAGACTAGCTCTGATAGGAAGTTGTTCAAACATTTTCTTTTAATCACAGTTGTACTTTAAAAACATAATTACCTGCTCTTATAATATTTGTTAATTGGGACCTATGAGCTATCACCTGCACTCTTCCTCATGCTAATTTATGAGAGACAAGCAGCATTCATTGAATTATGTATGGTATAACTATTTATCAAATTTGATTTTCACATATGAGGTTACCAGTATATTAATACCATTTAAGTGCAGAAAACATTTTTTGATTTTGTTGTTTTTATAGCAGTAGGAAATAGTGTAGCAAGACCAGATGCTTAAGTATACAAGAAAGTTTGTGAAATGTATATTGTATCAATTTTTTAATTGACGAACAAGCTTCATTACTGTATTCAACATGATTCATAAATTATGGTTGTTTATTGAAGTTTTGTCATCTCTAAGGTGTAAGGCATTTAACTCTACGTTAAACATTTTTATTAGTACAGCACCCTATTAAATAAATGTTAGTATTCAGATTACCTGTATTTATTACGAGCGAAAAATTCTGACAAGACTATATTATCTTGGAGAGTTAGCCATTTTAGCCAAATTATTGTACCAGAATGATATTTTTGGGCAAGCTTTGGCCTTAACTTTTAAAAATTAAATTTTATAAATGATACACCATTATTTTTTATAACCAAGCAACTTTATATAAATACAAGCAAAAATTTCATATTTTTGATCATATTTAATCCATACAACAGAGGAGACTAATAAGGCCTCCGATTACGGTTCCTATTTTTGACATTAGTGACTTCATAAAAATTGCTACCAATTTTCTTCCTCTTCTGTGCCCTTTCCATTCTACGCCTCATCTTACTCGTCAGTTTCACTTGCGCTGGTTCCTCTTTATCATCCCTGCCTCTGTGCTTTTTCACTTTTCCATTTCTTGGTACAGGTGAGTTTGATGTTACTTTGAAGGCTCCGCTGCTGGATATTTTAATGGAAGGATAAGGACTTTCTTCGTCTGAAGATGACTCATCAGATGATTCTTCCTCTTCATTTATCTGGGATGGGACTTCTTCATTTTCTTTCACTTTTTCACTAGGTATATTTTCTTCACTATTCTGACACTCTTTATTCTCTTGGGCTTTTCTCTTCTTTGGCAAAATACCATCATCCTCAACTCGGACCCTATTCACTTTCTTTCCTACCTTATCTGTTTTCGATTTTACTTGACTCCTAGATGCCACCAGCTTTTCAACGTGGTCTTCACTTCGATAAAATGGAATATTAACTCTGATTTTCTGAAATTCTTGGCGAACAGTAAAAGTCAAATTATTTGATACTGTCGTGTTTGTTTCTGAAAAACAGGTTGTATTGTGGCTTTCAGCAATAGATAAATTATCAATTTCTTTGTCTGGTTTTGGAATACTAGGAGCTGAAGGAGGTAAAATGCAATCCTTAGATTCAGAATCTTCCCCATCACCAACTTTCTTTCTTTCGACGCTAATATTTATATCACTTTCCTTCTCATCTTTATTATCTGACACACTACTACGTTTGCCTTCAAGAGAGTTCTCCATGTTATTTGATTCTGTGACAGTATCTTCCTTATTGGTCACATCTTTTCTTGGACTGCATACATCAACTACTTGCTTAGGTTTCTCTTCCTCTAAATTGTTACTTTTAGCTTCGGTTACATCTGCTTCAGACAAAGTAATTACTTCTGATACTGGTATTATTTCCTCAACTTTGGTTGCTTCTTCAACAGTCTCATTGTTAGAATTTGATATATGGGATGCAGTAATTGAAACTTGTTTGTCGTCACTGACATCGGAGCTATCAATAAATTTTGATTCTTTTACATCATCAGTTAAGCTGCATTCCTTCACATCATTATCAACTCTGCATTTAATTGTATCTACTTGTTGAGGTTCTTTTACAACTTTGGAGTCATTAGAAACAGACTCTGATAGTACCAGACCAGCACGTTGGGCAACTGCTGTTGGATCTGGTACCTCAAAGCCAGGAGGAGCAACATAGAAAGGAAGTTTCCCTCTCTGCCAATCATTCAAAACAATTTTTGCTGTTGTTGTAATATCTGGTTCACCTCCTTTAAGAAGTTTCCCATATCTTCTAGCAAGAGCTTCGAGGAAATCTTGAGCTGTTCCATTTTTCCAGTCTACATCCTCTGACAGTCCATAAGTCCTAGCCAAATGTAGGGAATTGAGACGCGACAACGCTTCTTCAATGTGATCCTCAGGATCTGGGACCAGCTCTACTCTCACCACACCTCTCAATACCTAGGAAAAGAAAACTTCATTAATGCACAGACATGATAAGAACATATAAGAGACTGTGTACTGGACTTAATGAATTGATAAAACAAAATTACATTTATCTTTACAATTTCATTTTAAGAAATTACTTGAAATTTTTAACTTTGTGCATTTCTCAAAATATTATTAAGTACAAATCATGAAATATCATTTGTATTCATTAAACCGAGTTTTATTATAAGTTTATATAAAGCATGCTATCAGCTATTGCTCTAAGAAGGAAAAATCTCATTAAACTTATCAACCAAAATTAATTCATAATTCTCATCTCATAAATCAATTTGATGAAATTGTACATAATCACCAGAATTTTACTGGTATTATTGCGGTAGCTATGCGATGCTGAGACTTAAGCTTTTAGCTGTTCTCCCAAAGGACAGAAACTTGCTAGAAAGGCTAATTTTACTGTTTAACTCTTATTGATATGCTGCCCACTTTCTAGCCATGGCTATTTTAGGCTAAGTAGTTGTTTACTCACCTTGTCAGTGTCAGTCTCATCCGGAGAAGGAGGTACAACACCAGGACAATCAATCAGGTATATACGGCGCATTAAAGTAACATACTGCCATACTTTTGTCTCTCCAGCAATTGGTGCAACATTGCAAACTTTTTTTGAACGTAGCGTATTGACCACAGAGCTCTTTCCTGTATTTGGATAGCCAACCATTCCCACACTGATTTGTTTCTTGTCAGCATGCAGACGGGCAAATTGACGGAGCAGATCAATGAGAGCTCCTTTACCAAATGGATGGGTAAGAGATGCATGGAATGCAATAGTAGGATATTCAGCACTTAGTGTTGCTACCCATCGCTGCGTAACCCAATTGGGTACTAGGTCCACCTATGATAAATGAGAAAACACACAAATGATAATCAGTATAACTTCTTGTATTCTACATGTGAATTTCCATTATAATTTATTAAAAGAAAACACTTAATGGCTGTCGAAAACCCACGTGTTCATTGTGTGATTGTTATAGTCCCTGTTGTGAAGTAACATCCTGCAAACTTGTGCATGTGAAGACGGATGAATGGTGTTCGCTGGCGAGGATTAATTTCCCACAAACCGAGGGTTTTTTGGAGCGCAGTGTGAAAAAATCAGTGGAACTTGGTACATGAGTAGGTATGAATGGTGTGTTACTGTTGGTTCCCTGGAGAGGAGTAACATCCCGTAAACCATTGTATGTGTCTATAGTGTGAGTATTCTTTTTAATTTTTACGGTAATTTTTGTCCCTCTTTTTCAACATTATCATATTGCCACAGTGCTCAACCTTTTTTTTCTCAATGGCTGTTATAGCTTATAAAAGCAAATTCACACTAAAAGATCTAATTCAAACCATATACAGTATATATAATAGGATTATTAGAACTGGAATGTGAAACTTCAACTAGTTTAAATGAAGTGTTCATATTTAATTAGAAAACTAAAAATTAACAGAAATATAAGTTTATAGTGTATTTAATGAAAATAAGTTGAAATAAAAAATCTCTACAACTTAACAATGGTGAAGAAACCTTACAGTACGGAAATAGTAAAAAAATAGCTGGCTAAGAAATGTTTCCTATAATCCATTCCAACATTTCATGCGGGTGAGGCGTGTCTATAGTTAGACCCATATGGTGGGGAGAAGAAAATGCCAGCCAATAAGAGGTCATAAATTTCCCTAGCCGTTCAAAATTTTTTGAAGAGCACTGTTGACACGATTGCTCACACTTTCCAATTATATTTTGGCGACGGTGGAAAGCATGAACATGCTTCATTCAAATCTATTCACTCGTTCACAGCTATTGTTAAACTGAGCAAAATTGAAAACTTGGCAACATTGCATCATAGACAAAGCGAAATAACCTGAAAGCAAGCGGAACACTTTGGGTCTCAGCCGTACAACCAGTTGAAATAGATTATAGTCCAGAAAGCTGTTTCATGTTAAAGCGTAAAAATAATTACCACATAACAGATTATAACCAAGCAATACCTTGTTAAGAACCAAAATTAAATGTTTATGAGGTTTTTCATCTCTCAGGAAACGCTCCAGATAACCAGATCTAGTGCCCATTGGATCTCTAGCATCCAAAACCTGGAGTACAACATCAGATGAATCTATCACCTACAAAAGAAAGACATGCATAACATAAATTACTTCAATTAAAGTTTCAGCTCTTTAAAATGGGTTTGAAACAAAAGGTTATATGGCTGGAAATCTTAGAATTTTTCCAGAAGAGACATTTCCTAGAAGGTAAGTATATAAAAAGATCAATTTTATCAATTACTGATATTATTATTTTCAAATAGCCCTTAGATTAGTTTTTCATTATTGTCTCTTGTTACTGTGACCATCACACACTGGTTTACATCACAGGACAACCTTCTATTAGGCATAGACACCCAATCTTCCATAGCGCTGGGATAATTTCATGTAAAAACTTGGTATTTTAAAAATAATATACCAATGTCACTATTTACTATGTTGGTTTTATTAATGTTAAGCGATAAATTTGGGAAATATAGCTGATTACTCAATGATTCTCCCTTGTAGCAAACCATCTAAATTATGCTATAAATATAAAGGTAATAAGATTAATGGGTAATATTTAAGCAAGATAAAAATTAACCAAATAATATGTATGCACAAAGTATAAAATACCTATAGTAAAATAAGAAATGAAATAAAATTGATGTAGAATCAAACAGTCAATCAAGAATCAGAACTGTTACAAATTTAACCTGGCGGAGTTGACACTCCATAAATGGACACCATTGCTGGCACTGGGTCTGTAGGACCCAGTTGCTTTGAAAATTTAATTTAATAACGAGATTAGAAGAAAATTAATTGATAACTTGCATCCAGGTTTAGGAACATTTTTATGATGTGGATAAATTTCAAATTCTTTCCTAACCTTTTTTGTTGAATAGACTAACGCTTGAAAAAATTAGTACTTAGGATACTTTACAAATTATAACTTGCCAAATATATATTTTCACAATAAATATGAAGTATATGTGAATAGTTGGATAGTATTGATGTTATATTACGTTAAAAAACAACATTTTTGATAGCCCGCAGCTATGATGTGCATGCTGGTGCACCAAAAGGGACAAAAAATGCCTAGCAATTCTATACATGCAACAAATGAGCTTAGGCTGCAAGACTAAACTGAAGTAGAATAGTGGGAGGAATGTACTGAGTGTGATAGCAATGCAAATCTTGGCATCTAGTAATCATCAAAGAAACAAAAATCAAGTTGGTTTCAAACCTGCACCAGCTCCGCCAGGTTAATAGACTTAGCAGAATTACAAATATCAATATTGGAACAGTACTTATTTGCATATCTCTGCAGCATTACTAAAGAGAAATTGAACACATAATTTGTAGAGGAAATACTATTTTCAATCTGAAAATCTTAATTTTTTTGTATTATATGCAGGAACTCTGAAAGATATAAAAATTAAAAGTTCGGTGGAGTTGAAATGGGATTTTAACTATATTAAAACGGAAGCCCAAATCAGTAATAATTTAATGAGACTGTAAAGAGTCTAATTTAAGGAGTTCTAAAAGGTTAAAGCAAGGATGGCAAATAATTTTTGTGTTATGTGCCAAGAAAGTAATGTGAATCATCAGAATTTTTTTTTCACGTGCCATTAATTTCTCCTTCCCTAAGAAACTATATTTTATACAAGTACAAGCTTGCATGTGCCTAGTAAAACTGCATGTGTGCCACTTCAGACATGCATGCCACATATTTGCCATCCCTGATTAAGGTAACAAATTGTTACAACATCATAATAAAATATATAATTAATAAGCCTGGAGGAAATCTGTATAACTGAGGTTCATTGCTTTTTAAAAATGCTATATTAGGGATTCCCAACCTTTTCACATAAATGTGACATCCATAAAAAAGAAATATAACCATTTGGGATCTATGATCAGATAAACCTTTTAGCCCTTTGAATTGCTTGCACAGTCCTGTCTATATTACAGTTTCTTCTAGCTTATAACTTTTTTATTCACTAGGATGGGCCATAAGTTGACAAACCATGCAATAAAAGACATCTTCTTAGAGTTTGGAAACCAAATGAATAAAAAAAAGTTATTTTCAAATTTTGTATAAAATTCAACTGATGAGGAGATATTTATGAGCATTCTTAAAAGAAAAAATGCACCTTCAATCGCAGTTTACAAGCAGCCATATCGCCAGAGGTGATTTATCTTGAAGAGGGTTGTTTTAGGGAGGTACATGAAAGTTCTTTAAAATCTGCATGCAGTTAAGGAGCAGAAAGTTGTTGAGTTGTTTTAAACATGTTTATATTTGCATTTTAGATATAGGAGCTATGGATGGGGGAAGTCTATGACTAGACCAGTGGTTCTTAACCAGTGGGACATATGAGGATTCTGGAGGGGGAGGGACACGAAGCATTTTGGACCAAAATCAGTTTTGCCTCAAATTTCTACCTCTCATATATTTCTAATACTGTCAAATTTGCCTGCTTTAATATTTTTTCATTTATTTTATAACTATTTAAATGATATAAGTCTTGTACTGATGTATTCAAATGCTCTGCCAACTTGTCACCTCCATTACAGAAGAATGGATTTATTTTACGTAGAAATGATATACAAAAAATACATGGATTATTTTAGGCAATGACAACTTATTGCCGAATGCCCAAAAAATTATGCTAGATTGTCAGCTCTGAGTTGTGCATCGAAACCAAAATGATACAGGTTAGAATTCACTAAATAAACATACAGTCTAACTCAGCTCATGTGCTTAGGTAAGCAGACAGAAACCTGACAAAAAATTGGTTAATATCTTATAAATATTTTAGTGTGTGTGTGTATGTATGTATGAGGTCCTACCCAAAAGTTCCAGGAATTTGAATAGCGCACAAGAACCGCTTGTAGTACGGCCACTCGCTGCCAGGTAGTGCTGGCAGTATCCTTTGTGAATAAGTGTGCAACGTGGCGGCTAACTGAGTGCACGTGTTCTGTTCTGTGCTTTTTTGTAACGTCGTGTTTGAGTTGTTCTGCGAATCCGTTTCGAACTGAAATGGCTGATGTTAAGGAGCAAAAATTTGCATCAAATTCTGCTTCAAATTCGGCAAAACGGCAGCAGAAACACACAGAATGCTTAAACAAGCATTTGGTGATGATGCTTTAAGCCAAAGCAAAACGTTCCTTTGGTACAAACATTTCAAGGATGGACGGACGTCTGTCGACGCCGATGAGCATTCTGGTCGACCGTCGACAAGCACAACTCCGGAAAACGTCGCAAAAGTGCATGAGGCTATCCTGGCAGACCGAAGGCGAACATTCCATGACGTTTGTGACATCGTTGGACTATCGTACAGGACATGTCAATGCATTTTGTCAGATGATTTGAACATGAGACGCATTGCTGCAAAATTTGTTCCGAGACTGCTGAGCAACGACCAGAAAGACCATCACGTTGCTGTCTGCAGTGAGCTTCAAATTGAAGTTAGAGATGACCCCAACTTCATAACTGGTGATGAATCCTGGTTTTATGGTTATGACCCTGAGACAAAGCAGCAGTCGTCACAGTGGAAGTTGCAAAATTCACCGCTGCCGAAAAAAGCGCATCAAGTTCGCAGCAATGTCAAGTCCATGCTGATCATTTCTTTTGACGTCGACGGGATCGTCCACAAAGAATTCCTCCCACCCGGTCAAACTGTCAATGGAAAGTTTTACTGCGATGTTTTGAAGTGGCTAAGGGAGAACGTCTGACGCAAACATCCAAACAAGTGGCGCAACAATGACTGGGTGCTCCACCATGACAATGCGTCCACCCACACGTCACTCGTTATTAGGCAGTTCCTAGCTTCCAAAAACACGACTCATCCCTCACCCCCCCCCTACTCTCCTGACCTCGCCCCCTGCGACTTTTTCCTATTCCCCAAAATGAAACTTCAGCTGCAAGGGGGACGTTTTGACACGATTGAGGAGATCCGGGCAGAATCGCAAGAGGTGCTTAACACGCTCACACCTGCAGACTTCCAAGGATGCTTCGCATCATGGAAAAAATGCTGGGAACGCTGTATAAAAGCACAAGGGGACTACTTTGAAGGGGACGGTGGAAATTAGGACTTAGCGTAAGTAATTTTTTTAAATGTACAAATTCCCGGAACTTTTGGGTAGCACCTCGTATGTATGTTCTTTATACGTTCTTACACCGTTGAAGTTATCGAATTCAAAAGTTTCATGGGCCATCCTATGGACCAAAGGAAGAACTTGATCTAGGTTTGTAGACCGTGGGGGTCTCTTATACCCCATGGGGTCAACAAAATACTATTTCCATAAGAATGCATGGGAAATAATGTGGAGAAGCCCCAAAATGTCATGCAGCCCTTCACTGATGTGTTTATTATTATAATAATTATATAATTATAATATTATATATATAATATTATATTATTATAATAAATATACCTAAATATTAACTAACGATCACAGGAAATGGCTTATTTTATGCACTAAAGACTGAATATTTTAATTATGTTCATGTTTTGACGTATTACATATTAGATCGCTCAAAATTATCCTTTAAGCACAAAATTTATTAACATTTTCCAGGTGGCAACAAAGCTAAATTTCTTAATTGTTGTCCTCTTCAAAGGGAGATAGCCATGTAAAGATTAATGCAAGGAAAATCCATGCCGTGGCGTGCCGTGGAGGAAGAATAGCCAACACCAAGATAAAGGGTACAAATGGATTCATGCCTAAATATAGTCTATGAATCCTTTTAAAGTGAGTCAAATGGTTTTTATGGAATATTAGAACATTGTTATCTTTTACTATTAACATTGAAGGATTTTTAAAAGTGAAATACTCCTATAGCCAAACAATTAGAGGGTTACAACACCCAATGCATTTCGCCCACAAGGTGGGCATCGTCACCTTGTGGGCGAAATGCATTGGGTGTTGTAATCCTCTAATTGTTTGGCTGTAGGAGTATTTCACTTTTAATAATCTAAGCCAAAGTTATTGAGCTACCAACAATATTGAAGGATTTATCGCAACATAAATTGATACATCTACTTACATTTGTTTGGTAACCAAGATGTCGTTTATTGTTTACATTTTTACTTCAGGGCTTATGGTGCACTCGGAGTAATTCCAATTTTGATAAAACTGCTCGATTATACCAATTATTCTTGGAAAAGCAGTCTGCCTTGACTAAAATTTTTTAATGGTTTCTTTAGGTGGTAGTTAAAATCCTGTATGAATCTCTTCTCTGAATAACACATTTGAGAAATTTGGGGGCACCAACAGCACGGGTCCCGAGCAATAAAAATAGTTCGTTACTTAAAAGAAAACTCTTTCCCGAGTGAAGCCGGGCGTTTCAGCTAGTAACTAATATTCTTTTGATAAATACCCTTAAAAACACAGCAGAAATTTTTCTGGGGAAAGGAGGGGAGCTTGGGGATTTTAGAAGATCAGAAGGGATGAGATGAAAAAGGTTAAGAATCACTGGACTAGACCGAATATTTTTTATGTCAGCAAATTTTAGGCAAATGGATTTTCAATCTTCTACTATACTGCCATCTTATCTGAAAGATAATCTATACCTTGTGTAACTCATTCCAAATCCTCCTGCTCTGCCCAGCTCCCATTATCCAGTCTCTAGCTGGACTCCATGAATCAGGAGCTTCAATAACCTTATCTTTATCTTTCTCCCCTTCTCCATATGCTTCTTGAGCAGCCTCTGCAGCTATTTTCAACTCCTCCAGATCCCCACTTGATCTTAAAATTGGCCTTTTTCTTTTCTTTTTAGGACCAAACACACTTTCAAAACTCTCTGTGTCAAGAAGATGAACTCGAGCATTCTTGGCTCGTTCCTGAAGCAGGGTAATTGGAAGCTTTGTGGGCTTCATCACCACCTATTGTTTTTACCAATAGAAAGGCAAGATTTTTTAAATAGTCACCTGGTTATTCTTTCAAGATTCAAGCAATTTTCAATGATATACTTCCATCACTTTGACAAGTGAACGCTTCACAAAATCCAAATTTTACGTATCAAGTACTACAGAGAAATAAAAGAGCAAACTAAATCAGTAAAGGCATAATTCTAAATTTAGAAAAATTATATAGCCATTTTTTATCACTGCTGAATCATTCACCATGCTGCATTAACACAAGTAATTTTGCATTATAAGATTACTCTTAATTCTTAATGACGACACTGTACTAATTTTATTGGAATTAATCTTAGGTTTCCTTCAAAAAATACCTGATAAGGATTTTTAACGACGGCCCCAAGCTCTTCTTGGAATCTTTGTAAAGCACTTTGGCCAATTACTCGTGAGTTTCCAAACCATCTGGGGCTAGGTTCGACCCTAGCAACTGTGCCTGAAGATAGCTTTCCCTGAAAAGGCGCTTCCTTAACGATTTGACCCAATTTATTCCTCTTGGCTTTAAAGTTTCTGTACATCTGCAATCTTTTGATTGTGGATTTTGTTCGTGGTTTGGCTACTCCCTTAAGACCCTCTATGGACCGCTCTGGATTCATGCTATGTCCGGATCTACAGAAGCCTTCTTTTTTTGGGCCTTTACCAACTTTCCTCGAGCTCCCCATCTTGCCGGTTTCTGTAAGAAACATACCTCAAGTTACACAACAACAAGTTATTAACAAAACTCAATGCAGTGCTCTAAGACTGCTTTTTGTTTAACAAGAACCAAAAAGAGTCCATGAATTTATCATCGTGCCTGTAACTACCATCACATTCACAATAAAGAAAAACAATCACAGAGATTCAAGTTTCAAAAATCTTATTGGCACTTTTTCGTTTAAGCGTGTAACATTTATAATTCGTCAAAATAAATAACAAGCAATTTATTTATTAACAAACAGCGGTACACATCACAGATACATTTATAAAGGTTCTCTAATGGATCCTCATTATACATGTATCTCCACATGAATTCTATGAGATACGAATTTAGAAGGCTTCGAGCTGTCCCACATGTTTAGTTCTTCGTTTGGCTGATGCCCACGTAGCCTCTACATGATTGTTGGCATAATTGGTCGGATTGACAAATTGAATGCTATGATTCATGGTTCCAATAGTATTGTACGCACCCCACAAGTCCGACACAACAGTTGTACCAGGCAAAACGTACGGTTGCAAATTTGTAATTACGTGGAGCAGTACTTCATTGGAACTCGGCTGGGCCAGAGAACGGAAATTTGAACATGAACGAAAATTTTACTCGACCCCACCGGGTTGGATAAGTTGGTGGAAGTGTTTTTCATTCCTCCTCACGTTCACTGTGTTCAGAGCCGTCTCCATTCAAAGATAAAAGAAGGGATGCCATTATAAAAATCTCATTTTTAACGGTATCCCTTCTTTTTTCTTTGACTGGAGACGCCTCTGAACACAGTGAACGTGAGGGACGAAAAACTTCCACCAACTTACCCAACTCGTTGGGCCCGAGTAAAATAAATGTTACACGCTTAAACGAAAAAGTGCCATCCTATAAACAGTCCATCATAACAACTCTAAGGATAATATAAGAAAAGAGATCTTAGAAAATGTCTGCGACTACCAGAGTAACGTATAAAACTATTTAAGAAAATAAAGGTCACATAAATGATAATTCACACACATAACAACTTATATTAACGAAAAGTACAAGCTGCTCCGCAACGTGCCTCCTTCCACTCCTTTCGCTTTTATTTTCGCAACTCAGTTGTTTCCACTTGCTATAACTTAATGTTTTACTTTTGGAATCATAGTTATGTGCTTAAACTCAATGCCTTGTAGTCGTAGAAAATACCTTGAAGCGCATGAGTTTCATGTGTTATAAAGGATATGGAAGCGTAGAAGCCCTTTTGTTCGGCTTAAAATGACAACAGTCGCAAATATGACGAAATTATTCCATATTAGAAGACTCCTCTATGTTTTTGTTTTGGCTTGCTTTTTGTATGGAATTTTTCAGCTTATGCGTGCACAATTTAACTTATCCGACTCAGAAACGGAGCGAAGTTCTGTTTTGTAAGTTGAAATTATCTTGAAGCTATCCGTTTTACAATTTTTTATTTTAATGTTCGATTTTAATTCCTCCATTGTATATTTGCGGTGTAGGAGAGGCGTTGCCTTAAGAATAAATGCATCGCATTCGGCGTCATACCCGTAAGTTTATGCTAATGACGATTTGTCTTTTATCTTATGGCTTTGGTGGAATGAAAGCATTTATATTTGGCTGTAAATTATTTTGATTTTTGTGCATTGCGTAGATCTAGTGGCCAAGCATGTCGCCATCCAAATCTTGACGTTAAAAACAAGGATATTATGAAATTCATAAAAGATGTCCCACCGATTGACTGTGGGGATAAGCCAGACTGGGTGGAAATCGTTGGAAACATTGCTCGGATTAAAGAAACTGCGAAAAAGGAGCATGGTGAAATAGAATGTTCATTTACAGGTAACATTAATAATATTCTCCTAAATGGTTTTATATTGGCGTACTGTAATTTATACAGTAGTTTTTAGATGCTTACATATTTTTCTTTTAGCATTGCATATTTTTTATAGAAAATTTCTTTAGCGACTGAAGACCTGCAATCTGTAAAATTTACAGGAAATTCAACTTCAGAAGCATGGAAATTCCTTATCTTTGCAGCAAATTAATACTACATTGAATTTCCATGATGTTTCTATGCTCCTTCCAGCAGGAGTTAATCTTTTCCTACTACTTCAGCATGTGCATATTCTTTTCCTTCCTTCAATTTTCACAAATTGGTATTTTTCGAAAAAGCTGTGGCAATTGGCAGGGATCTTTTGCGGCCTAAAATTTTACGAGAGGAGAAATTTCCTATTATTTGTCCGTGTAGAGCAAGGTGAAAATCTTTCTGCGTTTTTCCATGCATTGAAGTTGGTGGGGAATTTGTCTCTTTATACAGTATATAACTATTTACAATGGTTGTGTTAACTACAAATGCATAAATATATTTCCATCACTTTTTCGTTTCCCTTCCAAAATCGTAGTAACACCTGTTCTGGTCTGCTCTGTCAACCACACCCATGAATTTATTATACACTAAAATAGATTGAGGACAAAATATGTTTATTCCTCTTCCCTGTTTTCCTGGACACCTGGGTTACAATTTGTTGAAAGAACACAAATGTCACGATTGTCGTGCCAGACTGTGGCTGTGACTTTTCCACACTGTAAAATTTTGCTTTCTCCTCTTTTTAACTATTAGTTTCTTAGGATTTTTGAATTCTACTGGCCATTCCCTGTGAGACTGTCTTGTGGTAGCACACTCATAAGTATTGTTTTTGTGTAGCAAATTCATAAGAGAAACACTTTAAAAAAACTCAAAATAAACGTGGTGATTCTTACCGAGATGGTTTTCAAGTAAATTCATGACGATTTGGCTTCCTAAAAGCATCTCTATTTCTATTCTCCTTTTTCCCTAAATAAACATTTCCATCTAGTACATAGGGGTGAGCGATATATATCAACCTGGTATTTAGTAACAGATACCGGTCAGGAACAGATATCAGTGATATCTATTTTCCAAAATATCTGTTATTGGAATATCAGTTAAGAAATTATAGGTGTAGGTTGAAACAGACCGTTGGACCATATCTGTTTGCTTTCAATACTCGATACCAGTCAATCCTTAATACTCGCCTTTGTTCTTCGCAAGCTTTCATGCACCACAGCCAGGGGCGGATCCAGAAACTTCCCAAGGGGAGGGCGATCGCCCCACTTGATTCCGCCTCTGCCGACGACCATACATTTTGAAAATCCCTATCCCCATCAGAACCTTTCTTTTCCTTGTCATACAGACTTAATCTTCGGTGTAGAATAAAGGAATGCTGCGCGGAATGAATTTAAGAATGTACCCAGTGGATGGCAATGGGCTCGTCCAAGGGGAGGGCGATCGCCCCTCCCTTGGATACGCCACTGACCACAGCGCACTCTCTATCTTCCTGCAAGGGCTAGAGAGGGAGGGGGTGACTTGAGCCAACAAACAATTTGTGCTCTCACGCCACGGGGAAGAGGACTCATCACAGGGGTGGGGTGAGGATTTTCCCTCCCCGCCAAGCCTTCACCCCCGCGCCCCCCGCCCCACCACTAACAGATGCCGTTTAAAGGGCGAGAATATACCTATTATCCAAAATAGCAGTCTGTTCTCAATGTTCGTATACTCAATTCTCGGATATTCAATACTCGGATACTCAATACCCGGATACCAGCTAGAATATCAGTTGATGGATTTGTGGGTGCTCTAACTCAAAAACTATTAATCAGATCAACACGAAATTTTATATTTGACATCTTTTGTAAAGGAAGAAGAACTGATTAGATTTTGGTAAAAATCAGTCAACCGAAAGTGGGTGTTTACTCCTGTCACTTATTCGTAATTTTGAAATATTTGCTTTAATATTTGATAAATGTAAAAATGTACTAGAATAAACATTGTAGGAAATTTAATTTTCTACAACCTTTGTTTGAAATATTTTTCCATTGTTTAAGAGATATCTTATATTCTTAGCTACCACCACCGCGCCACCTACCGACGGCTATTATTAACAATCACGCTTAGTTATGTCTCAGTAACTCTCCTTTTTATTTTCTTAATTTCTGGTGCATTCTGGATATATACAATATCAGAAGGTTATGGTTTTCCCTGTTCTTTGTAATATTTAAAATTTTCTCGGTTTCTTTAAATATTTGTTATTACGTAATCTATTTTGAAATTTTTAGAAATATTATAGATATGGAGAAAGTCATGTGGTGGCCACATCAGATTTTTTTCGTGGATTTCTGTGCCTGAATTACGATTTATTTTTAAAAAATGTAGGTAATGTTGTCTAAAAATGTATAAACAAACAATAATGTCAACAATAGTGAAAAGTTAATATTTTTAAACAAATTGTATAAAATTGCAATCATATGAGATTTTCCAAAAGTGTTTGTTTGCATGTTTGCTTTATCATCTCGATTTTGTAATAAGGAAAAAAAAGACTAATATAAGTGCATCATCAGAGATTGGAGTTTGAATACGACATCACCTGGCATATTTGCCTGATGCAAAATGAGCTAATGCGGCAAAGTACTGTTTATTTTTTCATTAGAATGAAAATTGATTTCTTTCATCTAAACAAACCTACAATCAAATTAAAGATTGACTTATTATCTTTGTAATAAAGAAAGATGCAGAGCGTTATCTGCTTTCGTTTACAAGATATATGAGTCAGAAGGAGATGCTGCGCAAAACCTGCGATTCGCCGACTGTTTACATTAAGGGCATTTTCAACCGGCCGGCGAATCGCCGTCTCTTTAAGCCAATGGTTTAAGGGCATCTGCATCTGAAGAGTTAACAATTTTATTGAGATATTGAAATGTTTATTCGTATATATAGGGTAATGTCTAAACGACCTGAAAATTTCAGCTCCCTAGTTTGACCCATAGTATCTAAATATTTACCTATTTGTTTAAATTTTAAGAATTTTTGAAAGTCAAACAAATTATAATATAAAAATTTCTATAATCCATATTTTGTTTTTTTTTTACAAATTCTACCTATAAGTATAAAAAATTTCAACATCGTAGCACATAAATCGTGAAACTTTGTTTAAATATATATAATAGATATTACTTATATGATATGGAAGAACTATGTGTTTATATTTAAAAAGTGAAAGATTCATTTAATTGAAAATAATGTATTTAGGGGATTTTCACTTATTGTATCTGATGTATGTAGCACAATAAAATTTTCATTATCCCTAAGTATTTTCATTACTCCATTATTGAAGCTTATTTAAATTAATAAATGATCATTAAGTTTTTGTAAATACGTAAAATAAGTACGCGAACCAACAGTCGTAGAAGCATTATAAATTATACTGGTATCAGAAGGAGCATTCTCCGGTAGGTAGTACCAGAACCAGCTCCGTAAACATATATCAGTAACAGGTATTTGGAACAGATACTGCCTCGTAACAGATACCAAGATATTAGGTACCGGTAAATATGAGTTTAGCTCATCCCTACTAGTACATAACCTTGCAGACTTGCCATTTGGTGGGCTTACATTTTACGTATTGTTTTATATAGTTGGCGTCCTTTAAATGCCACCATTGCTTCATTAACAGCAAATTCGCGTCCTGGACTGTATTTCTCATTAAAAGTCCCCATAACATCTAACACTGGCCAAACCTTTTGCAGTACATCATAACCATCTTCCCCTTCTTTTTTCTCAATAATATCACTTACGTGAAAGTACTTAGTAATATGAGTGTACCTGTTGAAAATCATGTAGTTTGAATCAGAGGACAGTCAATATCCTGACTCTGTCAATAATCCCTGCTTTCGGGCAAATCATGCACACCCATGTACACAAGAACACCGATATATGCTGTAATTTCCTCGTATGTGACATCGACCCATTCTTTGTCTATCTTTCCTGAACAACATAACACTTCATAACGTAAGGAATATTCCCATTTTGCTTGTAATCCACCATCACCTGTCACATTACTGCTAGAAGGGGTATCTTCCTCTTCTATGTCATTATCGCAAGAGTTAATGCACTCAAGCAACTCCTCTGCTATATCCGAAGTACTAAAACTCTCAGTATCACTTGAAAAATCGTCTTTGTTCGCTTCTCTCCCAATAGCGTCTTCACCCAAAGAAGCCATGGTTAGAACTGACGGCAGAAAAAAAATAACTTCTCAAGTGTCCTTTGAAGTGTTTACTCAGGCATGAAAAACCTCAACACAAAGAAAGTTTTCATAAGTCCTAAAACGCGCAGATGGGAAGGGCATTGCAGGCGGTTTCGACTGGGTTAGTACAGAGAGAAATAAATATGGACGGCCGGGTTAGTACGAAGTGAGAAAATGGACATTTAAATCTCGGAAGGGAGAGGGTTAATCCAGCCTGGTGTGTCATAATCATGGCCTCCGTATCATTTGTATTTATGTATTGAGCTGTGATTACATAATTAAATTGATACATTCTCAACCATCCAGGAATAAAATTATTTTCTTTTTGCCTTTTGGTTATTTTAAGTTTTTAAAACATTTATACTTAAATTTATTACACACTTTCGATCAAAACATATTTTTGAGAATAGTTGATCTTGGAAATATTGTAATTGATTAACTCTTCTCTATTTTGTAGTTTTTCTTGCTTATTGGAACTTATGGCAAAGAACCCATTGTATTATTTTTACTTAGTTTGCAAATATAGAGACGAGAAATGGTGCTTCTCCATGTATTATTTATCAAGTGTTCGTGTTGTATTTTTCAAGTTATATGAGCTTTATGCATTGATTATTCTATTGCTTGCTTGAATTTGTAATACTTGCTATTTTCAAAACATTAATAAAAATTGTATTTTTTCATGTTTGTTAAAGCTAATAATCAATCTATATTATTAAGCTTGTTTTAACTTGAATTTAACAGATATTGCACGTGAGTCAGATGGCCTGGTCAGCTATGGTCTCACTACCACAACTCATACAGACTATACCCTGGAAGGTAGTGACTTTGTTAAGGTCCGATGCCAATCCAATGGAAAGAAGTATGTAGTCTTTTATTGATTCAATTAATCATTCTGCAGTAAAGCTATTATGAAAACATTGTAGAGTGTTCTGTATCTATGCGGTTTCATCAAAAAGGAACAACACAAGGTGTATATTTTGTATTAACCCTCCAGTACTCATGCGGGTTTTTCAAAAACAAGTACTTGCATGGGGTAGATTTTAACCCCATATGAATTACATTGAAAATGCTTGCCAAATGTAGTTCATTCATCAACAAGAAATGACAAATATATACCTAATTTAATTAAAACACAAATGGTTTTTTAACAATATTTAATAATATTATTTTAAAATGAAAATTGACAAAACCCTAAGTCAATATTTCTATAACTAGCGTAATTGCCCGTCAAATATGATGGGATTATGATAAAAGTATTCCAAATATATTTGATTTTGATATGAAAAATCAGTAAGATATGCAAAATGATGAGCCCCTTGTCAAAAATAAAGAAATAATAAAAATAAATAATATTCCCTCTCCTTCCCCCTTCCTCCCTCTTTCCTTCCCCCTTCCTCCCTCTTTCCTTCCCCCCCCCCCTCTCTCTCTCTCCCTCCCTCTCTGCCTCTCTTTTGTCTCACCTCCCCCCTCTCTCATTCCCTCCTGTCCCAATTCATAGCTCTCCCTCTTTTTTTCCATCTCCCTCTTTATCTCTTTCCTCCTTCTCCCTCTTTAATTCTTTTCTTCCATCCTTTTCTAATTCTATACCTCCCATACTCTCTATGTAACTTCCATTCTATATTCCTTCCCTCCAATCTCCCTTCCCACATCCTCTCTTTTACTCTATCTATATAGTCGTTTAGATAAGCAAAGGAATCCAAACTAAATCCCAGTCCCATTAGGATTACGTAATTTCACGAAAAATCCTACGATAATTTAAGACAATCTATGCACTCGTATATATTACACGTATGTGGGCTGTGACAACAATTCTCGAAGTTTAACAATGATGTGGTCAGCAAGGCAACATCCCATTTAAAAACCGACATTTTCCCATAATATGTTATTTAAATGTTTAATATGAGAGATTTTGGATGGTAGGTGGAAAAAGATGAATATAATAAGAAACTTCATTAACTTTTCTAAATTATAGTTTAAATTTGAAGATCGTACGTCAATTTTTTCTTATTTTATTTCCAAAAGAATAAAAGCCTCCACTTTAAAAAGTCGCTTTTTATGTGTTATCTTATGGGATATGGAGTTGAACCCAAGTCTTTTTTCGTATTTTTTTCATCATTTAATTTTTATATCTGAATCAAACATTCCTGCGAAATTTCAACCTTCCACCTAATCGGAAAGCACGTTAAAAAGTGCCATTGGTGACATCAGCCTCACACAGACAGAACCGGAAATCTATATGTAAGACGTCAAAAATAGCGAACATATATTTTTGGCATACAAATACAAAATTAAGTTTGGTGAAAATGGTTCAATTGCAATTACTTTTCAATATAAATATTATAAATAGATGTTTCATACATGTATAGGATATATCATATAAAACCTAAGGTACTTCTAAAAGAGCTACAGAATTGAAATTTGGAAGAAAGACAGGTCATTGGGTAGAACCTCGAGGAAAAATCCGAAATTACAAAAAAAGTTATATTTAAGGGGTGTTTTTGACCCCAAAGTCCAATTTTAAATACCCATAAGGAAAGCAATGAAAACTGTGCGGAGCTACATAAAATTGCTTTTTTAAATTATGTATTTAAAATTAAAATACAAAGTCGAGACATGCACAATACAGTGAATGAAAGAATGAAGTTTATTTTTCTTGAAGACAAAATTCAAAACCATGCTGAATTTGCATAAAAATTTGATTTTAATCTTAAAATTATGAAATTTTTCTTGATCTTCAACAATGAAAACTATAAACTATCATAGCAATGACTCCAATGCCTTTCAATGGAAATTGATTTTCCATACTTTAAGAGCATCAATGTAATGCTTATACTGCATTATAATCCATTTGATTTCAGCCAACGACATAAACATATGATGACGTGATAATTTTAAATAAATTTTTTTATCCAGATACGTACTAAAAGGCACAGATGATAACACCATAATCATAAGACACAAAATATCATAATTTTTACATAAATTTTAGTGTGACATTGTCTGAATGATAGTTGTAGTTATTGCTTAAAAAGGGCGATCTGAGCCATGAAACTTTACATTCAAAAACTTGGACATGAGCCGATTTCCAGATAATTTAGAAATTCTGGATAGATGCCTTAATTTCCCAGAAAGTGAAAACTATAATCTTATTTAAATGGGTAGATCAAATGCTGCCGCGTTGGTTTATTTATGAGTTAAGATGTTGGTGTATGGTGTTTATTTAAGCGCTTGCAGTATGCAAGCACCAACAACTCATATAATAAATACATAAAAGTTTATAAAAGTACAATTGTAGTAATTTTCTCAGATATTTCATACACATCTATTTTTCTTAGGTGTCTGAATTTTTTTCTGATGTCTCTTACACAACCACAACTTATAAATAAATTAATGTGAGACAATTACTGTATAAAAATTTAATTATTTTGCTATCAATAATATTGCATATGGTTAGAGAAAGTGAAAAGAACAAGTTTTTTCCTCACCTCAGAAATTATAGGCATCAGTTAAAATTTGTTGAGTGAGGAACAGAAACATGAAAACAACAATTGTTGCATTAAAAACTAATTCTCCAAAACAGCAACAATATTTTCAACACCTCAGAGATTTTCATATCAGATCACTGTGCACCGTCTAAGAAAAAGCATCCTTACTCAAAAACAGCCCACACAATACTAGAAATTTTTGCCTAAAAACCTTCCTCACATGTGTCATTCCAGCTACTCAAAAGGAGGAGACAGCGAAAAACGAATGGGAGGAAACTATCATAAAATGTGAGGGGAGGTAGAAATCTACCCTGCACAAGTACCAGAGGGTTAAAAGACAATATATTTAATTTTAAAATTTTATTTCATCAAAATTGGAAGATACTGTGAATGTATTTTAAAGTTGTATTATTTTGTTATAAAAACACAGCACTTTTAACATGTTTCAGTTATCATTTTTAAAATAACCACATCAGTTTTTATTTGGTTTCTTGTGAATGTTATTCAAATTCAAGTATGATGAGGTACAATAGGGTCTCAAAGTACGCGAACTCAAGAGTACTCAACCCCGCTCATACGTGACTGACCCTCTTGAGTTTTTTTGTGAATTTTACCGCAATCATGGGTCCTAAGAGGGAAATTAGTGGTGTCGAAAGTGAGAAGATGAAGAAAATGTCAAGATTTTGGACTCGGAGGTTGTGTGGCAGTTCCACATGAATGAATCTTTCATGCGTTCTCTTATAATTCATAAAAGGGAAATATGCAAAGCAGTGGAAAAAATGCACCAGCATACATGGTTTATAGGAGTTTGCATAGTTTTAACTTAGTATATGTACAATAGTTTTCTATAAGGGAACCCCAACTTACGCGAATTCACACTTTTGCAGTGGTACAGGGAACCTAACACTCACGTATTTTGAGACCCTACTGTAGGCATTTTTGTGGCAGAAAATTTTTAATTAACGTTACAGAAAATGTCTTTTTAATGCTGCTAAAATTCATATTTTGTGTCATCTTATTTTTTGACATGAGGATATTTTTCCCCCTTCAGAAATTGGTTTTATGTTTCAGATGGCGCAATATTATGTCAGGAGTGCGACGTGATGATATTGCTGCAGCACGGAGTGGTTGGGAGAATCTCTCGCCGCAAGCTCTTGGTCTTAATGTCCTCATTTGGGGACATGACTCTCTTTCGCGCAATACATTCATACGGAAGATGCCTCTGACATGGCGATTTCTTCGTGATAACCTAAATGCTTTAACCCTTGAAGGCTATAACATTGTGGGAGATGGTACTCCTCAAGCACTCATACCTATTCTTACTGGTAAGTTTTTTCATGCAATAAAGAAACTAAAATGAAGTTTATAATATCAAATTCTACTTGCCAATTTAACTATTGCACTGTTTTTTGTAGTCATTGTAGTTATCTTACTTCTTTAAACTTTTTTTTAGTGTAGTAAATATAAAAGTTAATACCCATTTTCTTATTATTATCAAAACAAAATTGAGGAGATTTTAAAATTTGTTATAAAAATTTTCATTATAAGTTGAGATGAACATTTTCTGGCAGTTACTTTGATATATTTTAATATGTAATGTTAAATCTATTTTCTTTCCTGTAATAATATTTATTCAGGTAAAACTGAACTTGAGCTTCCTGAAGCTAGAAAAAGAATGGGAGAAAAAGCCAACTATGTTAATGTGTATCCATTTGTGTGGAATGAATTCAGAAGGAATGGTTATATAACTGGTGAGGCCTTTTATAAGTAAATTATTTGAATAAGTGAGAAAATTCTTCTAAATCGTTTACTTTTGACTTATTATGTCATAATTTCAATTTCCTAACTACTGTATATCACGACATATGCCGATCTGGCTTATAAATTGTCCTCAGTTTTTTGGCATTTATTTAGGTGTATGATGGTCGTATTATGTTAACTCACCTTTTTCACTTAACGTACGATCAAAGTTTTGAATAAATCATTAAAATAAGTATCTTATTTATGAGTAGCTGATTTGATGAGTGGAAAGTACATGGCAAATTTGTATTGGGAAGTACATGATAAATTCCCCCATGTTCACTGACATGATATCACATAGAATCATTCTTGATATCTTTTGTGATTACATTTACTCAAATTGACAACTTATACCTACATTATGTTCTGACTGATTCAAATAATGCAATAATAATAATTTTTTATAGGTCTCAGCAATCTGTTATTACAAATAGGTATTAGACCACCATTAAATACCTAAATTAAATTTAAATAAAACAATGAAACCTAAAATGAAGAATATGAAGCTAGTTTCAAGTTAAAAGTTGTAGAATGTATTTTAAATCAAACAACTTTGTTGCAGCAAGGGAATTCATTGTTCACAAAAAGCTGATGTGAGACTAGAAAGAATAAATCCATCATGATGAAGGTGCCCTTGACCAAATTTGCCATGAAAATGCTGGCAGTCATTGAGCTATAATTCCTGTTTTAATATTTGGTGTATTAGTCAACCCTGATTTTTTACAAGATTTTTTTAAAGCTTTAAAGGTCAGCTTATATGTCGTGATATACAATAAATTTTGAGTACATTTTTGTCAGTTTTTATACTTTTGTTAAAGTTCTGATGATTTTAAACTTATTACATGCTGCCAAACTCTTTTAGTGTGGTTCATAGGGAATTATTTGATCTATAGAGCACTTAAATCACGAAAATTGGTTGCCAAATATGTTTGTAATTATTAAATTTATCAATAGGAAATCCTATGCATATATTATTGCAAGTTATCATTTTTATCACTGCGTTATTCTCATAACAGCCTACATTTTCAGCATATGCTGAGGATTGCCCAAGTATCGGAACATTCACTTATCGACTGAAAGGATTTTCTGAACCTCCAACTGATCATTACATGCGGACTTTCTTTGTAGCAGCTTCTCCTGAATTTGGTAACCAGAAGAAATATTGTATGGGATCATTACCAAGGCATAAGGTGGGATTGGATATTTGCAAAAAATATATTTAATAATGCTATAAAAAACATCTAATATTTCAGTTTTTGCATGGTTTTTATTCATAATGCATTTTTCATGTGATAATGTTAATGTCCTGATTTTTTGTGTTAATAATTACATTTTTAATGTGCATGAATGATTTTGCTGCCAGCAAACAGGTTATTATGTGGCAGCATTGTTTAATGTTCTAACAGGTAAAATTTCTTTTTTCTCAGATTATGATCAACTATGCAAGAGATTTTTTTGATGTATACAGAGACAAACCTAAATTTCTATTTAGTTTTCATTCCGAGCTGTCCCATGATTCTTATAACATGATTGGGACAACCGACAAAGACCTTAGAGCCTTTTTTGAAGGTTTGCAGTCTTCTGGCCATCTAAATAACACATTACTAATAATGATGAGTGACCATGGGCATAGGTAATTCATCAGTATTTACTTGTACTCATAGTGATTTTTAGATCATTTTCATCTAAATTTGTGGTCAAGTAATTTTGCAAGTGAGCATTGCAATGTCTAATTTGTTTTCTAATTTCATTGAACACTAGTCATACAAAATGAAATTAATCTCCCTTGTTTAATCTTCGCACAACTTACAACTTTAATTTGCACTTTAATCAAAGATTTGCAGAAATCCGTGATACTCAACAAGGAAAACAAGAAGAAAGATTACCCATGTTCAGTTTTGTGTTTCCACCATGGTTTGAGAACAAGTATCCTGAGGCAATGGCCAACTTCAGGTAAGTTGACTGAAAATAGTCTTTCTCAAACATTCTCCTTCATTCCATCACCAAATACCCTTATTCTTAGTTAACTACTTATTTTTTCTTATCGTGTCATCCTAATTA
Source organism: Tanypteryx hageni (assembly GCA_028673005.1). Lineage (NCBI taxonomy): Eukaryota > Metazoa > Arthropoda > Insecta > Odonata > Petaluridae > Tanypteryx > Tanypteryx hageni. The sequence continues at coordinate 52,224,099 of CM054118.1, read as the reverse complement.
AAGTTAATTATTTAAAAGTTAAAACTTACCTCTACCTTCAAATAATCAACTTCCAATAACTTTCAATCTCCCTATCTTTCTCAATCTCTCATTTTCTCTTCCTCCGTTTTTGTCATATGACTATGTGTAACATCCACACTTGGTGAACAGCCCAAAGGCAACTGCAAGCTCAACACATGAATATACAAGTGAAAATATAAAAATGAATTTTTATAACTAAATTTTATATAGTTAATACCTTAATATGAATAAGGACTTTAATATAATTATAATAACCTTTTTATTTGCATGGGCGTAAAAAGTTGTATGGTCTACCAGCTGTTGAATGTCATGAGAGACTTTCTATTCTAAGCTCGAACCGTTTTACAGTTGAGAGAATGGCAGACAGAAGTAGACAACTCAGTGGTAAGCATAGGAATGTTTGGTATATAAATACAGGTTTCCCTCTCTTTATGCGGGAGGTTGCATTCCAGGAAAGTGATGCATTAAGCAAATTTGCATAAACAGAATCCATATTTACATGCAAAAGATAGGGATACATTCCACAAGCAATTCTAATGCCCCTCCAAGATGCTCTTCTTTTGCTAAATCGCTAAATACAAAATTAAAACAATATTGTACCATGCTTTTTCGGGCGATGACTACCCGCTTAAAAACTACAAGAGTTCACGCCAAGAATTCAGGTGAAAGATTTGTCGAAATCGAGCTGACCGTTCTTGATTTATTTGTATTTATACTGGGAGGTGGCGTCACGTAAGGCTTGATCTGTTTTTGTCCTTCATGCATTTGTTTTATTGTAAGCTTAGTGCAAATACACTTGAAGCCCGAGTCTAACAATGCAAAAATCCGAGGTGAACAATGCCAGCTACCCTAGAAACCTCCTTTTTGAAATGTCGAAAAACCGGAGAAAATTGAATATAAACTTAAAATATGAGAAAACATGAATTAAACAACAGAATCGATAGTAGAAATAAGAATCTTCATTTCTTTCTGCATGAAATGGTATAAATCTCGAGTCAAAGTCTCAATCGTAAGATATTTTAAAATGTTAAAGAATAAAGGTCTACACATCGTATTCTAGCTGATTACGTGTTAATCAAATGAAAACTATCCTGGTATCGAACCCATGCCTTTCCGGGGGATGACTACCCACTTAAAACTTGCAAGAGTTCACGCCGAGTATTCAGGCGGAAGATTCGTCGAAACAGAACCGACTGTTCTAGGTTTATTTGCGTTAATGCCAGGAGGTGACATCACTCGAGGCTTCAGATGCAGACAAGCAGGCAGGCAGGGACACAGCAGTTATAATATACACCCACTCCCCGATTAACGCTCAATATATAAATAATACACCAAAGTATTCTCTGTTAACCACATTACATAGCGTAGAATAGGTTGTCATTTGTATTGCAATTATATTTAACATTGAACAGTAAAAACTTGAATATAAATGAAGAACAGAAGGCATTTACAGAACATATGTTGATCTCACGCTGAATAATCATGCAGGAGCATTAAGGAATAGCAATTAGAGTAGAAGAAGATACCTATGTCTACTTATACATACAGGATGAGGCAACAGTCACTATACTGCCACAATTTTATTAACACAAATAAAATTGGAACATAATAACATAAGCATCATGACTGAAGATACTGTTCAATTAAGAGAAGGCAACCAATAAAACAAAAACAAAATCGTATATCAAAATGATCAAAACCTTACTACGTTTCGATAAAGAATTATCGATTCATAAAAGAATTATCACGTGCTTGATAAATAAAGGAACATGGAATGAGACCAAATAAAGGAAGAATTCAAATATCTTGGTATTACATTTTTAAAAAATGTACAACCGAAAAACAACAAATCATGGTCTTTATATTTAAAGGGAAAATATAATTTAAACAAAGTTCTCTCTATATTTTGTCCCACAAAAGTGTACATACAACCATCAAGCAACTGCAAATACTGACGTGTTGTAAATGCACAGTGGACTTCGTAAATTACACCAGAAATTTTAAAGAGCGTTAATGAGGAACGCATGAGCGCAATTCGGAAAAAGTATTGAATTATTTTCAGCGTTAATGCGGAACAGCATTAATCGGGACAGTGTTAAGCAGGGAGTGTGTGTATTAGATATTCACTTCTACAATATAAATTCTGAAAAGGATTGCTATTGTTATATGATACAGATGACTATTGTCAAAATAATTAAATTATAAAAATAACTAACTAAAAAAACACAATTAAAATAAATAAAGATGAAGAATGCCATTACCACTTACCTCAATCTTCCTATGCATAAATTAAAATGATAATTATCACAGCGCCAGCGAGCAGCTCTGGTGAGCAAGGTGAATAATATACCCGTCTTGTGTGTGGGTAGTATGAGTTGAGGCAGTTCGAATCCTATGGCTTCGGATTTTTTTGATTTAGACGAGGTCCAAAACATATATATATATATATTATATACATGAGTAGTTGATGCTTGCATACTGCAAGCGCTTAAAAAAATCACCATACATCGAGATATAAACTCATAAATAAACTGACGCGATCTCCAGGGCAACAGCACTTCAGACACATTTAGTCCATATATATTAAATAATAAATTCCATGAGTAATAGCAGTATATTTATAATTTTATATGAAATTAAGGCAACTATCCGTAATTTCCAAATTCTCTGGCAATCAGCTTGTGTCCAAGTTTTCGTATTTCATGTTTCGTGACTCAGATCGCACTGCACGAGCAGTAAGAATAAACATCATTAAGACAATACCCTATACATTATATTTATGGAAAACTTAGGATATTTTCCGTTAAGATTATGACATCATCATCCGTGCCCTTAGTGTGTATATGGATAATAAATATCGAGATATAGGTATGACGCCATTATATTTAACAATTGAAATGAGTTAAAATTTCTAGAAAAACTACGAAACACAACATTAAAATACTTTTCATGTTTTACCGTCACTGCTATCAGGGTTGCTTCTCCTATTGTGATGCCTTATAACCGTGGAGAAAAACATCTTTTCGCTCCTTCCTACAGTCGATAACCCAAATTTAATCGTCATGTTTGTGCTTTCAGTAGTATGTGAGAATTACAATTATCTATGATACCCTCAATCACAGTGCGTGATGCAATTAATGTTTTGGATAGAGTAAAATCTTACATATTATTGGAAGATAATATTGGTGATGATGTTTTCATAATATGCATTATATTGAAAATTAGATTTACCTATATGCTTATGACGGCATTAATTTCCATTAAAAGAATTAAATCACTGCAATCGTAATGTATAATATCAGATCCCTTTAAAAGCATTGAATTCGTTGCCATAGTATTTAAAGATTTTCATTGTTGAAAAGAGAAAAAAATTCACACCTTTTCTGATTAAAAAAGAACTCAGTTCTTTCACATACACAACTATTCTTTTCACAAATTCGTATCCCAATTTTAAGTAATTTAAAAATGCATTTTTAGAAAGCCTTGTACTGAATCCCATGCTTTTCTTATGGGGTATTGAAATGGAACATTGGGGTTAAAAAGACCCCTTAAATATTAACTTGTTTGTGATTTTCGATTTTTCTCGGTTGTGTCACTCGACCTATCTATATGCCAAATTTCTATCCCTTCTAGAAGTACCTAAGAGTTTTGTGTCAGTGACTGAGGCACAAGTAGCTATATTATTATAGATATAACTGGTGAAGTTTATATAAAAGTTGGTACAATGCAGAAATTGTAGTGTTAATACTTATTTGTCACTTTGGCTGTGCATGGGCTAATCCCTTCATACATACTTAGGTTAAATGCAATTTTAATTTTATTTATTCCCTGGGATAATGCCACATTATTGCTAATTGATATCATGCAATGTTATTTACTCAATTGATTATATCAAAATACAATGTGTTTTGGAAGAATCTTGTATGAATCTTGAAATCAATTAACAGAAGCAAATAAACCTTTTTTTGTTTTAATTTGAGTTTTTCTGATTTAAATTTTCTCTTTTTTCTATCATGATTTTCCAAACAACATTGAAATACATATTAAATTGGATTAAATGTTTTGGACAAGCAAGAAAATTATTTCATTAATTGATAGTATCTGAAAAATTATTATTACATATTATATTTTTATTATGTTGATGTTAAATGATGTTTATAGTTAGAACAGTAAAAATATATCAATATGAATTACATAAAGTAGTAATTACAAAGAAAAAACCCTATACTGTACTTTTTCTGTTTATTGCTAGTTATTTATTAATTTTTCCTGAATAATGATTAACTTCAGTGAGTCTTTAACTGAAATATAACACATGAATAAAAATTTAATTCACTTATGTGATTCCTCACAATATTTCATATCCTACAATGTACGATTGCTTGCTTTTCAGGGTTAACACTCATCGTTTAACAACACCATTTGATATCAATCCTACTCTCAAGGATGTGCTTCATTTCAGTGGAGCTGGAAGGGGAAATATACGAAACCGATCTATCAGCTTATTTAAAGAGGTAATCCTCAATTTTCAATAGAGACTTAGTTGCTCAGTAAATGTGGCACATCTTTATTAATTGCCTTATTTTGCCATATTTTGTAAATGGGATTATATCCTTTTCAGAAGAAAAAAAAATTATTCATTAATTGCAGCCTATTTCATTGTGGGCCTTTTGAGACAGTTAAAAAACTGTACATATTGTAATTATCAACATTCTATTGTTAGAACAATGTCTTCTTAATATGAATGTGCATAGTAATTCTGTGTTACCTTTAACATATATGTATTATTATTTATTGGAATTTTGTGTGTTATCTGCCCCGTTCTTTGGAACAACAAATTCAACAAATAATAACTTTTAAAATAAACTTGATTGAATAAACTCAGCACTTGTGAACAAGAGAAACAACAGTTTCAACTTCCCCCGGATTGGGTTAAGTGGTTGGGGGTTGGATTCATTCTATTTCCTCCTCCAAAAATAAATATTTCGTAGAATGGGGCAGATAACACACAGGATCCATTTATTGTTGTAGTTGATGTTTTTCACCACATTCACAATATATCAAACTTAAAAGTTGACACAAAGAATTTTTAACATCATCATTATACATTTTGCATGAGTGTTATTCAATGTATAAGTTAAAGTAAAATATTAAATCTAAATAATTTTTGTTTATTGCAATTGTTGTAACACCTATTTTTTAATGTACATGCTATACAAATATTTTGTTTTTGCATAAAGTTTATGTATTTTATAGAAATAATGAAAATGTTTGAGAAATAATCTTTATTTTGGGTTAATACAATAACATTATTGTGACTCTAAATGTTGAGAAAGAAATGTCTGTGCTCAGATTTATTTACTGATATGTGCTTTTAAACTCGTAGAATTTTCCTTCTGCTCAATACATATTCTTCATAATATTTTTCTTTTATTTATCATTCCGTAGCTAGTCGATGAAACATGCATTCACAAATATAATTTTTTATGGTATTTGGTAACGTTTTAAACTAATTCATCATTATCGTTGTCTTGCACAAAAATACATCTTAGGGTAAAGGAAAGTAAAGGGATAAATTTGCTCCCTTGTCACTTTATTGAACTTTTCTTTATTCTTTCAGAATTGACCTTGATAGCATTGGTTTCCTTTTTTTATGTTTTTAAATTAGGTACCCAGTGAACGAACTTGCTCTGATGCTTCAATAGAGGCGCACTGGTGTGCATGTCTCTCATGGGAGGAATTGCCAGCTTCCTCATTGTCTCTAACAGCCAATCCACCATCTACTGCTTCTCAAGCTGCCAATGCACTTATTAGCTACATCAACAAATTGACAGAGGGACACCGTTCCAGGTGTCACTCCTTGAAACTAGGGAAGCTGTTATGGGCTGCTCGATTACTCCCTGGAGGAGGACTCTTGCATTTCAGAAAGAATGCAGATACTGATGGGTCAGTTATAGATATAAATATTAATTTCTATATGCTTGAATTAGGTTCAAAACAGTAAAATAATTTTTTACGTATTTGAATTCTTATTTAGTCATTCATGATAGATGTACGTCAAATCAATCACTCATCCAAAAATTGGCAAGTACAATTTTGTTTGTAAATTTTCAAATTAAATTTAATTAAGATTGTTTATATCATATTAGCCCAAAAAAAAGACAAGGTTTTTTCCAAATATTTCAGCAAAATTTAGGGATCATCTTAAAATACAATGCAAAGTTTAAAACGCTGCACAGAACACCCTGATGCCAAATCTGTGTCCATGAAAATGCATTTATTTATACATACACAACACATTACATTACATTTATTAATACAGTGCATTCATTCATTTTCTTGAAGTTAACAATGTGCAAACAAGTGAATTTCCACCTCGTAGGTACTGGTGGAAGGAGAGTGTTAACAAACCTATGTCAGAACTTGTAATCGGCTGAGTAGAAAATTTTATACATACAGCGTTGAAAATTGCAACACTAAGATTGCCGTGTCTTGTTACAATATAAACATGTTTGTAATTTTTAGATTGGTATGCCAGTGGTAGATGAAAAGTACACCTATAGTTTGAGGAGTATAACCTCTATAAGAGCATGCAATTGGTACAAACTTTGCTAAGTTTTAACCTGAAGTAAAGACTAGTTATTATTTTTAGCAGTTTTAAATAATTTATCCTAAATCTTAGGATAAATTTAGGCTACAATATACCAAGCAGAGAAATGCTGTGTTTGCAGTTGGAAGGGATGAGAGAGGAGGTGAAGTGAGGTCTCTCCTTGATGTGCAAACAAAGTACATGCTAGTAAAAAACATTCAGTATAGATCATTCATATAAGTTATGATATTTTCTTGTAGTAAATTTCATGGTAAATTGCAAAAAGTAAATTCCTTAAAAGTTAAAAAAAACTTCTAATTTTTTATTACGCTTATATTCCAATACATACAACATCATATCTTCGCTTCTACTGAATGAAATCAGACAATTCACTCCCCACCAGCTGAAAGATAAGAAAATTTAATTCCCCAGTTAAGGGGTTAAGGTCCCCCACCCCACTTGCCACACTCCCCTCAGTTGCCATATTTATCCTGATTATGGTGATCTTGTCGTTTAAGTGAAATTAAGATGCTCAGTCGTAGTAAATTTTATGTTGAATCTACGTATTAGCATTGTTCTGCTCTCAGAAATGGCCATAGAGGCAAAAGAAAATCAGAGTGCCATGAGAGTCGGCAGAGGGTAGGGATGCTGCCCTTCTAATTTCTATCCCTGATCCAGCAAGGTGAGGTGTAGTGAAGACAGTCAACTGTAAACAGTGAGACCTGACAACACAGCTACAAGAAGGTTGGGTTAGTGGTGGGGTGGGAGTAGTCAAGGTGACTGAGGGAAACTTCCCCTCAGTGCGCAGTGGCAATCCGCACAGGTCATTTTGAATACGGCAGACCTATAGCAATTTTTATTTCATTTTTATGGAAGTGATATTTTTATTTTTTCTTGCCACAAGAATAATTTTGGTGTAAAAGTTTTTATCTTAGCATATTTTTTTAAAGGTTTGTTCCTGACCTATCTGCACAAACTGAAGTAACGCTGGAAGTATATCAGGTAAAAATAGAGGCTCAGCCAGGCGCTGGCCGGTTTGAGGCTTCTCTTCAGTATGATGTTCGGGATAAGTCTTTCACACTGAAGGTAAATTATTGCCTTTCTCATTATTTATGAAGTATTAGTTTCATATGTGAATATGCTTTTATCTTTATATACATACTTGCCCCTATACACAATTGTACTAATTAATTGTTAATGATAGACATATTATAATCTTCACATTATTTAGCTACATTTACTGATAGATTCCATTTTGCACTGGTTCAATATTAAGCAATGTGAAGATTATAATATGTCTATCATTAACAATTAATTAGTACAATTGTGTATAGGGGCAGGTATGTGTATATATATATATATATATATATATATATACACACACACATACACACACACACATACGTACATATATACACACGAATCACTGCATAATAACCTGATAAATCAACAGAACATGGAACAGTAATGCAGCAAAAGCTTTTCTGCTACTCTTACAAAAATGTATACCCTGAATTGTTTTTAATCGAGTTAATTGTATGTTTCTGGTCTCTATGAAGATTTCTGTTGATGTTATCATGCTGATTTTCATTTATGACTCTTAAATTTGGAAAGAATTCCTCCTAAGAAGTAAATTCATTCTACATTGTCTACTGATGATGACAGCTTGGATAATGAAATATGTATTTAGCACTACTATTGATGTTTCGAGTTTGAGTGTGTGTATAATTAAGTAGATGTGTATGCAACTGTTGCTGTCAAATAGTAATATATGGCTTATAAGAAATTCTTTCCTCGATAATTTTGCTGTGAACTCAGAATTAATAGTTAATTAATGACCCTTTTAGATCATTTTAAGTTTTAGCACTTCTTCAAATCTTTTATTGTCACTGATCATTTTAATGAAATTTATGTAATCATAGTGCACCCAGTGCTTTTTTTCTGGCAGCATACAGTACCGCCACTTTTTCAAAAAATAAAAAATCTGTTAAAAAACCCCATTTGTTTTCTTTGAGAATGATCACATATTGATTGATAAAGCAAATGTTTGTCATAAGGAGCCTATAAAACATTATAGAGCATCCCATCCCCTTCCATATAAACTCCTTTACTGCAAGGAAATATTAGTACCCAGAGGATCAGATGTTTTTCGTTTTTATATTACAAAATTAATGTCATCCAAATGTTTTTTTTAATAAAACTATTTTTTTTATGTCTTCTAATCAAGATATTTATCACAAAAATATGTTTTCAAGAGTAAAAATTTCGAAAAATATTATACCAAAAAGAGAAAATGATTCAAATTTGGAACCTATTGTGAAATTTGTTGTATTTTTCTTCTTATTGTTTTATGATAAACTTTTAAAAAAGAATGAAATGTTTAAGAAGTTTCATATTTTAATTTTTTCCAAAAATTTTCCTCTTGCTAACTAGGAGTCTGACAAATGTGTTCTGTTACCTTTTTTTAGTAAAAAAGCACAGAGTATACTTATCCTGTAGTACCATGTACTTTACAGATAATTTGATGCACATCAATCATCTTGTCTCAAATTTTTCTTGTAACTATTTTTTTAAGGCTGAAGATATAAGCAGAATCAATAAATATGGCCGGGCAGCTCACTGCATTGAGAGTGATGCTGAAAATCTACGTAAGTTCTGTTACTGCCGTGCTCCTCCTCCACTAGCTGCATAGTAGGAATTCCTTCTCATTATATTTCAGTGAAGCTCATTTTTGTGAAAACTTTTCAACAAAGCAGCACAAGAGTAAAACCTTATAAAAATCTTTTAAAACCTGATTAGAAAACAACTAGGATGGTCAAGTAAAAGAAACTTTAGAAATATTTTTCAGATACCAAAATTAACACAAGAATGGGAAATAACTTGAGTATTTGAGAATACTTTTTGTGGTAACTGCATTTATTAAATTTATAAACTACACATGATGGGTTGTCAGGGACTACAAATACTGTATTGGCTCATTATATTATTTCCATCAAATAATTCATCTTTCTACAATCTCAATTAAAAACTCATTGTTGATAGTAAGTTTTTGTATTTTAATAAAGCATCCATAAAAATACAATAGTGGTAGCGGGGTTGTACCTGTATATGTTATTAAAAATAGCATTTTTTTCTACAAAAATCAAAATTTGTAATTTTTATCAATATAAATTTTTATTTGTCTGAGAGAGTTGACTGTTCCTTGAGCAAATACAGTATTTTTGTAAGTAGTTCCTTTTGCATTTATTGAGATGCAGGTGGTATTTTCTTTTACATGACAAGTTTAACAACTACCATTAGAAATTATGACCATGTATATAATCAAACTTTGTTTAAATTTGTTGTCACTTTGATTACTCCAATGTATGTGAATTTTGGTTGCCTTAAACACATTATTGCTCATCATGTGTGTTAAAACAATAATAGGAAGTATAAGCTATTATTTTACTGAAAAATTGATTTTATTTGTATTGCATTATATGTAGCAGTTAGATTGGTGGTTATAAAGCTAATAATTAATTTAGCTTCCTTCATTATGTGTTACTCAAGAAATGTTAGTCATATATTTCTTGCAAAGGGTTTGAGTGTATAATACTTCAAAGCTTCATTTCCTTTTGCATAAATGGGCATATTATTTAATTTGAACATTGGGCATTATTTTTGTAGTTTATGAAGAGTTGCAATGTTATTTGTTGCATATGTTATGCCAGTGTTTATGTTCCAGAATAACAAGACCTTCAGTTTTATTAAACATTCCTATACTTTGTGTTAGTAAAATTGTTGACTTAAATGTTAAACACAGTGGAAATATTTACATTTACCATGTAGAATTTGTTCCAACATTTTTCTAGTCCATATTGGGTGCAATATTTATACTTAGATACATTATTTATAATCTTTTCCTGATTCCAATTCCTGTATATTTTGTCATTTTTTTATTTTGATTGCAAACTCTTTCAGCTAAACTAATACTATTTAATCTATGATGTGAGCTTCCATAACATTCCCTCTGCATTTATTAGTAATTTTACTGGGTGTATGCCCTGTCAGTGTCTGTAATGAAAGAATTAACAACTGAATGTAAGATTGTTTTGCACAAGATGAGCTAGAAAATTAAAAAGCACCCATCATTGATGAAAGCATTTTATCAAAACTGAAAACTTCTCAAGTTCAGGTTAAAATTTTTGTTATGTTTCATCTATTGAGTTTTAAGTATTCCTGGCATCTGGTACATAAGATACGATACAGCTGAAGTTGTGTGCCTTTAAGTAGTAATTATGTTTTTACTGAAATGTATAGTTTTGTAAGTATGCATACCAATATAAATCTGAAAAACACATTTATATGCACAATTAAGCTGTGTAATTTTCTATGGTAAACTCCTAGTCAAATGGTCATATTTGTATTACAGTAACAAAGTTTTATCATGCTATTCTGTATAATAAAAAAATTAATTTTAGTTAATTACATTTGTTGTTGAATTTTTATTTTGTATAAGAGATCTGTTATTTTGTTTTATTGATTTATAAATCTTTTCCAATGAATATGTTATGTAAGCTATTATTTCTCATCTCCTGTATTAAGTATGTGTGTATTTCAAATAGAGAGATGCAATTATTACTTAAAATTGGGATATATAAATCTTATTATTCAGATAAATGCTATTCTGTATCATATTAATAATTCATAATAACCAAATATTACTTAAGGCTTTTAATCATTGCAGTGGTTGCAATCATACAGTTGTTTAAAGTTGTTATCATTTCATTTGGTCTGTTTTTGTCTGTTCAGAATGTGATTTAAACCAATATGTAATCAGACTTGATTGAATTTTGTGATTCATATGAATGTACCTGAATATTCTTCTAAGACAAATAGTGAAGAGCTACTGCAAATATCCGTACTTTTAAATTAATTAGTATTATTAAATATGTAAAGAAGAAAATAACTGAAGTGCTTGGCTTAATTCCTGTGCCAAATGATACCTTAAATTTTTACTACTGTGTAATAATCCTCTTCAAAGCTACATGTTGTTGCTTATAATATTTTGGTTTTTACTGGGCCATTGTTGTGAAATCATAACTATACTAGATTTAAGGTTCTGTGCATCATAAAGTTCCATGATAAACCAATGACTAAGACCAAAATTAATTGATGGATAAAGTTAAAATTATCTAGGTTTGGAAATTTGGTTAGATTAACAAATAAAACTGATTAGTTAGGGTTTTTGATGTGACAATATAAATTATATTACCAATCACCCTAACTTTGTAAAATTGTGAACATTCGTCTGAAAGAACCAAAATTTAGTGTGTGCATTTCAAGTGAGTTTGTATAAGCTCAAAGAGAAAGTTTTTATGAAGGTAATGTAATTGAAATGCCATATTCTAACCTGTGATTTAAATAAAAATCAAACTAAAACTGTATATTATACTTTTTTTATTCATATACCTAGTATTTCATATGGTAAGCAACCAATAAGAATGGATATATAAATAATGGTGGAGACAGACTATTGTGAAGATTAATAAGGTATGAGATTACTCATAAGCCATATAATTTGATATTTGGAAAAACACTAAGAAAGATATTCAAGAACAAGCATTTAAAAATCAAAATATGAAAACTCGGATGTGGCCACCACATGACTTTCTCCATACCTGTAATATTTCTAAAAATTCCAAATGGGTTACACGATAATAAATATTTTAAGGAACTGTGAGAAAAATTTAAAGACTTTACAAAGAACAGAAATAATCGGAAACCGTAGCCTTCTGATGTTGGATATAGCCATGAAGCTCCAACAATTAAGAAAATAAAAAGGAGCATTAATAAGACATAAGTGTAAAGTGTTTACAATAGTCGCTGGTAGGTGGTGGCAGCTGAAAATTTACTTTTTAAAATATCTCTTAAACAATGGGAAAAGAATATGGGGAAATATTTCAAACAAAGGTTGTAGAAAATTTAATTTTCTACAACTTTTATTCCAATACTTTTTTACGTTCATAAAATATTAAAGCAAATATTAAAAATATATGATGTGGCCACCACATGACTTTCTCCATACCTGTAATATTTCTAAAAATTCCAAATAGGTTACATATTAAAAAATATAAAATTTCGCGTTGATCTGATTAATAGTTTTTGAGTTAAGCACCCACAAAATTTCAATCACACACATTATCGAGAAAATGGTCAAAACGTGTTCAGGGGACCTCAAAATGTGTATTTCTGTTGAAATGTCGAAATCGATTTTTTTCATGAAAACAATACTTTCCCCCATACTACGTATGGAGAAAGAAAAAAGTATTTAGCTAAGGTATCTCCAATAGTCTCAACAAGATCATGAAAAACCAGATGCACATTTCGGCTACAATGCAGCTGTTTTTAGTGGCAATTCACTGAAAGTAGATTATTTTAGTCTATTTTCACTGAATTACCACTGAAGATGGCTGCTTTGTAGCTGAAATTCACATCTGGTTTTTCATAACCTTGTGGCTATTGAAGATACCTGAGATAAGTACTTTTTCGATCTTTTGATTTTTAAGGGCTTATTCTTGAATATTTTTCAACCATAGGATGAGCTTGATATAATTCTCGTTGAACTAAGAAAAGATAAAACCAACATGGTGGAGAATTTAATAAATTAAACGCTTACAGGTTTATGGAAATTTATTCCTCGACTGGTAACACTCGCACTCATGCACACAATCACCCATGCACAACTAAATCCTAAAAATGGAAAAAAGGGATAAATCAAGTTTACGGAAAATTATTCTGCACTAGGGACCTGGACTTCACACCATTGTTAGGGTGTTTGTTTATTTGATTCACCTTGACAGGGACAACAACACTCGTTTACGCAATAACACAACTATACAAAATTAAAAAGGAAAAAAATTATTACTTAAGTTAATGAGAAATTAATTCACACCAGGGACCTAGTACCACATGCAATTGTCTAAAAGGTTTATGTGTCTTCTGACAATGACAAACTATTAGACAAACCATTCACACATGACCCTACTTGATGACATGCTCGAATTCTCTAATTACTTTTTAGAAAGTGAACTAAACACCTCCCCTTTTCCATTCCATCTACGAATCCTCACCAGCATCTCCCATTGACACCCCTCACCCAACCTACTCCTTTTCCCTCAGATTGTTACTGATACTTTGAAGTCCCTTCTGTTCTCTCCACTCTTAACCCCTTTCCAAAACTTCTCCCTCCCCTTTCTCTTTTCCCCCCTCATAGACTATATATCAGAGGTGGCCTAACCTACTTACCCTCGGAGTCGCATACAATGATTTTCAGAAGTTTGAAAGCTGCATGACATATTCTGCGCTCATAAATTTACGAAAAGTAAAACAACCTGTATCCAAAGCAATTCGGATATAATGCATATCCATTAGGCATCCCAAACACGTCTCGAGTCACACTATGTCACTGTGTCCTGCAGAGAAAAACATTCACAAGTCTCTGCATGGAAATTTAAAAGAGCTGCATACTAGGATAAAAGAGTTTGGCCACGTCTGCTATATATAGTCTCTGTAACCTCTTTTCTTTATCTGAAGGTGATATATGACATCGAAACCTAGGTCCTATTGCAATATTAAAGCAATGGAAAATACAAAGTTGTCATTTTATTTGTTCATCATAGAACAGTTACACAAGATGACTGATATATTTCAATTCTTTAAAAATGTAGTTTTAAGCCAAAAATTGCTCAATCTATGTGGAAGGTGATCCCTTTCTCCCAAAGTTGACTACTGTATGATAAAAATGTTCCATATTCTCTCATGCAATTTGGCTCAGTTTGCCATAAGGATTGAACGAACCCAAAATGTACCCTGGAGCCATGGACAAGAGCAGTGTTTCTCAACCTTTTTGGAGCCGCAGACCCCATACAAAGTTTTTTTTGTTTTTTCACTTTGAAATCCTATTCCCAGCTTCGGCTGGATCAAACAAGTTATAGATAAAAATAAATATATCCTAGTCAACTATCAGACCCCAAGAAATAGCATGTGGACCCCTAGGAGTCCAGGGATCCCCGCTTAAGAGACACTGGAATAGAGGGCACCAACAGAATGCTAGTCTTATCTTCTTGTTCACTTGAACTGAGGAATATTTTTAAGGGTACAGAATAATTTTTGGTTCCATTTCCAATTTATATTCTAATTGTATGGCCAAAATTAAATTTTCCAAAACGTTTCATAGTAAAAGCCAGCAAAAGCTTTTCTTTAAATTGCTTTTAATTTTAAGTTGGTCCTTTTATGGATGTGTATTTATATAGATGTATGAAATTCTTAAGGTACATGATTTAAATTCCATTAGCATTTAAATAAGTTAGTTAAAGATTGGATGACCGACTCCACAAAGCTTGCATAATTTTAAGTTTTAGACCTTACTAGCAACAGAGATAAATCAGAAATAAAAATAACCAAGTGATCCATATTTATTTATTTAATTAAAAAAGGTCCATAAACAGCCAAATTTTGGCCTTTTACAATGGATCCGTAATATAACAACATAAAATAACAAATAAAATAAATTAAATTAACAATCGTGGAACAGATATTAAATTGTTCCAAACAGGAAAATGCAAAAACAGAAACATTCAAAAGCGTTTAGACAATAAGAATTATGGGGGTGACCGGGCAACTAGTGCAGAGAAGGATGAGATGGGGGAAAACATATCAATAACAGGGAACAAACGAACCAGGGAATTAAATGTTTGGGGCAATCGATAGAAGAGAGATCTTTTGGTGATGTAGAGTCGGCATTTGGGTAAGTGTAAGGGGTTGGGATTGCGGGTGGGACGAGGGGGGACGTGAAGAGAGAAGTAGGTAAGAAGTTCATTTGGTCGGTATTTACCATTCATTATTCCATGGAGAAATTTTAGGTCTGATGTTTTCCGACGCAATTGCAGGGAGGAAATACCCATCACAGAAAGCAATTCCTCGCGAGACAAGTTACGGTAAGTGGGGACTCGATGGCGCACGATTGCTAGGAAGAAATTTAGAGGGCGATTTAGGAGTTTAAGGTTGGTGGGAGATGCCGTGGACCATATAGGAGAGCAATATTCAAGTAGTGGTAGGACACAACCGGAAAAAACTGATTTTAATGCCTGAAGGTTGTTGATTTCTGTGAATCTGTACAACAGGCCAACAAGGGACATGGCTTTGGATGAAATTTTTCTTATATGTGAGGTGAAGGTGAGCTTGGAATCGAAGAGCACTCCAAGGTCACTGTGTGAGGAAACTTCGGGTATGGGTTGGGCGGAGTATAAATAAACTGAAGGGATGGGTTTGGTTCGAAGGGTGAACTGTATAAATTTAGATTTGGTGGGATTAACTTTAAGTTTCCATGCAGAGCTCCAATTAGAGATTGAATGGAGGGCAAGCTGAAGCAAGTGGCTGTCATTGGAGTTGTCTATTTGCTTAAATATCTTGCAATCGTCGGCGTATAACAGTATGTTGCAGGAATGGGGAAGAACGGAATCAACAATATCATCAATATATAAAGAGAAAAGAAGGGGACCAAGAACACTTCCTTGTGGAATACCGGAAGGAACTGGAAGGGAAGGGGAAGTAACGACGTTGATTGTAACACGTTGAAATCTGTTGGATAGAAAACTGGTGAGAAGACTAAGAAGGGGTCCATGGATATTGTAACGATTGGTAAGTTTGTGAATTAATAGGATGTGATCCACGGTGTCAAAAGCTTTGGAAAAATCAACGTAACAAACGTCGAGTTGGGAAGATTGTTCGAAAGCATTGGTAATATGATAGTGAATGACGGAAAGGTTGGTGAGGCATGAGCTCCCGGGAAGGAAACCATGTTGATAGGGGGAAATGTAAGGGAGGATAAATGACAGGAGGCGGCTGTGAATAATGCGTTCAAAGAGGATGGAAAGAACAGGAAGAATAGATATGGGGCGGTAATTATCAATGCAATTTTTAGAACCGGACTTTAGAATAGGGGTGACATTTGCTGTTTTCCACTCCGTAGGGTAAGATCCATCGGAGAAGCATCTGTTAAATATTTTCGTGATAGGGAGATGAAGAGTGTTGGCCGTGCGTCTGAGGAATAGGGAACCGATGGCGTCCGATCCTGTGGCCTTATTTGAAGGTAAGGAGGAAAGAAGGCTTAGGACCTCACTGCGGGTGGTGGAAATGGTTGAGAGGGAGTGAGTGCAAATGGACTCAACGGGTGGTAAGGGGGATGAGAGAGAGGGTGTGGAAAAGTTCGAAGTGAACGGGTCGTTGAAAGCGGTGGGCCTTTCGTGGTTCGTGAATGACTTGGAATCGGAGCTCACCGTAAGGGGGATACGAGAACACTTTCTTCTGCCATTTAAGAGAGTCCAAAATCTCTTGGAATTGTCTTTAAGATCTTCGGTGATTGTTTTCACATATTTGGCATAGTCACGTCTGAGGAGCGTTCTCGAGCGGCTGCGAATTTTTGCAAACTCCGAGCGTGTGCGGGGGTTTGGGTGGGTCTTACTTAGTTTCCAAGCGGCTTCTTTGTTACGGAGGGTTGCAGCGGTCGCCTCGGACATCCATAGGGGTCGTCTCTTGCGGGAGGGAACGAGGTCACCAATGGCACCGTGGAGAATGTCGTAGAAAAGGGAGATGCTATCCTGCGTAGTCCCACACTCCAGGAGGTCCCATGGAAGGAGGGAGAGTGCACGGTTGATGACCTGCCAGTCAGCTTTGTTCCAAGCTCTAACGGTTCGGACAGGGGGTGAGGGCAACGGCGGTGGGGATCGGTAGGGTGGGGGTAGGAGAAATTCTAATGACTGGTGGTCGGAGGCGAAAATGTTTCTGCCAGGGATCATGGCCTGCACGGGGACTGAGGAAATGATAAGATCCAACGTTGCCAAGTTTCGGGTGGGGTGGGAGTTGCATTGAAAAAAAACCCAGACTGTTAATGAAATGGTCCAGGAAGAATTGATCATGAACACTTTTGGTGGAACCGTCAGTATGTGAGTTCCAACCAATAGACAGATTAAAGTCCCCGAGGAGAATAACATTGGGACAGAGTGACCGCACACGAATCACCGATTGGA
Organism: Tanypteryx hageni; assembly: GCA_028673005.1. NCBI lineage: Eukaryota > Metazoa > Arthropoda > Insecta > Odonata > Petaluridae > Tanypteryx > Tanypteryx hageni. The sequence goes on along the minus strand of CM054118.1, from coordinate 52,206,420 downwards.
AACAGCTCTCTATCACCGAAATGTTACTGTCGGGCGGGCGATAGAAACATCCGATAAATAGTTTGTTGTTAAATGCCGCAGAATTATTCCGGGGCGAGTTAGTGGAAATGACAACTTCGGTCCAAAGAATTTCACAATCCGTCTCTAAGTCACTTCTGCGTTTGGATTGGAGGGCGGAATGAATTGCTAATAGCACTCCGCCTCCCCTAGAACTGCGATCGTGGCGGAAAATGGCATGAGTTGGCGTAAGGGCTAATTCGTTATCGCCGACACTGTCACTAAGCCACGTTTCCGTCAGCGCTATTACTCTGAACTTGGACAATTCCACAAGGTTTGTGGTGGCGGACGAGAGCTTGTTTTTAATGCTCCTGACATTTTGATAATAGACACTGTTACCAGGACCGGGGTTGGGATGCACATCACCAGCAAGAAGAATAAGGAAAAGAAATTTCCAGACCGGGGGAGGGCGCTTCATGGTCCCGGGTGGGGCGGGCATCGTGGCCGGTGGTCGTGGGCGGGCGATGGTGAAAACACGGGGGAGCACTTTGGGAACTTTCCCTTTGCGGAGCGTCTAGCAGGCACGTCCATTCACTACGACCGCTCTACTGATATATGTCATAACTATAGTAGTACCGCATAGAAAACGACCTTCTTGGTGACCAGTGGGTGGAGCTAAGGCTTCTTACCCCTCCTCCACACCTTTCCCTTCCCATTTCAGGTTGTCCGTGTTCCCTATGCTGCTAATTCTCGGCGTTGCCAATTCGTGCAAAATCCAGATTTTTGTCGTTTTTGGCATAATTTCTCATTTAAACACTTAACGAAAGATGGAAAATTAATTGAGTTAGAAAATAAACTAAATACTTTATTAAAACGAAAAATTGCACGAATTGGCCGAGAATTAGCAGCATAGGGAAATAACATGGGATAGCGATTCTCCCATAAGAACCCATAGTGACGGACAACATGAAACGCACAATATCTCTTTCCCTCACTCTCCAGCCGAGTGTTGTCAATTTTCCTCTTGGACCGTAGGCCTGTTTTTCACTTATGAAATGCAGCGGCGTTTTTAATTTTTCGGAAATTCGCATATTCCATGATAATCGATTGGTGTACGCGGATTACTTATAAACCTTATTCAGCGAGCACGATCCCAACATGGTACGTAACGTCGTAAACACCCTTCGATAACTTTCGAAAATAAGGAAAAGGGGGAGCCGGTGGTGTAGTGGTTAGTGTGTTGGCCCCACCGTACGATCTGCTAAAAGTGCGACACCCGGTTCGAATCCTTATGAGGATTTTTTCAGAGGACGCGCCGGCCCCCTATTTGTGCGTGTTGGAACTAAGGTGATGAGGACGAGCCAATGAGGAAATGAGGAGCGCGCGCTCAAATCAACACTACGTCCTTCGGAAGGGACGTTAAGCAGTTGGCCCCCCTGGTGTTCTTCGCAAGAGCAGGCAAATGCCGGCACTGGGTTTCTCTCCTCCCTTCCTGGCTATTCATTGCACTACCTCTAATACACCCATTGTGAGTAGGATAGAGGCGTACCAGGCTGGACTCAGATATATAATAAGGAAATCCTTTGGGAAAGTAATGAAGGAATCGTTTCCTTTTATATCGGTCTTGTGTGCAGAGCACATTAACGTAATATTTTACAACTAACCACTTTACTCAGAATTATCAGAAATACAAAGTATTAAACTGTATAGCGTAGCTTTGGAAATAGAAGATGGACATGAAATAAATGAAACCAGTTCAATAGAAATTGATCACAACATTTAATAATAAACAGAACAGTATTTAAAAAAGATCTTTTAGTCAGTCTCGTCCGATGACGTCAACATGTCCATGTCACTCTCGCTTCCAGAATCTCCCTCACTTCCACTTACTTTGTCTATTTCCTCATCCATTATGGCATCCCGTCTCCAGTACTCTTCTTCTGTCTTCTTAACGTGTTCACACACTTTAATCCACTTCTCTGTGGTGAATTCTTCACAACATTTTATAAAGATTTCTTTCTTCTTCTCCAGCGTGCAAGCCCCCAAGTCGTGAGATACCTAAATAAACAGCGCACAAAGTTACACAAACTGGCAACATTTTACAATAAAGTAGCAGTCTATATAATTTTATTACCTGTCTTTTAAGGTCACCCCACACCATCTCAATCGGATTAATATTGGGATGGCAAGGAGGCAAACGAATTACTTCGTGTCCAGCTTCCCACAAAATTTTGTCCACAACATAATTTATTTCCACATTGGAAGATTTAACCAGCAGCAACAGTTCCGCCTTGCTCATGCCGGGAGAAAAACTAATCCCATTAGTTTCCAGCCATTTCTGCACTACAGCCTTTAATGAAGCTGAATTTGGGCGCTTGTTCTCTTGCAAACAATGGTATGCAGCATTATCCATGACCACAACACTCTGTGGCGGAAGGTTTGGAATTATTTTCTCCTCCAACCACTTCAAAAAATTCTTTGAGTTCATATTATCGTGGCAATCTCAGGTCTTTTGCTGAGACTTGAAGATAAGCAGACCATTAGGAACAAATCCTGCCTCACCTCCTGCATGTGCAATGATCAGCCATTGTCCCTTCCCGAGGTGTCCAAGAACACCTATTTCTGAGTACAACTGCCAACACTTAGCACTCACATGGCTCTCGTGCAAGTAAGTCTCATCCAGATAAACGATTTTTTTTTATTTCCTCTGTATCTCCTTATTTGTCTTAGGTACCTTTCTCTCCATGCCACGATCTCTGGACGTTCAATCAAAACCTTTCGTTTTGATTGACAGGTTTTCCAGTTGAAACCCAGTTGATGAATTACCTTTAGTAAATATGTTCGCTTGCAACTAAGTATACCATCTTCTTCCAGCAATGCGAGTAAATTTGTCACTGTCGGTAGCATTTTACGCACCGCATAGAATTCGTGGATTATTCTTCGCAGGCAACATTTTCCAAAATCATCAAGATCGATTCTCTTCTTGCGTTCAGATTTTTTGCCCTTAGGGGTGGCGAAAGATAACTGCCCTTTTTCTGCCGACATTTTCCCCTCTCTTACAATTTTCTTCATAGGAGTCACACCAACTCCTGTAGCCTCGGCTGTCGATAATGCCACATTCATATCCAAATTGTTCTCTATTTTCAAATCTTTTAAATAACAGTTTACTTTATAAACCATTTCACGAGCTTGGCTCCTGAGAGGCCTTCCTCAGACTGATGAAGATTTTAATGTACTGGCCATTCCACACAAGCAATCCCACCAAAGCAAAAATCAAAATCGAAGTCCAAAAAGAATGTCCAAGAGATAAGCAAAGTCAAGCACGTAAAAAAAACGAGAGCACAGGAAAATATAACAAGTAGCAAGAGCTGGCAACCGCGAGGAAGTGAAGCATTCACGAGGGAGAGAGTAAGCGGGAGTGGGGGTATAGGTACTCCTCCTTGGTGGGGGTGCGCGGAAATTTCCGTGCAGGTCGTTTTCTATGCGGTACTACTATAGTAAATTGCTTATCAACCTTGCAGAAGAGTGATAAAATTTCATATTAACTGTAAGCTTAGCATATGGATTTAACTTCAAAATCCAAACTAGCCATGGGTCATTTGTGTCAACTCACAAATATAAAAATGATAACAGCAACACTTCTGTGCAATATAATGTGAACAGGTTTATTGCCAAGGGTAATTTTCAATTTTTTTTCTTACTAACAAGTAACTTGGATGTATATTAATTTATAATAAATGGGAAAATTGTTTAATTTACAAAATGTTATTATTCAATAACAATAATACATTTTAAAAGTGGACACGTGTCCATCTGTGCTCAGAGTACTTATTACTGCACCCCAGGCCAAGTGGACGCAGCTTGATGGACACATTCTGAGCAGGGAGGAAGTTGTTCAATTCCTCCAAAATACTAATAATTATTTTTTTATGGATCACAAACTCCTTCTGTTGAAGAAACTATATTCTTATTTAACTTTTACTGATGTAGCCACTTGAACTAGCTTAACCCTTTCTGGTCCATTTTCTGAAGCATGATGCTGCCTCGACTGGTTCTAATTAGTTTATAAATTACAATGGAAGGAGGGGATAGCTCTTAAAATATTTCTTTTCTATTACTCTGGTTACTCTATGGAATTGCTAAGAGCTTCCACAAAAAAAGATCATGCGCATTGGGTGCGCCACTCGACTGCTTAAGGGAAAACTCCAAAGGACCAGAAAGGGATAATATTCCTAATTGGCACTTTCACATTTGCTGACACACCTTGGCTTTGCTAGACCCTCTTATACCAGCTGGTTGCATGTTGTCATCTCCTTTTATCATTATTTATAGAGCACGTTCATATCCATTCACCCATTTGTAAAAAACACTACACTATGGAAAAATGAAAAGTTGCAAAAAAAATGTTAAATTCTAATAACAAAGCTCTACATTTGAATGGTAGACCCATAGCGAATTCATGTGATACATTGTAATGCAGCAACAGGGGTCAGACAGCATCTTATGAGAGATAAAATTTAGTGGACACCAATGTCTGCCATGGCAGTCAATCCGTTAAGAGATTTAACAGATGAGTACTGTAGATGACAGGATGGAATAAGCTCCCAGCAGTGATTTTTCCATTCTTTACAAGTCTCTGATATAAAGGAATATAAAACATTTTTCTGCAGATAAAGCAAACCTCGATTTAAAATGTCCCAAAATAAAAACAGCTTTATTCTACTGGCATCTCTTCATGGTAAAAAAAAATTTTATGATCCAAGTTTTCACAGACAAACCAAAACCACAAAATCAATCACATTTTTCACTAATGCTAGTCACACTAGAAGCTTTACTTTTCTTTTTCTTTTGTGTCCTGCTCACAAACATTGGTCTCTTGTATGCACGCAATGATGAGGAGTCGTATAAAACATGAATTTTGCTGTACATAAAACGGAAGAAAAATAGAAGGTTGTCATATCGTCCATCATATTCAACTTCATTATTAACTTTGTACAATTCCATGAGAAATTCATGCACAGCTTCAACTGTAGCCAAATACCATCTCGGGCTACCCTCTTGGTGTCGCCAAAACTGCGAAAGGCGAGACTCAAGCACTACACACCGTAGATCTATGAATAAATAAAAAAAGAAAATTAGATTATAATAACTGTGATAACAGCCTAATAGTAGGGAGAGATAAGATACTTAAATATCTTTTGAAAGTAGGAGCACCAACAGGTAGTTAGGTCATTTACAAGTACATACGGGTCAGCTGATATCATTAATTGCAGTATTGTTTTCCCAAAAAATGAATATTTTACTTTAAGACTATGAAAAACTAAATTGACCATAGTTGAAGAAATACAAAAATTATCTTCCTTATCCCAATGCCATACAAATTTAAGCAAGATCTTAGTAAGACTGACATACAGCTAAGTTTATAAAAGCCCGCATTTGTACATTGGTGAATATATAAATGAAAAAATGACTACTTTGTATGTTGTTAATAGGTTTAACAGTTCTAGTAACTTGACTACACCCAAAAACATTATTTAGTATAACTGTACGGACACTCACATAAACTAAATCATGCCAAACGATTCCAATATAATTTGAGGTATATAGTACGAATAATTAAAACAGTGAGTAAGAATAAAATTCGAGGATTTTGATGTTTCACAGTTATATACTATAACATAATGTTTCTTGGTTGAAATGTGTCAATAAACTCCAATGGGTTCAACTGTAGCCTCCTTTTCATCAATTTGTAACCAGAGAACAAAACATCTATCACTGCAACAGGCTTTACATGAAGCTGCTAAATACCTTTGAGCCTCGGATCCTTATATATTCCTCTACTTTGGTTCCATGTGCTATCAATAAAAACTGCTCGGTGGATCAACGATGAAGAGAACTTTGTAGGAGCCTGTTGTTTTTCTATGCTTGAAGCTATTTTTTCCTTACTGGAATACAAAAACATTTTAGTTTTAACAAAAGCAAAATTGAAACAGATAAATATAAATGCTACCAATTACACGTAATTGATCACTTTAAAATTAATATACTGTTGGAAAAAAACATTTTAGCTTGCATATTTTGCAAATAAATGAAAAATTGACAATTCAATGCCAATGAGAAGTCCAAAATTTTGGGAATGACTTGAGATGGATAGTGAATACAATCAACTTCATATTGGAGTTTGGTTCAAATAAATACATAACTGCTTTACATACTATTCACTTTGTGCTACCTGTCCTTAATACTGAAAATTCTTTATTGTTCTAAAAGTCGTCTAGTTCTAATGATTAGTTGAATATGTTAAAATACAAGAAACATTTTCTTAATCAAAAAGGCAATAAAAATTCCAATTAACCAATAAACGAAAAAAAAACATTTACATTAACATCAATAAATATTCCTAGACCGCCTGTCTTTTCAACAAGTAAGCATTACTTACTTCAATTCTTTGACAGCATCTGTTAGAGAGACGGCATTCTTTCCAGGAAAAACTAATACAACCTGTAATAAAACGATGAAAACAATAAGATGGACATAAAATACTATGAACTTTGTAAGAACAAAGGATAGCTTACATTTTCTTCCGGGATGTAATCCGGAATGCACGGGTATGTGTATATTGAAACATCATCTGGTGCAAGTACTGCAACATGAGATGAAGTGCTTTTTCCATCAATTTCACGGGAATGTTTTATTATGTCAATTTTCAGAGGTAACTGAAATCATAAAGTCGTTCATTTATGCAAAAGGAAAATTTTATTATACTAACATTTTAGAGAGGTTTCATTACCTTTACTTTGGGCAGTCGTCCCTCTATTTCTTTCACTGGTACGTAACACGTGTAACAGAAATACTTTCTAGATTTATTACAGACTGGGCAAGAGCTACGATCGTCCAGTTCATTTAAAAATTCATCGTTATCTATTTGGAACGGTTTAAACGGATCGCTTTCATCATCTACTTGCATCTTTTAAGTTAAATTCATGAATGTTTAATGCACAATGTGTACGACAGGTAGGAGAATATGGCAAAATTCGCTTCGTAAAATAATTGATGAATATACTTGTTCACTATCTCATTCTGGAATTCTTAGTTTAATGAAATTATTATTTTAATATCTGGTAAAATTCCCACAAGAATCTCTAAAATGCTCTAAATATTTTTCATACGAAACACCGCGACACCGCTCCTTTTTTGTCAGGGAGCGCCAAATATGAAAAATTTCAACTATCACACGCTGGTAGCTACCATATTTTGGGCTGTAAAAAGGTAAAAATGAGAATGCCCTTTCCCAAAACAGGATTAACGAACTTCGGGGCCATGGCGAACAATTTTTCGCAGACCACTTCCACACAGTCCAGCTCCACTAAACTGCTGCAGCAATCACAAGTGAGCTGAATCTCTTCTGTGAAAATGGACAGAGGTGAAAAATTACAGGGGCGTTTTTATCCTCTGGCATATTTTGGACGAAATACAGACTAACAAGAGAGGAAAGATGCACACATCAGGCGTGATATATTCGAGGCAGAGGTGTTTTTTACTATTTATGCAATCATGTCCAAAAAGATAAATATTAAGGGGTTACTATAATGTCTAAAGACTGAAAAATGATGTCAGTAGTGATGCCAAGGAAATATCGAATTTTTGATTCGCCGATTTATTTCATAATCAGTTGTAATTAATAAAACAATCGATAATTATATAAAACATACTTCCATCAAATAGTAGTAATATAATCTTTGTTCTCGATCATTCCTTCGTCGCCTTTTCACTTACAAACGCTGTGTATACCTAAAGAAAATAGACATATTTACGTTCATTTATTCGTCGTAGATAATCCATTTCCCATCATTTATAAAATGTTTCTTGTGCACGAAAGAAAATAAAATGTAAATAGGAATTTAAAGCAGATGTCGTTTACTTCACTAGTCACGAAGATTGTTTTCGTTGACAACAATTAAACAACGCGGGAAAAAGTACAGTGAATTATGACTTTCTCGTTTCATTTTCTTGAAGTCGGCTACTCCTTCGACAAAAATGTACTGAATGAAACATATGCTATTTGACTAGTTCTACAAATTCCGTTTGAATATTTTTATTATGATTTCTATGGAATCATAGAGAGGTTCCACTGATTTTTAAATTGAGACATAATATTTATGAGATTATAAACACGAACATTTTTTCGGGGCCCTTGTTGCACGCTAAGTACGACCCCCCTTAAATTCGCCAGAATGTGAGGGAGAAATTCAAGATTTAAGGTAACTGAGCGGTAGGGAAATCTTGCCTTTTCCTCCAATTTGCGCTGGTCCTCATAGAACCCCAACTTTCGCGGAACCCTAGGGTTCCGCGTAACCCAAGTTGAGAAACACTGCCGTACGTCACGGGACCCCATACTTCAAGGGGCCCCTTAAATCCGCCACTGCCTGGTGGTACTTCAGTGCTCACTGCTTCTACGTTTCCCCAAACTCTGTTTGATTAATTGGCACCATCTTTAGCGGCAGTGGCGTAGCGACGGGGGAGCAGAGAGAGGCAGTTGCACCCGGGTGCAAACCCATGGACCGAAAATTAACGTTTCTGTTTATAAACAATGATAATATTATAATATATGCCAAATTAAAATGCTATTATAGTATGCTTGGGTTTCCATCACATTCCGCAGATTACATTTGTCTGGAAAATTTTACAGGGAACAAAGGGAGGGGGCGCATCTCTGTGACTTGCTCCCAGGCGAAGAACCTAGCCTACACCACTGTTTAACGGCAGTATTGTTTGGTGGTAGAAATAAACTCGTCGCTAATTTATACTGTTGGAAACGTGTTCTTTAACTGAATACATATAATTTGTTTTATCTCGACCCCAACGTTCCTCGATGTCTGATACAATTCTTTATGATGCTGCTACTTCGAAGTTCTCATGAGCCAAAGTTAGTACGAGTCCTTGAATGAACATCGGCTTCGATATTTTTACGGGGCGGGTCTTTTTTTAATTAGCTCATCTCCTAATCCGAAGAGAAATTAGTTCCAGCGTTCAAATAATTTTAATTAATCCATATTTTGGTTCAATCTTCTTTCATTATTTAATAACCTAAGAAAAATTCTCAAATGTTCTAAAAAAAACTGTGCCCATGTTTTAAACGCTAGCACGTTCTTAATTTGTTTTTTTACTGAGCTTGATGGAGTCTTCCTGTTTGGTTTTTTTCATGCGGAGAGGAGAGGAAGAAAAAAAGGTCGCGAGAGAGGCAGACAGCGGTGGAAAGTCAGAAATACCTCGCGCTTCCTTGGGGGTAACCTATAAATATCCATAGGCGGTGGAGAGCGTTCGGAAGGTTCGCTGATATTATAGGCTAGAGGGATAGTAGTTGTGAGGACTCATGCCACTATACAAGGTCAATGACACAAGAAGAAGTCACATACTTCAATTACAGATCAATAAGTAACGACTTCACGTCATTATCCTTCGGTTTCTTTTTTATAGTTACAACGGCATTGATATCGCGGTGTTTTACAGAATCACTAGATACTGTCTCGCAAGACGCGTGGTTAGACCAATGTGAGTTGCTTATATGGCCGGTCGTAAGAAATGTTCAGTAGGTTAGCTCTTTAAAGAGCATTTTTTTACTTCAAGGCGAAACCACATCATTCGATGGAAAACAATGGAAATAAAAATACGCTAATCAATGACTAATAATTTTGAAGTGGTAGGATGAGATAAGCAAATATAAAGCACCAATTGATCGAATACCGAACCCGCCTCGCTTTCCGAATATCTTATTCAGGAGTTATGTCATCTAAATTTATCATTCGTTCCTTGAAGGAACATTTCACATGGTACTAAACTAAAATACGAATTACAGCCATTCTTCATTTCCCAAAGTTTGTTTAAATTACGTGATAAAAATCAATAAAAACAAATTAAATATCTAGTTTTCCTACATTCACACCTAATTAAAATTAATTTCCATCTCCCGAATCAAAATTTTGTCTCTGAATTATTAAAGTGTTTACCAAGTCGTTAAGTCTTAAATTACCCCCCTTTTAAGAATGTCGATGACACGCTCTCGTCTCCCCTCCCTGTTCACGGCATTTGCCGAGGGAATTTTGGGGCGCGCCGGCGACACCTCCCGCATAGTAGCCCCGAGTTCAGTTTACTTCTAGGCGGCATCCTTCCACGTCTACTTCATTCTTTCAACCTAAGCCTCGCGTTTTGTTCTTTTTCCAGCGTTGGTGCGCACTGCGATACAGCCCAAGTAAGCGAAATATTACGATCAACCGGTACTTCTTCCATGATTTTGTGGACTAAATCGGACATACTAGTTCTTCGAATAGCGAGAGTACTTTCCCGATACAATTATACCGACCGAACGCATAATTAAGCATTGTCCGCTTCAATTATCGTTGGTAAGTATGAATTTACCTATCTTCAAAGCATGCTATAATTTGTATTTTTATCGACACTAAATGTTTATAAAAATGTCTTAACAATTTACAGCTGAAAAAATTCCAATGAAGTTTCCTATTGTTGTTTATTATTCTATCAGTAAATGTGGTATTCTTATATTAAAATCAACACTGTCCAAACTTCCTCAAGTCTTATTCATAGATTTTTTTGTTGGCATGTTACCTTGTTATGCTATGATTTTAATTAAAGAAACTGGAACTTGGTAATATTAATGTATTTTATCATATTTTATGCAGGCATAAAATTAAGATAAGATCTGCAATGGGTTCTCGGCAACCAGTCGTGGTTCGAGTGATTAGCCATGGGGACTCACGAGGTGGTCAGGGTGGTATCAACTGCTGCTGTTGTAGATGTTGTTCATGCATCCACTTTAATGTTCTGAAAACATCACCAGCTAAATACAAGATTATTGAAGCCGTATGTATAATCAACCTAATCTTATATTAAAATTAATATTTTCAAATCTTTCAGAAGACTGTTCAATAAAAATATCAGGGATTTTTATATTGGGAGTGTTCATAATTATTTCGATCATGTACCAAGAAAATATGCATTGAGATAAAACATTATATTGAATTCTTATCTTTAGATTACGTTATATTATTATTCACATTCAATAAAATTTTTAATTGCTACTGTACAAGTTTTATAGACACAACCATCTCATTGGTGGATTACATATTATAAAGTGGAAAAGACATCCTAAGACTGTAGCATTTCATTTACCTACTGTATGAAACTATTTTCAATGGAGAAAGTTTAGATCAAAAGCAAGGACCAAGTTGAATTTTAAAACATGAAATTAATGTCTGCAGGTCTATATTTTAGATCAAATTTTTAAAAATTTATTATTCATTTACCATTTTTCTAACAACTTACAAACTGTGACAAGAAAAAAGAAACACGATTTAGGTTTATAGAGACTAACTGAAAAGCTATGCTGCAATAGCAGCCTTGAGCTGAGGTTTTGGATGCTTTTCTTTCCAAAATTAATGAAAATATTTCAAGACTTTATGTATTTGTTCGAGGTTCACACTAAAAGTCAAATCTTTACATAGCATTGCTGAAAAAATGAAATACTATAACAGTATTACAATGAACTACTTAATAACTTTTTTATCTGATTTGGAATTAATTTACCTTTCCAGTTTCTAGCTGGTGCAATTCAGTCTCTCCTGCTAAGATTTGGACATAACCAGACTGCAGCAATAGGTTTCTCTTATGATGCCTGCCTCACTACCTCATCTGCTTGCCTTCTCACTCCAATAGTCCTCCTTATAGCATATGTGATTGCACCACACTGTATTGGTACTTTGAGATCATCACCTTTTGTAAGTATGACATTTGGTTATAACAAAGTGTCTCTTTAATTTTTATCTGTTAGTATTAGAGATTTAAATTAATTCATGTACATATGCTTTATATCAATATTGCATCATAAATGTATTTCTATTATATATATATATATATATATATATATATATATATATATATATATATATACACACACACACACACTCTGGCTCTGTTATTCAATTGTTTTTAATAGATGAAAAATTTCATAAAAATTTCAACAAATAAATTTCAATTAATGAGTATCATTAATGTAATGATAAAAATAAATCACGTTTGACTTTTTTCATAGATGAATACGTCAAATCATACTAAATTACAGTTAAGTGTACTTTTACTGCATTCCTTTAGATGATTTTATTAACATGGGGCATTAATTTGTACGATAAACTGCCCACCTCCATTAACCCGCCATTGGTCACGCTGTATTTTGTGACGCCGTTGGGTGAGGGTAGCGCTCACCCAGAGCCTTTCTTGTGGTAAAAATATTTATTTGTTATATCATTTAAGAATTATCTTCCACAATTTCATATCCTTAATAAATGTATAAATATAAATAAAAAAAGCTTTAATATATTTTTCATAAAGATTTTATTAATTTTCAATAATAATGTAAAATACTCGAATGCACAATACATAAAAATAAAACATTAGAAAAAATGTGGAAATTGCTATAAAAGTAAAATAAAGCTAAAAATTTAATTGCACAATTTCAATATTTATATTATATTTTTTCAACCTATGAACAAACAAGATGATTCAAACCAAACTTATGATGGCTACTTTTCTTCTTAAATTAAATGTTGTGCAGCAATTAGTTATATTGGATTTAATAGCTTTAAAATCACCACGGATGAGTTGCTCTTTCTGTTCCCAAATTTCATAATTTAGCATTATAAAATATTACAAATACATTCGAACGGAATATTAAATTGATCACGCACATTTGTGCGGCAAAAATAACATGTGCATGTATAAGGTTATACCGAATCAGAGTCCAACGATATTCGTTGCTATGGCAACACTCTCATAATGATAAAAACTATAAAACACTAGTATTTATGCAAAATTCGAATAAATACGATCCAACAGCAAAATTATATGATGAAAATTAAAATCTCCATTTTTTTCCTCAGAGAACAGTACAAATCTTGCTCTGATATTACAATTCTAAGATATTTTAATATGCTAGAGAAAATTACCCTTCACAATAGATTTCAAATTTCCTATGTAAATGAAATGGGTAGAATAGTTCCTAGAATTGAACCCGGGACTTTAATCACCACAACAAAAACTATCCTCGGGAGCTTAGCCCCAGTAGCGAGAGATTTCCACCAAGTGTCATGAAAATCGGTCTATTTGTTCAAAAGTTAAGAGGGGGCAGACAAACAGACAGACACAACAGCAAAACTATAAGCCTATTTCTATTCTGGAAAGTAGGCTAAAAATATCTGGGATAACATGTGATGCAAATTCGAATACTTAAAGGAAAGTGGTAACTTGTAAAGGAAAAAATGAAAGCATGTTTATTCTTGGGGTAAGGGATTCGCTCACCACACGACCAACTGCAGGTTAAGAAGACTGAAAGTTGCAATTTATTTATACGAGAACTGTTTGTTTTCCTTCTGAATAAATGCTACTATAGTATTTGCAAATTTCCCTGTCTGTGTGTCTATGTATGTAATGTATTGATTTGCAATCATGTATCTATTTTTTTAAATTTATTTTATGTGTAACTAATGTTTTTTTTCTGACGTGCCCTATATCTGCAAATTATTTTGCTATATGATATAACATCATAATTAAAACAAGCTTCTATTGCACCCAGTTAACATTACATTGTTACTATTCAATTTTTCATGATCTAAACTGCTAATTTTTTGTATATTTTTCTTATGCCCAACCTTTGTTAATTTTTCAACAGGAATTGCTATTCAACGGTGTGGCTTGTGCACTATATGTATGTTCTGGAGGGTATCTGGCATTCTCTGTAAGCGTATTCCTCTGGCCTATGTATCTGGCTCAGCCATTCTTTCAGGCTTATCCAGCACTCACAGCTTGTTATGTAAGATAAATTTTAAGTTGGCTCCAAGTTAACGTTGTAATTATTTTCAATTATAATAATGATACAATCTAAGCTACTTTACAATAATATTTATTATCTACTTGAATTAATTATAGGCTAAAATAGCTTGTATTGCTCCATTTACTCAACTTTTATCTCATTGCAGTCATGATAATTGAAGAACTGCTATTTTCAGTTTTAATATTTTCAATTATAAAAGTTACTAACTATCATTAATATTTTTTGTCTGTTCACAGGTAATGTCCATTTTGGCTTCAATTGCTCATGGAATTGATGGTTATACATCATACAAGCAGTATAGAGGCAACCGTTGAATTTAGGTTACTATGGAGTTATTCTGCTAAATAATGCCTCCAAGTTCATTTGCATGTAAGAATTGACAGTCATGCTGAATGATTTTATAATAATACCAAAAAGTTTTACGAGTGACATTCCTGACTTAAAATATTTTTCCTCATATTTATGCTCATTTATCGATGTCAGTATAAGTTAATAAATAATATTTATCTTAAATGGAAAAACTTATTCATATTTTATCCCAAAGTGAGCAATACAGAAGAAAAATATTTCAAAACACAGAAACAATAAAAAATGCAACAAAAGAAGTTTAATAAAGAAAATTTTACTTATGTACTATAAAAACTAGCATACTATCACAACTATACATGGAACTATTGTGAACCATTTCTTTTGAAAATTCAAATGAAATCATATCTTTATGAAGTAATGTATAATCAAATTGAAAAAACATTTCAAAAAGTTAATAGAAACGTTTTTCAGTAAATGATCAATAAAATTCACTGTTTGAAATTAAATTAGACCTTTTCACATGAAACTAAATATTTCAAGTGATTTATATGGTCAAGAACATTTAACACTATGATTTCAGATTACATCGCTCCCTGGTTATAAGAAGGGTTTCGGGGAAAGAGCTGCGACCCATGTTATCAGACAACTGCAGCATAACGAAGGACACAATTTATTGTCCAATACAGCATGTACATTATGGTGACCAACTTTTCAGTAAACCAAGGAGGGACATTTACAAATATTTGCCGACTATAAGGAGGGACAGATTACAGTGGCTTGTTTGTGGTGCATTTATTGACGAGTAAGCCTTAGATAGATAGATGCAATAGATATTAGATAGCTTGGCATGACCAGTGAGGGCATTTCGGATGATTTAAATGACAAATTGGGATATTAATCAAGATTTTTCAAAAAGCAGGATACAATTTGTGACATTTAACAAGGCAGGACGAGTAATGAAAGTAGGGACTGTCCCTCCAAATTTGGGACGGTTGGTCACCCTAATGTACATACAACTTTCTAATTTCTTTAATTTCTACAAACAACAAAAAAACAAGATAAAGTCAATATAAGAAATTTATTTAATCGATTCTTTAAGAAGTCAGTAATTTTTTGTTTATAATTTAATTACTTTTTAAAAAATGACAGGATTTTCTTTTTAAGAGACAAGGAGGGAGGAAGACCCATGGTATATCCAAATCCATGGTACAACTGACAGTGTTGTAACTAGGGTTGCCAGACATCCTGATTTTTGCGGGATTGTCCCGACTTGTTAACGTGCTTCCCACGTCCCAACTTATCTTTCAAATGTCCCACTTTTTAAACAAAACTGTTCAACACATAAAATTGTAATTAGAATATATAATACAATAATGTTTAAATAAAAACAATTGCAGAGAAATTAGTTGAATTTTTAAAATTAAATATAGATGCTAATGAATTGTTAAAAGTCATCAGTGTTGTTTTAACATTACCATATAGGAATGCAGTGACTTATCTTTCGAATGTCCCACTTTTTAAACAAAACTGTTCAACACTCAAAATTGTAATGGGAATATATAATATAAACATGTTTATATAAAAAAACAATTGCAGAGAAATGAGTTGAATTTAAAAAATTAAATATAGATGCTAATGAATTGTTAAAAGTCATCAGTGTTGTTTTATCATTATCATATAAAAATGCAGCGAGTGAAAGAATATTTAGTTTGATGGCTATTGCATGGAGAAAAGACAGAAAAAACCATTGCTATCCAATTTATAAGGTGAACTTATGATTAAGCAAAACTTTTAAATGAGTTGTAGGGAATTTTGATTATATCAACATACCGAGGCTGGTAAGAAAATACTAGAGGAAGCCAAATCAAGCCTAAAATATTTATAATTAATTTAATTTCAAAATAATTTCTATAATGCGTGTTTGAACTTGAATGTTTGTAAAAATATTTATGAATAAATCAATCCTTTTTCATTTAGTTTTTGAATTTGAATTTTATTTCATAGAATTGTCCCAACTTAATATTTTTAAAATGCTTGATTTAATGTAAATGTTACGAGGAGTGGTGTATAACAAAAAACCGAGAGGCATGATGAAATCCAATAATAAGAAATACACTGGACTGTCGCTACAATGTGGGACACAAAATCAGCATTGGAGACTGTTAAAAATCACTCAGTAGAAATGGAAATATCTACTAGGAATATACATTGTTGTGCTTTATAATTTGTCCTCTAGCTAAAAAAATATCTAAAAACCTTGACATTCATTAGTCAAGAACAGATCCATCTTTTTCTTTGTCACCTTCAGGTCCCGTAAAGCATGAAACCACTGGCCTCCTTTAAGCTGAAAAATTTTTGTTGCTCTGTCAACATAACTGACTGCCAGCTGGTATTTATTCCTACAGAGAAAATTTTTTTAATTAATTCATCATATGAAAATTTCTAAGTCCACTTGAGAAGGCTCCACTTTGTGGAAAGATTCCATTTAAATGAAAAAGAAACTTAAATTTTCACTAAAAATTTTAATACACGAATGGTTTTGGCTGTTACAGCATCCTCAGGTGATGAAAGCTTGTCCGAGAGTTCTATATATATGGAGAAGTAGTGTAGAAGGGTTAAATGAATAATGATAGGCAGGAAGGAGAACATACAATCAGTAATGAGATAATTTAAAAAATTAAAATAGAAATTACAAAGTGAATGGCAAAATTCAAACGGTTATATATATAGTAATGTGAGCAAGGTTAGTAATTAGAAAATGGAAGCAATTAACAGAAGTTACAAAAAGCATTAAATTACAAAGTAAAAAGGTAATAAATTAATTAGTTAGGAAAGCAGTAAAGAGAACAATGGAGAGTGATTGGAGAAAACAAATTCATTAGTATGTGAAACATTGTTTGTAACATCATGGATTACAATTTCTAACTTCTCTAAGAGGCCCAGTCTGTTGCCCTTTGATTTGAAGTGGAGAAACTTGGGAATGAATGAACTGGAATGGCTGTTCTCAAATAGGTGCTTGGCAAAATTTGATGACACACTTCGCAACTCAAGACAACAAAGGATTGAGGAACACCAACGCTGTTATGAGTTGCGAAGTGCATCATCACATTTTGCCAAGCACCTATTTGAGAACGGCCATTCCAGTTCATTCATACCCGAGTTTCTCCACTTTGAATCAAAGGGCAACAGACTGGACCTCTTAGAGCAGTTGGAAATTGTAATTCATGATGTTACAGACAATGTTTCACTTACTAATGAATTTGTTTACTCCAATCACTCTCCATTGTTCTCTTTACTGCTTTTACACTAATTAATTTATTGCCTTTTTGTAACTTTTGTTAATTGCTTCCATTTTATAATAACTAACCTTTCTCGCATTACTGTTATACATAACATTTGAATTTTGCCATTCACTTTATAATTTCTATTTTAATTTTTCAAATTATCTCATTACTGATTGTACATTCTCCCTCTTCTCATTATTCATTTAACCCTACTTCTCCATATATATAGAACTCTCGGCCAAGCTTTCATCACCTGATTGGGGGTGCCGGTGGTGTAGTGGTTAGGACGCTGGCTGCTACTCGCCCGATGCTTGAAAAAGTCATCGGGTACGAATCCTGCGCGAGTAGGATTTTTCTCAAGGTCCCCAGGCTCCCTGTTTGCGTAGTTTGAGGAGACCGCGCAAATTCAGCTGTTCCCTCCTTCGGAAGGGACGTTAAGCTGTTGGCCCCCCTGGTGTTCTTCGTAAGAGCAGGCAAATGCCGGCACCAGGTTTCCCTTCTCCCTCCCCGGTTATTCATTGCACTACCTCTGAGATACCCATTTGTGCTGTAAGAGAGGCGAATTGACTGGGCATTCAAACAAACTCATACCTGATGATGCTGTAACAGGAAAAACTGGTCGTGTATTAAAATTTTTAGTGGAAATTTACAAGTTTCTTTTTCATTTATATGAAAATTTGATCAAAAGATCATTCTTTAATTTGGCCATTCTAGCAAATTTTGACTGTTAAGATTAATGCAAGAAACATTTACTGTACTTGCCAACATATATAGTGAACCAAAATGTTACAAAAATATTTAGAAAAACATATTGCAAAGCAAGCATTTACACTTATGTTAATTACAGCAAGGCTGGATTAAAGATGAGGCAAATGGAGCAGTTGCTCCAGGGCTCTCACCAACAATAGGGATAGTGATAGGAGCGGAAGGGCTCATGGCAAAATATTATTGGTAGACCCTCTCCTCCTTCTCCCCCATCCAACAAATGCATACATTCAATAAAACTGAAACCCATTACAAAACCTACCAAGTTGTGCTTATTAATCAATTAACAGAAATATGCTGAAAAGATTAGGTTTTTTACAAAACTGTCCAAAAAATCTGATGTGGCCACCGAATGACTTTCTCCATACCTGAAATATTTCTAAAAATTCCAAATATGTTAAATGATAATAAATATTTTAAGGAAATGTGAGAAAATTTAAAGACTTTACAAAGAACAGAAATAAACTCAAACCGTAGCCTTCTGATGTTGGATATAGCCCCGAAGCTCCAACAATTAAGAAAATAAAAAGGAGCGTAAAGTGTTTACAATAGTCGGCAGTAGGTGATGTGGTTGTGGCAGCTAAAAAAATTTAGTTTTTAAAATAACTCTTCAACAATGGGAAAATGTTTCTAACAAAGGTTGTAGAAAATTAAATTTCCTACAACTTTTATTCCAATGCGTTTTTACATTTATCAAATATTAAAGCAAATATTTCAAAAAAACGGATGTGACAAGAGTAAACACCCACTTCCATGTGATCGATTTTTACCAAAAACGAATTAGTTCTTGTGCCTTTAACAGAAATGTAAATATAAAATTTTGCATTGATCTGATTAATAGTTTTTGAGTTAGAGCACCCACATAATTCTGGTCACAGACAGACACATCCATAAACATCATCGAGAAAATAGTCAAAACGTGTTCAGGAGGCCTTAAAACACGTACAGGTCTGCCTCGTTTAGCACATGTTCTTTTAGCGCATTTATATATATATATATATATATATATATATATATATATATATATATATATATATATATAGCAAAGTTGGCATCTCGGAACTAAAATTTTAATTTTTGAAATTATGCTCCTAAATGCTACGGTCCTTGATTATAGTCCCAGCATTTTTCTCACTTACCTTCATTTGTACTTCACTCTCTATTCAGAGATAGTCAATTCATTCTAATTAAAGGCAACTTGTTGTTATTTATACATTTATTAACTTTATTTCTATTTAGTTCATTCATTTTTATTGTTTTTACATTGGTTTGCCACAATCCAGTCTTTTGCAGTGACGCTAACATCGGAAGATTTAAAGTTCTTAACATTACTGTTGAGATGTGCATGGTTGGATTCGCTTTGGATGGGTTTTTGCTTAAGATTGGGTTAGATTAGGTTCACGACAACTTACTTTAGCTATCGTTAGTCATTTGTTATTCTGATGTTATTTTGCTGTTGGTACCTATGCTATAGTTAGGTGTCTGAAGCTGCGGTGGCGCCACTGAATCATATCACTCCTATTCCGTTTTTGTTTACTTTTGTACTGGCCAATCATCATCAAAGATCTTTGTAATCATGAAGAATTTTAGGAACATGTCAAGGTAATACACTATCTTGATGTTTTGCCAAGTATATACCAGAAATACTTATGATATTTTGTATATCCATTTATTTTATAATACATTTTTCCATCGCAAATGTTATTAGAAAATTGTGATTTTCCATCATATAGAATGTTATTTGAAGCTGTTGTACACCAATCACCATCATGCTGCTGTCCAAAGACAGGTTTTATGTGAATCGCTGCCTCCATCTCTCTCTCCCTAGAAGCCTCTTTTATACCTCTATAAGTACTATATTCCTACTTTATATTCTCTAATATTCCTATTCTTTTTCTCCGTCTTCCTCTTCTTCTGCTAGTTTTGCCTTCTAAGATCGTCCTTTGTAAACACTGTCTTCTCAATATGTGCCCTATCCAATTTGCTTTTCTTTTCCTGATTGTTTTTATTAGCATCCTTTCTTCTCCCACCATTTCTAATACTTCTTTGTTTCTCTTCCTCTCTGTCCATTTCACTTTCATCATCCTCCTCCATACCCACAACTCAAAACTTTCTAAATATTTTTCCTCCTTTCTCCTTACCGTCCACGTCTCTGCACCATAAAGAGCTATGCTCCATATGTAGCATTTTTCTAATTTCTTCCTTGTTTTTAAATTTATTTTCTTGCTTGTAAGAAGCTCCTTCTTCTCGTTAAATACTGCTTTTGCCATTACAATCCTACTTCTGATGTCCTGTGTACTACTTCCATCCTGCACTAAAATACTGCCAAGATATTTGAAACTACTTTCTTGTTTCAATTTTTGGCCATTTACCATTATATTTAATTCTTTATGTTCCTTTGAAACCACCATCACTTTCGTTTTTTCAGCATTCCATATTGTTGGCCAACCTCCACTAGTCAGTCTGTCATCCTCGGAAGTTCTTTCTCGTCTTCTGCTATTAATCCCTGATCATCTGCATATTTAATGGTGGTAATACTTTCACCTCTTATTTTAAATCCTTTCTCTTTGATCAATGCTTCTTCTGTTATTGTTTCTGCATAAATATTATATAACGCTGATGAAATAGGACATCCCTGCCTCACTCCCCTCCCTATTGAAGTACTTTGTTTTTTCTCCTTCAACCCTGACTCTAATCTTTTGATCAAAGTAAAGGTTTTTAAGCAGTCTTTTATCGTTCCAATCTATTCCTATTTTATTTAAAATACCCAACATTTTATCCCATTTCACTTGGTCAAAAGCTTTCTCCCAATCTACAAAACAAAAATACATACCTTTATTGACTTCTAGCGCTCTTTCTAGTATCATCCTCATACATCCTATAGCATCTCTAGTCCCTCTTTCTCTTCTGAAACCAAACTGATTATCTTGCAGCTCCTTTTCTATTTTACCTTCAATTCTTTTGGTTATTATTCTGGTTAGAACTTTAGCTGTATGAGAAATTAAACTAATAGTTCAGTAATCCTTACAACATTTTGCATTGTTCTTTTTCTCCAGTGGTACCATCACAACATCTAAAAAATCTTCAGGTCATATGCCAGTATCATATACTTGGTTAAAGAATTTTGTGAGTTGCTTAACGGCTTTCAACCTCAAAACCTTAAGCATGTCCACTGGTATATCATCACTCCGAACAGCTTTCCTTCTTTTCATGTCATCAATTGCTTTTTTAACTTCAGACTCGAGAATACTTGGTCCTAGCTGGTCTTTTTCCACATCCTCTTTTTCATTTAATCCAATATTTCTTGGCTTTCCTTCGTCATACAGCACCTCAATGTATTCTATCCAGAAATTCTTTACATGTCTGCCTCCGAGACTATTTTACCACTTTTGTTTGATTCCTTGACATCCTATCTTTCTTGCCTTTTTCTTGAATAGTTCCCTTGCTTTGCTATACATGAGGTCAGTTCTACAAATTCTTTCACACTTGACAATTTCCTCACATTTCTCATTTATCCACTGTTCTCTGGCTTTATCTGTTTCCCTCCTTAAAGCATTATTTAACTCCTTGTACTTTTTTTGGCCTTCTTCAGTGCTTATGTTCTTCCACTTTCTCCTCTTCCATTTTTTGCAGCATGGCTGCTGTGACCCAGGGTTTTTTGTTTCTTTCACCCGTTATCTTTCCTACCTTCTTTTCCATTACATCTTTAATGTTGCTATGGATGTATCTCCACTCCTCATCTACATTGTTTCTATTTTCTTCAGCTCTCTCCCCCAACCTATCCTCCAGCTCAGTCATGATAGTCTCCTTGTTCTTAAAGAGTTCCTCTATTTAAATCCACTGCCAAACCTACTACCAACCCATTTAACTCGATTCGAATCTGCCACCGTAACAAATACCAACCCAGAAAGTTTAATTTGAAAATTTTAATTCGATATATCGACTTTAATCTGGCAACGTCGTGTTAGTCTTTTATTTCGATATATCGATTCTAACTTGGCAACACTGTTATGACGTCATTACGATCATCTTCTGTCATATGCCACATGACATGATGTCATCATTCACATGACATCATCAGTCACATGACATGACGGCACATATCACGTGACATGTCGTCACATGTCACATGACCATAACCGGAAGTCATGTGACCGGAAATCCAAGATGGCATGTGCCAAAATGAACAAATTACATCTACTAATATCAGTTGAATAATCTATCTGAAGCTGAATTTGAAGATATAATTATGGCAACAAGCAAATATTTAAGAAATTACTTCAAAAAATGATTTTTTAATACTTTTTTAACGTACGTAAACATTAAAAATTCACATCCATTGCCATTATATTACATGGAAACAACTCAAAAACCTTTTTTGGAGTCTAGCTCCTTGATCTCACAGAAATTTTCAATTTTGAGTCACTGCACATTCTCAAGTTATTTAATTTAAAATGAGTAATTTTTGCTAATTTTGCAAAATTACGCTAACTCAGCCATTATTCACCCAGAAAAAGAGTGAATTTTACATAAATAACAGCTCATGCTCAAAATAAATCCTCATGTCAAATCCCTCAGAGATCACACAATACCAAAAATAAACCAGTCACTAGATGCACTGCGACCGGTTACATAGAAGCGTTTCTCACGTTTCTGTGGATAAAATGTATTACTTATGGCTTTCAGAAAGCACCAACGAACAATTCCAACAGCTATTTAGTGACATATTTCCATTGTGTTCTTTGCTTTTATACAGAGTAATAAAAGTATGTACATATATTCTTTTAGGATTGCGTAATGTAAAAGGAACCCAAACAAATTCACTTATGGTAAAATGTGATTTGAGCATGTCACGAATTAAAAGGCAATCTAACAGAATTTGTTTGTTTTTAATGAAAAATATATGCAATTCAGTTGTTTATTTCTCTTTTATCACCATTTCTATGAGAATGAATGACACTTCTATTTACATAGAAATTTACGTGATTTAGGTTTACTACTGACAGCAGGCAAGGAATTTTAAAAAATACCTGATAAATATCATACTTATTATATTATTCTTTACATTAAAAAAATATCTTGGATATAAATCAGGGAAATGAAATGTACGGCATATTGCGCCTACCGAAGAAAATGCATACTCATCTCACGCCAGGCATGCAGTGTTAGTAAGCATTCCG
Source organism: Tanypteryx hageni (assembly GCA_028673005.1). Lineage (NCBI taxonomy): Eukaryota > Metazoa > Arthropoda > Insecta > Odonata > Petaluridae > Tanypteryx > Tanypteryx hageni. Next base: position 52,182,985 of record CM054118.1, on the reverse strand, counting down.
TGGGTGGTCTACCCTCAAAAGATAAAGGGACAAATATCGTGTAATGTCTGCACCCCCTTTTATGATGGAAACTTGTGGGGATAAAAGTGCAGGTATTCCACGAGTAAATATGGTACTTCGTTTTCTTGACTTTAAATTAATATATAAAAATGTCCTATCATTATATAAGTTGCAAGATAAAAATAGTAAAATTTCTGAAGAGAAAAAATCAACTGGGTAAAGTGCTATGTTACAAACTGTTCTTTTAGCGCAAATTCTGATAGCTCACAGATGTCTCAGAATGCCTCTCATGCGCTAAGTGAGGCATGCCTGTATTTCCGTTGAAATCTCAAATTCGATTTTTTTCATGAAAACAATCCTTTCTCTATACTTCGTATATGGAGAAAGTAATAATGATTAAAAAGAAAGACATTCAGAAATTCGAATAAAAAATCACAAGAGAGGAAAGATGCACACATCATTTGTGCATACATGCAAGGCAGAGGCATTCTTTACAATTTATGTTATTATGTCGGAAAAGATAAATAATAATGGCTTAGTATAATGTCTAAGAACTGGAAAATGATATGACAGTAGTGATGCCAAAGAAATATTGAATTTTTCATTCACTGATTTATTTCCTAATCAGCTGTAATTAATAAAACAATCGACAATTATTTAAAACTTGAATAGTAGTAATATAGTCTTTATGTTCATATTCATTCCTTCGTCGTAAATTGCCCAATCCTTTTCACTTACAAATGCTGTGTATACATAAAGAAAATAAATGTATTTATGTTCATTTTTTTGTTGTAGATTATCTATTACCCTTTATTATCATTTATCAAATGCTGTGTGCGCACAAAAGAAAATGAAATTAATTAGATATTTACAGCTGATATTGTTTACTTCAGTTGCCACGAAGATTGTTTTTGTTGACAACAATTAAAAAACGAGAAAAAGTTCAAAGTGAATTATGACTTTCTCGTTCGATTTTCTTGAAATCTGCTATTCCTTTTATAAAAATGTACCATATAAAACATCTGCTATTTGACTAGTTCTACAATTTTGTTTGAAGACTTTTTTGTCGTGATATTTAATGAGATATAAAGAAAAGTTCATTTTTTTTGTCACCAGTCAAGTGGCACTTCCAATTAGGTTACGTGAACCATTTATAACATTTTCTTAGTTTTTTTGCCCTTATGTCCTAAATACCAAATTTAATCAACATCCATCCATTAGTTTCACAGATGAAACATATGCAAGGATGGATGGATGGACAGACACGACCTGACCATATAGCGTTCTTTTTTTACTATTTGTAAAGAACACCCAAAGATTGCTAAAAAAAATCTTTATTTTTGCAAATTTGAGAAAAATTCATGGGCCCCCAGCACCTCCTTGGACCCAGGTCTTTTGCTACCCATGCCACCCTATTGTTACACCACTGGACATCTGCCTGGTGGTGTTATAACACAGTGAAATAATATCCATCGTGTCAATTTGAAACAAATTGCTCCAAGGCCTTCTAACACCTTCATGGAGCCCTGATTTACAGGAGTAATAGCAACAAAGAAACACACTAAAATAGCAAAATAAAACCAAGATTATTCATCGAAGAACTCCATGTCACTCCTAAACTAATCTCAAACAACAGATAACTGCATTATCTATGAACCATCCACTAAAAAACATTCTAATGAGCAGAGGCATAACTGGAAGATATGGCACCTATGGCAAAATTTTAAGGAAATGCCTTGTTTACGTAGAATATGATTTTTGCTACATTTCCATAAAGAATATTAGCGTTTTCATTAACAAATACATTATTAAATTAATATTTATTTATGGAGAACTAAACTTTTGGCATTTTTGTGGGAATGTTTGGGGCCTTTTGCAAGTGGCGCCTATGCCAAACGCCACCTTCGCCATACCCTAGTTACGGCACTGCTAATGAGATATTGCCCAGCCAGGATAGGGAAGCTCTGGGCAGGCATTGCAAGCATTACACCCAAGGTGCTATGCTTACATTTAAACGAAAAGTGTTCAATTTTTTCACTTTACACTTATAAATCCTAAGCATATACCAAAATGGATGTAAAAAACTACTGATTACAAACTAATCATCATGCAAAATTTGAAAAATGTTCTCTCACCTTTTCAGAGATTTTCCCTTCAGTTTTAGAACGCTGGCAAATAATATGTCAATCAACTTTTGAAGCTCAAAAGCCACCTCCAAACTTTCTGGCCCAAAATTATTTTCAAGCACACAAATGCTCTCAGATAAGTATGACAGTCCATCTTCATATTTCTCTAAAAAACACAAGGTAATATCTTTTTCTAACAAGCTTACAATGAACGTCTGCTCAGAAAATAAGATTAAGCATCAGAGTAATTTATCTGTAATTGTGACATTAATAGTTGATCAATAAAATTTTATTTTATAAAGAAATCCATTAATCTATAATGGGAAGAAGAGGTAACCAACATAAAATGTGACTAAAGCATATAAATGTAAGGGAACCTGCAAGAAAGTTGTTTTGCAAAAGTACAACATTATACAAATAAAATATTTCAAATTAATATTGATTTCTTTCAGAAGAATGCCCTCAACTTTTAATCTGTAGCAGAAAGATACTTCATTACTCAAAGCCAAATTTATTTTCATTTCTAACAACAAACACAAAATTATTAATATTATGGTCATGTAATCATTTAAAGAATTATAATGATGTTCTGCCAAGAAAAACTTGATTCATGTCTTACCAGATAATTAATGATGAATGTAAAGATTATTTGTGTTTAATAAATCAACCTCTTAGCTTTCATTAAATAAATGTAATAAAACCTCAATCTTTTTGGATAATTTGAACCCATTTGGGTACCATTTTTTAAAATGCAAAAATTCAACCAAGGTCAGGAATCCAAATACCTATGGTAACAAGACCCCTTAATAGTGCATGCCATGCAATCTAACTACCTTACCACTGAGTAAACGCCTCTCTATTGATAATAACAGATCTCTGAATGCAGCTGTCGATCAGACAATTAGTTACAGCCTAGACCAGTGGTTTTCAAACCCAAATTTTCTGTGGAACCCCAATATCTTTAAAAACAGCAATAGATGTATAGACATGTACAAATTAAATTTTAAAAAACTATAGTAAGAAATTATCATACGTGAATAATGTTACTTGGCATGCAGAGACTTTTATTTACTTATTTATATTTATTATATTATTAATCTTAAAAAATAGCTCCAAAAACATACAAATATAAAAATTTTCAACAAACATTTGCAGAACCCCTGAGACTCCTTTGCAGAACCCCAGAGATCCAGGGAATCCATGTTAAAAACCTATGGCCTAAACACTTTTACTGAGGTCATCACAATGCCAATGAGATAATAATCATTTACTTTGAAGTAGTGAGCATTTCAAAAGCATAACATTTTATAAGCTTTTTAATGCAGATAATAAATACATCAACTTTTTTAACTTAGCAAATAATTGGTTCCGGAAAACTGACACGAAATTACGTTAGAAATGCATAACAGAAGATCAAAACCTAGCATAATAAAGTTATAACATTTCTTTTAGTAATCGCGTTCAAAATACACAGCAGAAAATTTTATGTTACAAGATGATTGCAATTCTTAGATTTACAATAAAAATTCATAATAAACAATGACAACCTAGCAAAACAAGTTCCTTACATTACATTCAAAATACAAAGATAATAGCATTAAATCATTAAATATTTCGGTCAAAAACCAGCAACCTCATATGCGAAGAACAAATATTTTCAATGCCATACTCATAAAAGTTATGAAAAACTAAATGCTCAGGATGCTTTTCCATTAGCCAATAATTTCTAATTTGGCCGCTAGATGCCAGCAACTTCGACTGTTAACGAAAATAGCGCCGTTGGCAGTTAGTTTTAAACTGAGCTACAATAGAATTAAGTCAATGGTTATCACATTTGTTTACTTTGAAGACTGTTAATAACGAACATTGTAAATCATCATCATAGGTAGTCTGTCCGTAGACAGGTCCGTGATTATTCTTGGTTAAACCTGGTTCTCCATATACTCCTATTTTCCGCTGTCCTCTTTATATCTTGATAACTCTCTTTCCCTTTCAAATCATCTATCAGCTGAAACCTTTTCCTACCTCATTCCCTTTTCCCATCTAGTTTTCCTTCTAACACGTCTTTAATCATACTCTCTCTCCTCAGGTAATGTCCAACCCAGTTAGCCTTCCTCTTTCTGATAGTCTGTATAATCATTCGCTTCTCTCCTATTCTTCGTAGCACTTCATCGTTTTTCATCCTATCTGTCCATTTTATCTTCAGCATTCTCCTCCAAGTCCACATTTCAAAGCTTTCCAAGTATTTGATGTCATTTTTCCTTAGCGTCCATGTTTCTGCCCCATACAATGCTATACCCCATACGTAGCATTTTATCAACTTCTTGCGGATATCTTCCCTTATATTCCCTGTAAGTAGTTGTTTCTTTCTCCTGAAAGCCGCTTTTGCTTTTCCTATTCTATTTCTGATCTCATCCTCATCCTCATTGTAAATATAATATAATAATAATGTCCATTTCTAGGGTGCTAAAGTTTAAAATGAACTTAGAAACAAAAGAGTTGAGGGAGTTCACGCTTGTTGGCATTGTAAACGCATGACACGAAATGCAAGTAATATGCACGAAACACAAGTAATGGTCATAAAACATTTTGTGGCGAAAACCAAATTTGCGAACTGCAAGCATGCGAAGTTCAAAAAGGTGGTGTACAGTAATCCCTCCACATTTACGGGTTTCATATTCACAGTTTTGTGTAGAAATTATTGTAGCAAGTTTCAATGTTTGCAGGAAGTAAATTTCAATTATTTGTGCTTGCCTAATGCAACAAACATTGCAGGGAGCACTAAATTTATTCGTGAGTGGTCCTTATAGGGACCAGGTTGACTTTGTATCCTAGTAGTTTAATTTTGCTTGCAACGCAATAATAAGAAAGATATTTTTATTCATACCTAAGAAGGTCTAAACTTCAAGATATTTCTAAGAGAATTTATCTAATGTTTGAGCGGTGTCAGTAGGGCTGCCAATTTTCAGAACAGTGAAGCAAGACATTTTTATTAATGCAGTCAATTATAAATGAATTGCCATAATTACTTGAATAATCCTTGCACTTTTCTTAAAATATTGTGAATAAAATGTTGGGGGCATTATATTATGCATATCGCATAACAATTATTTTTCCTTGATTGCAAGTCGAGAAGTAAGGATGCATGAATTACACTTTTGGCATGAATTTGAAATATTTTATCTTAAAAGAATTATTATGCATATAATTACCAAAGATAAGTTTAAAAAACAATAATAATGTCATTACTGTATGAACAGGGGTCAGTTGTACCCCTAACATCATTTTTTCCATAGGCTTTTATATCTATATTTGCGGTTTTTGTTTGCAGTGATTTTTCCAGAATGTTACACCTGTGAATATGGAGAGATCATTATACATGTAAAATAAAATGACTGGATGTAGCAACTAATAAACAATTATATTAACTTGAATAGACTGCCTGTTTATATATATATGCTCTTCTCAAACGTGGCTACCCTCCAGTCTTGGTCTGCCATCAGATCCATAGGGCGATGATGCCTACCCATAATAGATTCCATCCTCACACACCCACTATCCCTGCATCAACCCCTCCACTCACTCTTACAACACTTTTCCTTCCTGGTATCCACGAAGCCCTCAAAATAATCCTTCATGCTGCCCATCCAATTCTTACCTCTTCCTCCCACCAGTCCCTCTTGACCAACCTTTTTGCCAATCCCCCGCTCCTCTCCTTCCGCCGGCCCCCGGAAATATCTTGTGGATGAAGGAACTTTCCACTTCTACCATGCCGCTTGCCTTAGGGTCTCACCCTTGCAGCAAACCTCGCTGCCTCACTTGCCCTATCCACCTACCCTCATCTTCTTTCGCGAGTCTCTCCACCAACATCACCTATCCCATCACCTCTAGAAGCAACTGCACCACCAGTAACATCATTTACCTCCTCACCTGCACCCTTTGTCCCGCGTTTTATGTTGGCCTCACCAGCAATCCCTTAAACATCAGCATGAACGGTCACCGGAATAGCATTTCTCTCAGGGTTAAATGTAAGAAGGGACTACATAGTCTCAATTTCGCCCTAATAAAGTCGTTTGTCTGTCTGTCCCAGTTGCATTACACGCCAATGCCCACAATGTTCCCTTCAATAGTAGCTACAATGTAAGGGTTATTCGCGCCTTAACCAATGACACTCCTGCCCCCCTTCTCCAACACTGGGAACTAGCCCATATACATCTTCTTGACTCTTTCTCCCCACCTGGCCTCAACCTCCGCTAACCCTATTAGCCCCCTTACAATGTCTTCTCTGTTACATTGTAGCTATTTGCACTTTACCTTATCACACTCTCTCCTTATTGGCTATCCACCCTTCCCACTCTCCGCCTCCTCCAATCATCAACCTTCCCACATCACCCTGTCATTCCCCACCCAGTGTGTCACTTTCAGTTACTCTATCGCTGAAGAAGGGCATAGGCCCGATAAACTTGCGTTTTTTTTTACGCGTGTCTCTTTGACGCCCCCAGCAGCCTCCCAACTTGGTCCTCAACTTGGTAAGTGTCCGCTGGGCTTCCTTCAACACCTTGTTGCCACCCTAATCACTACCTTTTCTTTTCCTTAAGTTTATATATATATATATATATATATATATATATATATATATATATATATATATATATATATATATATATCTTCCATTTGATGCTGCAAACAATGAAAATGAAATTGCCTTTTGTCTGCAAGCTAATCTTAATTTTATTCAATGGTTATTTCTTTGTTACACAGAATCTATTATCCTATTTTATTATGCAAAAAGATATGATTACCATAAAATATAAAATAAATCTTCATTATGTTTTAATTATTATTTACCTTGCTTAGAATAGCAAAATGCAATTCGATCCAGAACTTTTGCCAAGGAAATATTATCATGGTAGAGGAATTTCTGAAGTATTTTTTTGCATTCTAAAAAGTTCCAAAGAGCTCCATCTATATCATTTCCTTGTAAAGCTTTCATTCCTGTGAATGGATAATATATATTATGTGCAAAATCCTGAGTTGAATTTTCATAAGTGTTTTATTGTCTCTTTTGCTATCATGTACTTTCAGAGGGCTATGGCTTCTATAGTTTAGATTGCTATACTCCAAATCAATTGCAAATAAAAATTATGCTTACATGATAAACACAAGAAATATTTAGCAGATTTAAAAAAATATTCATGAAGCAACATAAGAAAAATTGGGATGGCAAGAGAATAAACACTTTGTTAAGAATTACATGGAATATCCATAGCCTGAAAGCAAGCATATCTGAAAATGTTTTGAAATATGTGCCACTTTAAAAGTGGATAACCTTTACAACAAGATCCTAAACAATATGCAAACAATCTATTTTTAATAGATAAAGTAAACTTTCACAATTCTTCATAAATGTAAATTTTATTATATGAACAAATTAAGCATTATAATGCACTCTTTTTAATGAATTTCCACACAATACTTTTATCAGTTTAAATTTGGTATATTTAAATTGAGTGCAGCATTTCCAATTCTTGTAGCATTTCTGCCAATTTTCTGTATCAAATCATAAGAAACTGAATAACAATAATCATTGAATAACTACTGTTTAAGCTTTTTTTACCTTTAAAATACCTAAAATATCCACTATCAACACCATTATCAAAATATTCTTGTTTATTTAGTTCCTCATTGCAATCTAGGCATATCATTTCAGCTTTTATATCTTTTTCATCTTCTTCTCCAGTCAACACCAATGGACCCTTGCAGGTAGGACAACAATAGGCTCTGGATCTCTGCAAAAACATAAATGATCAAGTCTAACATCTTCTACACAGGAAAACTGCCCTTCCCATCAACCAAGTTAATCAATTTTTTACAGAACATTGTGACACATTAAATTATATTAAATAATATTGTTTATGAGATATCAAAATATGAGCAATAATTTTTAGCTATTTTGGCACATATCTTTATCATAAGAATTACAGAAATAACATCCCTGGATAACATGGCATTACAAAACCTATTGTTAGCTCCTCTTAAATATCAATAATGAACATAATGATGAACAATGTTGCTTTAAATAGAAAAACTGTCTCTCCAATAGCCATAATAAGGGTGGGTAAACAAGATTCACATTTCAGCTGCTTTGTAGCTGAAATAAGTATTAAAATTGTTAGTGGAAATTTACAAGTTTCTTTTTCATTTAAATGGAATCTTTCCACAAATTGGAGCCTTACCAAATGGACTTTGTTAAAGCTCCATTCTTTGTTTAACATCCTCAAAATCTATGAAAGTACTTATAGAAGTCATAGTAAATTAAATATGAACATCTCATGTTTTTTATTAATTGTTTAAAACTGGTCTCTACTACATGGCTTAATTTAACATTTAAATGAATTGTTGAAGCTCTGCAACTCAGAATATGATGCAGTTGGTGCTAGTGTAATTTATAGCGAAGAACAATAAGTTCAATAATTAGAATAGGAAAAATCATTGATGACTATAATTTGCCCTCATAACCAGTTACCTATAATTGCCAAGTTTTTGAATTGACATTAAAATTCATGAGGTTGGAAGCTTAGTTGAAACTTATGGCTAGTTCAATGTAATGTAAAACTCCTTTAGCCATAAAGATTGTAGAAATCCGATGCATTTCGTCCACTAAGTGGGTATCTTCAGGGGTGACTTGACCGGACAGTGACTAAAAGTCGACTGTGAGAACAGCAAAGGATTTAGGTGCTAAGGGAAACGAAAGACAGATGAAATACGAAAATTTTAGAGTAGATGTTATGTTAATCTGTGAGTTTATATAGGGTTTTGTTGAAATCAATGTCTGTATTCATAATTGCTTTACGGTTTTTATAAATATGTAAATTTTCCAAAGCAATTAGTGAATTGTTTGACGAAATAATTAATTTAATGTCATTCAAGTTGATACCATGTCCTGTCTCGACTACGTGTTTGGCTAGGCTTGATTTTTCAAAACGATTATATTTGTAATTTGCTAAATGGTCCTTAAACCGTGTAATTATTTTCCTTTTTGTTTGGCCTATACATATATTGTTTGTCACAATGTGAACAATGCATTTTATAAATCCGATTTGTATAACTCTTCCGACTTGTCTTTCGTACGGCCTAATAAATTTTTTAAGTTGTGTGGATTCATGTAAACTATTCAATATTTCTTTTGTTTAAAAATCTTATCCAAGCCTTTGTTTAGAGCTGGAAAATAAGGTAGTTTTACATCCTTGTCTCTTTTTTGTTTTCGATTTTATGAGTGGTAGTGTTGGTCAATGTTTTTTTGAATTTGTGTTTTCGAACTAGTTTATTAATTAAATTGCTGCTGTATCCAAGATTTGTGGCTATTTCTTTAATATGTGTTAGTTCTTTTTCATATCTGTGTTTATTTAAAGGAATGTTTCAAAGTTTGTGTATTAGATGATGAAAAACAGCCGTTTTTTTGTCTAATCGGATGGAAAGAGTTGTTAGGAATGAAATTGTTGGTGTGTGTAGGTTTTCTAAAAATGTCAAACTCAATTTGGTGTTTATTTTTTATAATTAAAAAGTCAAGAAATGGTAAAGTGTTATTTTGTGCTACTTCATGAGAGAATTTTATAGATGGAAATATATTATTGAGTTGATTGATAAAATCATCTAGTTTTTGTTTGTTTAAATCAAAAATTGCAAAGATGTCATCTACATATCTGTACCAAATTTCGGGAAAATAACTTAATTTTTCTTTGCATTTATTTTCAAAAGAGGACATGAATAAATTAGCAATGAAGGGTGATAGAGGGTTTCCCATGGAGGTATCTTGAATTTGTTTATAAAATTGTTGGTTAAATTAAAATACATTGTGGCATACAGAGGTTGGTAAGCTAGACATACTCATGAACAATTTTATCAGGAATATTTTGGTTTTATAGCTGATCTTTTAGGATTTGAGAAGTTTCCTCAATTGGTACACTTGGGAATAGGCTTTTGACATCAAAGGAGACCATGATCTCTGATTCCTTTAGTGTTAAGTTTTTAAATTTATTAATCAAATCATATGAGTTTTTTACTGAATCTTCATCTAGGAATGACATTTGTTTGAATTCACTGTTGAGCCATTTGGCCAAGTTGTAAGTTGGGCTGTTCATCCCTGAAGCTATAGGTCTCATGGAGTTATCATTTTTGTGTATCTTGGGGAGACAATATAATTTGGGTATATTTGGATTGGAAATGTTTAACTTGAAACCTAGTTTTTAAAATTTATTTATCAATAATTGTGTTACAGTATTTGATAGTTTCTTTGGTGTGTTGTATCCAAGTATTTAGAGGATTTTTATTTAATTTAATGTAAGGACCATTGTTTAACATCAATTGGACATTGTCAAAATATTGTGTTTTGTCCATGGTTTACTGTTGTGTTTCCTTTGTCTGCTTTAATATAAATATATTTAATATATATGCTAAACTTTTCGTATTTCATTTGTCTTTCGTTTCCCTTAGCACCTAAATCCTTTGCTGTTCTCACAGTTGACTTTTAGTCACTGTCCGATCAAGTCACCCCTGAAGATGCCCACTTAGCGGGCAAAATGCATCTTTATGCCTGAAGGAGTTTTACATTACATTAAAATTCATGAACATTGTGTAAATCTCAAAATTGAAAGGAGTAAAAAACCTTAATTCCTTCCATTTGGTTAATGATCTATCCCTTCTAATATATCAACTTTAACCACTCAACTTGGGAAGACTAATGATGCTGAAGTTTAGATATTATAAATTAAAGTTATAGAACATGCATGTCAAACTCGAAAAGACATCAGGGCCACTTTAATTCACTGGATGTTATGTAAGGGCCACATAAGGGTTGCAGTTGTTTAATGAGAGCCAGAGTTGGAAAAAATAGACTTTTTCCAGGAGATAGGACATCTGTTTTGAGAAGAAAAAAAAAGATAATTTAGAAAATGCCTTCCATTGTATCTCAATAAACAAGAAGAAATCTTGTCTCCATTTCACAAAAATAAAATATTTATATAAAATATCGAATGATTTAGTTGAGAAAAAATTTGCATTCACGCCGCACTAACAATAAAAGACAGAAAGGGCTGCCAGTTTGGCATGCCTGTTATAGAGGATTTCATATTCACATGCCAGATTTAAGGATGATTTATCTAACTTCCATTTTTCTTCTCTTATGAATAATATAACCTGGCAGGTTCTTCTATTAGTCATATGATTAAAAAATATAGTAACAAAAACATAAATCTGCATAAACTATCATTTGGCTAATAAGGTTTTTCTTAAGCCATCTAATATCACCTTAGACATGAAAAAGTATTAACCACTATCTGTAAATTAAAACACATTTACCTGGGAATTAAAATGTGAAGGATTGGAGCAAGCTTCACATTCACATTCAAAAAAGCAATTTTCTTTTAGAAAAATCATTCTATCTTTCTTGCTAGCTCTAGTGTATTCTTGCCCTGAAGAATTAGGGAAAAATATTTTATTTTTATGAATCAGGAAAAAGTAACCATAATAATCTAATGGCATTCTAATTATCAATGAGCCAATTGATTTATATTACATTATTCCCTCTTTTGACTCAATGTATCAAAAATATCTGTAAAAAAGACTCCAGCTTGATTTTATTATTTTCTAGTTTTCAGTTGAATGATGTATAAAGAAAAAATACTAATGTTCTTAACTTTTGGTATATTATTTTGAACTTTAGTGAAAAAGACATATATTAAATATCAACGAGAACTAACCATAGTGAATGCAAACTTCCTTCCCTTTACCTATATCTTCACTGGCCTTAACAATCAAATGTTGTTTGTAATAACTGTAAATATAAACAATAGTCTTAAATAAAATGAATATTTTTTATAACACAAAAAATATTAAAAACAGTGACTTTGCAAGTTAATCGTGAGAATCATAGGTTCTCACTGGATTTGTTTTAATTATAAAAATTTTGAGGCAAAGGAAATTCTTACAGCATAATTTGAACCAATTAACTTTAAAAAAAAAACACTGAAAAGAGACTATGATGGAAATACTAGGAAGACTACATCAGGTTGAAAAATCTATTCCCGAAATTTTTAAGACAAAAAAAATAGCCTAGTACCTGTGACTGGCATTTGGCCGACAAGAATGATTCAGCATGGACGAAGAAACATATATTGCAGATGCAACCTCATCTTGCCTCTGCCCAACCCTAAGAGATGGATTCTCACTGCACCCCTGATTTCTCCAGCCAATTTTAAGAAGGTTATCTTCATCTGTCCACAAATCTCTGATTAAGAAATTATTAGCAGCTACCTGAGAAATGTGTAGTAGAGCAACTAAACTCAGAGATTCCAAGGCCTGCTTTGACCTAAAATTAAGATATTTTAATTTAGCGCTCTTATGTACTCCACTAATAATATAGTCCAGGATTTACTCATAAGCAATTTCTATAACACACATTATAAGATTTTTGTTTGAACATAACTAATGAAATTGACAGTCTTAAGCGTAACTTTGTGGAATGATTCCATAATTATAAATCAGGGAACCGGAAGAACAACGTAATAATCCACATATGCATACAAATTTTAATTTTGACCAGTTTCGTTACCAAGTAAAGGTCAACACATTGTTCTTCCGTTTCTCTGACGCATATGTATGAACATAACTAGCCATCTCAAAACACTTCCTTCAGTTAGCTTAATTATTTCAAATTATGTTATGACAGGAGAATTTATAAATAATTTAATGGCTATTGCTCCTAATACTGATATAGACTTTATCTTTCTCAGTATTGGGTACTTTCTACTCTCATTTTATACCTAGATCATCTTACTTATGTTCTCCTTAATTTAAGCACTAATCTTTCCATTTTATACATTTGTTTTGATTTTATTATTTCAATTACACCAAAACATGTAAGAAACAAGGCAACTTACCCCATAATATCATGAAATTTTTCACCAAACGTTGATTTCCATTTGGGATTTTCATACAAAAAGTAAGAAAGAATCACAGAAGCCTGAAAATATATATTCATGAATATCAAAATACCAATCTTAACAATATTATTTTGATAAAATAACTTCTACATACAACTACAAACTGAAATCTTTTTAGTGGTTCTTCATTTTCCAGATGAGAGATTAATCCGTACATTGAATGATACAAGTCCCTTTCTGTTGACGAGTTACTATTGTCATCTGATAATTTATTTCTCTCTTCAGAATAATTATCACTATTTTTACTTTCATCTTTTCCTACAATAACAGCTTTTTCCAAAAAATTCATATTAGCCCTAAGCATCACCCTAAGAGCAAGCCTTGGAGCCCAACCAAGTTTGCTAACAATTCTATAACCACATTCAAAGCTGTGATGATTTTTCCAAGCCTCTTCTAAGCAATTTTGCGAGCAGTAGATTGCTTCAATACAGGAGAGGCATCTATAAAATAATTTTTATGGTAATACAAGGTCATTAACATAAGTGATTTTGGCAACATTACATTCACAGTATATACTTACGGAATAGGAGTAATAACTGCATCTGTACAAAAGTGACAGCGACGTTTTTCTTCTTGATTATTCAAAACCAAAGCATAAGCCGGTTCTTCAAACAGGACATCACCAGTCTTCAGTTCATTTTTTGCATAAATGCAGCGACCTTTCTTCAAATTCTTTCTGATTTTATTGCATCATAGGAAAAAAAACAAAATAATTTATTTCATGGTGCTAAAATGGAAATGTTTTTCTTCCATTAGAATTCATTAAAGGGAATTCAAATTGTTAATGAAATAAAATATTGTAAAATAAACATTCCCAAATAACTAAGAATGCAATAACTTGCAGTAGAGAAACAGATAAAATCAGAATTAAAAAATGTCTTATTCCAATAAAATAATTCATTTAAGATAAAATTTTCTATGAAGACAAAATTGATTACAGATATACACAAATAAAGGGGGGGGAAAAGTCACTTTTAACAATAAAAAAACTCCTTATCTAAAAGTTAAGTAAGGTTGTAAATAAACTCACACAATATGCAGATTAGCAGATGCATATGGTAGTGATTTGTTGATACCAAATGAAGGGTGAGGCATGGTGATGACATACGATGAATCTTGAGCGGTACTTGAGGCACTTTCCAAATTTTTGGACAAGCAAATTTCAATCAAGTCATGGATTTCCTCTGAAATTATATGATGAACAGTTTTTAAAATTCTAGAATCTTGAATATTTATTACATTTATGGAATGTCAACTGCTGGAAGGATTAACAACAGGGGCTTCTTGAGTCATACCACTGAGCAATGGTAACATAGCAATGGTAACATAATTCAACTCTAGAGGCAAATATTACCATATATAATAAAAATTCTTGGCAGTATGTGAGAAAATTGGGATGAGCTGACTCCAAAGACCTGAAAGGAAGTTTTCCTATTTTTTTTACACTCGTTTTTCGACAATGACCATGGTTCAAACTACTCACCCATCATTTTTGTAGAGGCTAATTCTGCAATCCCTTTTTCTGCCATTTGGAAAGCATCTATAGCTTTGGTATATGATCCCATATTCAATAGACACTGGCCTAGTCTCATGAATAGTTTATGTTGAAGGTTTGAAGGATAACCCATATCCAGGGCAAGGTATATATCCTTGGCGCATATCTTTCGAATAAATTTATTTTTGCATTGTAACAAATATACACAAATTCATTGTGAATGAACTTTACGGGCAGATAATTTCAGTTGACAAGCCGTAAATATCACGTAATGTATAAATGTAAGTACAACAAGCATTTAGTATATCAGATATCTGGATAAATTGATAACTATAATATTAACTTTCTCCCCATATAAAAATTCATGACGACCGTCAATGACACTGAATATCAACAAAATGAGAAGATATTTTACTCAATATCAATCGACAGAAATATAACATTGACAATTGGCAATCTCACCTCATACAGTCCAAGGCGAAACAGTGATGCTGACCTATTACCTATAGCAATTGCAAGAGTTTTTCCTTTCGGGGCATGAATAATACTTTTGTTGTAAAGCCAAAGACTTTCTTCGAATTTATTATCGCTAAATAGTCTATTGCCCTTCTCGCGTAAAACATTGGACTCCGTAGAAGATTTTATTAGCGGACTGGTTTCATTCACAACAGCCCTAACTATTTCTCTGATGATTAAAAAATTACAGAAAAATTAATACACGAATGTCACCTGAAGTAAAAGACCGATAAAAAAATTACCTTAGCTGTTCGTCATCAAGTAAACGTTTGATTTTCTCTCGGTTGTCACATGCTTTAACGAGACTATACAGAAATTCCAATCGCAACAGAAGCTCATTATTCTTCTTCACACTTCCAAATATTTCATCGCATAATATATTTGACATCGCACCTCGATCATTGATATTCACAGCGACCCGTTTCCCGCGAACATTGATGACACATCAGAGGTAAACTACCACAGATGAAATGAAAAACAACTACGCTATTACTTTCTATTTTACCCGTATATGTAGCGCATCCGCCTAACCTTAAGGAATTCCGATATATTATGAGGCGAAACTTGAAAGTTTATTTAATTCATTCAACGCAAACATCACGTTACATACACAAAATATTTGTAATTTTGTAATATATATCAATTAAGTAATCCCAACCATTCAACTTGTAAATAATGCATTTTAGTACATGATCCGATATTAGCCCAAGAGGCTGATTCGCTTAAAATACACACAATACATGAAATTATAAGTTTCACGTCCCGAACTAATGTTACATCTTTTCAAAGCTTTGATGATATACCGAACTGGTTTACTAAAGTTGTTTATCTAAAGTTTATGCAAAATCATTGATAAAGCTGATATTTTGAATTGAGTGAAGGATGACAAGATTCTATAATTTGTGACAAAACTGTCAAACGTACTTCAATTATAATGCTTAACAATTTTATTGGAAATTTTCGCAGCAGAAATTCTGGAATTAAGATATAAAATTTTCCATAGAGACTATGAGAAAATTACATAAAAGTTGATCTATTGGAAGCAAGGCGCCGTTGCTTGTTACTCTGTTGATTGGTTCATGAAATAAGTTCTACATCCAAAGCGAAATGATTATTTAAAGCGTTTTACAGATTTTTAAACGATGTGCTCCTTAAACTACGGGAGTTGTAGCTCAAGGAGGGGTCATGATGGCCAGACGTACCCCATTGTGAGGTACAATACCCAATTTATTGAATCAATTTTTAGAAACACCCCTTCTCTTATTTGTGTAACCCAATTCTAAATTTATGATCCGACCACCCTAGGAGAGGTGTCGATTGTATCTGTCATCCAAACAAGGGTTTTAATAACACAAAACCAGCTATTCATTGCACTACCTCTTAGATAGCCATTGCACGTATGCAAAAGGAAATCAGCAGGTCGTTAAAAAAATAAAACAAGACGGTACCAAATTTTCAGAAAATAGATGTATTAAAGCCACTGAATGTGATTCATGCGAAAACTACAACTAAATGTAGAGGTAATCTGATGCATAGAGTTTAATTATGTGAATTCTTTCAGTTCTCCATTGTTACAGAAAAAGCGGGAGAAAAATGAATCGTTCCGCTAACGTTCCTTGATCCTGGTTCAGGTCGTTCCGCTGCCGGAACGGCGTTCCGCCGTTTAAAGTCACGTCAACGCAAATTATAGAGCATTTCTTAGCGCAGGAGTAACTTTACTTGCGACAAATTTTCTTCACTAGCCCGCTTAATAAGATCAATATCAAAATACTTCTACAACTTAAAACCTTTAAATATCATTTATTATTTTACTACGAAGGAAAGCCGCTGAACTTCGGTTTTGAAGAAAGATGAGCATATATGTTTGGACGTGTTTATAAATGCTTTAACATACATATATATACGATTTGATCCTTTTAAAGTGAATAATACAATTTTCAGTTTGGTGAAATATATGCAAGTGATGGTAATGAAAAAGCGACGTCATTTGGGTTTATTTTACTACCACGATAGTTAATGAGTTTCTGAGGGTGATTGTATGACCGCGTTATAAAAGTTTAGATATAGTTGCCGTTTGTGTGTTATTTGATGAAAATAAATGAACTTTGCATTAACACTATAACAAGTTTTGACGTGTTCCACTAATTTGGCATATATATATATATACGAGTCACCAGGAATATAGTCGCTCGTACGTGAGACACGAAGGAATACGAGTGAAAGAGATAGGATTGCTGTCACGTCCGCTTCATCTCCAGTACCAACGAACATTATTTAGTAAAACGACAATTCTTTTCATTTGTGAATTTGATCTTGTTCAGAAATAATGTTTTTTCGATTTATTTTCTTAAGTTCTTTTATATTTTAACGACCGGAACGCTTCTAACTTAATCTTTTAACAACCGGAACGGCGTTCCGGTCCAATTCGAGCACTGACCTTACAATGATTTAAAAGGAACTAACTAAAAATTCAGGATGGTAGTAGAAAACTTACCAAATCACCGACAGAACGTGTTTTGGAATGAAGCTGCGTAATGAACCAGTGGCTTTATTATTTAACCAATCACGAATCATGTAATTAAATCTGTAATTATAAATTACTTTAAATTGTACTAAGAGGTTAGTGTCAAAATGGCATCAACTTCCAGTGACACTAATGATTTGGGAGAATCAAGTTCTTTGTCTAATCACCTATGGCCAGCGTATAGGAACTACTTTATATACTTAAAAGATGATGGCAAGAACTTTCGTGTAAAGTGTAAACTTTGTGAGCCTCGAGAAATCATCCTTTCCACTGCCAAAAGTAGCTCCGCAAATCTCAAAAGACATCTTGAGGTAAGTCAGCAAGTTTTCGGTTGATGAATCCAGGACTGCCAATTAAAACAAATTACCTTTGGATCATTTTTTCCATAAGTAAAATTTGTGTCTCTTACTCCAGATATGAAAAAAATGTAAAGAGTTTTCATTACACTTTCATAATCTTAAGCAAGAGTTCAAATAAAATTCCATTAGTACCATCGCATTATTATTATTATTAAACATGAGGCAATAGCAATTATTTAATTGGAAGGGTAAGGTACCCTTGCTTTTGCAAATTAAAATGCTTATTAAATTAGCGTTTGAGAGCTTGGTTTCCTCTTCGATTGTAAGTTATTATTCAGTTTTACTTGAATGTATTTGGCTCTAAAACGCAGTTGCGATGGTTAGCCAGATTGTCTGGTTTAACGATTGAAGATATTTTAAACTTGAATGCACTGGATTTGTTAATTTATTAAATCTTCTTGCTTTATAATGGGAATACTTATACTCATTAAGGTGAAAGACTTGAAAACATTCAGATCATAAAGGATAATAAGTTGACCACCAATTTACCATGATGAAACTCACTGTATATGAAAACATTTCATTGAATGCAGGAAATAAAATTACGATTTATTTCAGAGAAGACACTTCTATGCGAAATACGAACTTAATGAGTGCTTAGCTCTTACCATGCCAAAGAAAAGATCTTCTGAGAGTACTGAAACAGAAAGCCCTAGCTGTAAACGAATTCCAATCTCCACTGGGCTGGCATTTGGTGATCAATCATCTCCTATAACTCAAGGTTCGTTTTCAAAGTAATTACCTCCAATTTTATGGTTACACTTTGATAACTACTTTATTCCACTTCCCTACTTCTTTTGTCTACTTTCCACCATTACTTAAATTTCATTGCAATGTAATTATTTTCTGTAATTGGAAAATATATCTGTATATTTACAGGATCAATTGCATCTGTATCAATTCCTATCATAAACTATCAGTTTTTCAAAGTAATTTTATTATGTACTCACTCTGTACTTTTTGTATGTTTGTTTTGATATGTAACTCCCATAGTATATATATATGTTGTGAATGTCCTCTATGATGGCTCCTGACAATTGTAATGCTTTGTGTATGCAATTTTTATGGAATTAAAAATAAATAATAATAATAATAATAATTATATTATTATTTTTTAATCTCCATAAGAGAGCAACACTAGGGTTTTAACATACTATAGAAAGATCATTGCAATGCTATTGATGTGACCAATAAAATCAGCTACATAGAACTTACTAAGAGATATTCTATTTATCATATTTTTATTACTTGCAGATTTTGATAACAGAATTTTAGTGAGCTGCTAATTAAACGGTATCATGTGATCATAAAGTTATAATATACAATTATATTAATTTAACAATTAATCTCTTTTTAGGAGACTTGGACAGAATTGTTGCTGAATTTATTGTTGCTGGCAATCATCCATTCAGTATAGTTGAAGAAGAAAAATTCTGCACAATCCTTAATGCAGGTTTTCCAAATCTTAGAGTGATAACAAAAGCCAATCTTATGAACAATATCATGGTGAGTGGTGAGCAGATCAAGACAGATGTAAAAAGCAGTCTCAAAGCCCAGACTACTCATGTGGCATTATCAGTGGATTGCTTGTCTTTTAATTGCAGGTATTCAAGATTTTACATACTCTAATGTAAAAATCATTGCAATATTGTAATTCACTACCATTATTAATTATTGAAAAGTTCTGGTAGTTTTGGTGGCATTGTAATGTCTATTGGTATTTAGAAAGTTATTTATTTTAATGTCATTTATTAGCTTTCACTTTTTAATAAAACCTAATTGATTTCCATCATATCTTTGGCTTTGGTGTTTTATTAATTGAGCTAAAATTACAGTTTAAAAAGGGCTTTATTATGGAATTTCAAGTATGAATTGATTTTTGTGCATATGTTAAGTAGGAATTCAGATGATATTTATGCTTAATTTACAGGAGCTATATTGGTATAGTTGCACACTGGCTTGACAAAAAACTGAGAAGACATTCCTCAGCTATTGCTCTTCGTAGCTTTAAAGGACAACTCGTATATGATGTATTTGCTGAGATGATTATACAAGTATGTCATGAATATGACATTCAAAAAAAGGTTGTCAGCATAGTCACTGACAGTGCATCATACTTATGCAATTCTTTTAAGTAAGTCCCTAATTATTAGAACCAATTACAGTAGATCATCAATTATTATTTGGCACCCTATGGGGGAATGGGTCACTGGATTTTCAAAAATGCAGGATAATCACATCAAAGTTTTCATACAGTTTATTTTTTAACATTCTTTTACAACATTGTTTAATGCTTCAGAATGATCACCTGAGTATTGGATGATATAAACTACACAATGTAGTGGTGATACAGGATATGTTTCTGCTGGATTGCCGAAGAAGAGGAAGCGGAGAATGCTATTCGCCCTCGTAACCAAGCCATTGCTTTGTCAACATTTTAGCTAATTAGTCAAACTCAGATTACAGAAAAAGAAATTTTGATTACCAAATAAAGGTTACAAAAAATTGAAATACACAAATAACACTGATTGCTGAGGAATCCTCAAGAATAATGGGTACACGAATATTACGAAGAAAGAAAACAAATGGAAGACAATAGCAAATGAATTTCTGTCTGAAGAAATGCACAAGAAAAATGCCATTAAAATCATTCAATATTTGTATATGTATAAGTGAGAGAAAACTTCCAAGAAGCTATACGTATAAACGAGAATTACATACAATTCAGTTACATGCAAGTCAGTATGTGTAGGTATGATTTTGCATAGTGTTTTGCAGTGATTACAAAAAATGCAGATAAACAAGTATTACATATTATTCAAAACATATCTCACTGAGTTAAGTAATTGTAATATTTACATTATTGTTCTTTTCTTCATCATAGATAATCCATTTACTTCTGCTCACAAAGGAAATTAAACAAATTTTTGTAATTATAGCAGATCTTATAAAGATTGTTTTCATTGACAACAATTAGGTAGCTATGCATGAATTTCTTTAAGTTCAAAGTGAATTACGACTTTCTTATTCGATTTTCTTGGGAAAAATGTATTTGGCAAGAAATATTTTATTTGGCTAGTTCTAAAATTTTGTTTGAAAACATTTTCGGTATAACTAATATTTTACGAGATTTGAGGGAAGGTTCTTTTTTTTGTTTGCAGCATAGTGGCACCCCTGATTGGGTTATGTAAACCATTTATGCCATTTTTTGTTTTTTTCCCCCCATAAGTCAATACCAAATTTCATGAAAATACATTTGGTAGAAGCCAAGAACAAACATGCATGTGGATGGATGGAAAGACAGAACAAAGCTAATAGACACTTGCATTGGAAACAAAATGTGCCTAAAAAGTTTAAAGTGGGCATATATTGTGCCGCCATCCTAATGTATGTTTAACATTTTTAATAAATTCATACAAAATGATATAAAGCGATTTTGCTGTAACAAATTTAACAGTTTCTATTTAGTGTTTGCCCTGATTTAGTGTACAAAAAGTTATTCCACCAGAGAAATGTTACATAGGGGTTTCACTGTAATCAGACAGTGTCATTAGATTTCTTGGAATACGTTAATAATATTAGTCTAAATGTATTTCCCAATATTGTTGTGGCTTGAAGAATATTATTATATAACATTATCGGTATCTGTGGCATTAGAAGAAAGATCATTCTCAAAGGTAAAACTAATAAAAAATTATCGAAGTTTATCAGTCTCTCATGAAAGGTTTTCTGGTTAGCAGTTTGAAAATTTGAACTTCATTTTGCCTTTATGCTGTAAGAGGCCATTGTGCCCTCCACAAATGTTATACATTATTTTGCATTGTATATGTTAAGTGAGATATGTTTTATATTACACTAGATAATTACCCGGGCTCTGCCCTGGGTTTACAGTTTCGAATTTTTCGTGCACATATCCCTCGCTAATACTTTCATTGAAACTCAAGGTACTCTCAAAGTAAGTGACCAATATTCCCCTTTAATTGGTATGAACAAATTATTTATAGACTCAATTTAATACCTCCCTCCCAGTGCTGCCATCTCAGATCCAACCTCAAAAGGTGCTAGATAGATACTAAAATTATAGTAAATGGAGCCAAAAAAAAGTGCTAGATAGAGAAATCCCTCTGTTTATATACTTTTCCTAATTTATGCTGCCTATGTGTGTCACTAAATATTCTACATTCTTATTGCAGTGTTAATTGAACACAAAACTAGCTGGAAATAGTGCTGAACAGTTTTTATTTGCAATCTAAAATTTCTCAGTTACACTAACAATTTCAAAATGACTTAAGTTCAATCCATTGCTGCAGAATTCTCACAACTGCAACCTTGATTGATATCCATCTTGTCTGACTTAACTGAAATAATTTCAAAGGAGCCATTCTGTCGTTAATTTTAGAATAAAGTTTCCTATACCTTGCCTGTTGAATAGGTGAATGAGAGAACCAATTGTAGGTATGTTTCTTTAATAATAAAACCTAGATTTCGTGGTAGACATTCGCGAATGGCAGGTGAAATTGCAAGCTATAGTGAGTGGCACACTTCATCAAAAGCAAATGGGGAATCTCAGTATTTAACTTTGCATAGTAATCCATTATTAGTACTAGTCATTACAGATGATTATCAGTCTCAGAAGCAACAAGTCTTTGCAAATCTAATCCATAACTTTTAGGGATATTTTTAAAGCCTCGCATTACATTCACTTAATTCAATCATGTTGAGAGAAGTTACCACCAAAGAAGGCCTCTCTCAGCTTGTAAAAAAATTCTTTCTGCAGCTGAGCAACTGGACCCGCATTTTAGGGAAGGGAACCATTGAAGGGTCACATTGCATAGAGTTTTAAAATCCCATTGGGGCTGCAGAATTTCAGTGTACGTTTGCGATATTACCGGGCTGCTTTTCTTATTTAGTCAGTGACCTTCAGGACACTTTCCATGTTGAGTATCTAACAGCATGTAAGACCTATTCAAGGGGTATACCGAGAGAATTTTTTGGTTGTCCCCGTCTTCCCAACTACCCCTTTCCATTTTTAAAATACGCCTCAGCTAGGCTGGATGGCCACCCTCTGCGTTGTCAAACTGTAGATCAATGCAATCTGTTTTATTTGGAATTCATTTTCCTTCTACTCATTGAAGGTAGGTTAAAATTCTTAATACATTAAATGAGAAAAAATGCATCTAATTTAGCGCTAAATTAATGCCATGGCGCTAAATGCCAAAATAAGGCACTAGAAAAAACAAAAGTGCTAAATCTAGCGCGATTTAAATTATATTTGGCACTGAAACTCTTATGATCAACTTGAAGCTGAATAATAGTTCTGGAAATATTCTGGAAGATCTATTCAGAATGTCAGGAGCTTATAAATAAAATTATTAAAAAGGGATCTACTTCTAATTATCACTCAATGGTTGAGAAAAAGTAAAACTCATTCACAGCTTTTATTTATGGGTCAAAAATGTATCTCACTAAAACATTGATATTAGTTAAGGTTTCACCGAAATCAGTCAATTCGTTGCTGAGATATATATAAAAAAAACAAAATTTGGACTGGCCTGTACATTACAACCCTTGGACCCACAGACCGATTTTGTCCATTTTTGGTAGGAAAATGTGTCTCATCAAAACACTGATATTGGTGGAGAATTCATCAAAATCAGGCACTTGGTTGCTGAGATATTTTTAAAAAATCCTAAATTTGGACCAACTGTGGCATGGGGACCCCTTGGCCCTGTGAAATTTGGATTGGACCTTACATTATGATCCTTGACCCTGTGGATCATTTTATCCATTTTCGAAAATGTGTTTCATCAAAACATTGATATTGGTGAAGTATTCATCAAAATTGACCAATTGGTTGCTGAGACATCATTAACAAACCTAAATTTTGACTGTTCCATGAGGACCCCTTGGGCCCCCATTGACCGATTTGAATTATTTTTGGCACTGAAACTCTCATGATCAACTTGAAGCTGCTGCCAAATTTTGAAGTTCCTACGTTTATTTTTTGAAGAGTTATGACTGCCACATACACACAGACACCTTTTATTATTATAGATTACACAAAACTAATCTAGAATGATTATATTTTAATTTTTTACAAATATTTTTGAAAATACCTTTAATGAGTTAATTTTAATTACTGTGAAATTTAATGATATCAAATCTGAATGGAAGAAAGTAAAAATCTGTCATTTGTAGACAAGTTTTATGTCATACTTCATAATTAAAATGAAGTGGAAATTTGTAATTTATGAAAGCATTCAATGTACATTTCTCTTTATACTTGTGGAAAGATGAAATTAATTTGATAAGTTGGAAGATTTATTTTTTGACATTTATTCAAAGAACTTGATTCTTGGCAGTTATTAGTTTGCATTAGTGACGAAACCATGCAAATGTATTTGCCAACGGTGAAATAAATTATATTATTATTATTCATGTTGTCACTTTACATATATAATTTATATAAGAGTACATTTCACCTAAATGAGATTCAGGTTGTCAAAAGTTTCAAACTAATATTTTTGTGTTACAGTGCCATTGGTAGAATAGAAGACTCTGAATGGGAAGAAGATGATAGAGAAGGACTTAATGGTGAGGCCATTGAGATTGAGACGATCCTTGAGGAGGAAAGCAATGAATTTCTCTCTCTGCCACCTCACCATCGCTGTGTCTCTCACACACTAAATCTTATTGTAACAGATGATGCACAGAAGGCAGAGTACAGTTCTGCATATAGAAACCAGAAGAAAACTACCTTTTCAAAATGCCTAGCATTTTGGAGGAAACAAAGGAGGAGCATTCATGCAGCTGATATGATTAAAGCTATAATTGGTTCTTTCTTAGAGGTTCCAAACATCACACAGTGGTATTCAGTTTTTAAGGCAATGGAAACTCTTGCAGAAGTGATGCAGAACAAACGTGATTCCCTTGATATTGTTTGCGACTATTTAGAGGTGTCTCGTTTCCAGCAGAGTGATGTGAAATTTATAAAAGAATACACAATGGTAAATATCCCTGATGTTTCATAACATTACTTCAGTGCAGTTTGAGATTTCACTTCTTTTAATTTATGTTCATATAAACAATGCATTCTAGATAAAATATGTGACTAGGATCATTTAGTGTTGGTCTCTGTGAGGTCTTTATCTTGAAATTTTAATCATTTTTAAATTTAAGCCTAAAATTTGTGGTAATACAGCTAATTTTATGAGTGAAAATATAATAATAGCTTCCATAAGGTGATAGATGCTACACACACTTAAGATGTCATATTTCAGACAATATTTTTGATAGGTTTCCAGACACTTATATTATTACAGATATACCTCGCGATATGCTTTTTTCAGTTTTATGCTCATTACACTTTCTGACTCTACCTGTCGATTCACTTGCTTGATTCGGACATAGGCTTTTAGAAAACCCGGAGAACGAAGAGCTTTTCCCTTCCCATTCAAAACGTCTCAATGCGAGCAATGAAAAACAACTTTGTTTCATTATATACAAACTACTTTTAAATTGTTATACAATATTGCACCAGAGAAGTAATGTAATCAATGAGTTTCTTTTTATGTCCAAGGTGTTTTGGCGGACTACAGCCAGTTTTCAGTCCGAGCTCGTGGTGGTGACACACTGAATTTGTGCTCAAGTTTTTACCCTTATAAGTTTGAAATGTCGCAAGCAAAAAAATTAAAGCGAAGTATTTCTCTTAATTAATTAAATTGGATATAATAAAATGTTTTGAAAGTGGAAAAAAGGCATGCTGCTATAGGTCGTGCTCTTTCTCTAGCTCCGTCGACTGTGGGAACTATTTGCAGAAGTGCTGGAAAAATTATAAAGTGTTCTCAGAGGGCTACTTCTTTAACATCAACTGTGCTGGGAAGGCATAATCAAAATGAAATAGTGATAGAAATGGAGCAACAAAATATTACACCCGGTTCGTATGTTTGGCGGAAGATGGCAGCATAGTGTAATTTGCATTTTATATTGTAATGACGCCTAAAAATTATGTAATGCCCTTTGTAGGGCAAATAATATGTGAAGATATTTTAAGCCACAAATCTAAGTAATTGAAAGTCTTTCTGTATGCATTGCATACTTTGATGATAATTAGAGTATTGTATAAAATACGTACGTAATATATATTGCACGTGCACTCTTTCCCCCGCCTACCTCTGACATGGTTTTCAATGGGATTTTTACATTCGTTTAGAACGATTTTGTGCAACAAGACCCTTTTTAGGAACATATCTCTTGTGCTTACCCATGATTTTAATCCATTTAGGAACATCTCTTTTTATAGCATTACTCTTATGTAAAAATGTGTTTTGCAATACGCTGATTCGCGATACGCTCAGGTTTTTGGGAACGCAACCCGATCGTATTGCGAGGTATACCTGTAATTGGTTGTATTTAGTAATGCTCTAAAAAAATTTAACTTAAAAATTGACAAAATTAAAAATATCTTAAGTTAAAGTCCTACATTGCAATTTTTAATATCAAATTTCAGGCTGTGCAGCCAATTGCAAAGGCCATGGATACCTTACAGCAAGACAGAGAGATGCATATGGGATACCTTCTCCCAACGTTGACTTGGCTACGGAGGAGGTTACAAACGATTGAACGTGAAAATATGGATTACTGTGGTGTATTAATCACTGCTTGTTTGAATGGTATGGAGATGAGATTTGGAGACATGATGAATGATAGGTCATTCTTAATGGCTGCTTTAACACATCCAAAGTTCAAGTTAAGATGGTTGGAAACCAAGGAACAAAGAGACAATGCCCTCCATATGCTAAGACAAGAGTTTAGAAGGAGATCTTCAGATAACTCTATGGCATGGTCAGGAGCCTTGAAAAAAGAAGACACAGAGTTTCTTTTTGATCATGAAGAATTTGAACAATCTATATATGATGAAGAAGTGGAAGTTTTCATGAGCAATACAGTAAAAGATGTGCAATGCCTTCATAGCCTACCCACTATAAAAGATATGTTTTTAATGTATAATACGTCAGTTCCATCAAGTGTATCAGTCAAAAGACTGTTGACTGGTGATGTTCAAATGAAGAAAAAAAGTGCAATTTATGATAAAGAATTAGAAAACACATTGATCTTTAAGTTTAATATGCCATCATCATGAAGGTGACATTTTAAGTTCATTCAAACACTGGTTGATTATACATGGTTGAATAAGTATGACTTTGATATACCCTACACATAAAATTTAATTACATGTGGTCATGAATTTGGGCATGCAACCCATTATATATATGTGATGTGAGAAAGCTAACCTGTACAAACACGTTATTTTTCCATGATGTAACAAATTTGCACAACTTTGGTTTTTACCAATGCTGCCTTTACCAAGAACACCACATTGCACACAGGATTACTGAAATTATTTTGGTATTATCTTTCGCTGAAACAATGTAACAGTTTAAAATGTGTACTATCATATTTACATAATACTCGGGAAGCATTCATCCCTAAATACAGGATGTTCTTGAAGTAATACATTTCTATATATAAAATTTATTTTTAATGTATATTATTGATGATCATTCATCCAAAGATTGTTGCTCTGTTATTGATTGCTAAGTTTATAATTATTCACTGATATGACTTTGTTATCAGTATAACTTCAGATAAAGCAGCCATAATTTTTTCTACAAATCAATGTTTATTATTACGGCTGGCTGGGTAAAAGTTTAATAAATGATTGGATCATATGAAGTGGACCAATTGTATTGCTGATAAGGTCACTTTTTTCTTGTGCGAAGTAATCAAAGTTTATAATTCAAAACTGACAAGCTTTGAAACATTAAGGAAGGCTATTACAGTGACAGTTAATGGCACTGAATTTCCATTGTGCCAGAAAGTATGCTGATCAGTGCCAAGTCAGCTGGCTTCATACATTGCCAGCAATGGTAGTTAGCTTGAATGTGACTGATACCATATGCTATCATTGTTTTATTTCAACATTATTACAATTATTTATAAAAAATGTAATAAATTGAAACTGTTGCATTACTTTCGGAATACCCCGCATTCCAGAAGGAAATAAAAATTTCACAGAACAATTCGTGAAACAATTTTTATATGCATTAATCCAATCAAACTGAAATGCATGTTTGTTTGTTTGTGTTTCTGGCTAATCAACCTCTTAGATTGTTATAGCCATAACTCCTTCCACATGGGACAAACCCAGAAGGGAGGAGAGAAATCCAGTGCCAGCATTTGCCTACTCTTTATGAAGAGCACCAAGGGGGCCAACTGCTTGATGTACATTCCGAAGGATGGAGTGCTGATTGCGCAGTCTTCTGAAACCACAAATAGGAAATCTGACCTCTGCCGGATTTGAACAATGGACTGCTGCAAGGAAGGCCTACACTCGAACCACTCCTCCATTGCTACCCCAATATCAAATTGAAATGCATATTAGATATTGCGGCTTCATTATCCAGAATTTGTATCTTATATTTTCTTGATTTTGTGCTATTTTGAAGGTTATAAAATTTTTGTCATGTAACATACACAGCTGTAAAATTTCTGAAGAACATTACAAGCATATGAGGAATTGCAACAGAAACCTTTCCTATGAGTAAATGCATTTTTATAGTGACAAATTATAAATTTCAGCAATCTAAAATCTATAAAAGCCTTTTGTCCCTTTGTGGCTCCCTCTGTCATGCTATAAAAATGCAAATAACTCTATAAAGGATCTTAGAAAGTTTCTAATTCTGTTTATCTTTTTCTACCTACAGTTCGAAATCCCTCGCGTAAAACGTTTAATTCACATATTTTGGGGAAATCTTGCCATTTTAATGGGATGTTGCCTTGCCAACCAATTAAATTGTTAAATCTCGAAATCCTGTTGTTATTTCAATCCTTATGCATGCATTGAATGCTTGTAATATGAGAGTGAGAAGGAAGGAGAGAGAAATGATTTTCATAGTAACCAATGTGAATAACATTCACTGCATTATTTACGAGAAGGAATACATTTGAATGTAGAACATTAATCATTTGCATATTAAAATTACTTAGAATCATCGCAGGAGTTAGAGACTTGAAACAACGATCGCCTAAAAGAACAAGTTTGTTTTCCTACCATCAATTTTTGAATGTGTATCAAATTGATAAAGTTGTTTTTTTACAAAAATTTGACATTCTTAGTGATTTACATTGTTGCCGGTTGTGTGTAATTGCGTACCATAGACTTGGATAATAGTTTTGTGTCGCATCTATTCACAAAATTTCTTAAAAAATTTTCATAGACTATTTGAATATAAATAGCATTAAAAAGTCTACATTTGCAGGCATTAATTTGTGGAATCTTTCCATACTCTAAAATGACAAAAATTTTTGTATTTCCACTTAAAAAATTTTTATTTCAACCATGGATGTGTTAAAACATCATCTTCAGGGTAAAACTTGGAAGAGTAGCACTGTATATATACTGAGGGAAAGAGAGGGAGAAAAGGAGTAGGGGGAGGGAGGTTTGGAGTAATGATGGTTGGATAATTAAGGACTCATTCCCCTTTGTTCTCCATTCATTTTCCCCACCATTGTACATGTTTCCTCATACTTTGTATTTCTTTGTAATAGCATGTTTCCATCCCATTACCTACTCCCCGGCCCATCATGTGGTATTTTATCATCCCTAATTATCCAACTGTCATTACTACAAACCACCTCCTACTTCTCATCCTACACTCCTTTTCTCTCACTCTTTCCCTCTGTATATATACAGTGCTACTCTCCCCAGTCTTGACCCTGAAGATGATGTTTTACCATGTCCATCGTCAAAATATACGTTTTTTTAATTGGAAATATAAAAATTTTCTCATTTAAATAACATTCTAACAACAGCATGGGTGAAACATATTGGGAGAAATTATTATGGGTGGACTAGTGGGTGAAAAGCCTATGGGTGAAAGAAAGACTTTGGGTGAAACATCCAGAAAACCCAGAGTGAGTTCACAATCTCTGGGGCTTTGCCAATGTTTCCAAAATCCAGCAGCAGATTGTGGGACTGGCTAAGGACATTGGCTTTGATGAAGTAGACCATTATATGACATGGTGGAGTCGTATGGGTGAGACCTGACCAATGAGCACCTAATGAAGTTGGAGCAGCAAAGTGAAAGAGAGAAGGAAGAAGAGGAAATGCAGCCAACACCACAACTAAAACAGCTGGTGACCAAAAGGGTGTCTGAAGCCTTCAGCTTGTTTGAGAAGGGGATAACCATTCTCGTGGAAGATGATCCAAACATAGAATGGAGTGGCAAGTGCAGCCAAGGATTAAGTGATCTTTTGCACTGCTATAAAGAGCTCTATCAATAAAAGAAGCAAGAAGGAATTTAGACTTCCATCCTTGGCTTTTTAAAACATTCATGATAATGATATCTATATTTTTCATTGCTTTCCTGTTTTTAATATTGATTTGTTTAATTTTTGTCTTTAATATTAAGTTTAGGGAGGCTTAAGTAAGGTTAACAAGACCAAAAATTTGATCCTGGGAATGCATCCCCCCATCATAACATTAAGTCCATGGGAAAGACACTTCCCATTTACATAATTTCGATATATGTCACAGTTTCTAGAATGCATATGTAATATGTATAATGTAAGGATCAACTGTCCATTGCTTAAGAGTAGTTGAGCGGAAAAGAAAATAACCCATTTGTTCACTTAAATTGATGAAATAAAGTGATCCGAAGATCCTATGCAGACAGGCATAAGCTGTAAGTTGGGAATAATTTTGAAATGAGAAAAAAGTCTGCTATTTATTTCTTTATTTGAAAAAGCCCAAAAACAGCACAAGGCCAATTACATTGGACACATAAAAACGAAGTAACAAGAATAAAACAAAAATAAAACTATTAAACAAAATAACTAATACTCGAGCAATAAATACACAGAAGACATACATAGTACACCAATCACACGAAATCAGGGTAAGGAGCAAATAGAAAGACAAACAAATCGGAAGAAAGGGGAAGGAAAATAGGCAACCAAACAAATCAAATATTCGGTTTAAATTGGAATGGAGAACAAAGGGAAATGAGTCCTTAATTTCTCGTTTCTGAACAGATATTTTCTTGGTTGGGATGGAACTAGCCAAGCTAGTATCAAACTGCCCCAACGGATGTCCTCGAAGAGATACATCGAAGAAAACTCCTCCCTCTCAAATGGTGAGATTGCCAAGCAATAAATTGATGAAATAAAGTGATCCGAAGATCTTATGCAGACAGGCATAAGCTGTAAAGTTGGGAATAATTTTGAAACGAGAAAAAAGTCTGCTATGACCAGGAATCGAACCCGGGTCTTCCACTTGCCGGGCGGATATTCTACCACTGAACTATCGTAACAGATCATTTTTTCTCGTTTCTGAACGCGGATATTTTCTTGGTTGGGACCAATCTGTTACGATAGTTCAGTGGTAGAATATCCGCCCGGCAAGTGGAAGACCCGGGTTCGATTCCCGGTCATAGCAGACTTTTTTCTCGTTTCAAAATTATTCCCATTTGTTCACTTGTCTATGCTCAAGCCTAGTTCGGTAATAATCGTCTCCATGGCAACAATCTGATAAAAAGTGATTTAAAATGAAAAAACTCCCATGTTTTAGTAGAAAATACGATCAATTATCAAAATTCAGTGATAAGAATTAGAACCTACATTCTTTTCCCCTTAGAACAGTATGAACCTCACTTCAATATCACAATTTTAAGACATTTTAATGTATTAAAGAAAACATCTCTGCATGATGGATTTGAGATTTCCTATGTAAAACAAATAGGGAAAAACATTACTGGAATCGAACCCAGGACTTTAATCTTAGCAAAATAAAATATAGCCAGAAGGTAGGCCCTGGCAGCACGAGCCTCATATGTACCAAGTTTCATGAAAATCGGTCCATTGGTGTAAATGTTTTTAGTAGGGGACACACACACACACAGGACCATTTCATAAGGCTATGTTTCCTTTGGAAACCAGCCCAAAAAGCATGGGTAACAGCGACAATGTTTAAGGACTGGTTCCACCATTGTTTTGTTCCTGAAGCTGAAAACTATATGAAAAAAGAACCTCAAATTTAAAGTTCTTTTACTGTTAGATAATGTTCCAGGACATCCTTAAGATTTAGATCATGCAAATGTTCAGTTAGTACTCCTACCACCCAATATGGCATCATTGATCCAGCCCCTACCAGGGTATTATTTTTACTTTTAAGGTGTATTATCTATAACACATTTTAAAAAATTCTGGATAAACTGGATGCTGATAATATGCTTACTGTCAGCCAAGTTTGGAACAACTTTACAATTGTAGATTGTGTGAAAATAACTGCATTGGCAGTTCATGAAATAAAAACAACTTTAAATGTCTGTTGTAAAGCTGATCTGGCACATTTAGTGGGAGGTGAAGGATTAGATGATTTGGCTGTTGGGGAAATTGAAGAATTATTGGTGGAACAAGGTTTGAACAAAGATGAATTGGTAGACATGGTTATCAATTCCACTTCCAGTGATCCTGAAAATGGTTGTGATGAGCCAGTCCCAACACTCACTATCAAAACAATAAAAGGTCTCAAAATGGCTAGGAAATTGGAAAATCATTTTCTGGATAATGATCCAAGCATAGATCGCAGCTTAAAATTTCAAAGGGAATTAAAAACTGCTTAGCTCCATACAAGGAAATTTACAAGGACTTTGAAAAAAAAATAAAAAACCTTGATAATGGAGTTTATTGAAATGGTGCCCACAATAGTCTCATATGGAAAGTGAATCCAAAAAAATTAGTCGAGGGAGATAGTGGCAATAGTTACAAATTTCAACCGATGAAGAAGAAAATTGTTGCTATATAAACAAGCGAAGAAGATACTGAATAGGGAAACATTTTTATAAGAATTTTAGTGATGCGTTCTTTGTTTGTAAACCTTTAATTTTGAAGTTTTTTTTCAAGGTAAATTATTACTTATCTGGAGTAGTACAAATAAAACATACCAAATATATATGTTACATAAATGATTGAACTGAAATTTGTGATAAATAAATATGTATGTACAGTTCGTTTTATTAATAATAAGGATTTTTTGGAACCTATCCCCCATTTTCCATATAACTGTTAGTCTCGATTTACAGAGTGGTTTTGTGGAATTATGGGATGGGTGTATACAAAAACAGTAGATAATTCTGTAATTTATGGGCCCCCCGGTTTTAAAATCATAACTTTTTCAGAGTTCTTACTGTGAATCAGTTTAGCAAGTGTTTTTTTTAGTAACAGGTTATATAAAATTTACACCCTGCTGCACCCCCCCTTTGGCTGAGCCTTCATTTTGTATCACCTGCATCAGAAGCCTTTCTGAAATGAACCATATAGTGCAGCAGTGAAAGGTAGTTTATTCTTGCCAATTTTCACAAAATGTCATTTTGCTCAAAAAAGGCTTCCTGGATTTTTCATTACGATGCATCCCGTTGTAGAATTAATGTCATAAACAATACATAAGCTATATTTCTCAAAACATAACTATACAGCATCCAGTGACATAATAATATGTTGAAAAACTAATGAAAAGAAAAGCTTTTACCATGTTACTATTTTAAGTGCTACATTAAATGTTTTTTCTTTCATTAGTTAGTTATAATGGAATAACATGACGTTAAGACCATGACCATTGTTTCTATAACATACTGAATTTTATGTCCAGATACTGCCAGGCTCTGTCCAGTAACAGAGCAGCATTGTTGCTACAAGTTAAATTGCACATAAATACATATTTATGTAAGCAATGACATTGTTATTTGAGTCATGCTGGTTTCAAATTAAACCACTCTGTATTTGCAAATTAATTGGCCCTTTTTCTGCCATTTACTAATTTATTTCAATTGACGTATTGGTAAATGTCTCAGAATTTTTTAAATAGCATAAAACTTTTAATTGGTGCATTAAAGGGTTAAAAGCCTCAAACAACAGGCCTTCTAGAAGTATCCTTAAAGTTTTTATCAGCTCAAATCTTCCATCATAGGCCATCTTACAATAATATAATACTGAACTCTGTACAAACACTAAGACATTAAGGCCTTTGAAAGCCAAAGCACTATAGACCAATGATCAACAACCTACAGCCCACATGTGGCCCACGAGAGCACTTTATGTAGCCTGCAAGCTACGATTAAAAATTGAATGGCAAAATTACCATGGACAATTTCATATTTTTTCAGTAAAACTATGGTCTCAAAACCTTTTCGGGTGAAGTTTTAATGCTAGTAAATTGTTTACACTTGATTTTCACTAACATGAAACCACAAAATCTCCAGGTGACTTATGATGTAAGCACTCGTCTGGCGACTTCTTATGTGGCCCTCCAAAGCATTCACAACTACAGAGGTGACCCACCATTCAGAAAAGATTGATGACCTCTGCTATAGACCATAGGCCAGGGGTGCACAACATATGGCCTACGGGCCAAATTTGGCCCACTGACACATTTTGTGTGGCCCGGCAGGATTTAATTAAGCTGGTGTTTTCCTTTTCTGTAAAAATACAAGTAAAATTTGTTATGGATATTTATCGCATGTGTGAACAAACATTCTCTTTTGTGAAATTAAACAAAGCTCCATTAAGCACCCACAGATCAGAGTTTATGAGACATTCTAAGAACAGCAACTACCTGCATTACTCTGAATATCAGTGGAATGGCGAGAGAAAAATGGTGCAAAATCTCCCATTGAATAAAATTATATTTGTTTGTCCTCATTTTTGTTGCATAAAAATTGCATGTAAAAGTTATTACGGTAGTTACTGAATCTATAATAGTGTACTTAATTTTTTTATGTACAAAACATAGCGTGGCCCGTCTAAGTCCAATCAAAGTCGATTTTGGCCTGTCAACTTTTGAGTTGTGCACCTCTGCCATAGGTCAATTACTTTTGTGTTTCAAAAATTACAGGCAAGTCAAGTAATTGATTTCCCATCATGTTAGTGGCAGGTATTATATGCTAAAATAACTAGAATAATGAGAAAAAGGCAACCAAACTTTTAATCTAATAATTTTTAACTAGGCCATAATTTTATTTACCAAGTGCCACATGTATTATACGACTAACTAAATGAGGACAGTTACTACAGACAATGAGTAACATTGCAGGCAAATTTAAATGATTAAATCATACATATTTTAATTATTAGTTAGCACATTTCATATTTTTGGTGGTCATACAAACAGTGCATTTAAAAGGCCAAAATCTGGACCAGCATTTATACAATCCAATTGAAATAGCACAAGATTATTTACATACTTGCTTTTTAATGATTTCACTATCCAACACATGAATTTACAGAGGACATTCTTAGCTGATTCTTACTTAACCACTCTTCATGGAACCCCCTTCTTTGTTCTTCCCTGAAAAAATGCAGTGAAAATATAACATGAGTTAAATTATTATGAAACAATTACACCTAGCCATGCCTATTACCATGGGTTCTCACCTGTAGTAGTAATCAAAAATGACTATCTTGTTTCTGATTGATATCAGTATAATTGCTTTCCTTAAAATAGGATATGTTATACATTCAAGAAATTTTATGGTTTAAGCATTGGACAATTTTTATCAGTGGTGTGCTATTTTTATTCGATATAGTAGTCTATTGTTGTAATAGTAGGCATTTTTATTTAAATGTTAATTTAATTGTTTCTCCAAGCCAAAAATATCATTCCCAGTTAACTGGAATTTCAATTAACTGACCTCTTTGTCACATTTATGCCGATTAATGTTTTAGGGGTTTTATTTTGCGTTTTGTGTCATTTCACCAACATGATCAAAAAAACTTTTAAAATTGATATAACCTATCGCCAGCATGCTAAGATCTATAGGAAAACATTTAACACGATTTCAATTTGATTTTTTTTTAATTTAGAATAACATAATTCATACTATTTGAGCACTGAACAAAATAAATATATAACCAATTTTAGTTGTAATTAGCTATTCCAAACAAAGAATAAAACTTTTTAATTAAGCATATATATGTAGCAATTTCCAATTCTTAGGTAAGCTTATTTGAGGCTCATAAGGATGATATTTGGAAGATTCTTTAGGATTCATTATATGAACTTTAATTTATCCTATTTTTACACTGTCAAAGTTTTAACTATGGAAATGATTCATAGTTAAACAAAATATTGAAAGTAGATAAAAAGTGATCATCTTTAGTAATTTTTATTATATTGCCTGAACAATGTGTAATTACTTGGTAATTTTAAAACTATAAAAATCATAAAGATCTTTGTAGTATAATAGAAAAAATAATTAACAGACTTATAACACACGCGGTAGATCACGATATAATCTCAACTATCAGATTTTTATATTTAAAAAATCTACTGAAAAAACATCAAATGCTTGGTTATTGTGGTGTTAATAGATATTATTGTTTGAGATTTAAGAGTGATTACCTTATTTACCGTAAAACGAATCAAAACTCCGACAAATATTTAATAACATTTCCGTGGATCACTGTCTACAGAACGAAACCTGTAAAGTAGCACTTAAAAACAACACTGCACAAATTATCTCTGCGTATTCACACGTCAAAAACCAAAATATCTTCATAGCTGTTCTCACATTCAGGTTGCATGTTACAACAAGAATCATCACTGTCTTCAAATGAAGGAACTTCCATTTTCAGTATTTGTTCACGGTTAAAAGGCTTGGTTCGTCCGTCAGCGACAAACTGGAGGCCTTCCGCCGAGGTTGACTCGCATTCTGCAGAAATCTTTTTCATCCTCCTAGATGCAATGCGACTATTTAAGCCGTGTCTTTTCAGAAACCTCTGACACCACGACGATGACCCCGTGAAATCAGTCACCCCGCTTCTTAATGCTACTCTACTCGCTGCAAATATTATCATCGAGGCAGTAACACTAAGTCCATTTTTCCAGTGCTCCACCACCCATTCCTTCACCATTTCTTCTATCTGAGGCCATTTTGGGGCCTGGCCCCGAAGATTACGCTTCCTTTTATCAATTCTGAGTAAATCTTCCTCTTGTTTTCTCCATGCACGTACCATTCTTTCTGTAGGCGGACTACCGAATTTCCTTTCCGCTGCTCGATTGCCGTGCTCTTTGGCATACTTTACTACTTTCAGTTTAAATTCTATTGTATAAGATAGCCTCTTCTGTTTTTCATTCATTATAATTATGTGGATAATTACGTAGAAACGAAAATATCACGACTAAATGCTGAGGCAACGTTTACGCATATCTCATAACAAGTGAGGTATTGTAAGCGACCATCGGCTTATAACACGCAACGTTTTTCTGACGCTTTAGTAGAGTGAATGATTGGTGTTGCCAAATTCCCAGAGATAAATAAGTTAGGATAGTGTATAATGTACCATGAATAGGCGAGTTTAGTGCGATGAAGTATTTGAAACACTTTGTACTGTATACTAAACTTTTTTCCCCTCCCCTAAGTTGATGCATGAATAAACATATTTACGTAATTTCAGTACGACTAAATACTGCAAAACGATATATCAGAAATGATACCAGGGAAATATTAAATTTTCATTTACTAATTTATTTTCTAATCGGTGCAACATATCAAACAACCGAAAATTAATAAAAACACTTCACTTCAGTTAATTAGTTGTAATATTAAAGTTAGCGTCCTTTTCTTCGTCATAGATAATGCATTTCTTTCCGCTTGAAAAATACTTCATGCACAAGTAATTTTCGTAATTATAGCAGATCTTATCTATTTCACTTACTGCAAAGATAATAATAATAATAAATTTATTAATCCAGAGATTATTACAATGATATAGGACAAGTCAAAAAATAAAATAAAAATACAGAAACATACATATAGAAGGACAAGAAAAGGATTTGGAAAGCTAATCAATATATCTAAATATAAGAACATAAGAAAATTAAAATACAGTTTACAAGAGTATATACCTTACAGCAAAAACTGTAATGACCAAAATAATTATATAAGAGTCTAGCCTATTTGATATCATTATTTAGGTATTCACTAATTGAGTAAAATAATTTACTAAGTAATAAGGTTTTGAGTCTAGATTTAAATAATCCAGGCTCTTTAATATTCTTCAAGCCTTCTGGGAGTTTGTTGTATAGACGAGGACCAAGTGAGTTAGGACCCATTAATGCTTTCCTAGTTCTAGTAAAGGAAATATGAAGATTTTTAGATCCCCTGGTACCAAACTGATGGAAATCACAATTCTTTTCAAAATCATTTATGTTTTTTTTAATAAACAACAGTAAGGTAAGAATATATACACAGGGTATAGGGAGAATATTAAGACTACTAAATAAAGGACGGCATGGACTTCTGTATGATTCATTAGCCATTAGACATAATACTTTTTTTTGTATCCTAAAAATTTTTATGGCAAGAGGGGTTGACCCCCAAAAAATGATACTATAACTTATGTGAGAATAGAATTCTCCATAGTAGAGGCTTAAGAGCACCTCCATGCTGACTGTGTGCCTAATATTTCGCAATAAAAAGCAGATTGAGCTAAGTTTACTTGCCAGGCTATTGATGTGGTTTTCCCATGTGATATGTGAATCAATTATTATGCCAAGAAAACTTGAACAATCGACAACCGGCATGGGTTTCCCTCCCATCTCCAGGACAGTATTTTCACAATATTTATTTACATGAGAGAATTGAATCACTTGTGATTTATCTGCATTCAATTCGAGAAAATTATTTTGACACCACTGACTCAGTTGTTGAATAATTAATTTACTATTGCTTTTTAAATGGAGAGAGGTTTTAGCTGAGAGAAGGACATTTGTGTCATCAGCATATAAAATTACGTTAGCACCTGGTATCTGATTAAAAATGTTAGGGAGGTCGTTTATGTACACCAAGAATAAAATAGGTCCGAGAACCGATCCCTGTGGAACCCCTATAGTTGCTATCCTTTCAGGTGAAACATATTTCACTCCATTTAAGTTAATGACTGTATGCAATGGTCTACTGCCAAGATATGATTTAATCCAGTTGTTGGCAACACCTCTTATTCCTAGCCTATCAAGTTTAATTAATAGTAGTTCATGGTTCACATTATCAAAGGCTTTTGAGAAGTCAAAAAATAATCCAAGAGATTCCAATTTATTATCAAGTGCAGATAGAATGCAATTAACTGCATGAAAAATGGCAGTTGTTGTTGACTTATGCTGCCTAAAGCCATGTTGAAATGGAGATATTAATTTGAAAGATTCAAAGTATGCAATCAATCGTTTATAAAAGACTATCTCAAAAATTTTAGCAAATTGGTTTAGGATTGAAATAGGACGATAGCAGTTAATGTCATGAATCTTTCCTTTCTTCTTATAAACAGGAACTAATTTGGAAGTTTTTAGGGGTGATGGAAAAATACCAAGCCTTAAAGATTCATTTATAAGTAATAGGAGGAGAGATTCTATTGCCTTGTAGCAGTAGCTTATAATAGAAATTGGTATCTCATCCAGACCTGAACAGTGTTTAGAGCCAGAATTTTTTACAATAGATTCAAGTTCCTTTTCATCAGTTGGGAAGAGAAACAGTGAATTGATAGAGTATGGTATATTATTATAAGCATCAGCATTTAGTGAATGGGTAATGGGCGGTTTTATAAAATGATCAATGAATTTAGATGCTAAAATAGAAGGATCAGAAATAATCTTGTCTGTACTATCTTTGACTACAGGTATAGGGTGGTTTACACTTTTTTTTTGGATTCATTTATGATTTTCCAAATTTCACCAGTTTTATTAACAGCAGTAGACACTCTCCTGTTATTGCATGTTCGCTTCACCTCGTTTATCATTTTATGATAATGCCTCTTAAGCATTCTGTATTCTATAAGTAACTCATCATTAACTGTTAGTTTGCAGCGGATGTATAATTCTTTAAGGTAGAATGAGAGTTGCCTAATTTCATTAGTTATTCACTCATTGGATGATGGTTTCTTATTGTTTACGTTGACAACAATGATGTATTCTTGCATAAATTTTTCTAAGTTCAAAGCGAATTACGACTTTCTTGTTTGATTTTCTTGAAAACGGCTACTTCTACGATGAAAATGTATTGGACAAAAATATTTTATTTGGCTAGTTCTACAACTTTTATTTGAGGAGTTTTCCGATATTCCTAATATTTTACGCGATATGAGGAAAAGTTCGTTTTTTGGTTTGTGTACCATTTATACCATTTTTTTATTGTCTTTGGCCTCAGTCCCTAAATACCAAATTTCATGAAAATCCGTTTGGTAGAAGCCGAACACGAATATACGTGCGGGTGGACGGTCAGAACTAATGTAAGCTAATAGGAGCTAGCATTGGGAAACGCCTAAAAAGAGATCACTTTTATTAACATGAAAAAATATATTAAAAATACTTCTCGTTTTTGGTCAACATTTTAAAATTTTATTTTGAAGTATTAAAGTAATACCGTATTTACTTGCATAATTTCCCCACCTGAACTGAGGAAATAATTCATATGATTGCTTTCACACGATAGGGGAAAACTGCATATTTGCTCCACACTTGTTTTAGTGTAAAAGAAAGTAATTGCCTCAATTACGCTAGTAAATACAGTATATAAAAAGTAACTATCTGATTAGGTTTTTTATCATTCAAAAGAAAATCACCCATTTCAAAAATGTTAAGATTATTTTAATCATACTCTGCTCCTTAAATATTTTAATAGACTAGGGCCATTTTTTCTTTTATCGGTCCATTGTGCTTTTATA
Organism: Tanypteryx hageni; assembly: GCA_028673005.1. Lineage (NCBI taxonomy): Eukaryota > Metazoa > Arthropoda > Insecta > Odonata > Petaluridae > Tanypteryx > Tanypteryx hageni. The sequence goes on along the minus strand of CM054118.1, from coordinate 52,142,195 downwards.
AAATTTAAAATGAATTCAATATATGCATTTGAGTTGGAATCACAAAAAAATAAATTATTAATAGCCCATAATTGCATTGCCGAGTATTAATTCTAGAAAAATATTTCACTCTCTTCATAAGACTTCAGAACAAAGAGGTTTTAAAATCATTCGATATAATTTGTTTTATAAATCATCAAATCATTTTTACTCTTTTATAACAAGAAAAACAAATCATTTTTCAATTCCTGTGCATACTGGAATATTACTCAATGCTATTCATTGAAACATTAACAGATTTGTGTCCAACGCAAATAATTTAAAAAGCGTTTGTATATTTCAATTGGCTTTCCTTTAAAGCAGAATTATATTTATTTTTCATTGATTAAACAAATTCCTTGACCTTGAGAGCCAAAAGTTTTTTCTTTTCTTCAAAATGTTTTCTACAGATGGAAAATCATTAATAAGAAGTTATTTTTCATTTTCAGCAGTTAACCCTTGATTAACACAGTGGCTTGGTTCCACGAAAACACCATGTAATCCAAAATTGTGTTAATTGAGACTAAGAATTAATACAAAACAGAGTTTGGTTCCAAAAAACCACTTTTTTGTTTAAACATTTTTTGTTGCAACAACTTTTATTTCGACATCTCTCTTTAGCTCAAAGTTTTACATGTTAATTTCATTGATAACATTAAATGTATAAATTAAGCTCAAGCAAAAAATAAATTAACAATTCAAAACGAAAATTAAAACCAGAGATCTAAAAATTTAATCACGAAAAAATGTTAAGAAATTCATTTTTTGTTTTCGAATGTTGTCATTTTCAATTTCATGGATGAAGAAAAGATAAAATTTGGTTTGCCAGTCAAGTTAAATTTTGCTAAGTTCTAGCAAAGAAATCAAATTTCACTTTTTGTTAGAACCACGAAATTGAAAAAAATGCATTTAGCAGATTTGGTTCCAATTGCTTTCACTTTCACAACTGTCATCACTCTCAGTATTCTCAACCTCAGCTCAAGTCACCCAATAAGACTCAATCATTCCAAGAATTTTTATCTAACTGAACAACTGGCGGCAAATGAAAGCAAAGACTAGAAAAGATTGGTAAAATCTCGATGTGAAAAGTAAATTTCCTCGGTCAAAAAGAAAACGAAAATATTCTTTATGCGCATGTAAAACAGAAAGGACATTATCTGATGATTCAGTTCCAAATTGCACATGTTATCTCAAGAGACGTAACAATAACCATGAGAAAGAAGGGAAGAAGAAAGAAGCATCGCTATACAAAAATCAAAATCCCATATGAACTACATTATATTGCATTAATTGTTATCTCACTAATGACTCTTGGACTAAAATTTCGTATATAAATACGAAAATTTACATAGCAAAGTGTAGGAAATACTAGTAGATATGCAATATATAAATATCTCTTTTACCATTGTTGATTTGTTTCTGAAAAATCTTGTTGCTCAAAAACAGGGTAAATAGAAATCAATTTCACATAAGGATGTAACAAAAATTACTGCACACACAAATTTTCAAACGCTTCATGATACATATGTTAGACCAGTAGTTCCCAATCTTTTTTAACATAACACCCCCCTTTATCATAAGGATTTTGCTGCTGTCCTTTTATTTGATAAAATTTACCGATATCGCACTTGAGAAATTAAAATGGTATTATAGAGAATAATTTGTTACAAAATTTTGTAATTTGATTTCCATTCAAAATTACAATTAAAAATAAATTTTCTTTTGTTAAGTAGCTTTCTCTCACGGGTGCATTTTACACCCCATGCAACCAAACACGTTACTGTAATGTGTGTGACCACTGTAGGGTTAATCAAAGCCAATTTGCTGATGAGCAGGGGGGGGGGGGGGCTGAGGTCTTTTGGTCCCTCAGGGTAGAAAGTGCCCCATCTTTAAATTTATGGTAAGATATTTTAAAAAGGTCATTTATTCATGGCTCTGTAAAATAATTGATAATGAAAAGAAAAAGAAATTTCATGTAGATTACCACCTCTTCCACAATATAAATTGGTTTCCAACATTTATTCACATGCAAGTAAAGAATACATAGATGGTTGGATTAGTACCCCCAATACTTTGGTGCCCTGGGCAGCCACTCGGCTTGCCCATACATTGGACTGGCTCTGTGATGAGGATAGTTTGAATAAAAATAATATGCAAGGTAGGTTTTGGTGGTGTAGTGGTCAGAGCAGAGGTGGGAAAACTTTTGACGAGATGGGCCACATTACTAGATGTGGTTGCTTAGGTGGGCATTAGGGTCCACATCAGAAGTTACTTGAGAGAATGCAAAGGATTCTATCCATGAAAATTGATAATTAATGATAATTGAGCATGAAAACTTCACAAGAAAAGGTTTTCTGCCGCTAATTTTAACAAACAAATCCAAAACTATCTGTATTACATTTCATGGTTCACTTTCATGATGGCATCGCAGGCAGGATAAAATGCTCTCAGGGTCTGATGCAGCCCACAGTCTATCTATATCCCAATGCTATGATGCGCAACACCGGTTGCATATATTCATCTATATATCCAGCAACTCCCAAATATTTTCAACGCCCTCTGGTGGGTATACCACCCACATTGGGGACCACTGAATTAGATGGATGGCAAGCCAAAAAAAGAATTATGAACAAACACATGACATAGCAAGTCTTATTTTAATTTGTGTAAGTTCCGAGGGAGTACCTGCCAATGAAATTAAATATTAAAGATATTCCTTGATCTATACAAAATTTTAAGGCACTGATACATTTATCAGACACAAAGTAACCATCATCTGGTTGATTCTCAGTAAGTAGAAATTGTGTAAATTGGATTACAATGGTTCTGAGTCTTGCTGATGATGTTTATTTTATAACTAATATATATGTACTAGGTGAATTAGCCTGTTTAAAACAAGATTTGTAATCAAACATATGTCTGAGATATTGAGCGTCTTATGGGAGATTGAAATCACCCTCTGGAGTCGAACTCAGGACCCTTTTTGAAAAATTTTTGTCATTCGCTATTGGTATGTGATCACAACAATCCTATCAAATTTGGTTGTGTGGATTAAGTTTTAAATTTAAGGTACTTGCCATTCTTCCTCATTTTCTCTTCCTCTCTCCAATCCTCCTCCATCCCTATCACCCTGTCTGGAATAATAGACTTCCTAGTCTCAATCAATCTCTCTCTCCTTCTCTGGAAAAATATACTTCCTAGTCTCTATCTTGCCCTAATAAAGAACATGATCTATCTCCCCCTCTTTCTGTCTCCCTCTCTCACATATTAAACCATTAAAAGCATGCTTTCCTTATGCATCTAGTATAAGGGTTGAAACGACAATACAATCTCAAGGGTTAACAATGACATGGTCGGCAAGGTAACATATCATTAAAATGTTTAAATTTTTCCAATAAATATGATTTAAACATAGAACTTGAGTGATTTTGTATCATAGGCAAAATGTGACGATAAAAATAAGAAACGTTATTTATTTTTCTTTAAAATGGTCCAGGTCCAAAGATCGTAGGTCAATTATTTCTAATTAAATAAGTGTAAAAGCTTGTAAGTCAAAAAATCAATTTTTAAGAGTTATCTTATGAGAAATTGAAAAAATCACCCTCTGGAGTCTCGGGACCTTTTTTGAAAAATTTGTCATTCACTATTGGTATATGACCATAGCAATCCTACCAAATTTGGTTGAACTGGCTGAAATATTGAGCATTGTTGACAGAATGACCAAGAGAATAAGCATTTTATAGTTAAGAGATGATAGGTGTGAAGAATCATAATCATGAATTAGGCATGTTGTCAGAGAAAAGGTCAGAATGCTATGCATCATAACCACAAAACATTGCTATGCTATTTTGGATATAAACTTAAAATCAGGTGTGTTCAGCACACAACCTACAGAGGGTTTTTGTGTGGACCGCAAAGCTACGATGAAAATGCAATCGGAAAAATTTATGACAAATTCATCAATTTTTATTAACATTTCATAATAAAACATTTAATACTGTATTTTAAACCATAAAAATCTTATTTAAACTTGATTATAACTTATATGACACCTCAGAATATATAGGTTACTTTCGATTTAAATCTAATCTAGTCTGCCGATTCCAACTTCCATTGTGGCCTGCCGTAAGATTTGCAACCACCAATCTGGCTCACTATGTGGAAAAGGTTGGACACCTCTCCTTTAAATTAATACAGTAATAAATAAAAATATATGGATAAAATGTATTATAACATATAAACAAATGTAAATTATTTAAGAAAAGAACTGAATGATTGATAGGTGCTTTAAAGACTTTTTTGTGACCAAAAAAACAATCTTTTCATAAAAAGGAGAAGAAAAGATTTTACTCATACTTGCAGAGACCAACTAGTATTTAAAAACCTCTGAATGTAATGGTCTCTCATCATTATATTGTTGATTATTTATACATATTTCTTCTATTTACCTCATTTACACAAACCTGCATGTTAAGAAAACAAAGATATTAAGTAAAACAAATACTGACCAAAAAAATTGATCCATGTAATTAGAGTTAAGTAATTAACCTACAGATGGATGGGACTTCGTTAAATCCAAGAGTAATATTATAAAAATTTTGTCATTTCATTATAATTTGGAAACAAATTTCTGACAAGAGAAATTAAATTAATCTTTCAACATGACATAACATCAAAGACTTTAAAATGTGTTCCAAGTTAATCATTAAGAATTATAAACCATGAAAGAAACATTTTTAGGCAATACTTTCTGAAATTTTTGCATGTCAAAGTAATACGAAAGTTCTCTATTTCCACTTCTGTTACAAATTTATTGGTAAAAGCATAACCTGAGTTCTGTTTTATTCAAAGATGCTTTGAATGATGCGAAACATGGGTTATTTTTACAATTTCATTTGTAATAAAATTGGAAATGAATGGCAGTACTTGGAACAATTTAAATTTCAAGAGAATATTAGGTGAGAATTTATAATCATAAAGCAGACTGGATTATTTTAAAAATAAAACTACTCTTGGAATTTATGCATATAATGGTTAAATAAATCTATAACAGTTTATATAGTAACTAGAATTTCTTGACTTTAAATAGGAAAACTGTTATGTAACAACAATTAGGTAAAGAATGTTAGTTTTATAATTTGCAATTACAATAAAAAATAGCAAAAACTTGCTTTTCTTCAATAATTACTGCCTTCATAAAAATTGATAACATTTGTCCATTGAAATCCAGTACCTTAAAATATCCTTTTATTGTAATGAAACTACTTCCTTTAACTTAAATAAAATAGGCATTGGAATATTATGTTTGTTGTACTTTTGTGTTTAAATCCTGTAGTAATAAAGCAGGTCCAAAGTTAGTATATGTAAATGTTTCATAGATACTAAATCAATTTACATTGAATAAGATAAAAACAAGCTTAAGCCTTTAATTTCCTAGATTTGAAACAGCATCAACACAACAAATTCCTTTTGTGCACTAACATTCAAAATCAATAATTCCCAACACAAAATACTAATAATTCTGCAGCAAGGATTAAAATCTTTATACTTCAGGCACAGCATATCAATCAGAAATAAACTTTATCTATCACATTTATTCATACTTTTAAGTAATCTATTTAAGTCAAATTATCAGGCTGACTAGTACATACACTTACTAATATGTAAGGTTGTAGCTCAACATCTTGTCCTAAAATAAAATGTTTTATAACAAATGACATAAGTGTAGGGATGGAATCAAGTTCCATTCACAACATACCATTTAATTATGAAGGCACTTAGGAATATAGGCTATTTGAACTATAATCACGCAACAAAGCTGTCACTTAAGCATTTTAGTGACCGAATACATAAAAAATACACACGAAATTATTATTTATAATTCTGTCATAATGAAAGTTTGGCACGGAATTTATACAGGAAATACATTATTAAAGCATCTGTTAAGTGCCTTTTTGATGTCTCATACAATTTTTCAGAGTTGTGAAAAAAATGAATAGAAATAAAATTTCTCAAGTTTTAAAGGTTGAAACATACAATAACAGTTCATAATTTGGTAGATATGAGCACACACCTAAATTGCTTTCAACATATTTAATCTTTGGTTAAGATGTCTGCTAGTTATATCAGCTCATATCTATCAATGAAGATACAATTCATACCACAAATCAATACACAACAAATTAAAACTGATACTATGTACATAAGATAAACAGAATTACATAATATTAAGAAATTTCTTCATACAAAAACCCATTTCTATGTTTCAGAATTTAACGCATTTAAATACAGGCACAGTTAACCCTCTCAACAAAAAATAATTACAATAGTTAGCAAAACATTTGTCACCAAAACACTTTTGGCTATTTTAATTTTCAGTATCACTGGTTTCTACAAAAAATAATTTCAAGAAAATGTTTTCCAATGCAAAATAGATATTCAACTTTTTCTGATTTACTAATTTCTATACAGGAAGACAAATGATACTCGGATGTTGTAAAACACTTCGGCAAATAGTCTTTGATTTCCATAATAATGTAATATTAATTACATTGTCATACCAATACCATTTCTTAAAACTCTTAGTTTTATACTATCTTTTAGTGTACATTAAAAATTCTTAGTTAAATTTAACCAGCCTTATATTTCAAAAATATCTGAAAAACAAGTGTCAAATTTTAAATTTGAAAATATGCAATAACAAAGATGATCAACTCCCACTACAACTCACCAATCCTTTAATTGACTATCAGTTGAAAATGACACATTTGCATCAATCAGCTGGGAATGCCAAGATTCATAAGAACACTGACAGAGTGACTCAGCGTGAAATATTGTAGGCTAGGGCTTGGAGAAAAATATAAATGGCACATCAAGCACATCATTTGGCATTCAAAATGGTTCTCTGGTCTGATATTAAAAGCACATCCAAGGCTAGAGGACAGTAAACACATCTACATGGGAATCATAACAACTGGTAAAAAATAAAATAAAAATTATAGTTCAGTAACTTAGTACTAAACACAGGAGAGCTTTTCATGTTAATTTTCATGAAATAAAGTGCAACACAACAAAAAATTCAAGAAATGACGTTACTAACATTGTCAAAATGATTAAAACACAAATTAAGGCTTGATGATAAATTATGCTAACATTCTTGTGATGATAAGGACGTGGAGACAAGTGCATGCAACCACATAGGCAGCCAATTTGACAGTGACTTGAAACATGGCGTAAAGGCATTGGTTATTAGTATTAAAAAAATATTTTCTTTTTACCTCGTGTATTGCTGCTATGCAAGTAAAACTAAAGTCTATATCTCTCAGCTGTTTAGTAACCAGTGAATAAACATTCAAGAATTTAGGAACAAGTAACAGGCTATGCAATTAAGAATAATGTTTTGAGCAAAGTGAGTGCAAAAAAGACTATTATTTCTCTGACATCATCTTTAAAAACAAGCCCAATTTCAGAACACTCAAAATCAACTATCTGGTAAGAAGAGTGGAACTGTCTGATTAACAGGGAGAGTAGCCCCTGAAGACATTTCAACAACCGGCACCAGCTCAAACAGTTGAACTGGCTCCTGGAAACTACATTCCTTGGTTTTGCTTTCATCTACTACATAAATATGCTCATTACCGAGCAGAGTAGAATTCACAGCATCAACTGTTGCATTGTGAGAATTTTCCATTTGTAGTACATTGGCTTGTTTCTCAATTGAGCCTGCCAAGGAAGAATTTGGTTGTGCTTCTAACACAGCGCTACTATCTTCAACATTTCTTTCCAAATAATCCTTAAACTTCTCCAGAGTTCTCAAACATACAACCACGCAACAAGGATCATTTGCTTTAATGTTACAGAACAAACTACCTTCATTTGCAGACTTGCATTCACATCCTACATTCAGATTTTCAACAGACAAAGTCATTTTGGGGTCGGAAGATTCCTGACCACTGCTTGAAGTGCTGGCTATCACTTGACTACCCTGCTGATTTCTGACAACACACGATGGAACAGATGATTGCGCCAAGCAGTTCCTCTCCATTGATTGTGTCCCACAACAAGCCTTACTGATTGAATCTCTTTCAGGTTTTTCTCCTTCAAGCTTTTCAATTTCTTTATCAAAGGCACTATCTTTTTCATTACATAACAACCCTTCATTTGCTTCACTACAGCTCACAGGTAAACTATGTCCATGACATTCTGAATGAGAAGTAGACCCATTACATAGGCTATCTTCTCCCTGACTTAATCTCTCATCCTCAATGACGACTGGAGAACATAAAACTGAAGAACTTTTCAAATTAAGTAGGTCCGAATGGGGATGAGGAACATTCAAAATGTGAGGCAACTCTCCGGCAATTACTTTAGGTGCTGTTGTCTCTAAGACAAATCTCTCTTCAAGGCTTAAGTTAGGATTGCTATCTGAGGAAACGTTAGATGAGTGTGGGAGCAATTCTTCAACTTCACCTTCCTTTGATTTTACTGAAGAGACAGTCTTTGCTTGTACAGTTGAATTTGGAGTTGATCGACGGCTATGTTGTAGAAGACTTCCGAGGGGAAGGAGACCACTACCTCCAGTAGCACCAGTTGTTAAGTAACCTTCCACCAACATATCACCATCTATGGATGACATTGCCGAGATATTCCGCCGAGTCAATGGAATGATGGCATAAGCTATAAAAGAAAATAGTGGTCATTAAAGATGTAATTAAAAACTTTGCAGGACAATGTGTTAACCTCTACAAATGATAATTCATCATGAGTTGTCATGTCATGCCAGTGTTAAGTAGATTTTGAAGGAAAAAGAGGCACTTTCACTCTTAGTGTTTGATTTATATTAGAAGAAAATCACTGAAAAGACTGAAATTGCATGAATTTCTTACATCTTAAAATTAATTTTAATAAAATTAAGTACAGTAAAAGTCTTTCACTGTTACTTTATTTATCAATCAACAATAGCTAATTTTTTCACTGAAAATTTTCCTAAAAATCACTAATGCATAGTATTAAATTTTAGTGATCACTGTCACATTATTAATCTTGTACACTGCTATCTTTAGGGTCTTCAATTTGTTTGTAATACATACCATCACCACTAACTTAGAAATAAGCATGGTGACTTTCTAGATGTTTCTTTTAATCTTATCTAATTTCATTTAAAAATCATCTTAATATTATTTTTGATCTTGCAATAAGACAACAAAACTTTTGATAAGAAAGCCAATCATCAGATAAAAATTTCCTTAAGTATTAAACACGAAAACTAAATAAAGTAGACTAGGGGGGCAAGTCTTGAAATTTTTGTTATGCGTTAACGATGAATTTTTGTCATTAAGATGATGTCAATCGATGAGTTTTATTCGTACGATTATATGAGCGAGTCTTGAAAATTATCGTTAATAACGACATTATTGCTAAATACATTAACAATAAATATTTCTTCGAGTTAGTAACTAAAAATGGCCAAGTACAGACGTTTACATTTACATGTGGGAGCCACTGCAGAGGAAAAGAGGGTAATAAGGAGGGAGCGATTGCTTCGTGATCAACAAAACGCATTCCATTTGCCGGAGAAAGATTTTCGTTTAATATTTAGGCTTAAGAAGTTTTCGATATATTAAAGCCTCATATAAAAGCTACGAGGAAATTATCGTTGCCTGTAGAACTAAAAGTAAATAGTGTTCGTGGTTAGAAAGCATTTTCTTTACGATTGGTTAATATGACCTGCTATTTAAAAATTTTTAATTTTAATAATTTCGAGTAAACCAAATAAGTAAACAAGGCAGCGTTTAGTGGACTGAATAATTTCATTGGTTAAAGTATTTTTTACCTTATTTCTGGGAAGGTCCTAACAGCGTCGAACTCTTTAGCTACTGGCAGTTACCAGAGGCCACTTGGGCTGAATTTGTATTTGGCTGTCAGTCAAAAAACTGTCAGTAGATGTTTAATAGAGATGGCAAATGCAGTAAACAAATACATGCTGAAAAATTGGGTGATTTTTCCCATGTCACAGGCTGAACAAACAGCTATTAAAACTAAGTGAGGACAAAATTAATTTTAGTGTATATAGCATATTTTGTTTTCCCCTCATTAATATTTTTTTCTTCAACTTAAGATTTATGACTGAAAAAGATTTTCCTGGGGCAATTGGAGCAATAGACTGCACCCATGTAAAAATTAAAGCTCCAAATTTAACAGACAGAAATCATCCGAAGCATCTATATGTTAACCAACATGGTTATCATTCAACTGATGTGCAATTGGTAAATAAGATTATTGAAAGTGTTTCAATTGTTAAAACTATTTTATATTTATATATTTTAAATGTAAATGCAAAATACCCTGGTGCTATGCATGACTCCTTTATTTGGAGAAGTTCTAATGTTTACGAAGCATTGAAACAAAAGTACACTGCAGGAAACCTTAATGCTTGGCTCCTAGGTTTATTGCATAGTTATACACAAAGTATTTATTGCCGGTCTGTAGCCAAATCACTTCACTTGTGTATGTTGTTCATGATGGGATAGCGGATATCCACTACAGCCATGGTTGATGACACCCATTTTAGACAGCTCCAGGAAGCCCAGAGAAAAGGTTTTCTGATGCCCGTGCAATGGCTCGTAATTGCATAGAAATATGTACCAGAGTGTTAAAAAGCAGGTTTAAGTGCTTGTTAACAGAAAGCAGCTTGTATTATAGCCCTCAAAGGGCATCAGTAATTATAAACACTTGTATAGTGTTTCATAATATCTGCAAACATTACAATTTGCCAGATTTTGATGTCATTGTGGCAAATGAACAAAATAATGCAGAAGATGCCATTGAAAACTTAGGCCAGAGAGTTGACAGGGATAATTGGTTCAACCAAGGTGTTAATATTAGGAATCAACTACTACGAGCAAGGTATCCCTAAATTTCTAAAATAAATATTACCTTTATCATGAAACAAGTATTTTATTAAAAATTATTAATATTGCAAAATTATTTAAAGAAATTATTTGTAAAAACTGAAAATGTTTCTGCTATTTTAGCAATAGCATTTGCCTACTTCTCTGCTGCCTCTGCCTTTCTCCTTTTAGATTCTTTAATATCCCCTAATAAAATTTTAATTCATATTTTCAATCTTTTCTCCTCCATAATCCTATGCTGCTCTGCTTTTTCTTCTTCTAATTTAGCAAACTTCTCAGTTGCCCTGTCATTTGGAGTTACTCTTCCACCTGCTTCACCATATGACAGTAATTAATTTAATTTAACGATATTATTAATTTATAAATAAAATATTTGTATATTTCTTGGGAAAATAGCAATAGATTAACGATTTATAACAAGTTATACGCCATGTAAACTTACCTTTTGATTTAAAAAGTCAGTGACTAGCATAGGAAGAAGGAATAGGGGCAGGAGATTTATTGGTCAGGATGATGTAATTCTCATCATCCTTTTCTTCATGCATGGAAGGAGATTGTGGGGGAAGTAACACTTGCCATGAACATGATGGCTGTGGGCCATCAACTTCATCTAATGAATAGATTCTCCATAAAAATCTTTTAAATTTCATACTTATGTTACAACTGAAAGTTACATATTATTATTTATACCAACTTATTTGAATATAAGATTGCTCATTCGCAATAATTTCTTCAATCTCTGGTGTTAGAAGTTGTATTGATCCCTTTTGTTTAGAAAATGCCAAATTGTATAATCCAATAAAACTAGCATTGAGTAATTTCAATTGAATTCTAATATTTAAAATTTTTCATCAAAATACCTCAATCGGTGATTCAATACAATTTTCTTCTCCCAAAGCAGAAATATTCCCTATTATTTCCATTAGCCTTTCTTCTCATATGTTTATAAACTCTTAAACATTTTGCCCTAGTGGCACATTTTCAATCAGCCCAAGTCTGAGGGAATATAAAAAGACGATTCAATTCTTAATATTGTTATTAAATAGTGTGTGTGTATGTATATATATATATATATATATATATATATATATATATATATATATACATATATATATATATACACATAATTAAATAACTAAAATTACAGTTCACGATTAATAGATGCATTTCAATTATAAACAAACTCCATCAATGAATCTACCTAACTAAATCCAAAATTAATTCCTTGTTTATAACATTTACACTATTCTATATTTGTTCCTAAAGAAAGTTCATGATGAACGAAAATTTCAAGACTTGCCCCCTAGATCTCCTCTTACCTTGTGTATTTTCAGGTTGCACCTCAGTTGTTGAATTTGGCTCACTACTGCCACTTGAAGAATTGCTGACTCTAGTTGTATCTTCAAGAACCATAACATTTGAAATCTACAGGAAAAATGAATATAGCACTATAAAAAGAAACTGTATCTGATAATTATAGTTCATGAATTACTGATATTGTAACAATGACCATGTTATTTGAAAGTTTTTTCTGATGTGATGAAAACTTAAATGAGATTATAAACAAGAGTTATGCATATTTTAAAGAGCTCAACCTTGATTCTGCAAGTAGATCCAAGAGAAAAATTTCCATAATGAATTGTAATCTTTGAAGCAACCTTAATCAAATATCAATAGTAAACTGGAGAGTTTAACCTTTAATTAGTAGCGTGGGGTCAGCATGACCCCAAGAGATATTTATCAGTTGATAGCAAAAGAACGGGATCTAACAAGGAGAGGCTACGACCTTTGGGTCATGGATTTTGATGAAATGCAACCAGGCAATTCTACATAGAAAATAAGGAGACCTGTGTCTAGGGGTTTTTGTGAACGAGTCCTTCAGTTCTGAGACGAAACTGTCTCATTTTACATTATTCTCTCGTAATACTAAAAGTACTTTAAAATAGTTAAACAAAAAATTTTCTTTATGTCTCACTTTATAACAGTGTTTTCAGAATTCCTCTATCGTTTTTCTCTACTGACGAGTTTCTTTTTAAAGTTGTAACCCAATTAAAACCATTGTAATTACCATAGAGCTTAGAAAATTATTGCATTGCCTCTATTATATCTTAGTTCATCACTGTTTTAAATTACAAAAGATTTTGTTCAGTAGTTATTCGTTTATGAATTATTATATATGACTACTTTCGCGAAAGTTGGCTGCGTAGCTGGTGTTTACGGGTAGTTTCTGTGTTTAACTCTCTGTAAAATTTTACACTTTCTTTCCAAAAATATTAAAAAATCAAATCTTATTAAGCATAAAATAAGCTTTCCTATGGTAATTTTGTATATTCTTTCCAATAAACGTAGTGCAAATTATCACGCGTCAAAGTTGAGATGCACGTCTTTTTGATGCGGACAGTAGTGTCCTCTTCCACGCTAATGTCTGTTGCTATAAAAGAAGGCTTCCCACGAAAAAGGGTGCGTCGCAGGCAGGGGTCGTCATTTGCTGGAGTTCGCTAAAAACTGATGGGGAACTCGATAAACTGTCAAAAGTAGGAAAATGTTGCAGTTCGAGAAATCAGCATCAAAAATATGCAAAATACATCATATGCAACTTAATAGGTTTTATTGTCGAATTTTTTATATGAAATGGAATGGCCGAGGGGATAGCACAGGCGTGGACCCGGGTTTGATCACAAATGTTTTCATTTTTTTTTCAAATCATTCAAGCGTTATTTGAAAAGTAATATTCTCCAGCAAAAATATGCTGTATAATTTTTATTTGGAGGTAATAAATGCAGAAACACATAATAACAGGTATTTTAAATATTGCAGTCAATGAACAATAATTCACAGCATGAAAAATGCTGTTGTGAAAGAATGGTCATCTATTATTATATGTTACTGTTATATTAATGATATTAGCCTTGCCTTGGCGGACAGTGATTGGAAGAGAAAATAATGAATATTGTGAATTTCTTCGAATATTTTGCATACGTTAACATGAAAAAAAAAACACTCAAGTTAACTGTGGAGTCATTAATAAAGAATTAAAAATACCTATTATTGTATGTCTCTGCATTCATTTCCTCCAAATAAAAATTATACAGCGTATATTTACAGGAGAATATTACTTTTCAAATAAATAACGCTTGGATAATTAAAAAAAAAATATTTGGGATCGAACCCGGGCCCGCACCATAGGAGCTAGTCATGCTATCCCATCAGCCATTACCTTTCATATCAACAATTCGACAATGAAGTGCAATGACTTGCCCACGATGTTTTTGCATATTTTCGATGCTGATTTCTCGAACTCAAGGGCTCATTCACAAAAACCCCTCCTTATTTTTGATGTAGAATCGTCCGGCCGCTTTTCATCAAAATCTGTGACCCAAAGGTCATAGCCTCTCCTTGTAAGTACCTTCACAATTAACCTGCCTTATATGATCTACTGTTTTTCATTGGTTTAGAAATTGTTAAGTTTCTTATATTTAATTTTTCCTGCAAAAATATAGAGTATGTACTATGCTATTGAAAAAAATTGACTGAGATTTTGATTATAAAATATATGGAGCATGTCTCGAGCATTGAGAAGATGTGCTCATTGCATGGTGTTCATTTTCAAGGAATATATGACACAGTAAGTGAGGCTTAATGCTCAATGAACACATTGGGTTAATCTAAATGATTACATTAAGCGGCAGACAATAAATGGCTGACTTTCTTCAACTAGATCTTGATTATAATAACCAGAGATAATAATAAGCAGCATCTACTGTAATTAAATGTTAAGATTGCAGGGACAGCAAAATGGCTCGACAACTGAAACAAAAAATGTAATAAAACGAATCTAATAATAATGAATGTTTTTACCTTCACTATGACAAATAATTCATATTTATTCACTAAAAAATTACTGTGGCCACATAGACCCCATGCAAATGGCAACGGTTCTATTCCCATATGACTGAGGATTTTAAATATGTAATTCCACTTTGGAAAAATCAATGACATTTGAGCATGGTTTACTTAAAATTAAAGTGAAATTTACCTCTTCATCCTCCTCTTCTCCACAAGTGTCTTCCACCTCCTCCTGAGTCAACTCATCAGTTTCAACAGATTTTGACGGACTTTGATTTTCATCATCAGGAGGAGGATGCCTCCTGGCCAAGTGAGCTTTCAGAGAGTATGGGGTGGAAAAGGCTGCCAAACAGCTCTCCAATGGACAGGAATAAGGTCGCTCACCAGTATGAGTGCGGCGATGTGTCTTTAGGTGGTGACTGGCTGTAAATGCTTTTCCACAGCCCTCCTCGCCACACCTGACAAGATGGTTAACTTTACAGTATGTCTTTTACTTACAATTTATCAATATCATGTTCATCAAATAAACACAGACTTCATAGAGACTTAAATGAAAATACACGCATCGTATCAGCAAAAAATACTTTGTCTCTACCACAAAGTATATTGTAATTAATAATCCAACAAATGAAAACCAAATGATGGTTTTAAATTAGCATATCTCCTCACTTCAAAACAGGCAAGAATGAGGTGTAAAGACAGTGAAATGCAAAGTATACTTGTAGTAATGTAAGAATCAATAACAACAATTTCCATGTCAAGTTAAAAAGATATACCTCTCTGTACACAATTTCTGCGTAAGAGAAATACGTGAATTATATTTGAGTATATATTAATTTCATATATATTGACCGACTCTCAAACTAGACCAAGTTTAAACAGTAAAATAGAATAGTTCATATATTTATATATGATTGACTACTGGTGAAACATTACAAGCTGTAACACTTTAAATTTAACCGGGGGATTAAATTATGTATACTCACTTAAATGGTTTTTCTTTAGTGTGAGTTCTAACATGTTTCTTCAAATCACTTAGGGTAGTGAAAAACTTCAAACATCCATATTCGCCGCAGTTGAAGGTATTACCACTATGCAACCTCAAATGAGCCTTAAGCCTAAGAAAATAAATCACAAGAGATTTACCCACTGCCGACTTTAGAGAAATTCGTATTATTTAATTCCATTTAAATTTCACTAGATTCCTATTTTACGCCCGTAAAAAAATAATTTACCTGTATAATGTATTGAATGCCTTTTCACATCCTACATGACCGCACTCAAAAGGCTTAATCTTTGTGTGAACGCGAATGTGAATCTTCAGGCTGTAGGAAGTTAGGAATGCCTTGCCACAACCAGGCTCAGCACATTTGAACCGATATTCTCCTGTTCGAGAAACAGAATGTTTCAATGTTTTCTCTTCTAGACGATAAAGACTGCACGCCTATAAACTGAATAATGGTCTAATACAAAACAATTCTCTTTGACACACTGAAGTCTTAGTCATGGCAAGTGCTGAAATAAATTCGCACTTAAGATACCTTTATGCGTTTTCATGTGGGTTCTAAGATTTCCTGGAGTACTGTAGGTCCTTTCACAGTTATCATATTCACATCTATATCTTTTTATTTCCTTGGTATTTGTAGTTGGATCATGAGTTTCAATGGTTAGTGTTGCATGCGAAGGATTCTCCGGCATTGGAGAGTTACCAGGATGAATGCGAAAGTATATTTCGTCAGAGGTGATAGTATGATGGATGTACCTATAATAAGCAATACAATAAAAGGTTAGATTTTAACTGATTATATTATGTTAATCAGTAAAATAAAACAATTTACAGTCCTCTAAATACACACTGACCCGGCATTTTCATCTTGACTTTCGGGCTCACCGCTGTAATCATTACTATGTGATTTGTTCTGTTCCGGTAGCATAGAAAATACTGGAATCTGTTCGAAAACCTTTCCAAAAGACGTCGGATCCAGGCTGTCGTCTATGCAGTCCTGAAGATCTGGTGTCACAACATCCAAACAAGCGTTATTTTCCGGTTCTAGCTTAGGAAAATTGTCCGAGGATGTCCAAGTCGCCATTTGCTTTGTTGTACAAAAAACCTTGCACGTTAATCTTAAATTTCCACCATTAATTGAGAAATAAACTTTGAAACGACGGACTAATGGATTCCATCAGGCTTAGTGAGCAGGGTGAGCAACTCTACTTAATCACGTGATAAACATGGCACAGCAACATTTGAAAACAAGGAATTAATGAAGGATTCATATTTTAGTTTTAATATTTACTGACAGAGGACAGGATTGATATAGGTGCCGACTTAATCAAATATTTAAATTAATATAAGCAAAAGAGCCTGATTCAATCAAATAGTTATAGCATTAGAGATTTTTATATATTTTATACTAAATGATTTAGATCATTCTTATTAAAAAGTTTCTTTTTAACAACCTAAGTTTCACATCACACGTATCAAAAGCATTTTAAAAATTTACTGAGCGTTTGAATAAAAGTAATTTATGTTTACATGATATTGCAAGTCATAACAAATATGCTTTCTTATCAGTTGCATACGAACCTCAAATAATGGATTTTATCCATTTATTCTTAATTCAAGTTCCAATATAACTTTTCTGCTGAACGGGCTAATTAGTGGCGTATACAAAGGTTATTTAAATTTATATACCAAGTTGTTAAGTAATTAATCAATGATATATGTTTTAAATCCGTTGTTTTGCAAAAGTATTGTTTTAAGAGTAAATTAAAAATGTTTCCTTTGGGTGGATCAGAAAAAATTCTGATTCTATGCGCGATAATGATAGAATAGTTCTCATAAAATTCCTTTGAAATCGTAGTTAGTTTATTAGATGCTTTCATAAAAATACCAGAATTTCATAACTCTCATTTATCTTTTCCTTTATTAAAGATTGCTTGCTATCTAAATAATCGATCATTGCATAAGGTCGCTAGTGTCACATATACTGTTCGTATCGCTTTGAAGAGTGTCAAGTCTATTTTTCTTAGCCGCAAACGTTACTTCCGGTTAAAATAGAGTTTCTCTTCCGTTAGTCGGTTCACGATGGTGGGTATAGAAGTTTTTGTATCTTACTTCATCCGTTGCTAGTATTACCGTTTTAAGTACTTAGCTATTTTTGATTATTATATATAGAATTAATATATTGTTAATTAATGCACTTAACCTGTAATCATGGTTTAAACTTATATTCAACGTTAATGTTTATGCCACGTGACGTAGAATGATCAACCTAGTATTGCTCCCAGGTGTTATTGATACTGGTAAAATATAAAGAAATATTTATTAGGAGCACTTGGTATGTTTTCTGTTGTAGGCCCGCGGCCCTAAGAAGCATTTGAAACGCTTAAATGCACCGAAAGCATGGATGTTGGATAAGCTTGGGGGCGTTTATGCTCCTCGTCCAAGCACTGGGCCCCACAAACTGCGAGAATCGTTGCCGTTGGTGATTTTTCTTAGAAACCGTCTTAAGTATGCTCTTACTAGGACCGAAGTAACAAAAATTGTGATGCAACGCCTCATTAAAGTAGATGGAAAGATAAGAACAGATGCCAACTATCCGGCTGGTTTCATGGGTATGTGCGACAACATTGTGTATATTGTATCCCGTTTGGAATGTTTTTACTACTGATTTTGAATTTTCAGATGTCATCACTATTGAGAAGACAGGAGAATTTTTCCGCCTAATCTACGACGTTAAGGGAAGATTCACAATTCACAGAATAACTGCAGAGGAGGCTAAGGTATGACATATATGCATTGAGATTTGCATTAAAAATCCAATATCTGCAAATTATGCTGTCTGGCCTGATGCTGGTGGAAGTTTTGTTAGTGTTAACGGAAACGGGCGATGGTTTTCCTTTGAATCGCTATAAAACTACGAAATTTAAAAGTTTTCAACTTTCATTTTTCTATGGAGTTTTTATTCTCCGAGTAATCTTTACATATTGTCAATTTAAATCCAACTGGTTTGATGCTTTCGATATTGGGCATTTCGAATGGTATTTTCCTAATCTCCTTTCGGTATTAATGTTTTTATTTTAAACGACGTGCTAGCTGAACTAGCTAATGTTATTTTTATTGCATGTTGTTTTCAGTATAAATTGTGCAAAGTTAAGAGAGTGCAGACAGGACCTAAAGGTATTCCCTTCTTGGTGACTCATGACGGTCGCACTATTAGATACCCTGATCCTGTAATTAAGGTCAATGATACAATTCAGCTGGACATTGCAAGTTCAAAAATTATGGAGAGCATTAGATTTGATTCAGGTTAGTAACTTTTCTAATTTCTTTCAATGTTGTCAAAGTGAAAAATATTAAATGGATTAATTTTGCCAATAGAATTTTTATTGCTAGCTCCAGTATTATTAATTGCCATGGCATGTCACTACATTCATTAACACCTTGTGTACCAGCTGTTATTCCCTGTACTATGCTTGTTTTCCGGGTATTTCTCGTAACTCCAAAAACTTGGTGCATGAAATTGGAAAGATAGCATAATTTGACTCGCCATTCTTTTATTTTCCTGAAAATTGCTGTGTAGGCTCCTGAATACATGTAGTACTTTTTTAGGGTATGGTATTTTTGAAACTTGATTGTTTTACAGAGAATTTCTTGATACAAATGTCTCAATAACTCAATTATTTTTGTTCACTCTTTGGAATCCTTGCCTTAAACGTTCATATTTTCATAATAGCTGGAATTGCAGAAGTTTTCGCTTGGAAAGCGCTGATTGGCCATCTTCATCCCTTCCCTAAGTCACAAATATGTAAATGTTGATATGTAGTGGTGCCACCTATCGTTATTTTAAAGAAAATGTCACTACGACATAAGAAATTATCTTCATTACCCGTCAATCTGTAGGGCTGTAGGCAATTCTGTCAGCTGATCAGACTATCCAGTTTGCACAGCTTTTAATTGTATATAATGAAATCGCATTATAAAAGTATTACTTATGTAAATCAAACTAAGGTGTTGAAGGTGTTTCAACTATCTACAGAATGTATTCCTTGATGTGGTATTCCAAGGCATAAATGCGTGTAAAATAAATATGAAAAGAATTGTTAAATAGAAATCTGGTGATAATTACTTTTTTATACAGGCACGATTCAAGTAGCCATTGTCAATGGCATCTGAATGATGCAAATGGAATTTAAAGAACATTCATAAATCAAAATTTTCGAATTTAGTCCAATAACACTTATACATATTTAAATTACGCCAGCAACTATAACTCACAAAACATGCCACCGTTTCATTGTAAATTGATAGCTGTAACTAAATTGCTCGTGCATATTAAAACTCGTTCTTTAGAATATTACAAGATGATCCAAACAACTTATGATGCCTACTTTCCATTTAATCATTTATTTAATACTTATATTGGCTTTAATAGCTCTAAAGTCATCCTGGATATGTAGCTCTTTATGTTCCCAAATTTCATAATTTTGTGTTATAAAATACTACAAATACATTCGAACAGAATATTAAATTGATCACGCATATTTATGCGGCAAAAATAACTTATGTACGTACTAGAATATACCAAAGCTGAGTCCAATAGTAGTTGTTGCTATGGCAACACTCGTAATGAGTGATAAAAACTGCAAATTTGCCAGTATTTATGCGAAATTCTAAGAAATGTGACCAATAAGCAAAATTCTACGATAAAAATTAGAATCTTCATTCCTTTCCTCAGAGAATAGTACAAATCCCGCACCAATATTACAATTCTGAGATATTTTAATGTGCAAGAGAAAATTATCCTGCACGATGGATGTCAGATTTCCCATGTAAATCAAATGGGAAAATGGGTACTATATTCAGACTAATAATAATAATTTTATGTATCTCTTCCCATTGAAAAGCATTAAGCTTGCAACCATGGCGATTAACATTTTCCATTGTTGGAAACCATAAAAATATTCCCTTTTTTCCACGATTAAAGTTAATAATTATGTTAATTCAATACGTATTTGAATTCGGCTTTCAAAAATAAGAAAACTTATTTTTATTTACATAGAGCTGTTCAAGTCCCGAGTTTGTATCTCAAATTTAAATAATTTAAAAATGCAATTTTATAAAGACCTGCACCGATTGAACTTACTTTCCCATGCTTTTCTTATTGGGGAAAGATGGGGTAAAAACAACCCCTTAAATGAAAAAGTAAAATAAAAATATGCCCCAAGTGCCCACCCTCAGGTTCTCCAAAGTACGCATGCCAAGTTTCAGCTTTCTAGGTCTCTTGGTTTTCGAGTTACAGCATTAACACACAAACACATTTACTTTTATTTATTGATTCCATTATATTCGTTGTGAAGAATCTTAATCACTTTGATATTTAATTTGATACATTTAATAATATTGTAGATTATCACTTTTCATCCAGAAAGGTTTTAATTATCTTTTAACAATATATAGTAATTGGTGTCATCCAATTATGAAACTTTGATACTTGCACTTGAACTAACCACAAATTCTCCCGTAGGGAGTGGTGTCATAGGTGACAAGAAATGTAACTACGTGGAGGTTGCATTTACTATTTATTCGAAATTCTTATGTTTACCGTGAGATTAAAGCATGCTGGAGAGTGAAGTTCATGCCTGTGGTGCCCTGCCTGCACCAATGTCACCCTCTCAATGCCAGCAGAGTTAGGGTGTCTGTAACACTAAAGGTCTATTAGACACTACCTAGTTAATTTCCTGTACATTACGTAGTTTCATTTCTTCTACACTACGTAGTTCCATTTCTTGTCACCTTCAGCGCCACACCCTATGGTAAAATTTGTGGGTAGGTAAAGGACAAGCACCGAAACATTTTTTCTAAGAAAGTGATAAGAATTAAAAGTGCATCTTTTGTTTTTGAAATCTTTTTGCAATTGCTTGTTGTTATAATGTGTAATTCTTGTTTGTTAGATAACATTATAATAGTAGTAAGAAAGGCTCTTAAGATGAGAGTATAATTTCTAACTAGAAAGTCTTATTCTTTTATCCTAAAACATTATGAAATCAGTTTATCTCGGTAAATATATGGTAACTTGCTATACTTATGAAGTTTGTAATACGAGTTATTATGTAAATCGAAGACCTTTGCTTTACAGTAGCCAGTGGAGCTTGCATTTTCTTTCCTTTTCATGAGTTATTTTGTTTCAGGAAATCTTTGTATGATCACTGGAGGTCGTAACTTGGGTCGAGTAGGCACTGTTGTCAACAGAGAACGTCATCCTGGGTCATTTGACATTGTTCACATCAAGGATTCTCAAGGTCACACTTTTGCCACTAGGTATGATTTTATTTTTCCTTTTATTCGATCTCTTATAAAAATATTTGGGTGTTTTGTTCAGTTTAATATAAGTTTTGAGCAGTAAGGTAAATTGAAGCACATGAATGTATTAATATCGTTAACTTTTGGTGTACATCATTTAAATTCCTATAACTATAGATGGCTTTAAAATCCCATTTTTAGCTTGATGCAAGAGCATTTTTGATGGCGGTTTAACCCTTCAAGCCCTGAAGAGATTTATTAAATCCCATCCGTACAGCCTGATGAGGTTTTTAAATTTTCAGGATTGCATTGCAAAAATGTTCGAAAAAATTCATAACTTGAGAAGTTTTCTCTCGATCTTTCTGATTTTTTTCAGATTTACATAAAACCTGAAATTTGTGAATAGCCATTTTGCACATCATATTTTACACACAAACTGTTGCAGTAGAAAAGAATGTACACCAATCGCTACTTTTCTGGCACACATTTGTGCAATTTAAATTAATAACGATTTCATTCTATGACTGTATCCATCTAAACCAATTAGGTGAAAAGTTTTACGCATCTCAACTTTTTCATGTCTTGTCTGGAAATTTTTAAGTAAATGTAATATTACTGATTTATTAGAAGATGATTTATTTATAATATAAACATTTTAGTTATACAGTCATCATTCTTAGTCATTATGGAAGTCACATAGAAGAAATGAGTACATATTGGAAAGAGAGATGACGTTGTATACATCAGAAATGAATTAAGACACAAAACATGGAAAACTTTCAAAAGTTAAACTTTAGCTTACAAGTCCTTTCCCAATATTTTTCGAAAATGTATACATGCGTCATTGGATTCAGCTAGAAATTTGCCTTATAGATTAGTAAACATTTCTAGTAATCAAATGTGTAATGATATGGAAGAGCTTCTTTATTCATGATTTATGCGTGTCCTCATCTTGCCCACTCACTTCATCGCTGCCTATGGCCCCACTAGACAATACAACAGAAAAAACCCTTATGCAAAGAGGAAAACAGACCCTACACCTTTCAAATGACGAAGAGAAGGAACATTTTTTATGGGTTCCCTTTCCTCGGGTATTTATGGGTCAACTTTAGAAACCAAAAGTCTGTAGGTCCTGTTAAAAACTAAAATTCTATATCAAAAGTAAACATATTATATGTAAACAAATACATACAAATAGATATACACTATTCCTCACAATTCCCATCTAAAAACACAAAACAAAAAATGATTTATAGTAATAAAGTAAATATGTACCTGTAAAATACTTTTTTCATTTCTATTTGTTTAAAATAATTTTTCTATGTCTGTTTGATACTTCAGAAAGGTCAGAAACAGTAACATAATTAAAGTTTCATCAAAGTTGGACTGGCTTATGGTGATTTATATAGCAAATTGCGAGAATTGTAATGTAGTTCACGTGATGAGGCTGCCATACATAGGCGCTGATGTCTATTGTAGCATCATGCACAGCATGCCATTCACATGGCTTCCGTATGATGTTGCTTACATGTAGTGCCCTGCATAGAGCACTTACAATATAGCCCTTCCCTCTCCCAATTTTTTATCACCATATAGCCGATGTTACCTGCTGGGTAAAATTGTATACTTATGCGAAGTTTTGTGACAATTTCTTCAAAGGTGTGGATTTGTATTGTGGACAAACAAACAATGGATTGATTATTATACAGGGTAAAAAATTTACTTCTGACTACTTCTGACTGTGCAAAAAAATCGGAAACCGATAACTGAATACTGGTTAGCTATCAGGAAGAATTTTTTCCTTGTTAGAGTAAGAAATCCCTCAATGAGGGTAATTCACTTCACTAGGCCCATCTTTTTCTTGGTTGTTAACATTTCTTGAGAGGCATGTGCATTTATGTTCACATAAGTAGATTTTGGGATGAGTTTATTGACAATACAATCATAAGTCTAACAAATACATTTGAGGGGCAGGCCTTCTCAATAGCGTATGCATAGGAGTAAATGAAATCGACTAAATGAAGATAATCATCCGGAATGCGAGTGACTGTAGTCCCTTTAGGGTCTTTTGTTCTGCCCAAGGTTAAGGTGTACATTTTTGAACTAAAGTTATATTGTAAAATTGCTGGAGGACATCAGAAAATTTGAGAAATATAAATGCGGGATTTGTTTCAATAAGAATTTTATTTAATTCTTAAAATTAGAGTGCTGCATAATACTCAACAACAGCTGGAATGTCTGTTGCATGACAGGCCATTCAAATATTTTTGGATCCTAGATGTTCTTAAAAATATTTTCTTCTATATATGTATATATATATATATATATATATATATATATATATATATATATATATATATATATATATATATATATATATATATATTCTTATTTTTAAATTTTTTTAATTGACCGTTTTTACCAGAATCCCTTTTAGCAGACTGTCAATACAGAAATGATATTATGACCTAATTTCTCACTGAACATATTTTGTGCATTTTGAACACACCTATTTCAGTATGAGTCGACTAGTTCATTCATTAATTGAAATGGCTTGTTACATATTTTGTTTTAGAAAGAACAATTTTTTAAATTGATTTAAAAAAATTAATAATGTATTAATTGAAATCCAGAGCATGTTTAAAATGAAAAATTTCAGTAGGTAAAATTATTTTATCTTAGGTTTCATTTGTTTAAAATAACATTGATTAAACACGCAGGGCTGGTCCTAGGATGACAGCTGCCTTTGTTCTTATAAAGAAATGCCGCCCCTTCAATTTATTTCTATGATATTTTAAATAGAAGCATATACAATATATTATAAATCATCAAAATTTCACATATATATATACATCATATTTATTCGAACGGAAGATGACATTGAATTTAAGATGACACCTAAAAAAATTACCTTCACTTACAAAAAACTTTTACATTTATGTATAACAAGCTAACATTAAGAGGACGAATAAAAAAGTAAATTTACTACTTGCATCTCCCTCTTCTCTGTTTCCTTCCGTTATTCTTGCGGTCCTGTTCATTCATCACAACTTGTTCAAATTCGAGCAAGTCGTCTTCCATACCTACCGTCCATGGAATTTGATATGCAGCATTTCTTGAACCCCCTTGAGATACTATTGGGATTTATTTTTTTCCATGCTGCAATGATTCAATTACAGAGAAGTGGTATATGCCAAATTAACAAATCGAATTATCATTGTCATTTGTTCTATGTGAGAACAATCTGTAGTTGTATCTAAAATAATTGAAAAATATTTGGCTTTCCTAACCATGGCCAATATATTTTCTTAAGTTTGATTAGCTAACAAAGAAATTATTTCATTATGGAAATGCTTCCCTAAATAATGAGGCATTTTGTTAGTCTTGTTTACTTTGCTGTACACGTCAAATATGCTCCTGCATAACTGAATTAAATTTGGCCGTCATTTCTACGGCTTTTAAAAAATTCCCGTTATTTTTATCAAATAAATTACTAGATTAACCTCTTAAAAATTGACAATTATAACCCAAAAATTGTATTATAGCGATCATTCTTTGTATGACCACATACCAGTGTTTTTGTTCCATTTCTAATATTTTTTGGTGGACATGATCTAAAGTCTGATGTTCAGCTAACCATTTTTCAGATAAAACCCATTTTTTATAGCATTCAATATGACCCATCGATTTTTCAATTTTGGTTAATGTGTGTGACAAATGTTGCAGTCAGAAAATCCCTTTTCACTGTTAAGCTGCATTTAAATTTTACTGAATATTTACAGCAAAAACAAAAAATATTATTAAATTTTATAGGATATTACGAACCACTCACGAAAAATTTCTTATCCATTTTGTAAGCTGCGTTTGTAAAAAGAATGTGAAAAACATTTTCCAAATTCATCATCTGGATAACTAGGTAATTTTATACCTTCCTTTATGATACTATCTATAATTTTGTTTGATAATAGGTATATTTGGCCAATTAGCAGGATCATTCACGTCAATACATACTGTTTCTCCTTGAATACTATGTTTATCAGATACAACATTTAAGGATTCTTGATTTACTAAACTTACATTGTTGTCATCACTTTCACTCTCACTATAGTCACCCGTGTTATCACCTGTTAAATTTTCCTTTTCAATTCCGATTTCAGCTTCATTTTCTGTGTCTCTTTCAATGTCTTGTTCAGCTTCATTTTCCACTTGAATTTCAGCTTCAATAGAACTACAAGGTGCAGGATTACTTTTCGTTATTTTCACAAATTTCATTAATGATCCTGAAAGTTTTTTATTCTTTTCTTCTCTTAAAAGTCTTCTTTTCCTGTATTGACTGCCTGAAATAATTAATTAAAAAGTGTAAAAATGGACCCATTTCCTTAACCCTTTCAGAGCCACGCGACAATATATCGTTGTTTGCTTCCTAAGCACGAAGTGCCAACAACGATAAATCGTCGACCATTCTGAGTAAGCATAAACTCGTAATAGTTCCACATGCAAATGACAGATGGCAAAAGATGATGGTATCAATTAAAAGAGGAGACTATGTAGTTCACGTATCTTCCATTCTTTTTGGTTTTAGTTTATTATTTGTTGAGTTATGATTTTTTTCAATTTCGCGAAGTATTACCTCAAATATTTCAAAATGGCTTCTATAGGCAATGATAATTTCACTGTTAGAATTGAGGATGATGAATTGCTTTGTTATATAAACTCATTAATTGACGACAAATGTTATTTAGAGAAGGAAAATTTTGAGATTTTAGAAGATTTTAAATATTTTTTTCAAACGTAAAATCATAGCAAAATACTTTTTAATTTTATAAATATGTTATGAGTATTTAGTTTTATAGAATGTAATGTTTTATATATCATTTCTGCAATTACTGAATGAATCGTGTAAAAATATGACTAAATAGTGTGTATGTGATTTTTCATCGAGACATGAAAAAGTGCTAAAACTGCAGTTATGCAAAATAATATTTTTCTGTAATTTCATTTTTAAATATTTTTTGCGAGTTTGTGCAATTTTTTACCTTGATGTCTTGCCTTTATGAAAATAAGTTAAATATACTAGTGAAAATAATGAAATACCATACTTTATTCAATATAAAATTGACTTTTCATTTTTTTTATAAAAAAAATTAAAAACAAAATTTTTTAAAACAAAAAATCACAAGTTGATCTCGAACATTCCCTTAATATAATTAATATTTATCATCTGTGCAATTACTGAAAGAATCAGGCAAGAATATGAATAAATGGCATGTATGTGATTTTCTTAGAGATTGATGCAAAATTGCTGGAGATACCCACCAAAATCGGCGTGGCACTGAAAGGGTTAAATGCTTTTAACTTCGATGTCACTTTCACTAGAGGTTGTAGCGTAAAGGTAACGAGTAAGGCTTGTGTCTTGTACTTTTGAAGTTCGAGACTCCTGCTTGCCAAATTTTTCTCTTCTGCAAAATGTGCTTTTTCCTGCTTGTTTTTATATCCCAGTGTTCAGAAAATAATTATTCACTGCTAATCTTTTTACGTAGGAGAATTATTTTTAATCAGTACAGCACTATTTTTCTCATACGTATTTTACTAACTCCTTCAAAAACCCGGTATAAGAATTTACCACATGTGTGTGTGGCTGTGTTGACACTCTCCATAGACATTTGTGTATTCTCCTTTAATTGAACTTCCATATTTAAAATCTAGTCAGCATTTCCCACGCATTCCTTTGGATGGTAATCATTATAAAAAAATGGAAAATATAAATACTCATGGCACAAGGAGCAACAGATAAATGGCTGCATGGTGTAACTTGGAATCCAAAAATCTCAGATCAAAAATTGTGAAAATATTTTGAGTACGTGAGTTAAGAGTGTAGAAATGACACTGGCCACCCGGTTGGAGGGGTTGGATGCCACAAATCGCCCTGCAATAAATTTTGGCTCCTGACCGTCAATGTATGAAGAACATTTTATGAGAATAATCTCCTTTATGATTGTTCGAAAATGACCTCCTGTGAGTAGCAGATGCACATATTTTGAAACGGAAAGCTATTGTAATGGCAAAAGGTTATGCAGGTCAGTTCATATAATGACGGATCTAGTTGTCTCTGCTATTCTGCAGTTTTGTCTTGGCATTTGATAGTGATAGTAACTCGTGCGATGGAATCCACAGTTTCCTTCAAAAATCTTGAACATTTGTGAGAGCAGTGATCAAGAAAAGCAGGAGTTAGCTGATGCTTTGCACTATTGTGTGGGATTCATGAAGAGTTGCAACATGATTTTGAAGAGCGTCAGTGATATGATATCATTATGATCATCGCTAATGTGTCATGAAATCTTCGGGCAAGTTGTGGAAATGCTGGAGAAAATAGAATTTGTAGAGGATGAAGAGGTGGAGGAAATTCACAATGTCAACACCGGCGAGTGAGGAAAAATCTTCCTCATCCACTCCCTCTCCCGAGTCCCCTCCTTCAAGTGAAGGTTATGTGCTGTCTTTTCCCGAGGCAAAGAAAAGGAAAGAGGACAGCATTCCATTTTAAACGAAGTTGCAGAGAAACACCCTAAGTGGACTTTAAAATCACTTCAAAAGCATGTATCCAAATCTTTTAAATGAAAAGTGCAGCTTATGAGGTGGAACGTTACTGTTGAACAGGCAGAACTTATTAAGATAAATTGAAATTTATCAACTCAAGGACTTTTGACAGGTTCAGTGAAGCGAGAGCAAGACGAGAGCTCGTGACAACAAAAATGCTTCAGCAATGGGCAATGGTGGCGGCATACCAATATTTAAGTGCAGAATTTAGATTTCAAGCTTCCCTTGTTTGGGTGAAAAATTTTAAATGTGAATTGGGAATAAGCCAACGTCATGTCACAAGGTATGTAAGCAAGAAAGACCAAGCAATGTTTGAGGAAACAGTGAAGGCTGCAGAAATATTTCAGGAACAAGTCTCCTGTCTTATGCCCTCGTTCGATCTGGATGTTATCATAAATACTGATCAGACAGGCTGTGAATAGCATGGCACACAAAGGTGCAAGGGCAACAGAGGTAGCAGTTGGACAAATGAATCACATTCCTACACAGCACAGTATGGCTTCACTCTTTCGGGTACATTATTACCAAGGAGTTCCTGAACCTATAAGAGGTTGGTGGGAATTTTGGACCCAGAGTTACACAGGAAGTGAATAGGGGTGGTGGATGAACACCAAAATGTATTTATAACTTGTTCAAAATCAGGCAAACTCCATGCAACCACGTACAAGCAATTTTTGGACTACTTTTTGAAAAAAAAATCGGTTTTTGTTATTAGTTGATTCTTGGGGGGGGGGGGCAGAAAAACTCAGGAATGTATGACAAGTTTACCGACGATGCGAACTCTCCAGCGTGCACATTGAAAATTATTCCGCCAAAATTACACCACTTTACCAGCCATGTGATGTGTATTTTTCCCGGCAGGTACCTCTTCGAAGAAAAGCGAGAAATATCAAGCTGATCCGAAGTAGTGAAAATGCATTTTCTTGTACACCATCAGATTTCAGCGCCTCTGCTTGGTTTGATGCTATGCTACACCTTGTATGCATCAAGATTGTGAGAGCGACGCAAATTATTTCGCAATGTAAATCAAGTTTTGTTCACTGACGAAATTAAAAGAAATTGCTGCGACTGTGGCAAGCCTTCATTTATATGTTGCTCCTGATGCCATGGATATTTATGTTTTCCGTGTTCCTTCAACACTTACCATCCGAAAGAATGCGAGGGAAATACAGACTAATTTTGAAAGGTGGAAGGTGTCAACACAGCGACGGACAGATGCGGAGCGAAGAGCTCGCAGAAGTTATTCTTCGCAATCATACCTTCCGATGCTGTGTGCCTGCGGTAAGTGCCAATGATAGCTAATGAGATGGGTTACTTTACTATTACCTGCAAATGTATTATATCTTTAATTCTCGCAATCATCTGCTTCTTTCTGGAAGAATGTTTTAAACTTACGATAATAAATGCACAAGATTTTTGAAGTGGTTTGTTGGGAATAAAATATGCATGGGAAGAGTAGTGGTGTACTGATTAAAAATATTTCTTCTACGTAAAAAAAATTAGCAGTGAATAGTTATATTCTGAAGATTGGGATATAAAAACCAGCAGGAAAGGGACATTTTGAAGGGGAAAAAAATTTGGCAAGTTCGAGTCTCGAACTCCAAAAGTACAGGATGTAAGCCCTACAGGGTACCTCTAGGCTACAACTTCGAGTGAAAGTAACATAGAAGTTATAAGCATTTAAGGAAATGAGTCCATTTTTGTACTTTTTAATTAATTATTTCTCTTAAAGCCTGAAATTCCAAAAAGGTATTTTTATATTGACCTAAACTCTCTACCGGTAGAAGATGAATTGAATCTGTGAGTTACAGTCCGTAGCCTCTCCTTGTGAGACTATGAAATGTACATTCGGCCATGATTGTATAACAAGCAGTGGATTTATATTCCGAGTGTTGAAACTGGACCTGGTTGGCCCATGGGATGGTTGTGTGGGGCACCTGTACAGATACGCATTCCAATTTTTACTTTTGACCACATCTCATGACTCTTATTTTATAGTATATTACATAGAGATAGACCTTTTTATAATTTTGTTATTTTTAGGTATTATTGTTGTGGCAACAGTTTATATATTAATTTATTAATTTTTGAATTATCTTGCCTCAACTAGAATCATAAGTGTTTTAATTAAAAAATGTTGGTTGCACTTCTATTATTAATTTACCATGTTTAATTACTTCATAGAGGAACAGTTCTAACAGTTGGACATAAATCTTATTATTTCTTTTGATAGTACTTTCCTGTATTTCTATAATTCATGAATTGTTTGCTAAATTTTGTCATTGAAACTAGCATGATACGTTTGGAATGCTTTTCATTAAATATTGTTAAGATAACTTCAACCAAACAATAAGGTAATATCAGTCAGCATTAATTAAGAGAATGCAATCAAAGGGGTCATTTATAGTACTAATAAACTTCACTATTTTTTCCAGGTTAAACAATGTGTTTATCATAGGGAAGGGCAGTAAAGCATATATTTCCTTACCACGTGGTAAGGGTGTGAAGTTAAGTATTGCAGAAGAGAGAGATAAGCGACTTGCAGCGAAAGCAGCAGCTGCTGGAGTTTAAACGTTCTAATTTTGAGATCAAGGAGTCCCATCGTTAACATTTGCAATAAATGTTTTGTGGGTATTAGTTGTTATTTTTGTATCTTTTCCTAATCCCTATCATAGAGCTGTAAATTTATACAGCATTTCGATGTAGTATTCATTGAATACTAAAACGACAGTGTAGCAAACGTCTTTAGTGGCAGCAGTTACTGTCAATCTTTTTATCATTCCTTCAACTTTAAACAAACTGTCACACAGGTGACTTTAACCAAACTGGCACACAGGTAACTTTAACCTTTATACGCCAGATTTTTGGGGTTTTTCAAATATTTTTGTTGATTTTCTGGAAATTCACGTACATTGTGATCTATTGGTAATAAAATGTTTCAAAGAAAAGTATTTTACAGTAAAAATAATGAAGAATTAATGCTTCTGTTTTTGTAAAGAAACGTTGAAAAAATATTACAGAAAATATTAATACAAAAATTTCACTTGCCTTAGCTTACTGCTGCTTAGATGACTGAATGAGATAGCTCACAAAATTCAGGTGCCCAAATGAAAGAAGAAAATAAAGAGAGCATTATGGAGCTATGTTTATGGCTTCTCGAGTGTGAAAAGCATTTCTAATAGCCTGAACTTTGATCTAGATAAGTGCCAGCCCATTACTCTGTCAAATATGACCTCTGTCAGCGTTCTCAGAACTAAGTAGAACATATATGGTATGTTCCGCCACGAGGGAACATATTTTATGACACTTTACGGGCATGTTCACTGTTTAAAGGTTAATAACCAATTTTAATCTTTCTGCTGATGTCTTTGCACAAATGAAATTTAGATATTGACTTCCATTGGATGTTTTTCTTTGAAATTTCCTTGGCATTGTTAAAATGACTGGTCTGTTATTACTCGAGAAATGAAATATTGACCTTATCATAAGGCTGGAATCTAATTGGTGATTAAGATAATGCCAAGTCACTAAATTAATGCAAAAAGGAGCACACATTGGCCACAAAACAGGTTTTAACTGTCCAACTGGTTCTAAAACTGAACAGCTGCTATGTAGCCTAAAATGCCCCTGTATTTAACTATTTTGTGGTGTTTTTGATCAACAGTCTTCATGAAAGGATTGTTGAAAAGATGGAACAAGGTTGGAAGTTCAAAATTTAAGTATTTCATTTGCGCCAAATGTTTTTGCGTAGTTAATCTGCTATTGTTTTGTCTAGTTTTCCTACTATTAATGCAGTTACTGTGAAAATTTATTGTTGGCATCCATAATTAGCCATGAGCATGCATATTTTATTAGACATCATAAGAGTGTCTAATTGCATAATGGGATTCTAAAACAATTGATTTTCTTATGATTTGGGCAAATGTCATTCAGTAATTGAATTTAAGTTGCAAGGCTGGCTGAATTTGCAGTGCAAGTTTGTCATATTTCATGAAGTTGTTGTAAATGACTCAAATTAGAATTTTGTAGCTTGAAAATGCATGCAATGGTCATTCATGTCATATGCCAAGCAACTTCATCCTTGATGCATTCTATACCGATCAAGTTTTGGACAATGGTAATAGGGGCAGTGTGTGTTTACTTTGGGAAAACCTGATGCACATTTTGGTGTAGAAAATAATTTACCATAATTGAATCACCATGGATGACATTTAACTTGATAACCCAAGTGCACATTGGGTTTTTAAACTTCTTTTTGACTAATGGAAAGGCAGTTTATCAAATTTGTTTCAGCAGTAAAGCATACTTTTTAATTCATTCATGAAGGTTTCTTATGTTGTTTGAGCCTTATTGGTTTGGCTGCTGAATTTTAAAAAGCAGAAATAGAGGTTGTGGAGCATTGATTTGCAAATATCCAATCTAGGTATGACAAAACTTAATCATTGCTATAACTACTGGTGCAAATGTGACATTTGCCACTGGCACTGTTCACAAGAAGTGTTGCATGTACAGTCATTTACATGACAGTGAAATTTTTACTTTATTATCATATTACAGAATTCTAGAAGGAAATTGCTTAACACAGTGGTTCCTAAACTGGAGATTACAACTCCCTGGGGAGTCGTGAAATACTTTCAGCTCACAAAGATAACTTTTTGTTTTAATTTTGTAGATACATTTACAATAAAATTGTTGTCAAAATGCTAATAATATTTAGAAATGAATATTAAATTGAACATTAGTTGAATGGATTTACAATAAGTTTGGCTGCCTTAATAGGGAGTTGTAAATGTATTAAGTTTGGGAACCACTGATTTAACCCTTAGTTGCTTGGAAATACTTATTAGCAGCACCATTAAAAAGTGCTCTTGCTTGGAAATACTTATTAGCAGCACCATTAAAAAGTGCTCCATGTCTTCCATGGAATTGATACTAACTAAATTAAATGATATATCCTAATGCATCTACTTCAATAATTTCAGAACATATTTGAAGCATGAAATGCTATTTCAGATGTGAAGCTTATGTTCGACTATCCCCTCAAGCATGATTAAAGAAAGGGTTTCAAATACCACAAAATGCAATTTGTGTTATTTTAATTAAAGGAGAGAGAATATTTGTATGGGTAGGTTCACTGATCTAATGAGCATAGATAAATCGTGAGTTTTGGCAGGAACTGAACACCAAAGGAACTAAAAGTGGGTGCTGTACTGGATGACACGCCGTTTTACACACTTGAGGGTTAATCATCATTTATCTTCATTGGTTCTTAACTGGTGAAGATATCAGAGTTACAATTTTGTCGAATGATGTAGGAAGCACTCCAGTTTTTGTAATATGTAAGGGAGGAATGTCTTGATGCAGTGGCATAATAGCGTTGTATGTTTTTGCGTCTTCGCACTGCTGCCGAATTGGTGTTGCTGAGTTGGGCGTCCTCAAGTCTCTGGAATTTCATCCCGTGCAGTATGTATCCTGAGTGACATTTTATCTACATAATCAGTTTTGTGCAACCTATTGCATTTTTTTGTTGAGTGGGCAAATACGAAAACACCTCTCTCCAGTCCCTGCATACTTCTAGCATCTTTTTTTATCCTTATTTGAAAGTTTTTTTTCAAAAGACTTATGGATATGTAGAAATCTATGATCAAGTACAGTAGTATGCATTAGTTTAAGACCCTTAGTTTTTCTGCAAAATTTACAAGATTTTGGTTGTGATGTAGGAATTGATCCGAGAGAAGTGAAAGAAACTGTTCCCTGACTTTGTGTACTTTATAATTTATATGCTGAGGCAATTAAAAAAATGTATAATCAACAATTATTCCCATTAAATATTTCTCTTGTATTGGAGTACCTGTGCAAAAGTTTATGACCCACACTGCAATTTAGTTTCGGTTCTCCCAAGCTCTAAGATACGGAATCTTAAGTTGGCAAGCATGTAGCATCATCTTGTACTTCATACTGGAACTGCTTAGAGCATGTTACAGTTACCAAGGGAACAGGAAAGACATTTCTCAGTTAAAAAGACTGGAGCACATGCATTAGTGTTGATTTCTTGTACAGAGGATCACCATGGGAGAAAAGGCAGTTGACAAAGTGAAGCTGTAGCAGGTAAGGCTCGGTGCAAGAAATGAACAGTAGAGCTTTATTTTCTTAATTCCAAGCTGACAGAAGGAGGTAAGCAGGGCCTTTCTTTTATAGAGCTATCTTTATTTTTACTTAGTACAGGGGAAAGTATTGTTTTCATGAAAACAATCGATTTAGAGATTTCAACGGAAATACACGTTTTGAGGTCCTGCATCTGTCCTAGGTCTTTTTGCAAATACATAAGCCACTCCGATGATGTCTGCTGCTATTTCTTGAACGCGAGTGCTTTCGGGGTGAGCGCACGGGTCGTTACGCTCAGCTCGCAGGAGAAAGATTCTCGTGTCGCTCTAAAGAAGTTAGCTTGAAGGAAACCTTCGCAGTGTGCTGAGGCAATTTCATTTGGTTTTTATAGTTAATTTTTAGGAATTAATATCATGGCAATATTACTCATTTTCCTATAGATTTATCAATGGGACAAGGTCTTTCACGTCCCAGCTGTTATTGGAAGCATTATAGCGAGAGAAACGAGTTTCCCACTCACAAATAACCAAAGAATAAACATCAGATGAGGTATATGCAGCAAGGTTTAAATAAATATCCCAAGCAAAGAAATGCTGCGATCGCAATTGGAAGTGATGACTGAGGAGGTGAAGTGATGTCTCTCCTGAGTGTGATCGAGCTGATTGCAAGTGAAGTAAATGCTAGTAAAAAAATCGGTATAGATGATTCATTGAAGTTATATTTTCTTGTAGTACATTTCATGGTAAATTGGACAAAGCAAATGCCTTAAAAGCTTAAAAAAACTTCTAATTTTTTTATTACGCATACATTCTTGATATATACGTCACATTTTTGCTACTACTGAATGAAATAGGACGATTTTTTACCAAGTAACTTCTTTAGTAATGAAGGATGACTACTGTACAACTCAACTTTATAAGCTATATGAAATATCTTTTAGCAATATAAGATACGTAAAATTTATTTCAAATTTTTGTCAAAACATGAAAAAGTTGACCTGCGAGAAACTTATTCCCTATTTGGTTTAGAGAGGTGCATCCAGTGAATGAAATGTTTGTAATATCGGAAAAATTTCCTTGAAAAAGATTGCATATCAACAACGGTAATAGTTTTCACAATACTAAAAGATATATGAAAGCACGGGTGCAAGCTTGACTGGCTGGCAACCAGAGTGATTTCTCTCCTGCAAAGTATGCTTGACGTAAGATAGCATAAAAGTATTATTTGTAAATGTCATGTTGAGAGGGAGAGTATCCCTCCGTCCTGTGCACAGACGGATAAAGTTATCTTTTTAAAAATGAAGTTGTAAAGTTATCAATTTTCAGGAATTGAAATAGCAGTTTTTTCAAGAATTCCTCCGACCTCGGGATTGGGTTTTAATTAAAGGTCTTGCGCGCTTGAGGGGGTAAAAATACAGAAATTCGTATCGAGAGCTCGCTAACAAGAAATGTAATTAGCAACGCAAACATTGATGTCGAATTATAGTTTATAGCGGAAATACCGAAATCACTAGCAATCATTGTAGTTTAGAAGATAAACTAAATGGAGTGGATTGTTATTTGAACTTGTCGAAGATTCGCGTTATAAACGCTTAATAAAAAGTTATTAGTAGAGTGATGACAATTTATTTTTCCAAAATAATTACAATATTGAAAGTTTTCGAGATTCCAAAAATAGACAAAATATACGATACTAGGAATAAATTATTTATGGATTGTGCGTTACGTGCAAGGTATAATATGTTATGAAAGACAATGGGAGTCGTCGGTGCTTCATTGTCGGTATATATTCGGATGATGCGATGACACGATGACGTCGTTAATGGTGCCCAAATCCATGGCTGGCTCCGTGCGAGAGGCTGCTATAGCTGTGACTGCCTCCGTATCCGAAAGAACCGGTATCGTAGCCGCCGTGGCTTCCTTCCAGTCCCCCGCCGTACCCGTGGTGTCCGTGGACGTACACTGGTACTGGTTTATTGATGGTCACCGGGTGGGGCACAGGAACTGCCACTGGTTTGGGGACAGCGACGGGATAAGGCTTCGGGACGGGAACGGGATATGGCTGAGCCACTGGAACCTTGACTGGGACGTGGACGAGGTAGGGCACGTGCTTCTCCACTGTGACCGGGTAGGGTTTTTCCACCGTAACTGCGTATGGCTTATGAATGGTGACAGGATAAGGCTTGCCCACGGTGTACGGGACCGGGTGCGGCACTGAATAGGGGACTTTCCTCTCTACGGTCACTGGGTAGGGTTGGGCGACGGGATATGGGACCTGCTTCGTGAGCGTGATTGTTTTGACGTGTTCTGCGTGTCCAGCGTAGCCGCTACCTCCGTAGCTTCCAGCGTATCCATGACCGTCGCCGTAAGCGAGGTCGAGAAGACCTCTCTTCTCCTGTTTTGTTTCCTCTTTAGCCTTTTCGGAGGAGGAAAGTGCCACCAGGGCTAGGAGAAGGACACATGGCTGTAGGATTGAAAAAGGGAACGTTACTTCAAATGGAATAAAAGTTCAATTTGGAAAAAAAATCAAATGCGCACTGGGTTAAATGTCAAAAGGGACAAAGCAATCATATTCTTGAGCGTATTACAGTAAAACCTCGATTATCCTACCTATATGATGGGAAGGACCGCCAGATAAACCGAAATGTCGGATAATTCGTACATAATGAAAACTGCTCATTTAGGAACATTATGTATTTAAGTATTTCACATGCAGCGCAGGACATTTTAGAGTGAAATTTAAAAT
The DNA here is from genome assembly GCA_028673005.1 of Tanypteryx hageni. Classification (NCBI taxonomy): domain Eukaryota; kingdom Metazoa; phylum Arthropoda; class Insecta; order Odonata; family Petaluridae; genus Tanypteryx; species Tanypteryx hageni. The sequence continues at coordinate 52,104,671 of CM054118.1, read as the reverse complement.
AAAAAAATTGATGTGGCCACCATATGACTTTCTACATACCTATAATATTTCTAAAAATTCCAAATAGGTTAATTGATAATATTTTTAACCATTTATGTACCAACGGTACTTACAAGTACCACTGTTATTGAATGCAAATATTTACACTGAATTTTTAATACATTATTACATGCGTCGATTTTTGCCCTTATTTAACTGAAAATCTTCTAGGTTGCTAGTATCTTAGAATTTTTTGTGATTTGTTAAAGTTTAGTTATTGACTAGAAATCACATTCAACTAGACATTTGATATGGTTTATGTTTTTTATGCAAAACATATTAAAAGTTTAAATAATTTTCTATGACAAAATAAGTTTTGTCTAATATTATCTATCAGAATATATTTCTTAAAACAGGAGTAGGCTTAAGAAAAATATAAAAAATATAAATATTTAATAATTTGGTACATAAAGGGTTAAGGAACTGCGTGAAAAATTTAGTCTTTACAACGAACAGAAATAAACCGTAGCCTTCTGATATTGGATATAGCCACGAAGCTCCAACAATCTAAAATCTATGAAAGCCTACTTTTGTCCCTTTGTGGCTCTCTCTGTCACGCTACAAAAATTCGGATTACTCGATTGAAGCTCGAGATATATTTTTTAAAATTTGGCATGAATGCTAGATTCGCGTATTTTAATTTAAGGTGATGAAGAAAAAAATCTCGAAAAAAGTCCCGAGTTCGACTCCAAGGGAGACATTTCCATTTCCCATATGCTAACACGTAAAAATGAACTTTTCGACCTGCAGACTTTCATTCTTTTGGTGATCTAAATCAGAAAGAATTTACCTACGATCTTCAGATCTGAACCATTAAAAAAAATAATTTTGAATTGTTAAACTTCGAAATCCTATTGTTAGTTGGAAGCATGCTTGGAATGCTTTTGATACGAGAGAGAGGAAAGGGAAATGATTTTCATAGCAACGAGTGTAAGTAACGTTCACTGCGTTATTTACGAGAAGGAATACATTTGAATGTAGAACATTAATCATTCGCACGTTAAAATTACTTAAGAATCATCGCAGGAGTTAAGAGACTTGAAACAATGATCGCCTAAAAGAACAAAAGTTTGTTTTCCTACCATCGATTTTCGAATGTGCATCAAGTCGATCAACATCAGTTTTTTACAAAAATTTGACATTCTTAGTGATTTAAATTGTTGCTTTGCGTCCTATTTACTCATTAAATTTAATTTAAAAAAATTTCCCGTTGAATTTCAACGGGCATCTCCCTAGTTAAGAAAATAAAAAGGAGCGTTATTAAGACATCTAAGCGTCAAGTATTTACAAAATTCGGCGGTAGGTATCGTGGTGGTGGCAGCTAAAAAATATAATTTTTAAAATATCTCTTAAACAATGAATTATATGGGAAAATGTTTCGAACCAAGGTTGCAGAAAATTAAATTTCCTATAAGATTTATTCCAATACGTTTGCATTAATCAAATATTAAAAAATCGGATGTGACAAGAGTAAACACCCACTTCCGGTTGACCGATTTTTACCAAAAACTAAGGAGTTCTTGTCCCTTTAACAAAAAGGTCAAATATATATTTTCACGATGACCTGAATAATAGTTTTTGAGTTAGAGCACCCGTTAACAGACATAATCGAAAAATAGTTGAAACGTTCCGAGGACCTTAAGACGCACATATTTTCGTTGAAATCTCGAATTCGATTTTTTCATAAAATCAATACTTTCTCTATACTTACTATTCGGAGCAAGTAAAAATAATATAGTAAAATATTATTAAGAAAATATTAAAATTAAATTATCAGTGATCTCCTGAGTGAATCAACTATCAGTAGGGATGCCATCTCGTAAGAAGTTGATTCCGGGGGATTTTTTTAGATTAAGAAAATATCATGTAAACTATGAAACTTGTATTCTTTATTGATTAGAAGGCATTTAATGAAATTTGAATCAATTTTATTTTACTAGATTGAATAATTAGCGGTAATGATCTCTCGCGTGAGACATGTCGAGCGATCTCTCGCGTGAGACATGTCGAGCGATCTCTCGCGTGAACCGACTCCCGAGGATCTTCCGCGTGAACTGAATTTCGATGGATGCAACCGACATGCTTTCCGACTTTGTTTAGACAGCTCATCTATTTTTTGGTCGGTTAAACCGAAAGTCGGATAATCGATGTTTTGCTGTAATTTAATATTGAGCTACAAATCGTATTCCGACATTCCAACCAACCAATTAGGTTGACCCAGAAAGAAGTCGAAGGTTGGAATTTGGAAATTCATGGGCAATTGAAAACAAAGAGCGAAGTCTTCATGAGATGAAAATCGAGTGATAAATTGCTGAACACAAATGAAAGTTAGTGGACATGAATATTTCAGAAAAAGCAGGAGAAAAATTCTGCCCTGACCGGAAATCGAACCCGGGTCTTTCAATTCTGAAGCGGTAGAATTATTCTGACTTGGTAGTTCAGTGGTTAGAATATCCGCCCGGTAAGTGGAAGACCCTGGTTCGATTCCCGGTCAAGGCAGAATTTTTCTCTGACTTTTCAAAAATCTTAAGTAATTGCTGGTCAAATGAATTCCCATAGCCGAAAACTTTACCGAGATATATCTCAACGGGTTGAAGATATTGTTGAAGACTGTGAGAATCGAGACATGATATATTGATAGGTATCGCTAATTACTTGAATCGAAACGTTTAACATCACCGGAACTTTGATTTTTCGCCATTCTTACTGCCTATTACCATTTTAATATTTGTTTGGATTCAACGAACGAAATTTTTTCATGAATCATTTTCCTTGGTTCTTTTAACTTTTGTCCATTTGACTTTCGCCCTTATGTTTAATCCTTGACGCGTTACCACTTAAAGGCAGTATTCAATCGAAGCGCCACGCGGTATGATAGCAAACGTATTTACTCTGTGTTGAAAAAATAAGTGGGAGCGACCGGGTTACCAAGCACATGTTTTTCTGTCTGACTTATAAATTTTATTGCTGAGCGTGTGGTTTCAACAATTTTGTATTGCAGTACTTACCAGTAGCTTCATGGTTGTAGCTGGCGTTGTGCACTGTGCGAACTAGCTCTTGGATTGATGATGGTGGGTCTTCTGCCGGTGCTTATATATACCTACGATACGTTTCGGCACCTCTTCCGCTATTTCATTAATCTCTCCTCACAAACGCTTTCCCTTTCGTGTCTTTTAGCCATGACTCCAAATCTAACGGGCCTAAAAATTTCAGCTAAACTCCCGCTTCGAGCTTTTGTGTTTCTATCGCTCAAGGAACTTTCTCGAGGGTTCGTCCGGGTCCTATCCGTGTAAATCCAGCGCTGATATAACCGAGCTTATAAAACATTCCATTTACATCATCACTCTTATCTAAGTCACGGTTTAGTGGAGTCTTTCGCAAACGATGGACAACAGAATGTTGAAAAAATCCTGCAATTCTTTTGGATGATGCCGAAAGAGCTTTCCTTCTAACTGTGAAATAACGAGTTAGCAGATGAGTGAACCGGTCTAATTGGATCGTTTCAATCAAACCACCGATTTGCCGTGAATATTTTCAATTTAATAAATTTCTCTATTTTGCCAAAAAGAATAGAATTCCGAAGTTAATTTTAAGACAGCTAATGAGTGAAAATTTAAAGATGTTTTTAGCATAAAGTTTTCATATTATCAAGTTAATATTAATACAGATGGTATTTATTTTCTTCAACGGTAATGCTATTAATTTGGACCTTGGAATATATTATTTCCATTCATTAGCACATTAAACAATGTTAACCCGAATGAAAATGTTTAGATTTTGCTGAAATATCGAGATGTATTATGGAGTCGGTTACCTACTTAAATGCTTCAGAAAGTTTAATTGTGCGAACTTGGCGTTGTTCCCTTTTCACTGAATTTACATTGTATTATATAATGTTGTCCTGTAGTCACGAGTTCGATAACGTAATTTGTCAATTATATAAAGGCATGCTCGTATCCTCAAGAGATTTTCAATCCGTATTGGCAAATAGTTCATGATAAAATTTCTGTAAATATTCGCCAACTTGATTCATTGAAATATAGCATTTAGGCAGATAATATACACGTTTGCTTGATCAATTTCTGCTTTTCGGTGAATTATAAAATTTTACAAAGTGAATCAAAATATCTTCACTAATAAGTTAGTATAGTTGTAAGCTGCTTTCTAGTTTAATGTTTAATTGTAATATTTTTGCGCGAAACAATCGACTGAGCTAGTTCATCTAATTCTCTTTATATATTCGAGAAATCATTGTGTAATTCATTAACTTTTTAAGTATCTTTTAACTATGCATAAGTAAAGCACGTAATGAAGTTTTACTTATCGCTCATAGATGAACGTAAAATACTATTAAAAGTATCATCTCTTTTTCGAATTAATTTTCAGGAATCGGCACCGTTTTAAAAAAGCATTCGAGCAACTTTCTCCATACATAACGTAGAATATTTGTAATCATTGCAAACGACGAAATACTCCATTTTAGCCTATTATTATTGCTAAAACTTTGAATTTCTTTTGTTCAGTAATATATGTTTTGCTAGATGGAATGTGTGCATGATATTTTTAGCCTACTTTCCAAAAAAAATGGAAAGTCTTATGAGATCGCCTCTGTGTCCGTGTGTGTGTGTCCCACTAACATCTTCTTCATGAATGAACCGATTTCATCTAAATTTGATGCATAGAATATGCACATATGTTAATGACCAAAATGACATATTTGGACCGGATCGACTCAGCAGGGGGCCACAATTTCAAAGTTAATTATGAATTTTGAAGGAATTAGCCCAACCGATTTCAACGAAATTTTGTATGAAATAGGTGTGCAACATAAAATACAAAATCAAGATGTTTAGTATAGATATAGAAAGCAGGGCTGCCACAATTTAAAGAATAAAAACATTTTTTACAAGTATTTGTGTTGAATTGTCCACATCAATTTTAACCAAATTTAATACTTATAATATACACAATATACAAAACCAGATTAGCTTATTTAAACCAAATCAGCCAAACAGGGGCGCCACAGTTATATATTAAACTTTCAGTAATTAAGGATTTGGAAGGAATTGGCTGAACGGTTTTCAACTAAATTTCTTATATAAGATTTGTACAGCATACCACAATTTAATTAAGATGTTTAAAGCGGAGCTAAAGAGCAGGACTACCACAGTAAAAAGTTAAATAATATTTCTTTTACACGTATTTCTAGAGAACTGACCAAAGGGATTTTAACCAAATATAGAATATTTAATCTTCATATAAATAAATAATCAAAATAATATATTTCAGCCGGGTCGACTAAACAGGGCTACCACAATATCGCAGGATTTTTCTGTAACTATGAATTTCGAAGAAATTTCGTTTGTAGGGCGAGTATAGAATGGGAGAACGAGGTGAATATGTTTAAAAAGGATCAAAAGAGCAGGGTTACCAAAATATAAGAAAAAATAATTTTCTGATTTCAAAACAAATATATTAGTAGGCATACGATTATACTACGGCTAATTTGATGAAAAGGACTTCTGTACCACGGGAAACCTGTGTACTCCCCTACTTGTTACAAATTAAATTTGTATTGAAAGGAAAGTGGCGGATTAGTTCTTTCCGGAACTACGTGTTTAATGTCTGACAGTATATTGAATGCTACAAAGTTGGATTGAACAAAGGAGGAAGTTCTACGTTGATCCTGCTCGATTTCCAGTCAAGGAAGAATTTTTCCGATTGGTTGAATCGATCGATATGTTTAGATAATTACTTTAAGCAACTTGTATTTAAATATATTTTATTTGGAAGTTCTATGTACAACTGAGTTCCCACTCAAGCAATTTAACATACTTTTACTTTCGGCCTTGCCTGGAATATAAAAATTAGGCTTTATCGAGAGTTCAGAGGTGATGGTTGCATGGAAATTGAAGGCACAATAGGACAGAACAGCGTAAGGAATAAGGAATTGTTTAATGAGTGTCTTTTTAGACACTCAAACTATTTTAAATGTTTGAATCCCAGGTCACTGTCGGAAGACGATGCATCTTCGTGTTGCTGATGTCGAGATTTTATATGTCGTTCTAAATCTCTTCTTCTCACCAGAACCTTTCCGCATTGGACACATCTGGAATAGATTAACATGTATTCATTAATGTCTCTCCATATTTGTTGCAATATAGTCATTATTCTAGGGTACATGCCTTATTATTTTATTTCAGCAATACTTTCTTTTGATTATTCTAAGACATTAATTTGAAGCTATTAATTTGTGCGTGTTGAAATAGTTGGATTAAGTATTTATGTCGCGGGAGATTATTTTTGCTCGAATAAAAACTTTTCGCAGCGAGTTATGCCTCGATCTTGCATCCTGAATTCCACTTTTCCTTAGCCATTCTGCTTGAGAATTGGCGCGTGATTTATTTAATAATTAATTCCGAGAAAGAATTGGATCTCACCTGTAAGGCGCGTCTCCACCCTCGGCATGCAGACGAATGTGCTTGTTGAGGTTGCTAGGGTCACCGAACGGTCTCAAGCAGAATTTGCACTTCAGGGGCTTGTAGCCAGTGTGCGTCCTACGGAAAAGATTCAATCATAATTTCTTTCTTCTGTATACTTGAAAGATATTACTTTGCTATTCCTTCTTTTTAAAAATATTTTTGAATATATTTTTCTGCAAAATTATTAGAATTTGGATAGAGCGAGTTTAATTTAGAAATTGTATTTCAGAAATGTATTAAAAGGGCAGTTTTGCAAACTTCACTTGCACTACCTTACCTTATGTGAATTTTCAAGCCATATTTCCTCGAGTAAAGCTTTCCGCAGTAGACGCAGAGGTGACCCCCTCTGCTGCTGTGATTATGTTGTGTGGGGTGCTGCGGCACGGGGGATACGGTCAGCTGAGGTGGCGGGGGCGGGGCCGGGGGCTCCCGCAATCTCTCCCAGAGCGTCTCGGGTGGCGAACGACCGCAGTCTAAACTGAGGTGTAGTTTCAGAGGATTCGGGGTCTCCATTCGTACGCCGCAGCGATGGCAAACGTAAGCCTTTTCCCCTGTGGAGAGAGGACCGGTTGAAACAATATTAAAGCAAAAAAAACATGGGAACAATGGACGAAGAAAACCACAATTCGGTATAAAATGGATAAATATGTTTTTAAATCTCTTGTATTGAAAAATTGGATATATGATAGACCCAGTGGCGTACTGGAAAATGTGTAGGCCCCCCCGCCAAAACAAAATTGAAACCCCTGAAAAAAAATTTAAGGGCCGCAAGAAAAAAATTTGGACCCGCTTTGGCCATGGGCTCCCACGCCGCGTGGGGGTTGCGGGTGTGTCCACTACGCCACTGGATAGGCCAGTACTGCGTGTTTGAGTGAATATTAGAAACTTATTCTCAATTAGGAGCATAATTGTTATGCTTAGTGCTTTATCATTATTTGAAGCTTAGTGATTTTTGGGTTTCGCGCATTCATTTATACAATGTTGCAACTATTTTTGACAGCTGTCTCTTGGCCGAGCACAGATAACTGAAGTTACTGAAATGCAATACAAATTACAGAGTTAATTGATGGACATGTAAGCATAGAGCAACGGTTCCCAACCTTTTAATTTCGCCAACCCCTTGAGTTGTAATAGTTTTGGCGGCAAACCTATAACTGAATACATTTTGTAAAAGCAATTATTTTTGAACGCGTTTAATTTATTAAAAATTTAAAGTTTATGGAACACGTGGTGTGTTGTAACCCTTACAATAAAATCGGAATCTCATATTGCCATCATTTTCCAATTAGTACAAAATTAAAATGTCTTGAAACAATAAAAACTTGAAAACAAAACCACTTAACTAATTAGAAGGGAATTAAAACATTGCCAAGAACCACCGGTTGAGAAACGCTGGCATAGAATATCTTTTCGCCTGAAAATTGTATGAATATTGTAATCTGCCTTTTTAGGAATGGCAACTTGGCCGCCTCATTTTATCTGTTGGGATATGTCTTAAATGTGATTTTTCTAGTACCGTATATTTTGGCGAATCTAAGAGTTTTAAAAATCAACTTAAGTATGGTGAATATATAATTTGAACGAAAGATAAAACAATTTGAATGCCCACCTCTTATGTTGGTCGGCGTGAGAAATGGAATTCCCAAATGGGCGAGCACTTCTGGTGAGAACCAAAGGAGCAGTTCCTCTCCCCTGGCTATGTGTCGCGTCGTCCGCGCTAAGTATCCCGCGCTCCCAACCTCCAGGAGACGGACGTTGCAGCTGTGGCAGTCTTCTGCTATTCGGATGGCCCTCAACCAGCAAGAACCCACGGCTAGGGATGTACTGTCAGGTTCCATCTTGAGGAGGCCGTCGTGGCGAAGGCCCAGCCCGACTCGAACCTAAACAGAGTAATTAGTTTTTTAACTCACGATTTCATTAGTACTTATATTAGATATTATATTAGAATTATTCTCAACTAAGAGGTGAATATTTTAAAGTGGAAAAATGATTTCGAGCTGATATGATTTCTCTCCTGACTAAAATTTGATGAATTATGTTTTGTTTTTTATCTCATCCTATTACTATGTTATGTAAATGGTTTTTAATGTTTTATTGATAATCTTTCGTTGGCGATTTACATGTTCTCCAGAGGATGTCTAATATTAAAAAAATATTTCGTGTGAGAGTGGCTGCGAGAGAGTTAATGTGACTATATTCTATGAAACTTTCGATAAACTTTATTTATTTGCGCTTATAATTAGCGCCTTTTCCGTGATACCTATTTTGTCTCTTGATAGTGATATAGTGACGAAACATGGTCGCTTTATATATTGAAATGGCGCAGTTGTACGGAAGCACAGCTTTCTTTCAAAGATTGTTGTTATTTTACGAACGCCGCCTTTTGCGAAGAAAGAATTTTAGTATTTTCTAAAATATTTTGTCACCAAATGCAATTTTTTGATTGAATATAATTTAGGAACGTTATTCAAACAACTCGAAATTTTAACACAATGCTCGTATTAATTATATCGGAGCAAAACCTATTGACATACAAATGAAACTACTTTAGCATTGTCCCGAAAATATGATTTTCAATTATTAATGGTAAAAAATCACTGCGTGATAGAGTATTGCCCAGCGGGAGACTGCAAAATATAAATTTTCCCGACGCGGATTTAATCTTCAGCCATTTTTTTATTAAATCAATACGCAATTAAAATAATTTTATTAATAAAAAATCAAAGAACCCGTACTTCTGTACTGAACTAACTAAATAATTATTTGACAGGGCGAAACTCGAGTTGTCCAAAAATAATTCGGGTAGATTTAAAAATGGCACTTCATCGATTACGCAATAAATCGAAGCGAAAATTTTCCTCCATCGCAACGTCTAAAATTAATTTAGTCCTATTTCACCCAATACTGACTGCTATGAATACGCCATCACTTGGAGAAATCACGCAGGATAGAGTCGTATTCACTAAGCAAAACGATTTGTCATCACTCGTAATGTTTGCCACACTGAATTAAAACAAAATCACATGAGCGACTATCGTATCATTTCACACGTCTTCTACGCGCGTCAACTAAACCTCAGTCCGACTGATTTATGGCCCTCACCGTTCCTCGGGGTCCTCGGGTTGCCGCTATCGCCTCTCCCGCGAAGAGGTCCGAACAGGTATCCGGTGGGATGTCGACGGCGGCCACCACCGACCCTCCGGGGATGACCCTTTCACTCCAACACTGCGCCCTCCAAGCAGCCTCGAGCCGCCTATCCAGCAGCTCGTCCGCCAAAGCCGCCGACATCGAAGCCAAAGACTGTGGCTTTGCAAAGTGCATCCGTGGTCTTTCGGAGACCGATTGAAAATGAGCGATGGGGTCGGGGACTTTTTATTCCTTCGCGGGACCTTTTGACTCCTCCCCTCCTCCCCCTCCACAGGATCTCATTCGATCCACCTCGCACCCAACCCTCGTAGTCATCCGGTCCACTAACCTATAGCACTGGGTGTTCCACACAGCATCCCCTTTTGGGTATCCATCCTTTCCTTCCTCCCCTCTTCAGCACCTGCTGCCTCCCTCTTCGGACGTTGGTGTCCCCACGGTGCTATGGGAGCCACAGTATGGTCCAGATGACGGTGGGGTAGGAGTTGGAGGGAGGGGTAAGGGATCAGAGGAGGGGGGGAGGAAATAATATTGAGGTTGCGGGGTGGGAGGAGGGTTGTATCACCCTGCTAATAGATTTAACCCTCGAATTTTCGGTCGGGGTAAAAAAATATGGAGCTTATTGATGTGTCGTGTTCCAAGTTTCCCTCCGGGAGTAATCTTAGAGAACCTGTGTATTTCGTTTGGTGGTTGGGTTGCAATTAGGCGTTTACGAAACGCGAAAGCCGGTAGATGCCGGTTGATTCGAGAAGTGGCGAAATTGAAGTTTTTTCCGAAAGAAACGTCCAGTTTGAACAAGATGGATATGTACGTGCTTCGAGAATAAGTAAAATTTAGGAATTTGGTTTGCATTTTCAAGAAATAAAGAGTATATACCTTCGTTGACACGAATCTTCTTTGTGACATGTTGAATTTTGTTGCGTATTCTTTCTGCGTGAATGTGGACTGCATTTAATGCGTCTGTTCATCTTGAATCTTTACTTCGCCGATTTTTGCGTGATACTTAAAATTCATAAGGAAGGTAATGAAAAGCTAGAGGAAAGGAAAGCGAGTGTATTTGGTATTTAATAAATAATAATAAACCATAAAATCGGGGCCATTTAGTTTCCTAATACGTTGGAAAATGCTGAAAGGCGAAAAATAAATTCAGGTAAAAATCGAGAGCATCAGCCAAATTTATATAAAAATCAACTCCAGAGCTTACAAAAGTAATATTTTATTTTTTCGTGCTTCCTTCGCCTCAGAAATCAATTCAACTGTAAACCGTAAATCGTACGAAAAGATTTCCGCGATGTTGTTCTTTATTCATTTAAATTATCACTGAATTAATATGCATTTATTGAAAGCAGCTGATATTTTTATGTGAACACATTTCTTCCACGCATTGAAAGGAGATGAGATGATCTTTGTGGGAAACTATCTATTCTACGCTCAAGCAAGCGGCTGCGCAATAAATCAAAATTAAGCGGCAAAGATTTGTACCAATTTTAAGGAAAATGAGCATGCTTTACTACAGAAGTATACAAAGTATATGAATAGTTTTCTGTGAACCCTAGAAACATTCTGTGATCCTCCAAGAGTTTGGTGACTACATTTGGAAGTACTGAAGAATTATTATAGTGTAATAAAATATTTACTCAAAACTAAACATTTTAAATTAACGAGGCATGTGATAGAAATATATATTTAAATATTATTTTATTCGTTAAAATGAAATTTTATCTAAAGTTTTAATCGAACGAAAGAAATTTATATTCATGTTTATATCTTGGTGTCAGAGTTATTTCAATAGATGCACAACTAATGGTAGTTTAACCTTTTAACGTAGATCATATGCCTTTTTAAATTGAAAAATTTAATTAGAATTTCACTTTGAAAATAAAAATAAGCTTGACAGCTTGCATAAGTTTTTATTAAAAGGATTGATATTAATATATTAACTTAAATATTTGTGCCGTACCACTGTTCATCAGATACATTTCATGATTAGCGCGTAAGGGTTAAGTTAGCTCATATGACTATTTATAAACGTTATTTCAGCAGTTGGGATTAAATAATAAACATATTTCAAAATTATGTATGATATGAAGTAAGTATAAACTTCTGACGAAAGTAGTGCGGCAGACAAGACTTGGGAAATTGATATTTAGAAATCATCTAAGCACAGTATTCATATTATTAATGACAACAAATTAAGAAGCGCCTTAGAATAAAAATATAATCTATGGAAAATTTACTATAACTTTATTAGGGTAATTATAACATAAAACTACAACTTTTTACAAGGAAATGGTTAACATTTCGTTTTAAAATTTACATAATCCACGAGGAAAAAATGATCAATAATTTTCCTTAAAAGTGATAATTTTCGTTTTTACAATAATATGATGATATGCACAAAACCGATGTTCGGTAATACGAAGAGTGATGGCTATTATCTCAATGCCACTAACACTGAAGCATGGACGTAAAATTTGATGATTTAGGTACTTGAGCTCATCTTGTTCCCTTTGCGAATCGACTGAATTCTTGAATCAGAAGATTTTAGGCACATACACTAACACCTTCATTTTGACAACCTGTAAAAAAGTAACGTCATATAAAGTTGTGAGACAAAGCTTAACCATTTGTTCGACATACTAGTTAACAAATGCGATGTTTTCAAGTGGTAATACAAAAATTACACTCACTTTCCGAAAGTTGATTAAGACAAAGTGGTAATAACAGTCATTAGCAAAGTGCAACCAGCTCAAAAGATGAGTTGGATTTTATGTAAAAGGTTAGAAATCTACTGGAATACAAGCGGAATAAATCTGGATTTCACACCCGTTGAAAACAAAAATTGGGCTAAATTTCCTCCTTCGAGAAGATAGCAAATATGAGAAACATATCAATTTAAATTGTATATTTTTACGCTAATAATTAACAACACGCAGTTAAAATATTATACAAATGAGGCTATAAGAAAAAAATCATTTTCGCTTTTCATAGAAAAAATAAAATTGCGATGTTATCAATTCTTTCATATTTCATACAAAATATTTTTAACGCAAATTTGTGACGCAACAAGTAATATCAGATTCAGTTTACAATTTGATTTCTATCATAAACCTTGATCGCCCCTGGTATCATAATGAATTGAATGCCACAAAAGTTATGAAATTTGTATAAAATATAAACCCACTTTGGTCCAGGGGTGTTGCAGAACTTCGCACAAAAATTGTGGTTATAAAACAAATATGAGTTTATAATTTTACGTAATATTTTTTAGTTCAACTTTAGATCCCTCCAGTAAAACTTAGTTTTAATGCGTAGATTAAAAAAATTGGTTAATTTCCAGAAGATCGACAAAACTTCTGCCGTTTCCACATTTATCGTCGAATATTTTTATCCAAGAAAACGACTCCCGTCGCAGTGTGTTTAAAAAAGACGATCTCGGAAATATTTATCGTCGTGTTTGCCGAAAAACGCCAATTTGTCGGTAAAAAGTAAGGAATCGTAAGGTCCCTTTCGGTATCATCGCACAGGTGGACCGGAAAACCGTCTTTTAAAAGACGGACGACCTGCACGACGTCCGCCACGCGACGGGTAATTGCGCGTGCCAATCAAGACCTCAAGCCGTAACGATAGAGGGCGAGAAACCTCGGCGGACTGGGGAGGGGAGGGAGTAGAAGCACTCGGGAGATGCACGGGAGGGAGGGGCACAAGTGGCGGGGTAGTGGCGGGGCGGGTTTTTCAGCGAGGGCGGCGGGGGATTAAAGAGCCCTCGGACGGGGGACGCTGATTTCGAATGGGTCCAGAAAGGGAGGAGGCAAGGGGGCGGACAGGTGGGAGGGACGGAGAGCGCACCGAGTGCGATGCAGCTGACGAATTCCCAGCGTCTGACGAGGGTGGCGTCGCGTTCGTGCGAATGCGCGCAGCGGTGGAGAGGGCGATTGGGAGACCCTGGAGGGGTAGGAAGGGGTGCCTCGAATGGGGGGGGGGACCTCCTCCCCCCTTCCATTCGCGCGCCGCTTATCTTCTGATGCCCTGTATGACATCTTAGGCGACTCCGGGTGACGGGCGGTGGGTAATTACGGCCGTGTTCTCGCAGATGCGCCTGCGTTTAATTCTGATTCGTGTGGATTACGTGGCCTCTTCGCGTAACCGTATACGAACAGCGTTTTAAAAATGGAAATAAATTTAATATTTTATCCTTATGCGGAATCCTTGTTTATGATTGTTTGGCTGTATCGCGTATTTATGTATTGCGGTGATGGCAAAGGCAGGCAGAGACACGTGTCCATGAATCGGCATATAATGTCGCTGCCCCAATGGGAGGAGCCTTCTGTATTCAGATCTGTAGATTGCTCCGACGCATCCTGACACGTGGCGTCACTCGGTGCTAAGTCAGGGTTCGTTCAATAGGTATATGAGAGATGTCTCAATAATGCCTTCTTTATTTCTTTATTCGAGTTAAATCACTCGGGTAACGCGATCGGACTTTCTTTTAATAGATACCGCGATTAGGAACTCATATCATCGTCATTTTTCCTTACATGTTTTACATGTAAGTCCGATTGAAACGTATTTTTCCTATAACAGATACGAGGTAGCTTTTTTACCTATTGGTGAGTTCAAAGAGCGCTATACTGACTGTTAAAAGGACAATTTCAATAAACACATTTTTATTTTTTTTCCATTACGAGAGAATTAACTGTCTGATAAAATTCCTGAAAATGATGACTTTTAGTTACCTTCGTGAAATAACAAAATGGAAATTTGAGGAAATGACTTTTTATGCATGAACGCATAAAATTTAAATGAAATTTGGAACGTGAGAAGGAGAAAAAATCCTGTAGTTGACCTGTAAAGCACCTACCGGGCAAGTGGGAGACCCGGGTTCGTTTCCCGTTCAAGTACAGGGTTTTTCTCCTCAAATTCCAAATTTTACTTTTGTGATAATATTATAAGAAAAGTCTTACAATGTTGTATGATAAATAAAGAAAACAAGTTTTCAAAAACATTTTTCGTATTCGTATCTGTACATCTGTCTATCCTCTTTCATCACTTTAAGTTTGTTAAGACTTTTTATAGAAAAAGTAATGAGCTTAAAAATCAATTGTTAAAAAATAGGAAAATATGCCACTACATTATGGCATATAGAAATCTCAATAAGTACAATAACCTAAACTAGTTCGAAAAAAATCAGTAATGAGGTCAAGCTCAACTCTGTGGAATTTACTCATATTGAAAAAAAAAATTGTGGAAGTAACCAAGTTATTTTTTCAATATAGTTCGAAAAATTATCTCAATATTGATGACAGAGAATCAATTCAAGTACCTATAAGGAATAGAAATAATCGAGGGGTAAATATCCTTATTTTAAGTAGTTGAATGTGAAAAGGATTTCAGTTAAACAGTAGGGGAAAGAAATGCGGATTTATTTAAAATTTCACGTTGAATCTAACTAGACGAGTTATTTTCAGCTTTTCATTTCAACTATTATTTTTATTTACGGGAATTTACGATAGCCTCTTGTTTGTGACGGTATTCATAGCGTACACTGGCGCACGTGGACATGTCGATTGGACAACAAGAACACGTGTCTCTTTGATGCGGAGGATTAAAGGATCTGGACGAACGTGCGCTGCCACTCGTAATCTACGTGGATAAATAGTTAAGACTGATTTAGAAAGAAAAACGGCAAAAACAACTTAAAATAGGTAAACTAGGCACGCCTTCTTGTCGATTTCTATACTCCTTACATGTTTGGACTTAATTATCCCCGTTCGTATTGAAACGGTTTGCAGGGGTTTCAGGAGGGGCGCATCTTTTGAGCGACGTGGTCGAGCGTGTTGCCCCGGGCACGGGCGGGTAATGGGCTGTTCAAGAAGATCGTGTACACGCACACGCGCGTGCGGACGAGAGGAGGGGGGACCGGGGTGGGGAGGTTGGTTTGGAGGTTGCGGTGGAGATTGGTATAGCGGCGGACAAGTAGTTTCGGAGGGGAAGAGAAGGGAAAGGGTGGGTACCAAAGCACCTGTGCCAACGCGCGCCTCTTACCCTTACTTCTACAGCACCACCAAACCGAGAGGACCTCGACCAGGCTCTCCCATTTCTCCTCCTACCCTTCTTTCTTCCCCTACCCCCGAAGCATTCAATGAATCGACGTCTAATGCAACCAACCGCGCATTCATACATCAGCTTTCTCTTCTCCCAGCATCCTCCCCTTAATATGTCTCCTCCCTCTCTCCTCCTTTTGACATCCCTCTATGGAAAAACCCTCTCTCTTCGATTCTCCACGTTCGTCCAGCCATGCGCGTCCGCAAATCGGGAACACATGACGGCATCCATGATGGAAAAATAGCACCCATGAAGGAACCCATTTAAATGTCCTTTCATTCGGAAATGCGCCATTGCCATTAAGTTAAGGAGTAACGGAAGGGTTTTAGAGTAAATTAAACAATGATCGATTGATGTTCTTATTTTATCTCGTTCGTGAATTCGCGATATCTCCCTCTCTTTCTCTCTCTGTCGCAGTTCATGGAATTTGCATTCGTATCGCGTTCAATCTTTTGTTAAATTGCGATAATCTATTCATTAAGGTCGAATTAAATGTCACGTACCGAATGAACCTGCGCATATAAAAACGCGACAGCTTAATCTTGCGGTAACGCCATATATCACTAGGTGAATTGTAATTGTAACAATTGCCGGTAGAAGATTTTTATGGCACCATCAGGAATATTTAATATGGCGCCCTCAAATAATTTAACTTCATACTTTTAATGGAAAGGGAATAAACGATTGTACATAAATGACTGCTATCCTGCCGGCCATGATATTAACACGGGCTACTCTGTTCTTTTATATTACACAATACACACTACGAAACGCCGTCATTTGAAAAATACTTATAACAAGTCGAGTGCTATCCAGAAAAGGATTATTTATTATTTTTAATATCATTATACAGCCACATATTCGGTCACTAGAGCCTCGCTTGTTTTATACCACGCGAAGGTAAGGTTAGCGTTTAAATGAGAGAGGCTTAATAGCTAGTTTAGCGTTGTATTACCCATCATTCTACATAAACATATTTTACATAAATATATACTTTTTTGGTCAACTGATACTTCCAAAACGACATTGAAGTTTAGAACGCAATCAGTTTTGTATTAAAATTTTGAACGACTCCGTTAAGTTTTCAAAGCTCAAACTTTTCAATAATGAGTGGCATCAATGTGGAAATGTACACTCAAAGTTTCAGCTTTCCATTTTTTTATATCTTCAGCAATATAAGTAAAACAATCGAAAATTATTTAAAATATACTAATTTACTAATATAAAAGACCAGGTATTTCTTTCTGTGCTTCTGTATCTCTGTGTATAACGGTGAGGACGTAAGTTATGACGTCATTGTAAAAGAGCGACTGACTGTAATGCTATTTTAACAAACTTTCCGAGTAAGTAGAAAATTGGAATTTTGTAAGAATACTTGATTCATACAGTAAAAGCCATTTACGAAAAAAATCCTCAAAAGAGACCCGGGTTCGACTCCAGTAGATAATTTCTATTTCCCGTAAGATAACACGTAAAGGCCGATTTTTCGACTTACAGGCTTTTACTCTTTTGCAAATTAAAATTATAAATAACTGACTTATGATTTTCGATCCTGGACCGTTTTAAAGAAAAATAAATAACGTTTCTTATTCTTATCGTCACATTTTGCCTACGATACAAAATCGCTCGAGTTATACGTTTAAATCATATTTATTGTAAACATTTAAGCTTTTCAACGATATGTTACTTTGCCGACCGTGTCATTTTTAAACATTGAGATTGTATTGTCGCCCACATCCTTACACTATACTAGTAGAAGGTGCTTGCATTCTGCAAGCATATCATCTCACCTTGAAAAAACATTCATTTTTCAGACAGATATTTCACATTAAGACATATTTCTTTATTTCAAAAGATTTCTCCTAGGGACCGATTTTTGTTTTTCCTTATGGAAAAATAATGGAATAAAACAATCGATAATTTTGGCAATTTTAGGAATATTATACTTTTCTCACATTGGGTTAATAATGCCACACATTTCTGCCAAATTTTAAATTTGTAGCACATTTAGAGGTGAAATAACATTTATGTAATTAACAAAGGTGAAATACTCCTTTAGCCAGTTGGCTCCCAGTCACTGTTGGAACAGGTTTACCCCTGACGATGCCCACCTTGTGGGCGAAATGCATTGGGTTTTTTAGCCCTCTAGTTGTTTTGACTAAAGGAGTATTTCACCTTTGTTAGTTTTGGCCAAAGTTATTGAGCTACTATCTATTATTTATGTAATTGTTTAAATTTAAATAATTTTTAACGACCGCAATAAGAATTTCATGGATACATTGAAATGTTTATTCGTTTATATATACTAAACTGTAAATAACGTAAAAATTTAAACTCTCTAACTCGCCCCGTAGTATCTAAACATTTACCTATTTGTTTAAACTTAAAGAATTTTTAACTGTCAAACAAATTAAAATATCAAAATTTGTATAATCCCTATTTCGTTTTTTTACAAATTCCACCTATTAAAAAATTTCAGATCCGTAGAACATGCGGAAATACATAAACCCTGAAAATTTGTTTAAACAATTGCGATTTTTTAGCGGACGCATTGTTGCACTTTTTCAAGATTTTCGTTTTTTTTAGTCGGTTTTGCACAAAATGCTACTTAAGAAAAAATTTCGAATCTTCAGCTCATCTGGAAGTGCCTAAACATTAGTAACCTCCTCCTCCTTCTCTGTAAGAAACGTCTATATATAATGACTAGTAGTTGGTGCTTGCATTCTGCAAGCATTTCATCTCACCTTGAAAAAACATTCATTTTTTTCATCATTATAAAGATTTTTTTAATTCTAAAAATATCACCTCCGCGGTGAATTTCGTTTTTCCCTTATGTAAAAATTATGGATTAAAACAATCCCCAAACTTTGCAATTTTAAGAATTTTATACTTTCTCCATTATGGGGTATTATGCTACACATTTCTGCCAAACTTAAAGTTTCTAGAAGTGAAACAATATTTTTCGAATTGTTTAAATTTTAAACATTTTTAACGACAGCCGCAATATATTAATGGAGAGATTCAAATGTTTATTTGTGCAAATGCAATATTCTGTAAATAACTTGAAAATTTTAGTTCACTAACTCGCCCGGTAGTACCTAAACATTTACCTATTTGTTTAAACTTTAAGAATTTTTAACTGCCAAACAAATTAAAATGCCAAAATTTCTATAATCACTATTTCGTTTTTTTTACAAATCCTACTTCTATATAAAATTTCAGCACCGTAGCACATTCGTAAATACATAAACCTTGAAAATTTCTTTAAACAATTGCGAATTTTTAGCGGCCGCATTGTTGCACTTTTTCAAGAGTTTCGTTTTTTTAGTCGGTTTTGCACAAAATCCTACCTAAGAAAAAAATTTCGAAACTCCAGCTCATCTGAAAGTGCCTAAACATTAGTATCTCCCTCCTCCTCCTCTGTAAGGAACGTATATATATATAATGATGCGTAAGGAATGCGTGATTTGAATGCTTTAATAGGAGAGAGAAGAAAGAAGGAGAGACAGAGAGGGAGCAAGAGACAAAATTAAATGTTCCATAAATTAAAAATAATTTTGGACGTATAAGAATTGTATATCGTAATGCATTTCTTTGTCATACAATTTCTATTCGCCCAAAACTATTTTTACTCTCTGGAACACTCAATTATGTGAATTTTATAATTATTTTTTACTTTTTAGTGCATATAAAAGTCGGTTTCATTAATATTTTATTTCAATTTTAACGTAATACTTAATTCACACACACGCGTCATATTTGACGGGCAATTATTCTAATTTTAAAGTAATATTTACGTTCAATGTCACTCATTCGCCGTAAATTATCCATTCTTTTTCAATTACAAAGTGATACGCACGCACGAAAAGAAAATCGACACTTTGACGTTCATTTGTTGTTCGTAGATAATAATCCATTTTCTTTCATTCACTTTGCCCTGTGTGCGCACGAAAGGAAATCAAACGAATTTACGTATTTGTAGTAGATCTTGTTTACTTCAGTTACTACGAAGATAGTTTTCGTTTACAACGATTAATAAAACCGCGTGAGAAAATTTCTAAGTTCCAAATAAATTTCGACTTTCTCGTCGGATTTTTCTCACATTATTTAGGAAGAAGTGGCATCTATTGGAATGCATGCCCAAATTTTCAGCTGTCCATCTTTTACACCTACGGAGATATAAAAAAAAACAAAATTTTAAATGTGTCCCATGCCGACCTTGTATATTTTTCAAAACCCAAATCTAAAGAAAATCAAATGGCAGCAGTACATAAATCTACTCTCCAATTTTCAGCTCTTTATCTTTTACGGTTTCGTCACAATTTTAATTTAAGCAAGTGCACAGGCAGGCAGACGCCAAGCTGAAACTATGAGCGCATTAAAAAACGCGCTAAAAATGAAAATACCGTCTCCATTTCAATGACAAGCGTTAAAAACATTTTATATGACCTAAATATCACTAAAATTGAGTTGCTTGCTTTTTATACACAATTATCTGTGAAGCGTTGACAAGTCACTGAAAACCTTTGTATAAATGAAAATGAATTTACAGTACAAGGCTAACTTTAAACAATTTTAATCTAAATTTTTAATTTTGCATCAATAATTTGATTTGTAAAAAGAAATTATTTAGGTACTTACGTCATCGATTGCATCTTGCAGTTAGTTTATATACGATTCAAAGGTGTAGAGTATCTCCGCATCGAAAAGCTTTAAGTGTCTGAAATGGAATTTTCTCCCGGATTAGCGGATGAATACGTGGTCTCGGCCTCAACCGATTGCCAACGGAATCGCATTTCCCGCCCTCGGACCTCAAGTAGATTCTGCGCATGCGCGCACTAACCAACACTATATCCCCGATCCGGCAGCTGCATCTGACTCACCGCGACACGCCGATTAACCGGTCTCCGCTCGTCTAAAGCTAATCCGAGGCCACGGCTGTCCCCATCACCCTCTTCTTCGGCGTCTTGGTGGCCCACCCTATCTAATATCCATTCCCCACCATCCCCTCCGGTACCTCCCTACCTCCTCATTTCCTCCCTCTCTCTCCTCCCCCCACTAATGCTCTATCTGAACCCCAAACAGATATTCTCCCTCCCTGCTAGATCAGTCTTAATGCCCGCCCCACACCCTCGCAAGCATCCCACTTAGCTCCCCCACCCCATCCCCCACCGTCTCTCTGTCATCCCTGAGGCTGCAATTCGATCTGTCGTTCACCCAAACATTGTCTTCTCAATCCTAAACCAATTGAAAAATTTACTCGACTCTTGCGGTCTCAAACAAAGGGAAAATGTAATTTGAACCCTCCGTATCTTTGGACTCCAATTATATAATAAAGTTTCTTTACGTATATAAATTTAAGAAGAATTTAATAATTTAATTGACAAGATTTATAAAATCAAATATAATCCGTAGAAATAGTTGGTTGCGTTGCAATCCTTAAGAGTTTTTGTTTCACTTTTCGATACGAAAATTGGTGTTAGAAGTAGCACTGTGGCGCATTAAAATGGCAAGCTCCCTTGCGCCAAATAGATGTCATAGTAAACACCTCTAGCCAAAACGGTTGGATTGAGGAGCGTCTGTGATTACTAAGTAGTTTCTCAAACATTTAATTTTACAAGCATTTTCTCAAACTTGTGTATAGATTGCTCGGATATAAAAAAAAACAAAATTCCACTAAAATCTGTTCATATTCTGTGGAATTTGTTTGCCATCGTAAATAAAAAATATTTGTATTATCGGAGTATTACCTTAGACAAGAGCAGTTAATTCAGCCATTGAAAACCAGTGAACTAACCCGAAGAATTTATTTCGTTGGAAAATAGTATATCATAAGAACTAAAGCCTGAATTCTTTATGTGATCGTGGATTTTTAACTTTGCGATTATCAGGAAAATTATCACGGAAGTAATTTCCATGGATTTGCAAAAATTTACAGAAAGTTTGGCGTGACAATTTAAAAATCTTTACCCACGATTTTTAATTTATTCATTTTTTACACATTTATAAGGAGAGAAGAAGAAGAAGTTGATAAAATTGCTACGTATGGAGTATAGCATTGTATGGGGCAGAAACATGGACGCTAAGGAAAAATGACATCAAATACTTGGAAAGCTTTGAAATGTGGACTTGGAGGAGAATGCTGAAGATAAAATGGACAGATAGGATGAAAAACGATGAAGTGCTACGAAGAATAGGAGAGAAGCGAATGATTATACAGACTATTAGAAAGAGGAAGGCTAACTGGGTTGGACATTACCTGAGGAGAGAGAGTATGATTAAAGACGTGTTAGAAGGAAAACTAGATGGGAAAAGGGAAAGAGGTAGGAAAAGGTTTCAGCTGATAGACGATTTGAAAGGGAAAGAGAGTTATCAAGATATGAAGAGGACAGCGGAAAATAGGAGTATATGGAGAACCAGGTTTAACCAAGAATAATCACGGACCTGTCTACGGACAGACTACCTATGATGATGAAGGAGAGAATTAAACGGTAGTTATTGGCGAATCTACTTTTAGATCGATCTTTTTTCTTTAGCTAAGGTTCGTGTGAGATCTTTACGATAACCTCAGAATGAGCCAAAATTACCTTATAGGCTCGTTTTGCAATTTTATTGATCCCTTGTCCTACAAAAATATCGAAAGTTTGATTTAAAATCTTTTCATGCCCAAACTTTCGTCACAAAAATAAAAATAAAATGATCCGCTTCGGTTTAAGTTTTTGACATTCACAAAAGATAAACCTGAGAACGTAATTGCGTTATTTATCTTATAACCATGTTGTTTATCGTGCAACAAATTAATCCATAACTATTTGACTGAATAAATTTATTTTGTGATAATTTCTCTTTTTGTTGGGTTTTTATCTCTTGAAGTGGTCGAAGAAGTCGGAACAGTGCGCGTTCTATTTCAAAAAGGACAGATCGATCTCTGTTTCGCATGTGAATGTACTCAATTGTCGCTTGGAAACTGCTCCCTACTGTCTCCCTTATATATCTCTCCCCTACCTTAATCTCTCTGTCATCTGCAACGAAGCATCCTACCTGATAAATATCTCTCTCTAACCATAGAGGAGGTAGGACTCGTAACGATGTGACCACGTGCTAAGAGATAATGAAGAACATAAGGTCCGTGTTTATGACGTCAGCGATAGTCTCTCCATAGGCATATTGTAATTTAATAAAAGTTTACAAAGCTCCTATTCAAATTTTAAAAATTTTGATAATTTATGTGGCATGTAGACGATTAGAACTTCAATATAAGACCATTCTCAACGTAATAACTCCGATCAGTATCTAGATATAAGTTCGTCATTTAATATATAGATATGTAATGTATTCCAGACTTCGAATTTTTAAACGAATTAAGGATTTTATTTTCACGAACGATAGTGAATAATCCGCAAAGAGTATTTTATTTGGTAATATGCCATTTGAAATAGCGGCTCTCTCACTACTGGCAGGTGTCAGCGAAACGATAAAGAATGTTAATTAATCTCATCATTCCGAATGTTATTTTTATGCTCTCCGCGATCGAATATCTTCATACTCCGTTCGTGCAAATCGTCATTCATATGCTGGATTAAAAAACTGTACTAAAATTAATTCAGCGTGTTTCAGAAAAGATTCATGGTTTGTGCCGTGCTTGTTCTTAAAAATATGAATTTATGATCCGAAGGGCTTTGGGCAAATAACGGTTAACATTTTCTTTGCGAGATTTTAGTATTCGCATAACCACGATTTCCATACCGAAGCACTTTCATGGAACGAATTAACATCATCACTGCATGGTGAGCGAAGGAAGGGTTTCCAGCCCATTCGTTGTCGAAAAGGAAATTTCACAAGCACTCTAAATTTCTCCTATTACTTAAATCCCTAACTGTTTTATTGTAACAGATACGGTGAAATTCTTTAAAATATTCGTTCTAACGAACGATCTCGTAATAGTCGAAAATTAAGTGCCGTGTATGTAATGTTAGGAAATTGACGGCGAAGGTGTTCTCGCTCGGTGTAATGAAGTTCTCATTAAATGCCGTACTCGATCTATCGAGATTACACAGTAGTTTGGTTTTGTGCGTTAATCGGGGCAATCCCCCCCCCCCCCCCCAGTCTCATGTCTAGCGAAAACAAGTCAAACAGAGAAAAATATTTCCTTTTTTTCACTGGATACCCACCTGCGATTCACTTCTTCACCTCTTCGCTCCCATTGGACGGCTGAAAGTCCCCTTTCGCTTGTCAAATTACCCTTCCTCTTTTTCCTTCGTTTCTCCTTCCCCTCCCTTAACCGCTTCCGGAGGTTTCTCTGCCGAAGGTTCTTCCAACGAAACGTCTTCAGTCCCCGGTGTCTCCTCTCCTTCCTCCTTAATCCCCCCTTCGGCTCCCTCCACCTCTCCCTCCGCCGGAGTGTCTCCCTCAACCAGGGTGTCCTCATCCTCGTCCATGGGTGTGTCCTCTGCAGGAGACGCCTGGACTTCGCCCCCGCCATTTTCCCCAAGAGCGCGGTACAATTCTGCCCTCGTCTCCAGGATTTCCCTCACGATATCTATGTATAATAATTTCAAGACTTTCATACATTTTTTAGGAAAAAGAAAATGCACTTCTACTCCTGGGAAGCTTGATGACGGTTATCAATGATGGACTGTGTGATGGATGAGAGGTGCGTGAAACTGTTGCGACACGGGCCTGTTTACATTGGAAGTGAACTGAATAAAGATCGTCACTTAGTGATGTCAAAGGGGTCTACATGCGTGATCCAACACAAAACATAAATAACATAAATAGAGCGCAGAATTAAAAGAAAACATCTATTAGATCTATTAGGATGCTAGAGAAGTGTCAGGAACATTTCAGAAATAAATTATGACAATAGCTTCGGAAACGAAGAAAGAAAGAAATTAGAAACTGCAATTTAGGTATCTTTTGGGGAAACTTGAGGAAATAAATTTAAAAAACTTTCAAGAAGGCATGAAGGATTTCGAACGAGGTTTTAGAGAAGATAATTTCTCACGAAAAGAAGTCTTATCGCCAGTTTATACTGAAAAAGAGAGGTCATACGGATATTTTATGAACAAAGGCAATATAGCGAAGAATTAGATGTAGAAAGCACAAAGAAAGTTGAGATAGATACACTGATATGCATTATCATCTATCTTCTGTGCTGAAAGTGCTTAAATTCTTCAATTCATGTGAAAAAGATAAATAGCAAATTAAAAATATTAAAGAGCTTAGTTGTTGTCGAGGAATTTGGCAAAATGGAGATAGCGAAGGTAGAAGAGAGAGGAATATGGAGGCCATATAGATAGATTAACACTGAAAGGTTTAAAAGAAACATATACAAGAAATAAGAGAACTGCAACCGAGAATCTAGGCATAAAGTAGACGTTATATTTTGGTAGATTAAGTAGTTGAAATTTGAATTTTTGTCTCCAGTAAGATTAGATTAGAAATGATTCAAATACGATATCACCCGTTTGAATGAAAAATGCCTAAATAGCGCATTTAATGAAGTTCTATCGTAGGATTAAGTGTTTGAAATTTCAAATTTTATTTCCGTCGTCATGACAACGCCGCTCAAATGAAATGACCCAGATTGCCATTTTCGTTTTGCGTTTTAATAAAAACGTCAAATATAAAACGTTAAAACTGATATGTTCATAGGGTACAGATGTGTGAAAAATTATTTGATGGCCATTTCATATTACTCTTTCCTTTTTTTTTCGCAAGAATGAGCGAACTAAAATTATATAAATGACTCTACACGATAGACGAGAACCTCACCCGTGATTATCGTTCTGCTGGTGATTAGCTGCTGCATCTCTTGGCGGACTTCGTCAGCCAACCACGGCACGAGGGTCTCCTCAGTCTCTGCAAAAAGAAATCAAAAACGTCATTGTAAACGGTAATGCATTTTTGACGACCACTCCATCGTCTACTATAAATACGGCGATTCGAAAAATTCTATATTTATCCGAAAGATTTACGATGCTTTCTTTTTCTACTACTTCTAGCTTTGAGAAAACATGAAATTCTAACTACTTGCGGCCGTAATGGGCGTAGGATTTGCATACATAATTTTAATTTGTTACTTATTGGCACGACGCTTTAAACACTGTGCAACTCATCACTCGCACGTTTTGCAATACCGTAACGCCTCCTGCCGCAAAGTCACGCACCGAAGCAATTCATATGAAATGTATTGGGGCTAAGTCTTTGCAAGGTAATTTGCCAAGAGGTCACGCGAATTCTATCCGCATGGCTTAAAACCGTATACTCCCGTATTCTACGCATATTCAAATGAGAATCGAATGCGAATGCAGGAAAAAAACTGCGACCGAATTGACTTGAACCCAGGTTCGCAGATTTTGACATATTATAATCCATCATGTTTCAAGATTACCACCTTGGAAATTAGAGCAACTCGAAGAAAAAAAACTCGATTAATTTTATGCTTAAATCGTTGAGGCTGAGGAAAAACAGCCCCTTCTAAACAAAAGTAGCACAGTGATACAAATAAACAAAGCATTAATATTAAGCGCGAAAATTCCACAAACGAGTTGCAAATTCATATGAAACTATTTCCTTGTTGAAGAGGCAGGATATTTGCGTTCTTATGGAAGGTGGTTTTCCTCAACTATTTCGATAGAAAATGAGACGTAAGAGAAATGAAAGCAGAGAAAGAAACAAATGAATCGTGCGCTAGGTATGACTGTTTTTGGTCTCGAATCTCATTAATTTATTTTTAACACAACTAATTTTATAAGGGAGGAGTTCTGTGGTTTGCAGTCGGAGAATCTAAACGAACTATTTCATATGATTCTACGATGCTTGCAGCGGTCCCTCGATTTTCGCTGATTTTACGTTCGCAGTTTCACGCCTTATTGTAGCAATTTTCAATGTTCGCGCTCGTCGATCTCAGTGCACACTGCTCGTTCGTTAAAGCCTACGAAACAGCGAGATTTCCTGTCGACAACGAAACAACTGCACAGCGCACAAACACTACAAAAGTAGTGTCGCTGTGACGCGCGGAGAACGACTAGATGCCCAGATGAAGCTATGTATACTATCATTGCGTTTTTGATTACGTCTTTGTTCGAACGCGTGAAATTAATTGTAGTTTCTACAATCTTTTTGTATTTGCGAACAACGCCATGATATAAGTATGGCTTCGAACTGCATAGAAAGTAAAATGAGTGCTGAAAAAAGAAGAAAGACAAAAGTTCATTCCCCTAACACATTTTTTCCATAGGCTTTTAGTGTCTATATTCTCGTTGTTTGCCAAGAACATAACCCTCGCGAATTCGAATGAACTACTGTATTTTGATACAATGGTTGTGTTAAATAGAAAGGACTGTGGGGGATCGAGGGTTGCTAGTCCATCGAGTTTAGCCTACGCCTTATTTATTTGAACCCTTTATAACCGCAATGCACTCACCCTTCTCCACGTCTTCTGGAAGATCTCCCGATTCCCGCAGTCCTTCTAACACCGAAGGTAAGAGGTCGACCAGGTAGCCTCGGGTTAGGACGGCGGCCGCCACGCGCCTCTCCGCTTCCTTCTGGGCTTCGACCGCCGCTCGCCTCTGTGCCACACGTCTTTCCTGCAGAAAATAAAGAGAAAGATATGAGTCATGCGGCCTGACAGTTCACGAGGGGAGAAAATAAAAGGAGATTACGATTCTTATGACCTATATATTAAAGAAGGGTCTTAAGGGAGAGTAATGGCGCGTTGGTGCATTGTTCTGGTAATTTACCAGTTAATAATAAAACCCTTATTCTTTTGGTCACTTGTCCATAACGCTCAATATCTCGGGTGTTTCTTCAGCCAGTTCAACCAAATTTAATTACTATGATCACGTACCTATAGCAAATGACATAAGAAACTTTCATGAAAGGTCCCGGGTTCGACTCCAGAGGGTGATTTCAATCTCCCATAAGACGCTCAATATCTCAGCCTTTTCTTCAGCCAGTTCGACCAAATTTGATTACTATGATCACGTACCAATAGCAAATGACATAAGAAACTTTCATGAAAGGTCCCGGGTTCGACTCCAGAGGGTGATTTCAATCTCCCATAAGACGCTCAATATCTCAGCCTTTTCTTCAGCCAGTTCAACCAAATTTGGCAGGATTGCTATGATCACGTGCTAGGAGCGAATGACAGGAAACTTTCATGAAAGGTCCCAATAGCAACCAATGGGGTCTAATTTGTTTTTTATATTGTTCGCTTACAAAGCCCGTTTTGAACGGGCTAATTCATTTAGTTTAACGATAAAGAATATATTATGAAATAACGACACTTGTAATTTTCTACTGTAGGTTAAATACACTTTCACGACCTAGGTTCATCAGGTGATGATCTAAGCGTCGAAGCCTAGGTCGTGAAATTATATTTAACCTGTAGTGGAAAATTACGAGTCCCGTTATTTCTTATTATAGAATTATTCCACAAAGTTACGCCAGGGACAGTTGGAATAAATAATATGCCAAAACTCTGCGATTGACGGATTAATTCAAAAGAGGCGGTTTCAACAGATTTATTTGTCGGAATCAAAAGAAAAAATCCCGATTTGTCGATCTCTCACTAAAAATATTTTAAACAAAATAATATTTATGACTATGATTGTTGTGTTTTCCATTCAGAATGTTTGCTTGGAGAAAATTCAGCTGATTATATAATGATATGTGATATAGGATTAAGAAAACAATTTTGAACCAAGAATTCTTTTGGCTTGCTTTTCATTTTTTTTATTCGCGTATTTCTCTTTTGATGTAAACCGCTCGCACTCCTCACTAAAAACAATTTTAGTCAAAAATCAATTAATGAAGTCACAGTTGCGATTCGCGGCTAAAGCTGAATTATTTTGAAATTTTATGTCGTTGAAGCGATGCCAACTCAGGTACACCATGTACACCAATCTGTCCGTCTTGGATTTGTGAGGTAGTTATGCTGCCACAATTGTTTAAATCGGATCATTTCACGTGCCGGATGGGCACATTTTAAGAATATCTTTTTGTAATATCGACACGGAGTCCGGTATTCCATTCCTTAAAGTGCGCGTTTGGTCTTCAGCTGTGGTAGGAATTTTTCACCGTGTATGAACGTCGGTCAATATGTAGTCATGCGAAGCGCTTTGATGTTCAAGCTCTGCATCAGTATCTCTCCTATTATTAGGGCCGTTGCCACTTTGAATACCAAATGAGGCTTCTTAACCTGTAAAATATAAGCTATTCTCGTGACCCGGGGCAAAAGCTAAAAGGTCGCTCCCATTGATTCTGTTGATCATCTGGATAGTTTCCTTATTTTATCATAGTTGGTAGCATACCGAATTACGCTTGATTAGAAAAAGTTGGTATTTTCTGCGATTATATTTTCTCAACGGTTTTTGGAAAAGTTGCTGGTCTCAGGTTGTTTTATTCTCGCCATTAAACCTTACGAAGCAAAGGAAGGGACCTGATAGACCTAGTAGAAGATGCTTGCATACTGCAAGCATTTAATCTCACCTTGAAAAGAACATTAATTTTTCAGAGATATAATTCATCATGAGAAATATTTCTTTAATTCTAAAGATTTCTCCTCTGGACGGGTTTTCGTTTTTTCTTTATGGTAAAATAATGGAGTAAAACAATCACTAATTTTTGCAATTTTCGAAATATTATACTTTTCCCACATTGAGTTAATAATATTAATATAATTTATAGTACAATTAGAAGAGAAATAGCATTTATATAATTTTTTAAATATAAATATTTTTTAACGGCCAACATAACGATTTTATGGATAAATTGAAATGTTTATTCGTTTAGATAGACTAACGTCTAAATAATTTAAAAATTTCAGCTCCCTACCTTCCGGCTTAGTGTGGATTTTTTCATTATTTTATCATAGTTGTTAGCATACCGAATTACGCTCGGTTAGAAAAAGTTGTTATTTTCTGCGATTATATTTTCTCAACGGTTTTTGGAAAAGTTGCTGGTCTCAGGTTGTTTTAGTCTCGCCAATAAACCTTACGGAGCGAAGAAAGGGACCTGGTTCTATTAATGAAATTCTAATTCTAAATTCTAATTAATGAATTCTAAAAGAATGCAGAAGAGGTCGGTCTGCTTATAGACATTGCTGAAAGAAAGACTTCGATTTTCTGCCGTTTTTTCTGAAAAAAGAGATTGAATGGCAAATAGTATGTGGGGAAACAGCACCAAGATTTTTACTTAGACCCCATAACTTGTTTTCCATTCCTTGAAAAACTTAAACGTCCTCTATCTTTTGCCGCCTTCTTACTCAGAAATACTCGTGAAAGGATGCATCTTGTAAGGGAGCATTAATCATTTACACGTTTTAAATGCGACTCGTTTTCGTTGTTCTTTTTTAATCCAACACCCTATGCCTTTTATCAGAGGATTCTAACGCAAATATTCGCAATCCATTTCTGGGTCGATCATTGTCGTACGCGGCATTCATACTTTTTAAACTGTAGTGGTATTATAAATTTCATGATCATCGATTTTCTAGTGGGTGAACTGTCTTTGGAGTGATAAATTTTTCGTTATACTCTGGACTATTAATATCGATTGGCTGGATTAATAGCTGTTTTCGTTTCGATTGCAACTGATTAATGGTTCAAGGACAAAAACAAATAAAGGAATTCGTCATTAAGATGTTGAACTCAAAATGTTGTATTTATCATTTTCTTCTTATTGTGCATATTCGATATATCCTTCTTAATATGCGTCACAATATCATCAGATGCATTATTATCTATTATTTACTATAATTTGTCAATAAAATCAGGTGGTATGAAGAGTTATGTTAGATTTCGCGTGTGGAAGAGTGTCAAATAATGTTATCGAAGCAAGAAAAAGCAGAGGGGATGCAAGACAGCATGGATTCTGAAGAATTTGAAGGACATGAATAGACGTAGAAAGTTGAGGGGATTGATTTTGGGAGGAATTAAACGGAATGAATGAAAAAGGATTTATAGTCAACTGTTTCAGCCGTTACTGATGAAGACGCAAAGCGTCGAAATCTAGATAGTCTCTTAATAACAGTATTGCGGGAATTTACAAAGTTCATTTTATTTCTATAAGGATTTATAGAACATAGAAAATTCGACGATGATGGCGTTTGAATTTGGGATGTCGTTCCTTGTTTTTTCTTGGATTATACAAGCTCAGATCTTCGGTAATTCTTTTGATTATCTCAGATTATAATTTGATTGAATATTTTACCCTTAATTGGCGAGGCTCTCCTTGTTTTGGCCCCTCTAGCACCTACTCTTTCGCGTCGCCAGAATGTAAACCAAACAAACGATAAAAAAATGTCTGGAAATATTTTGGACGTGAGACAGAAATCTGTGCGTATGTTTGAAGTCTCCGTGAAGCCAAAGTTATTCACGAAGGAAAGCACTCAATATAAAATGGAAGCGTAACTTTTAAAGGTCTCGGGGAAATAAAAAACAACGCTTCGACTGGCCTGTGCGAAAACGGCGGTTTTGCTCTAGAATTGGCGCAAAATCGTATTTTATGCCTACGGATATAGGTCTTACCTTCTCTTCGCGCAGTCTCCTCTCCTCTTCCTCCAGCCTTTGCTGCTCTGCAATCTCTGCTGCTCGCAACTCCTGGAACCGCCGCTGTTGCGCCCTCAGCGCTGCTAGTTCCTCTTCTTCGAGAACCTCCATCAAAGAACTCTCGACCGTCTTGCCAACGAGGACCTCCAGAAGGGGACGAACTTCCACGTCGAAGTCGAACAACTGGAACGGCGGAGAAATATAATTATTTGTGGTTCGGTGGAATTTATCAAAAATGTTTTTATTCGGGCAAAAAAACGACGTAAAACGAATATTTATATCAGTTAAAAAATGCAAAAAATAAGATGAATACCGATGTTATGAAATGTTCATAGAATTCAAATATCAACATGCAGGACGCTCGCCTTAGTATTTGTTTTCTCCAAAGGATGCTTTGTTATTGAGTAAGTTGAACCCTTCGCACAAAACATAGCAACAACTTGGGTTAATAATCTTACTTTGGATGCACGATAGAGAAGCAAGACAGTATATTTATAAAGAGAGATTAATGCAAGGGACGCTAGAAGGCGCAGAAGATTTATAGATTGGAGGAAGGGTTATATGAACAGTAAAATATGCTGATGATCAAGTATTTCATGCAAGAAAGGAAAAAAACTCCAGAAAATGATAAATAAGCTGGTAATAACAGCCAGAAAATACAGAATGGAAATAAATGCAAAATTCTAAGGTTATGCAAATATCGGGAAAAAAAGAACAATTGATCATAAGTATTGGTGGAAAGCCATTAGAACAAGTTTCAGACTATAAATACCTTGGACGCATCATCACGAGGGATGCAAAATGCACCAATGAAACAAGGACTAGATTAGGGAAAGCAAGAGCCGCTTTCAGAAGAAAGAATTTCCTACTGGCGGCAAAAATGAATGAAGATATCCGCAAGAAATCGATAAAATGCTGTACTGAGTTTTGCTTTGTATGGAGCAGAAAAACAAGAAAAATGATATCAAATACTTGGAGAGATCCGAAATGTGGCCACGAAAAAGAATGCTGAAGATAAAATGGACAGATAGGACGAAAAACGAGGAAATTCTAAGAAGAATAGGAGAAAAGCGAATGATTAGAAAGAGGAAGGAAAAAGTTTCAGCTGATAGACAGCCTGATAGGGAAAGAGAGCTATCAAGACATGAAGAAGACTAGTAATAAGCGGAGAGCCAAGTTTAACCAAGAATAATCACGGCCGTATACATGGAAAGACCGCCTATGATGATGATGGGCGTAGGACGCCTCCAGGAGAATAGGAGTATGTGGAGAACCAGGCTTAACCAAGAATAATCACGGACCTGTTTACCGACAGACTACATATAATGATGAATGATTGGATGTAATTTGATCTCTAAGTGGATGTTGCCAAATTGCATAGGAATGATTAGCGGATACATTTAATCGCACTGTTTTATGCCCATTAAAAAAAACCAATTCGAAAGAGCGCGAATTAGAATCGTAGTCCAGCCCATTGAACGAATTTTTCTGAATGGGGGAATGTCTCAATAAATATGTATCTGTTGGAAATATAAACTCTACTGTCTAGCATTTGGAAAATGTTTCTGGATGCATAAACCCAATAGTCTATAGCATTTCGTGACTTGGGATCTTCCGCAAAGTCTGAAGTTACGAGTTCCAGATCAATTACAACAACAGGTGGGTCAAATGAAAACAAAATAGAAAGGTCGTTATGGTGGTAAACTCGTCGGAAAGAGCTGCATTCGTCCTCTTGGGCAAACAAGAAATTTCGTCGACCTATATTTCTAAACGCTCGCTTAGTATTTTGTCTATTAGATTTTTTAAGCGTTAGGACACGCGTTATTTCAGTCTCGAATGTCAATACTATATGGTTAAGCTTTTATTGAAAATCGAATAATAACAATTGTGAAAATAATTTATCATTAATTATACTTGTACAATAGGGATCATTGTAAATCCTGCTTTGTGATTAAAATATGTAAATTAAGATTAATTTATACTTTTATTAGATTTATTTGACGGTAAAATAATAGACACTCGGAATAAAAAACATTTCTGGTTTTATTACACCTTTTAATATAATTTAATCAAATTTTAATGGTTAATGGAAATCCTCGAAGTATTTTCGTAGCTATCGATTATTGATCAAAGCTGCGATTTAGCGGTGACTATATGATTTTTCCAAGAACCCATTGGAAGGATATCTCTTGGATTTTGTTTCAAAAGTGGATGGTTCTCTAATTTCGATTATTAAGCTTGAAAACAGCACCAGTTCTTTAATAAATCTACATAAATTTCATCTCGGCCGCGCTTAAACATTTTTTCTCAACGCTCTTTTATTCTTTAACGAAAGTGATAAAACTGAGCCAGCCATTGGGCATATTTTTTCCTTAGCCAATGATAAAGAAACCGGCAATAAATTCTGCCGAATTCGCCATAATATGAGAGCCGGAAAATCTCACTCGCGGAAAAATGTATCCTGAACTTTTTGAATTTAGGATGGTTAAGTGACACTTTCATCTTGGGCGGATTTTTTTCTTCGCTTTTTAAATAAATAGAAAATAAGTCGTGCGTGACACAGCGAAGAAACATTTTCTTTTGTTCGGTTAACTAGAACTGTGAAAATTCGCTCAGAATTGGAAACGAGCAGTTACGTTCGATTTTCAATAACTCATAGAATAAAGGGAAAAAACCTTTTAAACCTATTCGTTTGGATTTTTGTTTTATTTATTCCTCGTGGATCACTATTGCTAAGAAGGGAAAGAGATCGTTGATAAATTAGGAAGGAGAGCCACACGCAACACTAAAAATTTAAGTATAAGGAGAAGATGGTGAGTCGTGCGACCCTGTGATTTAATTTTGGAAGAGGCCTTTGCGCCGATGTTTTTGTTATTAGTTTTTATAACCTCAGATTACAAAAAGGCATGCATAATTCAAGTATGTATTAATTTCAATTTTGATTACACAAAAGTCACCGGGTGGTATAAAAGGTACTCACTTCCAATGATACGAAATTATGGTTACCTGTGATTTTTATAATTAGTTTATTAGTGTTTGCTGATTAAAAAAAATTTAAATGAATTTTAACTGAACACCAATTAAAATCAAACCAGACTACGAAAAACATAATAGTTTAGCTCGGCGCGCGGTATTTAAAAGGAATGAAATATTTATATTACAAATTAAAAGTTATAGAAGTAATTCCAGTATATATTTATACTTTCTCCAAAGGTAAATGGAACTTAATTATAAGCAAATGACATCTTACTTTCGTTGAATTGCGTGGCGTCGTTCAGTAGCCAAAAAAGGCGAAAATATTGTGAATGTTATTTTATGACGTTTGCTTAGTTTATAAAAAATATTGCATAATATAAACGGCTGGAAGTTTTTCCGGCAAATGAATTATTCATTCTTACTGTTTTTTGTTATTGCCACTCAAGTTCGCCTCCGTCCGATAGGAATAAGGATTTGCATACGCGGTGACGTCGAAAGGATAGGGCGTCGCGTGCTGCTACCTCGCGGCCAAAAGGGAAAACTGTAAAGCGGCCGTCTTCGCTCTCTTTCCTCCGCCTCCTCCCCGCTACTCTCGCTTTCCAGAATGCGTCTCCTCGACGGCCGGCACGTCATTCCGAATTCAAGAGGCTCGAAGTGCCATTCGAGATATTCCGAACCTCCAAGGGACTCCAATGTTCCGACGCGACAAAAGGAGAGGTGAATATCGATCGTTTCAAGGGGTGAAGTTATAGCCACCGGCTCGGCTGGAATCGATGCCGGACCCTTTACTCACGCGAGAACGCTCTGGCGCCAAAGATAAGCCGTGAAAGATTTAGATACCTTCCGCCTCTCTTCTCATTCGCTCCCTTTCTCTCTCTCCCCCCACTCCCTCTTGCCAGCCCTTTTTCCTTGCCTCACCCCAATCCCATAAACCCGGGGTTAGTGCCGCGTGCTGTTAGGTCAACGACATTCCAAAGACCTCCAACAGTCCATTGGCGGCTGCTTTGGCTATTTCGGTATGCCTGAACAAAATCCTATGAAATAATTATCAAGTTGTGGGTTCCTTTCTTTGTCATGCGCATTATTTTGCATTCCGTTAGAAACGAGGATGACCTCCGACGTTTTTTTCGCAGGTTATTCACTCTTTCATCCAATTTATGGAAAAAAATTGGTAGCAGTCGATAGAATGATTCGAAACGTTGCAATTCGATTTTGCAATTTTTTTAGTGGTTTTGGTTAGTATTGGTTTGGCTAGAATGACGTGACATGAATATTGGAATTAATCGGCATATTTCGATGAAAATATCGATCATAGCCTTTAGTAAGAAAATAAAAATGCGGTGCATTTTATTTTTGATACAGTTTCACACAGAATATTAAAAAAAAGTATTTTTTACCATAAATATTTGAAATTATACTTTGGGTGTCATGTAATCTTTTTTCAGATATGCCCGATGAAGTTAAGCACATACATTCTTGGCCTTTGAGATTTTAATGCCAATGTATCAACTGGAAATTTGAGGAAGGAAAGTTAATTTTTTGAATGATTTTTTTACCTGCAAGTGTTTATGAATGTTAAACGGTTTTCACGATTGTTCGTTTTTTAACTTTGCTTTTTAGGCGTTCTTTACAATAAGTAATAAAAGAACGCCTTATGGTTAGGTCGTGTCCGTCCGTCCGCATGTTTCATCTCAGAGACTACTGATAGATTGATAGAATTTGGTATTTAGGACGGGCAGAAAAATTAACAAAACTATATAAATTGTTTATGTGGCCTAATCGTGAGTGCCACTTTACTGGTGACAAAAAATGAACTTTTCTTGGTACTATTCGTTTATCCCGGAACCCAATTCTATAATATTTTCATTGTACCCTAGTACCCGAATCCAAGTTAAGTTGCTGGGGGTTGAATTCGTCCCATTTTCCTCTCCCGAGTTAAGTGGTTAGGGGTTGGATTCGTTCCATTTAATTCCTCCGGGTTGGGTTAAGTGGTTGGGAGTTGGATTCGTTCCATTTTACTCCCACGGGTTGGGTAAGGTGGTTGGGGATTGGATTCGTTCTTCTCCCCCGGGTTGGGTTAAGTGGTTGGCGGTTGGATTCGTTCCATTTCCTCTCCCCGGGTTGAGATAAATGGTTGGGGGTTGGACTCGGGTACTAGGGTACAATGAAAACATTATAGAATTTTTAATAGGCGTCCGGGTTAAACGAATAGTACCGTTTTCTTTATATCTCGTACAATATTATTTATACCATAAAAGTCTTCAAACGACTTTGTAAAACTAGTCAAATAGCATGTTTTGTTCAGAACATTTTTATAGAAGGAGTAGCAGATTTCAAGAAAATCAAACGGGACAGTCATAATTCACTTTGGACTTAAAAATATTTTTCCATGTTTTTTAATTGTTGTCAACAAAAACAATCTCCGTGACAACTAAAGTAAACAATATCTGCTGTAAATACCTAATTAGTTTCATTTTCTATCGTTCGCACGCAGCATTTGGAAAATGAAGGGAAATGAATTATCTTCGACGAAGAAATGGACGTAAATGCGTCTATTTTCTTTACGCATACACAGTGTTAGTAAGTGAAAAGAAATGGGTAATTTACGACGAAGGAATGAACGTGAAAATAAAGATTATATTACTACTATTCGAGTGAGGTATGTTTTAAATAATTGTCGATCGTTTTATTAATTACAACCGATTAGGAAATAAATAAGTTTATTAAAAAAATCGACATTTCCTTGACATCACCACTGGCAACCCATTTTTCAGTTCTTAGGCATTATACTAAGCCATTAATATTTATCTTTTTTTGGCATGATATAATAAATCGTCAAGTACGCCTCTGCCACGCATGTATGCACGCATGATGTGTGCATCTTTTCTCTCTTGTTTTAGATTTATGTTCCGCCGCGTTGTAGTTATGTATTCAGATTTTTTTGTAAAATATACAAGACTCACTGCGTTATTTATGATAAGAATAAAAAGTTATATCATTTATAATTATAAAATTCCATGTAATTGTTATTTTTCTCGGATTTAATATCATAGTGAGGAAAAATTAAGCCGTTCCCATTTTAGTAAAAACTGTTTTTAATTGAGAATACTGTAAAAATAGAGGTTCGTGATAAAATAAATCCATTTTTCGTGAAATGGGTTTCTTTATCAGTAATTTATGAGGCACTTTTTTCCTATAGAAATAGGTTTACAATTAAGAAAACAATTACGAAACACGTGCATAACTTAATATAAACCAAATTACTGAGGAAATCGAAGCAAATGATCCCTGCTCACAGTAATTTCTGACCTATTTCCACTCAATAGTCCTCCAGAAAAGTCTCCCTTAAGAAATATTTTCATGAAATATATGGCGTGAGAAAGAAGTTTTTAAAAAAACAAAACGTCCGTTGTGAATTCGTTGATTAGAATAGTGTATGCCAAAGTATTTCAGACTCAGTAGAAAGCGAAATGCTATTCGGTTAAGCCATGAGATGAATTCAGATCGTTATTCTTGAGTACGCAAATGTGGAAGTTTTAGTACTTTCCAGCAAAAAGATAAACATGCAAGTAAAAGTGTCCTAGGGTGCGAATTGTGCACAGCGCTCGATGACGAAGACTTCAAAATGGCCAATCGATCGGGTGAATGGAAAAACGAATCGCTGAAATGCATCGTGGGAAATTCTTTTCCGCAAGTGGTTGTAAATTCTCCTACGTGGCATGAAGAGGAGGGGGGGGGGGTGGGATAATTCGATTAATACGACCGTGTTTATGCTTTAACGGATGCCTTACAGTGAATTTAATTCCATATGCGCATTTTCTCGGTTCGTATCAGATTATTTTTAAAGGAAGGAGAGTAAAAATTCATGCTTTCACTTCATAAGGGAATTTCAGAGGAAAGTTATTGGAATATCTCAAATTCGCGTTCTTTACACATTCTGAGAGAATAATTTATGTCAGAATCACTCTGTTTAAAAACAGTAAATAGAACTATGTATGCAGTTTTTGGGATGTGTGCACGACCCGAGAATGATCGTTTAATACAGGCGCGTGCAATCTAAGGGCCGCACCCAGCCCGCGAGAGTATTTTATGTGGCCCACTAAGCTTTGATGAAGATGTGGTCCGTGATATTTAATACAGATAATTTTGTTTATTTTAATTACAGTCGTTGCCATAAAAAGTGTTAAAGTCCAAGAAATGGTATACACTTGATTTTCATTTTTAAAATCACGTATATAAATTTTCGAGCTCGTTGTGAATGTGAACCCTTAACCCTAAGTCGGCGAGGATTCAATTAAAATCTTATATTGATAAACTGAATATGTTCAATGGAAATGCAGCTCCAACCATTAGTTTTCACGATCAAAATTGGTTCCCGAAACAAGGATAGCGTTCATGGGTATTCGAGGGCAATGTTTACGAGTTCTCGTCCGTGATATAACCTCAGCAGTAAATTGATGCCAGAATTAAGTATCTACAAGAAATTGGTCCACAGGTTTATCTTATACTGCATCAGAGAGAAATGCCACTAAAAACCACTGGAAATTTCCAATCGTTTAAATCAAAATGTACGAAATCTTACCTTTTAAAAAAATCTTCCTGAAATTATTTTTCGCGACAATTATATATGTCATGTGAAGTAATTTGGATTTTTTCGAGAGATTTTAACACATGATACTGCCACATCCGATCAGTTTGGAATGTTGATACACATTTTAAACTATCGTTAAGATAATATAATTATTATAGAATATCCTAAACAACGTTCCTATCTTATTCTAAAATTAAATAACTCCTGCAATTGTAAACGTTAGTATCCTTTTATATCAAACAGTGAATTATTTGAATTATTGGAAAAAATTCCATTTATTTTCGAAATGGAAATCCAATCTCTAAATTTAAAATTACTTTCGTAGTATTAATTAATATTTAACTCGGGGCAAATGTTTTAGGCGTAATTATATTCTTTATCTTTTAGGTTTATGAGTAGAAACACGAGAATTTTATTCGCGATTATTATTTAACAATTATTTTCATAGATTATTTGATTCGTCCTGTCGTAAGTCACCTCTCTTAGTTTTGCATATTTTAACCGTTGTCCATGTGAGACGCTAATTTTCAAAGACCCTCCATTGGCGATTCCTTATTCCATTCCCTCGCGAATGTTGTATCCCTTGAACGACAAATCGATACTGAGTGCTAAGCAACGAGGTGAGTTTTCAAAATTTACTTCCTTTTAGTTGACGGTTTCATTATTTTTAACTTTCGTACACCAGGAAATAAAAAATAACCTGTTTCGTATTTACGGCTTCCGAGTTCCGAGTCTGATCTCTTCCTAACTCTGTCATTACGCAAGACAACTAGCCGTATTTTTAAGACAATCTTTGATAATTAATTTTAGCACAAGGGCGTTAAATTGTCGGTTCAACTGTGGCATGCGGCTCTGTCAGAAGGTTCACGCGGTCGGTATTTACATTATTTATAGTTCGCATGGAATCTAAAAATTATAAATAATTCGCGAAAAGTATACATAAATTAAAAAAAAAACAATTTTCAACTCAATTATTGGCACAAATAAGAAGTACAGAAGTTTGGACGAGACGATGAAACAGTTTTTATTTGTTCATCTTGCCGTATTTACACGTGGAGTTAGAAGTAGATGAAAATTACAATATTTTCGGTCAAATTAATGTTTAAAAAAGTGAAATTTGTGTCGCCGATGAAACGCATCTTGCGTAGTTTTTCCGATACAATGCTCGACTGTATCGGGTAAAGGGGCAGAAAAAAATCTGATATTTTTTCCGCAAAATTATGAGAAAAAAGTGCGAGTATCATGCCTGTAAATACCAATTAAAAATCCATATTTTTCTCTCCCGTGCTCTTAAATGATATGTGAGGTATAGATTAAAAACTCTCTTTAGACAGAGGACATCATTTGCAGCAATGAAGTCCGCGAGAGCATATAATTACGACTTCTAGTTTCGGAGATAAAAATTCAAGAACCGTCCAATCTTTAGATGCCGTTTCAATACGTATTTCCCATAAAGAACGCCTTTGAAATCTTTGCGTATTCCGTTTATGGAGTATACTTTTCCATCTTGTTTGATATTCAAATTTATATAAGGCGTTTTTGGAGCGTAGCCATGCGAATAACTATAGCTGGACCCCTTCATTAAATTATATAAATTCCTGGCGAAAGTATTTGAAGTAAGCGGAGATAGCAAAAAACAGGGCCGTCCCTAGAGGAGTGCAGGGCCCAAGGACTATCGGACTGCGAGGGACCCTCATAATATAAACCGCCAAATTAAACATTTTTCATGCTTTGATGTCATAAACCGGCTCCCCTAAGTTCGGGGGCCGAAGTGGTCATCCCGATTCGCTTTACGCTACGGATGGCCCAGTCGCCAAAATATGGGTCAAGATTTCAATCACTGCAAAAGAATCAATTTCAAGTTCGATTACTATCATAATATGGAATTTTGAGGGCGGCATTAAATGCCTTCATGAGATAGTTATTAACATTCTACGTTACTTTAAACGCATCGACATGCATGCAGTGTGGAAATGAAATCGGCCATGTATTTACCAAAGAAAGAACCCGATAAAATATTAGTATTCTAAGAACATATTCGTACCTGTTACAAAATAGTTCGTCAGAGGATAGCTATTTATAGCTTACATCACTGCATAAATAAATACAAAAACTATGCTTGTGTAATAGTTTTTGATAGCATGTGATGAGATTCGGAAGGTTTGTCAATCCATATGCTCTAAAAGATCCAAAATTCGGATTATGCGGCTGCCAACATAGCCTACAATTGCGAAAAGAGGGAATGCACCGCATTTGAATGGAATATCGTTCTCAATCTCTGAATATTTGTTATCACCTCCATTTCCATGCCGAATGCCGTGCCACGCATATCTCAAGACACTCGCTTGCTTCCGTGAGGATTTGGGTTAAGAGGCTAATCGATTCGTTAACTCAAAAACAGGTTGAAAGGGACAAGAAGGCCGGGAGAGCGTATCACTATCTTCTTCTTCACTTGTTTACATGGGATTGTCGTTCTAAAAATAAACAACACCCTCTTAAAAATCATTCGCAATACTCGTTTGACGGATTCTGAGGATTGATTCAGAATCACCGGAACTGCTGACGCAACTTAAAAAAAGGCTTTTGCTCTGTCTTTAGAAAGAAAACAGGGTCGATACAATGCCTCAGTTTAGCAAACTGGGAATTATTTTCTTCGCAAAGCCACGTCGAATAGGAATTTCCCGTTATTTATTTAGAAAAATGGAATCCGGCATGTTAGATGTGTGATTCGTAATGAAATTCCATCCATTACTTACATTAATTAATTAATTCCTTTCAGTAATTGTTATTTCGGGAATGAAAGACATTTTTACGGGTGAACTTGCCATTTCAAATGCTATAGCTTAATAAATGCCCATAACATTCTGTATGAGATTGTTTTTTCGGTAATCTATAATTTTATCGATCCTATTCCGCCAAAATTCGGCACACATACGAAGATGGCACAGTTAAAAATAGATATAGAAAATATGGGTGGAAATTTTCCTACAAAACCAGGTCTTTTCAATTTTGCATGCTTTTCTTTTAACACGAGAATTTTGGGCTAAAAAAATCATGATAAGAGAATATCGCCTCGATTATTTTGCGCCACATTTCTCGACGCTAGGGAAGTATTGCGCGTTAACAACGAACCAACCCCATTTTGTGTGGCGATCCGGGCAACTTGATACGTGTTACCACCATCGGCGGGATTTATGTCCACCCGTGAGATTACGGGTCCCCGCTGCACAACTCCCAAGGCATCAGACTACCTTAAGTAGAAACGACATATACTTACTTCCCCCGGGTATATCTGGGTCTCCGCGTCCACGCCCGTCTTAACGGGGATGTAGAGGGGTGTGGGGGGGCGGTCAATGAAGGGGTCCGTCTGGCACCAAACGTCCTCCTCTTTGGGCCGATCGAATATCTGGAAGAAGAGAGAGAGAGAGAGAGAGAGAGAGGGAGGTGAAAGGTGAAGGGAATTAAGGGGAGGCGCGACGAGGCGGTGGCGGCCAAGTTAGCAGCTTTGGAGGATGAAGGACGAAAGGGCACACCCCTTTCGACTGCCACGTGGACTCGCTCATCGCCACCTCACGTGCAGTGGGTGAGAGTAATGAAGGGGAGGAGGGGATTAGCTCGAAGTGCGACGGTGTTGAAGTTTTCAATTGCGTCGTACGCGATGAAGTTGGGAAATTTAATTGGGGGAAATTTTCGCTTGACTTTAAGAAAGTTTAATTTTACATTTATTAAGTTTGTAATTTAGTAGGCATAGACCTCCAAAAGTTGTTGTTTATCTTTATTCCGTATGTTAGCTACCACAATACATTTTCTGAGTTAATAATATAAAATCTCATCAAAGGGACGAACATCCTTTATTTTTTCTTAATTTATTTCGTTAAAATCGTGTTTACGTTGTACGAAAACGGTTCTTAAATCGTTGAAATATTCTTGGGAACGATTCAGGTTTGACGAAAGTGTATGGAAGTCACCTTTATGACCATTAAGTGAAGATTCAACGTAAAAAATAACGTGAATATAAAAGTTTCTTTGGATCCTGAAATCTGAATTCTATTATATTCGTATTTAGAACTCTTACTTTATAATAAAGTATTGTCTATTTATATTTATGGCAAACAATTCATCTGCTGAAATTATTTTCTTTTTGAATATAAATAAATTGCTTATATTTAAATAATTTATTAAAATATGCTTTTAATTGAAAAAATCGATCAATATTCTGTTATATATATATAACATAAACAATATATAAACCATAGCGTAACAGGTTTAAAGGTGAAATTTACATGTAATGGTATTAATTTCCTTTATTTTTAACCTAATGGTATGAACAATCGTTATTTGAAAATCCTTTTATTTTACAACCCTAAATAGTTACGCGAGCCATTTGTAGACTGTCACGTCCAAGTGTTGCTTATTGCCTACGACACAACGGGTATGGAAGATGTGTTGCATATGCCTCAGGATAATTACAAAAACGGTGTTCTGTTGTATTTTATTTACTAGAGGTAATTAGGTATTCGATTTTTCAAATGTTATAGTAGATAAAATAATGAAAACTTCAATGATTATCCTTTGAAATACCAAGGTCCAAAACTACCATTAAGTAACAAGGGGGGACCATTTTGGTCCATACTTCACTAGTTTGTTTTCACTACATATTATAGACATTAATGAAATAAAATACTTACTATCTATTTATTACTCACAAAACATTCATTTTATTTTAAAATTGTTCAGGCAGACCCCCTGTAGATCACTAAACGCGCATCTCGGGGCTTTACTGCTCGGCAATTCCAATTGGCAAAGCCAAAGCGATGTGGACATATATTAATCACAGTTTACCGATACTTGTCGGTAAATATCAAAAGAATGGAGGTACATAAGTACACTGAAGATGAAAATTCTGATAATACCTTCTTAATTGTAAGTTCACGTATTAACTTTCTTTAAAATATTATTATGATATTTTCAAGGAAATAACTAATGCCTACAATGTCATGGTTTCATTTTCAATGTTCGTATGAAAAATTCTGATTTTATTTTATGTTAATAAAGTATTATCCAAAATCATCCTAAGGCATACTAATGCATTGGTATCTTTGTTTTTCAAATTTCATATCTGCTTAGACGAAAATTCAGCGGTGATATCTAGATGAACAGGAATGATGAATTGCTCAGACTAGGAAGCTCGACCATTTTGCGAAAGAACCAAATCCGTTCACTCAGTCACGCAACTCAAAAACGGTTTCAAACTTTCGTCAAGTTGTTGGGGTTAACGGTTTCTCACCTCGGTAGAAAAAGTGAAATAAAATATAGGAAAAGCTGCTTAGTTCGAGGAAAAAAATATCAGATCTAGAAAACACTTACGGAAATATGATATGCTATCTTAGGAAGTTGTTGCTGAAATATAAAAATAAAGAGCAATGTGATGAGATGAAATATGCTCGCAGCTGACATACGCACGACTGAATAAAATTTGAAGCTTTACAGTGTTCATATCTAAACTTTCTGACATGACTCTCACTTATAAAACATTTTTTTGCGCCACATGCCTGCGAAAGACTTTTGAGAGGAAAGATTACAGATAAGGCAAAAACACAGCTTTTTCATAACTAAGTATTCGTCGAGTTCTATATTTTTTTATTCTCTAATGAATCTCATTGCGTGACATCTAGATCTAGAACAACGATTTATATGCATGACTAAAAGTGTAATAAAATTTATTTACTGTTGGCTAAATGTTTTTGTCTAGAGAATCGATGAGATCCACGTATTATCTTTCTGATTCTTTTTAGCAATGCTTATGTTATTGCAGGCAGACCTGTCTGCAAGGATAAAAATGTAGGGTTTGTTTTATTCCGAATTAATCCAACTTCTG
Organism: Tanypteryx hageni; assembly: GCA_028673005.1. Lineage (NCBI taxonomy): Eukaryota > Metazoa > Arthropoda > Insecta > Odonata > Petaluridae > Tanypteryx > Tanypteryx hageni. The sequence goes on along the minus strand of CM054118.1, from coordinate 52,059,902 downwards.
ATATCAAGTGTTTGTAGAGGGGTGGTTAGCGTGTCTGGCTCCCAACGCTAGGGTCGCGGGTTCGAATCCTGCCGAGGGCATGGTTGTATGTGTTCGTCTTTGTTAAAGTTATTACGCTCATTGTAAAAGGCCGTTAACGGCTGTTTATGAGCTGATATAAAATATATAAATAAATAAATAAAATAAATAAGTTCAGCTATCCTTGAAACGAGATCAAGACTAAGATTTCAGTGGTGAGTTCGCAGCCCTCTCACATGCACCGCTCGAAATTTGACCTTGAATAATGACTTTGCAGAGAAAGGGTCCGGTTGGATTTTAGGCTTGAAGCGGGAATTTATGGCTGAATGGGCGTGAGGGTTTCTTTAACTATCAGAGCGGTGCGGCTCAGAGTTATTGCGAGAAATAATAATATAAAGAGAGCATTTAATATTGCAATTTTATTGCCACTATCGATTTGGAAGCCATTAAACTCCCATTCAACAGCCATTCGTTCGCTAATTTACCTTAAAAATGAAATATATAATTTTTCGAGTTGATTTCTCTAAACGTTAAGTATCCTTATATAATAATTCTCAAGTGTCCGTCTGTCTGTCTGTCTGTCTGTCCTGGTATTTTAGGACATTTCCTAATGGAATTAAGAGCTGAAACTTTCACAATCGTTAAACCCCCATGAGGTGGTCTCTAGAAAAATCAAACATCCCGGAAAAAGTCCCGGATTCGACTCCGGGAGACAATTATATTCTCCCATAAGTTTACACGGGATTTTCAATTTTTCAAGATGCAAGGTTTATTTCCTTCATTCATTACAATATGTAAATATGGACCGAATTTCTCCATTTTTATTTTATTCGACGGCTAAAGCTATAAAATATCTTATTCTTGCAATGTTTAGATGTTATACGGAAGAATTTGTCTGAAACATGCATTTATTTTCGAAATTTTATGGCCTTTTCATACTCTTTCCGGGTGTTGCCTCAGATTGAAATAGCGTCTATTAATCCTTCAAATAGACGGGGGTGCCGGTGGTGTAGTGATTAGGATGCTGGCTGCTACTCGCTTGAAAAAAGGCATCGGGTACGAATCCTGCCAAGCAAGGTCGCCCGGCCCCCTGTTTGTGTGGTTTGAGGAGACCGCGCAAATTCAGCTGTTCCGTCCTTCGGAAGGGACGTTAAACTGTTGGCCCCCCTGGTGTTCTTCGTAAGAGCAGGCAAATGCCGGCACCTGGTTTCCGTCCTCCCTTCCCTGGCTATTCATTGCACTACTACCTCTGCGGATATAAACGCCGCCACACTAAACCTGACAGCACACCCTTCCACAATAAATATCAAAACCAAGACAGGTTCATAGCATAGCTGGCAACCTGGTTTGGGTATTAGCCATTCGCCAATCCCAACACCCGCTCTGCATGCATGCTTCAAATAGACGGAAGAATTGTGTTATTTGCTTCGCAATGTCAAACTTAATAGACTGCAACGTTAATGATTGGAGAATATTATTATTCAGTAAACATACGAAGAGGAAGAATAACGGAGACAAAGAGTGGCAAATCATGTCGTATATTGATGCCAGAATGTAATAAATTTCAAGCGCTTCATTTTCTGAGAGAATCCAAATGATTATCAGGAATTTATTAATTAATCAAACAATTACATTTACTATATATATATATATATATATATATATATATATTTGTTTTTGTGTTCGTGTGTTTTACGTGTCTCTTCGACGCCCCCAGCAGCCTGCCAACTTGGTCCTCAACTTGGTGAGTGTCCGCTGGGCTTCCCTCAACACCTTGTTGCCACCCTCATCACTACCTTTTCTTTTCCTTTAGTTAATATATATATATATATATATATATATATATATATATAAAGTTTTTAGACACACACACACCTCAGAAGTTATAATTTAATCGCACTATAAAGTCCCGTTGATGTTCAACGGGTAACTCCGCTCGTCACATATTGCAAGGATCGTAAGATGGAAGTGTACCTAACTTGAGATTAATAATTTAACAGGGCACTATCGAGCTCGTCCTGTGGCTGAAAAAAATTCAAGAACCAGCAATTTAATCTTGTTTTGGCTATTGGAAATACCTGAGACAAGTACATTTTTTAAATTGCTTGCTCTTGAATTGAGATTAATAGGTTTTACCGACTTTAATGAATCACGGGTGTTTTTATTTTCTCATATGTGCAGTCTCGTGAAAAAATTCGACTTCGAGATTTTGATGAATACCTATAAACGTTTTGGATGCCGCTGTATACGAAAAAGTGATTTGTGCGATTCCGTCTCTCTGTAGTCTGACGTATATTCGTGGATATAAGTGTTAAGCGGAGCATTATATATTATAAAATCTCGTATTTATATTGGACTAGCTGAAACGCCCCGCTTCGCTCGGGAAAGAGTTTTATTTAAGTAGCGAACAATTTTTATTATTTATTATTTTTATTGATATATCACTTTTGATGTCATACTACAATAAAACTAATACAATAAATTCTGAAATTTACTTACTTTCGCTGTTGGGTATCTCAAGTTTACCAAACGTTCCCCATTCCTTAATTACGCAAGCGATGTTTACATTAACATTTACTATTTTATGTATTGTATTGTAAAGTTTTATCATTAATATAATTACTCATTAACGTCTTACTTAATATTCACATGGATAGATGCACCGAAGTCTTTAAAGCAGCAATAAAATTATGTGGATTATGTCAATACTACTAGCCAAAACGTAAACAATAAACAACATCCTGGTTACCGAACAAATGTAAGTAGATGTATTGATTTATGTTGCGTAAAAGATAACTATGTTATAATATTCCTTAAAAATCATTTGATTCTCTTTAAAAGTATTCATAGACTATATTTAGGCATGAATCCATTTGTACCCTTTATCTTGGCGTCGGCTATTCTTCCTCTACGGCGAGCCACGGCGTGGATTTTCCTTACATTAATCTTTACGTGGCTATCTCCCTTTGAAGAGGACAACAATTAAGAAATTTAGCTTCGTTACCGCCTGGAAAATGTTAATAAATTTTGCGCTTAAAGGATAATTTCGAGCGATTTAGCATGTAATACGACACAACATGAACAGAATTAAAATATTAAGCTTTTCGTGCGTAAAATAAGCCATTTCCCGTGATCTAAGTGAATATTTAGGTATATTTATATCCACATCAGTGAAGGGCTGCATGGCATTTTGGGGCTTCTCCACACCATTTTCTATGCATTCTTATGGAAATAGTATTTTGTTGATCCCATGGGGTATAAGAGACCCCAGGGTCTACAAACCTAGACCAAGTTCTTCCTTTGGTCCATAGGATGGCCCATGAAACTTTTGAATTCGATAGCTTTAACGGTGTAAAAACTTATAAAGAACATACATACATACACACACAAATATTTATAAGATATCATCTGGAATAGTAGTACTGTTGCAATGAACCAACTGGTAGTTTATTATCGTCGATTTTTTCAAAAATATCTATTTATTAAAAAATGACTGAAAATGTCATAAGCCTATTCCACAAATTCCAGAAGAAGCACTTAAGTATCAAATATTGAAAACTTATGTAACTATGTTCCCGGTGATTCTCTAATAAACAATCCATATGTGTAAAAAATCAATATATAGTGACCAGCGGCTAGTACAAAGGGCGATTGCCTCCCAATTGGACATCCTCTTTGACCTCAAACTGATGCATTCTTAAAATCAGTCCACACAAAAATCCTTAATTCTGTGCTCCAGATAAGTTCCACAGCAAAAGAAAAGAAGGATCCTGACAGTAGAGATATTTAGAATATAAAGTAGTTGGCAATGGCGGGTTCATTAGGGAGGAGTTTCTGGATCATTATGATATGCCGATTTATACACCCAGCTACCGCCTAGCTTTCCATAAAATAATCTGTCCAGTGGAATTTTTGCATGAATCAAAAGCGTACGAATATGAGAAATTTTGCGCAATGCATGTTGCATCCAATATTTTGGAGTGATTTTTCTGATCAACATATAGAAATTGATCAAGCGAAAAACTGGTACTTAGATTAAATGGAATAGCAGTTGAAACTCCTCGTTGAACCAAATACATGTTGAGTATTTTTGCAAGTCGCCGTAAGATATAAAATATGAGAATTACGTGTCAAAAGTTAAGATTTATTGTTATACATAGTATGAAATTAATGCCATTTGTCTTACGGTATGACCTCGTTATTTTTCCTCGCGTAGATGTAGATTGCACACAGACACGAACAGAGCCCTTCACTTTCCAACCACGTGAAAACGAAATGATTCTACGAATTAAATGAGACGCACGGGTCTTTTTTTAAAAGACAACCATATTTTTTCTCGCGTGGAGTTTTCGCCGTCATTTACCCAAAATTATCCCTGCCGAATTTTATAAAACCAACTCGTTGATGCATTTATGCAGTCCGACCTGAACCGGTAAAAGTACAGCGGAAATCAAATTTATAATATCAATAGAAAAAGAATCCTTGACCTATTGCCGGCATGTCTAAATGTTTAAGAATTTAATGTAAAATTTTGTGCGTATTTGATACGTGGGTTATGAGAAATGGAAAAGCGTGTTTGTTGTACTGAAAGTAAAAAGGTATGGTGTAAATTAGGAAAAAACATTTGGACGTAAGAGAAAACAAATCAACCAACTGTAGATGAAGTAAGCAGGTCAATTCGAATACATATAATAAGAGGAAATATTTGCGATCGTGCTGAGAGTAAAGCGAATACAAGCGGAGATCATAGGTATTCTGGATAGTTTGATGTAGCACTACATAAAGAAACAGAAGAATTTTGATGAATGTCGGTGTTATAGAACTTCAGCTCTCTGAAACGTGGAAAATTTGATATACGAAAGAGGTATACGTTTTAGGATTAAGCATTTGATACGATAATAAGGAATTTTAAGCTCATAAAAATACTACGACGTATCTTTTGATGAATTTTATTAAGGAGAGAATATCGTGTTAATGTACATAAATAAATACGAGATTCAGTTCATTAATGATAGAAAATGTCCATGAGAAGACGGATTTATTTAAAATCTTATGCGAAAAAACTCTTTAATAACTGATGTTGATGTTAAAATTGGGATTTAAAAAATGAAAAAGTCGTAGGAAACAGAAAATTTAAAGCATAGGATATTTTAATAGAGAATAGCTTTACATAGAGAAAATAAAAATACTATTTATAGGAGGAATAGGAAAATATATGGCCATTTTTCTCTGAGGTTACTAATTAACTGAATATAAAATCAGGATACAAAACACGCAGACAGAGAAAATTAAACCCTGTAAATAAAACTAAACCTGTAAAAATCCTAAGTGAAGAACATTACTGACATAATATTCTTATATACACTCGGAAATGTGGTAGCCGAACTCTACGCCGACAGACCACGCCGACAGGACTACACCGACAGTCACTACGCCGACTGAGCAATATAAGGCCAAATAATCCTACTTTACAGGTTTTAATAATTTCGATGTTTAATTATTGACCGGGAACCTATTAGTGTAATATTCCAAGTAGTATGTCAATTGTTAATGACAATCGAATGAGAATTTTAAATAAAATGAAATGAAATGAAGAAGAAATATGTACATAAGATATTGTAATAAAATAGGCACAATATTGTTATCCATCAAATAGGAATTTTTATAAAAATTAAGAATATGCAAAGAAAAAAGATGGTGGGGGACAGGTCTTTCTTATATTTTGTTATAATAAATTACGCTCCCCCTTCCTCTCCCCTCTGTCCTCTTCACCATCTTTTTTCCTTTTTCCTCCGCAAATTCTTAATTGTTATAAAAATTCCTAGTTGATGGATACATATATTGCTTCTATTTTGTTATAATAAATTACGCCCCCCCTTCCTCACCCCTCTTTTTTCTTTGCATATTCTAAATATTTATAAAAATTCCTAGTTAATGGATAATTGGATGTGCTTATTTTATTATAATATCTTATATATTTATTCTTCATTTCTTTATTTTATTTAAAATTCTCATTCGATTTTCATTAAAAATTGGCCTATTACTTGGCACATAACACGTGTATTACTACTAATAGGTCTCCAGTCAATAAATTAAACTTCATCGAAATTATTAAAATCTCTATAGTAGGATTATTTGGCGTTGTATTGCTCAGTCGGCTTAGTTTCCTGTCCGCGTAGAGTCTTGTCGGCGTAGAGTCCTGTCGGCGTGGTGTCTGTCGGCATAGAGTCCTGTCGGCGTGGTGTCTGTCGGCATAGAGTCCGCACACGCCGAAATGTATTATTTTTATTCAAGCTATGTTAAAATCCTGTTGCCATCAGTCATTTAGTCCAACTGCTACGTTTCAGAATAAATAACAAGATGATCCAAACGGGACTTATGATGTCTTCTTTCCTTATAATTATTATAAATTAAATTTGGCGCAGCAATTACTTATATTCGCTTTAATAACTTTAAAATCACCGCGGATGAATTGCTCTCTGTTTTCCCAAATTTCATAATTTAGCTTCATAAAACATTACAAATACTTTAGAACGGAAAACTTAATTGATCACGCGTATTTGTGTGGCAAAAATAACGCGTGTATGTAATAGACTATATCGAATCCGAATCCAAGAATAGTCGTTCCAATGGCAACACTCTCGAAATGAGTGATAAAAAGTGCAAAAAACGTCAGTATTTACGCGGCATACGATCGACAAGCAAAATTCTATGACAAAAATTAAAATCTCCATTCCTTTCCTCAGAGAATAGTACAAATCTCGCTCCGTTATTATAATTCTAAGATAGCTTAATGTGCAAGAAAAAAATACCCTGTACGATGGATTTCAGATTTCCCATGTCTATCAAATGGGAAGGATAGTTCCTGGAATCGAACCCGGGACTTTCAATCTTCGAAAAAAATATCTTCGGTCGCTCGGCCTCAGTAGCAAGAGATTTTCACCAAGTTCCACGAAAATCGGTCAATTGGTTCAAAAGTTAATAAGGGGACGGACAGACAGACAAAACGAAGAAACTTTAAGCGCAATTCCATTCTGGAAAGTAGGCTAACAAAAACTACGAAGAATTTCAGCTATACTAACGCGGCACTGTATTGCAATGTGGCCATAATCTCCAGCAATTAGCTTCCGCCAAACCAAGAGATTCCAACTGACCTCCTTATATTTATCCGATGAAAAGGCTCTAACTATTTTAACCGGATATGGGAAGGAGATTGCGAGGGTTAACAGCGAAGCCAAGTCACAGACAAAGCTTTCCAACTAAGAGGTGTATTACAACACGGAATGCTTTTGCAATGGAGATAATCGCATAAAGAGAGGAGTTCGGACATTAAGGGGAGACTGGGTCATGCGAGACTCCGGAAGTAGGACCTAACAGCAAGTAATCGAGAATAAAGAAGCTAGGATGGAATTAGGAAAATGGCATTTATTCAGGGATGAGGTGAAAACGATGTAACATCATGAATTATTCGGGAGCACCTTCGAAAAGCTCAAACGCCGCATCTATGAATCTGCTTATGTGCAAGTTTAGGTTTTCTTAAACGAATTACGAACAGCGAAATAAAAGGGTTTTATAAGAAGACTTTTCAAATAAACTCGACTTCACTCGATACATATTCGCATAAGAGTGTTGTTGATTGTCTTTGAGCGCTGGCGTTCACAGATTCGTTACAAATAGGAGATTATGGCTAAGATAACTGACAACTTGAAATTATAGCTCCGAACAGTACAATTGTACGGTTTGGAGCTATCGTTTCAGGTAATCATTCACAGATTCAGTTTCATTGGATGAAAAGTTTTAAAACTCAGTATATTTTTTTGCCTTAATGATATCGAGCGATACCATTTTTGACTCAGCCAGTGTAATATCTTAGTCAACGAATTCACTCAGAAAAAAGGAAGAAAATTCCGCGAGCTGATACTACTTCCAGCCTTCTGTAAAGCTTCACTGATATTAACTTTCCAACTTATGCCTGTCTGTATAGGATCTCATGACCGATTTATCCCATCAATTACTGATATTAGTATTTATCGTTTCTTTAATTTAATATTGAATTTTATAGAAAATATAAGAAAATGACCTTGCGGACAATTTATTCTCTAACGGATTTACTAAATCTGTAACTTTGTCTGAATACCTTATATAAAAATTTTATAATACTATCAATCATCAGATATTAAAATTATTTACGAGCTCTTTATTATATATATATAATATTATATATTATATATATATATACACACACACACACACGCACTAGTAGAAGGTGCTTGCATACTGCAAGCATTTCATCTCACCTTGGAAAAGCATTCATTTTTCAGACAGACATTTCATCATTACAAATAGTCTTTTAATTCCAAATATTTCACCTCCGCAGCGATTTTCGTTTTTCCCACTTGTAAAAAAATAGTTTAAAACAATCCCCAAATGTTCCAATTTAAAAAATTTTACACTATCTTCATTATGGGGTACAAATTCTACACATTTTAGCGAAATATTAAAGTTGTAGCACTTCTAGAAGTAAAATAATATTTTTCTAATTGTTTAAATTTAAATAATTTTTAACGGCCGCCGCAATGCATATATGGTAAAATTGAAATGTAAATTTGTGCAAATTCACTACTCTGTAAATATTTTGAAAATTTCAGCATCCTAGCTCATCCCGTAGTACCTAAACAGTTATCTATTTGTTTGAATTTTAAGAATTTGTAACTTCCAAACAAATTAAAATATCAAAATTTGTATAATCCATATTTCGTTTTTTTTTTAAGAATTCTACTTATAAAAAAGTTTCAGCTCCGTAGCACATTCGGAAATGCCTAAACCCTGAAAATTTGTTTAAACAATTGCGAATTTTTAGCGGCCGCATTGTTGCACTTTTTCAAGATTTTCGTTTTTTCTAGTCGGTTTTGCACAAAATCCTACCTAAGAAAAAAATTTCGAATCTCAGGCTCATCTGGAAGTGCCTAAACATTAGTATCCTCCTATATGTTATCATTATATATCGACGACTCTTACAGAGGAGGAGGTGGTGCTTGCATGCATGCTTGCATACTGCAAGCATTTCATCTCACATTAAAAGAACATTCATTTTTCAGACAGAAATTTCAATATTACAAATAGTCTTTTAATTCTAAAGATTTCATTTCTTCAGCGATTTTCGTTTTTCCCACATATAAGAATAATAGTTTAAAACAATCTCCAAATGTCGCAATTTTAAAAATATTACACTTTCTTCATTATAAGGTTCTAATGCTACACATTTTAGCCAAATTTTAAAGTTGTAGCACTTCTAGATATAAAATAATATTTTTCTAATTGTTTAAATTTAAATAATTTTTAACGGCCGCCGCAATACATATATGGTAAAATTGAAATGTTTATTTGTGCAAATTTACTATACTGTAAATAATTTGAAAATTTCAGCTTCCTAGCTCATCCCATAGTACCTAAACAGCTATCTATCTTATATCCTCCTCTGTAAGAGTCGTCGATATATAATGACTAGTAGTTGGTGCTTGCATACTGCAAGCATTTCATCTCACCTTGAAAAAACATTCATTTTTCAGACAAACATTTTATCATTACAAATATTCTTTTAATTCTAAAGATTTCAACGTCGCAGCGATTTTTGTTTTTCCCACATGTAAAAATAATAGATTAAAAAAATCCCCAAATGTTGCAATTTTAAAAATTTTATACTTTCTCCATTATGAGGTACTAATGCTACACATTTTAGCCAAATTTTAAAGTTGTAGCATTTCTAGAAGTAAAATAATATTTTTCTAATTGTTTAAATTTAAATAATTTTTAACGGCTGCCACAATTCATATATGGTAAACTTGAAATGTTTATTTGTGCAAATTTACTACTCTGTAAATAATTTGAAAATTTTAGCTTCCTAGCTCATCCCGTAGTACCTAAACAGTTATCCATTTGTTAAAACTTTAAGAATTTTTAACTGCCAAACAAAGTAAAATATCAAAATTTGTTTAATACCTATTTCGTTTTTTTTTAGAATTCTATTTACAAAAAAAATTTCAACTCCGTAGCACATGCGAAAATACATAAACCATGAAAATTTGTTTAAACAATTGCGAATTTTTAGCGGCCGCATTGTTGCACTTTTTCAAGATTTTCGTTTTTTCTAGTCGGTTTTGCACAAAATCCTACCTATGAAAAAAATTTCGAATCTCCAGCTCATCTGGATAACATATAGGAGGATACTAATGTTTAGGCACTTCCACAAGTGCTGGAGATTCGAAATTTTTTTCGTAGGTAGGTGTTTGTGCAAAACCGACTAGAAAAAACTAAAATCTTGAAAAAGTGCAACAATGCGGCCGCTAAAAATTCGCAATTGTTTAAACAATTTTTCATGGTTTATGTATTTCCGCATATGCTACGGAGTTGAAATTTTTTTATAAGTAGAATTCATATAAAAACGAAATAGGGATTATACAAATTTTGATATTTTAATTTGTTTGGCAGATAAAAATTCTTAAATTTTAAACAATTAGATAACTGTTTAGACAGCGGGATGAGCTATGGAGCTGAAATTTTCAAGTTATGTACAAAGTAGTGAAATAGCTTAAAAAATATTTCAATTTACCGTACATGAATTTCGGCGGCCGTTAAAAATTATTTAAATTTAAACAATTAGAAAATATTATTTGACTTCTAGAAGTGCTACAACTTTAAAATTTTGCTAAATTGTGCAGCATTAATACCCCATAATGAAGAAAGTGTAAAAATTTTAAAATTGCAACATTTGGGGATTGTTTTAAACTATTATTTTTACATGTGGGAAAAACGAAAATCGCCGCGGAGGTGAAATCTTTAGAATTTATAGAATATTTGTAATGATGAAATATCTGTCTGAAAAATTAATGTTTTTTCAAGGTGAGATGAAATGCTTGCAGTATGCAAGCACCAACTACTAATATGTTATATCCTCCTCCTCTGTATGAGTCGTCGATATATAATGATAATAAATCAATTCCCATTGAAAGGCATTGGAGTCGCTATGGTAGTTAATAATTTTCATTGTTGAAAACCGAAAAACTTCATAATTTTATGATTAAAATCAAATTTTTACGCAAATTCAACATGGGTTTGAATTTTGTCTTCAAGAAAAATAAACTTCATTCTTTCATCCATAGTACGGTGTATGCTCCGACCTTGTATCTTAATTGTAAATAATTTAAAAAGCAATTTTATATACCCCTGCACCGTTTTCAATGCTTTTCTTCTTTCTGAGCGTTTAAAATTGGACATTGGGGTCAAAAATACCCGTTAAAGATAACTTTTTCTGAAATATCGTATATTTTCCAGACCAATGACCTATCTTCATGTCAAATTTCAGCTCTGTAACTCTTCTAAAAGTACCTTGGGTTTTATATGATATATCCTAGATCCATCCTATATCTATAATAATAAAGCTACTTGTGCCTCACTGACTGACATAAAACTCTAAGGTACTTGTAGAAGGGCTAGAAAAATGTGAAATTTGGCATGTAGGTAGGTCGAGCGGCACAACTGACGAGAAAAATCGAAAATCACAAAAATGTTAATTTTTAAGGTTTTTTTGACTCCATTGTTTCATTCCCATCTCCTATAAGAATAGCATGGAAATTGGCGAAAGACATATTAAAATGCTTTTTTAACTCCATTGTTTCATTCCCATCTCCTATAAGAATAGCATGGAAATTGGTGAAAGACATATTCAAAATGCTTTTTTAAATTACTTAAGATTAAGATACGAACGCAGGAAGAAAACAAATCTGTAGCTAAAAGAATGAAGTTTATATTTCTTGAAGACAGAATATGAATCCTTCCTCAATGAACGTAAATTTTAACTTTTAACCTCGAAAAAAGGATAAGGAGCTATGTGAGGAGGCAAGAAGTGTGAATTATGCAAGAGAGTGTGGCATTTGACAAATGTCAACAACAATTGGTATCAATTGCTGGCATTAAAATGGATTAGTGTGGCCGCTAATGCCTAACAGTGAATTAATTAATTTACTGGTGATTTCGGTGGAAACTGTGATTGTTGATGTTGCCGCCTCATTTTAACGTTCATTTTTCATTGTTGGTGTTTGGAGACGTGACAGTCACACCGGAAATTTCAGTTTTCAAATGGCAGTTCTGGAGTGCAGGCGGAGAAATGTACGCAGGACGTGATAAGGCGGAAATGGTGATTCTTTACGTGTCCGGCTTGAGCCTTCGTAGAGCAGCAAGAGAGTATCACCGTCGTCATCAGGAGCAACCGGAACCGCTAGGGACAATGATACGCAATGCTTTCAATCGCTTCAACGAAACTGGAAGCGTGAATGACAGGCCTCGTGCAGGATGGCCGCGAAGTTCTACTGGGGCTGAAGAGACACTGGCTGTCTTCGTTAAAGTTGCCGCCAGTCCTCGACGATCCACCCGTAAAATTTCCCAAGAAATTGGGATTAGCAAAAGTTCTGTCCAGCGGATTCTTGCCAAGGACAGATTCCTCCCGTACAAAACAACTTTCGTTCAACATCTGCACGGAGACGACGGAGACAGACGGTTGGAATTTTGTGAGTGGTTTCAGGGAACCCGACAAATTCTGAGAAACCTGGAGGGGCATATTCTGTTCAGCGATGAAGCGTGCTTCCATCTTATTGGTTTTGTAAATAGGCACAACTTTGTGTATTGGTCCGAGACGAATCCCCATGCAGTTCAAGAAGGGCACTATCAAATTGATCCGCGGATCAACGTGTGGTGTGGAATTTTTGGTGACAACATTTTGGGGCCTGTCTTCTTAGATGGACGTCTGGCAGGAGAGATTTACCTTCATCTCTTAGAAATGAATTTGCTGCCTTACTTAGACGAAATGCCCCTAGACGAACCTCTGAAGTTTTACTTCCAGCAAGATGGAGCGCCTCATTATTCTAACACGGTGCGCAGATGGTTAGATTCGTTTCTGCCGGGAAAATGGATCGGGCGAAGGGGCCCAGTGGAGTGGCCGCCACTTTCTCCTGACCTTACAACCTTCGATTTCTTCCTTTGGGGACACTTGAAATCAGTTGTTTACTACAGCAGGCCAAGAAGCCTTGAAGAACTTCGGGAGAACATCCGTGCAGCATGCGCAGAAATTACCCCGCAAACATTGCTACGTGTACGGAGAAGCTTGAGGGAACGAATCAGAATGTGTGTACGCCAGCATGAATACCAATTTGAAAATTTATTGTAAATGTGCAATAAACACTGCTGAATGAGTTTTTGGACTTTTATTCATTTTTGTTGCAACTCCTATTCACATAGCCGGTTCCTAGCTCCTTTATGTGGACGTAGGAATTTACGCAGTCACTTAACCATTGATGAGCCAAGAGAGTAGCGGTCGAACGGAAGGCCCCAGACAAAAAAATCAACATTTCTCCCGAAAAATAGCCTATTGCAAACAACTTTGATCTCTTATTATTTTTTAGATATTCTGCAAAATAACAAATTTGTCCTATGTGGCCGGACTTCTGGGACACCCTGTATAATATCGTAAATGTCAACCAACTAGGTACCTACACATATGGTGACGTCTTAATCCTAACACACAAGACATCTTATTTGTTTCTACTAGTTCATTCAAAAACAATACAGAACGATACCAAATTGAGAAAAAACATAAATAATGATATATTATTGTATTTAAATGACATTCTTAGTCATTAGTCTGTGACAGAGGTCGGCAACGCGGCGACCGCGGGCGCCATGGCGCCCGCAAGACATTTGTGTGTCGCCCGCCAGCCAAAAAGAGAACTCAAGTTAAACAATTACGGAAAACTCTCAGAAGACCAATAAGTTGCGGAACAAGATGAAGAATAGAACTTTATAACCAACATCTTAATCTTACATCACACCGAGGAATTGTACGTCTGTTACAAAATAACATCGTCAAGGTCAGGACTTATAAGCGAACAGAATGGGGACATACATTGTTTGATAAAGACATTGTTGTCATTAACAGAGCTCTTTTCATAATGACTCCTCCGGTACCCCTCTCTCGTTTATCCACGTCCCTTTCCCTTCTCCCTACCCTGCCCTAGTATACATACATCCTTCACAGCGTTTTTCGGAGATTACTCGCCGAGAGTAGGAGAAGCCGCTATCGTGTTTGTGTGATTGCCGTGCCTGTGCTGACAATTCATACAAACGTTCTCGTACGAATTGTACGAAAAGATAGGGAATTCTCCGCCCCTAGTTTATGCTAGGTGAAGGTGTCCTGCCGCCTTCAATCGCTATTACGGGTGCAAGGCTAACTGAGATCCTTGTTCTCAACCCGTCGTGTACTATAGCTCCGTTAGCCGGTTCAGGCTATTTGGAGGTAGGCGCTCGATACGGGAAACTATGTCTCTATGTCGCGTGAAACTCCCAAGTTCTTGTCAAAAGTCGTTGGTTTTGGAGTTCTGTCCTCCGTCTTGTAGCATAACTTGGCTCGAGTTATTGTTGTGAGTCGTTGGTTTCGGAGTTCCGTTCTTCGATTAGTATACAAAGTACAGGGTTTGAGAGATTTTTCTTCGTCTCTTACAATATCAGCCAGTGATGGCTCATTTCCTTCTTCATTGGTTAAGCATAAATCAATTAAAATTGACCAACAGTTCACAATATTTCTGATATTTTCCCGATATTCAGTGTGTTGTGTTTATTAATTCATTTGTAGAAGATTTCATCCCCATTATGAGTAATAAGAGGCAAAGGACATATTACTTCAATGTTGATTGGGAAGAACAATTCTGTTTTATTGATTTGAAAGGAAAGTGTGTTTGTTTATTGTGCAATACTTGTGTCGCACTTTCAAAGAAAAGTAATGTTGAAAAACATTTTAATACGGTCCACGGAAATTTTAATACTAGTTATCCGTTCAACTCGGAGATCAGGAAAAAGATAATTTCTGATATGAAATCCATTTTAACTAAACAGCAGAGCATTTTTACCAGACCAGTGCAGCAATCACTTAAAATTTCGCATTTGTTGGCCAAGAGAAAAAATCCTTTTGAAGATGGCGAGATTGTAAAAGAAGCCATTTTAGCAATTGCTGACTCACTTTTAGAAGATTTTAAAAATAAAAATGAAATTACCTCAGCAATCAACACGATTCAGTTATCAGCAAGAACAGTTACAAGAAGAATTGAAGTTATTGCAACCAATATGGAGAAAGTTGGCAAATTATTTACAAAAATGAATTTTCTTCTCGTTGCAACTGGATGAGTCAACAGACATATCAGACACTTCTCAATTGGCTATGGTTGTGAAGATGGTGTTTAATGATTTTTCAGGAAAGGAGGAATTTCTTAAAATTCTTCCATTAAAGGGACGAACAAGAGGTGAAGACATTTTTTCAGCTTTTAAAAAATATGTCCAAGAAAGTAATATACCATTAATGAAGTTGACCGCAATTACTACAGATGGCGCAATAAATCCATTTTTACAACCTTCGATGACAGGTTGTAAAAATGGATTTATTGCGCTATGCAAAGAAGACCCTCTCTTTCCAAAATTTATTTAATATCACTGCATTATACACCAAGAAATGTTATGCGCAAAAGTTCTTCATTTTCAACATGTCATGAAAACAGTAACAAAAATAATAAATTCCATAAGGGCCGTACCAATGCAACACCGATTGTTTAAACTGCTTTTACAAGGTGAAGATGCCGAATTCGATGATCTCCTTTTACATACCGAGGTTAGATGGCCCAGCAGAGGCAAAATACTTGTGCGGTTTATAAATCTCATAAAGGAGGTAAAGGAATTTCTCACGTCAAGAAATGAATGTTATGCACAGTTGGATGACAAAGCTTGGTTGATGGATTTCGGATTTCTTGTTGATATAACTATAAATTTGACCGAACTGAATATGGAGATGCAAGGGAAAAATCAACACATTGCAAAAATGATAAGTAAAAATGTAAATTGGCATTGTGGAAGTCTCACCGAGAGAGAAATTCATTATCACATTTCCCGAATTTAAAATATATTATTGAGAGTCTGACTGATGAAAATGTTACCACTGAACCATTTTCACAACACATTCAAACTCTCCTGAAGGAATTTAATTTTAGGTTTCGTCAGTTTTCTGAAGTAGAACCTCGAGTTATGTGCCAAATTATAGCAAGTTGGCTGAAGATATGCAGTCCCAAGATTCACATTGATTTATTTTTCACGTTTTTATAATAAATTCTTTAATAGTTTTTCTCTTATATATACAAAAATATCATTTTAATAAATATTGCTACACATATACTATTGTTACTTCACTTCACGCCCCCAATAATTAAAGTTGCGCCCTCATAGATAAAGAGGTTGCCGACCACTGATACAGAGAGATATCAACTGATCTTGCTTATGCGCCCTTCACGTCCTCAGTAATATAAATTGCGCCCTCGTAGGTGAAAAGGTTGCCGACCCCTGGTGTATGATGTCTTACTCTATATATTAGCAATATTAGCCTATGATATGCTAGCCCAGGGGTCCCCAAACTATGGCCCGCGCAGTGATTTGATCCGGCCCGCCTTATCAGCAAGAGTATTCATTAGATATCATTTATGCTATCTAAACGACATTTTCCGACTGCTTGGGTGAAATCTACTTTTAATATAAGCGAATTACGCATTATAGAATCGAAAATAAATTCTCAAAATTCGCTCTCTGAAATTTTCACACTGCCCGATCAATCATTTTAAATGCTGTATGTGGCCCATACAGTGGATCATGAAGCCTCATGTAACAATAATATTGAAATGTATTGCAGTCGATCAACTTTGCTTTTTGTTGCCACAATTGCTCAGGTTTTTATATTAGTGCAGCGTGATCTGTACTGTTCTCTGAGGGAAGTAATGGAGATTCTAATTTTTATCGTAGAATTTTGCTTATCGATCGTATTTCTTCGAACTTCGCGTAAATACTGATGTTTACGAAAGTGTTGCCATTGCAACGAGTATTGTTGGACTCGGATTCGGTATAGTCTTTCTTCTATTAAATAAAGGTATTATTTTTGCCACACAAATACGCGTGAGCAATTTAGTATTGAATTTATAATAATTTAATTTAAAATAATTATGTGGAAAGTAGGCATCATAAGTTCTGTTTGGACCATCTTGTTTTTCATGCTCAAAATGTGTATTTCATATGAGAAATATAAAGTTTTAAACTTTTTATATTCCTTACTAGCGTAATTGCCCGTCAAATAAGACGGATAGACGTGGATTAAGTATTAAATTTAAGTCACTTCTCATTATTCCTCCTTTTATCTCTTCCTCTCTCCCATCCTCCTCCCTCCCCATTCTCCCTCCCTCTTCTTCTCTGAAAAAATAGACTTCCTAGTCTCAATCTCGTCCTAATAAGGAACATTATCTATATATTTCTCCCTCCTCTGCATCTCTCCCTCTTTCTATCCCTTTATCCCTTTCTTCCTCACTTTCTCTCTCTCTCTCTCTCTCTTTCTCTGGAAAAAGACTCCATAGTCTCAATCTCGCTCTAATAAAGACCATTAATCTATCTCCCTCCTCTGTCTTCCTCTTTATCTCTCATTATCTGTCTCTTCCTTACTATCTCCCCCTCCATTTTCTTCTCTGAAAAATAGACTTCCCAGTCTCAATCTCGTCCTAATAAGGAACATTATCTATATATCTCTCTCTCCTCTGCATTCCTCCCCCTCTCTATCCCTTTATCTCTGTCTTCCTCACTTTTTATCTCTCCCTCTCCTTCTATGGAAAACAAGACTCCCTAGTCTTAATCTCGCCCTAATAAAAACCATTATCTATCTATCTCTACCCCTCCTCTGTTTCCCTTCCTCTCTCTCCTCTCTCACTCCCTCTCTCTTCTCCTTTCATTCTCCTTTTTTCTACCTCTCTCTCCTTCTCTCTCTCTCTCTCTCTCTCTCCTATTAAAGCATTCAAAGCACCCTTTCCTTACTATCATTCTATATAGACGTTCCTTACAGAGGAGGAGGAGGAGATAACATAACATATAGGAGGATACTAATGTTTAGGCACTTCCAAATGAGCCTGAGATTCGAAATTTTTTTCTTGGGTAGGATTTTGTACAAAACCGACTAGAAAAAACGAAAAATCTTGAAAAAGTGCAACAATGCGGCCGCTAAAAATTCGCAATTGTTTAAACAAATTTTCAAGGTTTATGTATTTTCGAATGTGCTACTGAGCTGAATTTTTTTAGAGATGGGAAATGTAAAAAAACGAAATAGGGATTATACAAATTTTGAAATTTTTATATGTTTGGCAGTTAAAAATTCTTAAAATTTAAACAAATAGGTAAATGTTTAGATACTACGGTGCTAGTTAAATAGCTGAATTTTTCAAGTTAATTAGAGTTTAGTCTATTTAAACGAATAAACATTTCATTGTATCTATGAAATTCTTATTGCGGCCGTTAAAAATTATTTAAATTTAAACAATTAGATAAATGTTATTTCACTTCTAAATGTGCTACAAATTTAAAATTTGGCATAAATGTTAAGTATTATTAACACAATGTGGAAAACGTATAATATTTATAAAAATTTAAAAATTAGCAATTGTCTTACACCATTATTGTTCCATAAGTAAAAAAAAAATTTGGTCCCTAGGAGAAATATTTTGAATTAAAGAAATATTTCCCATGATGAAATATCTCTTTAAAAAATAAATGTTTTTTCAAGGTGAGATGAGATGCTTTCAGTATGAAAGTACCTTCTACTAGTCATTATATATAGACGTTTCTTACAGAGGAGGAGGAGATAACATACATATAGGAGGATACTAATGTTTAGGTACTTCCAGATGAGCTCGAGTTTAGAAATTTTTTTCTTAGGTAGGATTTTGTGGAAAACCTACTAGAAAAAACGAAAATCTTGAAAAAGTTCAACAATGCGACCGCTAAAAATTCGCAATTGTTTAAACAAAATTTCAAGGTATTTCCGGAAGTGCTACGGAGCTGAAATTTTTTTAGAGGAAGGATTTGTAAAAAAATTAAATAGAGATTATAGAAATTTTAATATTTTAATTAATTTGGCAGTTAAAAATTCTTAAAGTTTAAACAAATAGGTAGATGGTTAGACACTACGCCGCAAGTTAGGGATCTGAAATTTTTAAATTATTTAGAGGTTAATCTATGTAAACGAATAAACATTTCAATTTATCCATACAATTGTTATTTTGGCCGTTATAAATTATTTAAATTTAAACAATTAGATAAATGTTATTTCACTTTTAATAGTACTATAAATTTAAAATTTGGCAGAAATGTGTGGCATTATTAACTCAATGTGGAAAAGTATAATATTTCGAAAATTGCAAAAATTAGTGATTGTTTTACTCCATTATTGTTCCACAAGTAAAAAAAAATTTGGTCCCTAGGAGAAATCTTTTGAATTAAAGAAATATTTCCCATGATGAAATATCTCTCTGAAAATTAATGCGTTTTTTCAAATGCTTGCAGTATGCAAGCACCTTCTACTAGTATAGTATAAGGATTGAGACGACAATCAAATCTCAAGGTTTAACAATGGCACGGTTGGCAAGGCAACGTATCGTTAAAAAGCTTCAACTTTTCCAATAAATATGATTTAAACGTATTAATTGAGCGATTTCGAATCGTAGGCGAAATGTGACGATAAGAACAAGAAACTAAATGGTTATGGTCCGAAGATCGTAGGTCAATTCTTTCTCATTTTAATTAGCAAAAGAGTAAAAGCCAGTTAGCCGAAAATCGATTTTTACGTGTTATTTTATAGGAAACAGAAATTATCTAATGGAGTCGAACCCGGGCCTTTTTTGGGAATCTTGTTTTCGTAAGTGACGTTTACTATAAAAGTCAACATTCTTACCAAATTTCAATCTTCTAAATACTCGGAAATTTTGTTAAAATATCATTACAGTCAGGCATAAATAGTTAATACCTAGTAGTCGAGCGTTACCGGAATTCTTAACTCATTATTTAAAGAGATATTACAAATAGATATTTACAACTACATTAACTTTTTTTAGTGGTATATTCACTTAAAATGGATCTTTTATCGGAGCAATTTAATATTATTAAATATTTTACCGCAATAGATACGTAAATGTTTCTTAAATAATCGACCTCTCAAAATTTATGACTTATTTGAAGACCATGTCCTATTTTCCATACTTAGAATTAGTGAAATGATGACGGCGGAGGACAAAGTTTTCCCTTATCTTTCGAGGAAGCAAGTCCAAAATTCTGACTCAGACTTTTCGATAAAATACAGGCGGTAAATATTATCGACTGCACCATAGATTATAAGAAAGTGGTCCGCTGACTTGCTGTTGGTGCGTGGAAAGGTGTTGGAGCGGACAGAATTTCGAAATATATACGTTCTTTGATCCTTGCACTTCGCGTTCTTTCATAAATTCTCAAATAAAACTATACAAAGAGAGGGAAATATAATTCTTTCAACATTTTTTCTAATAAATGTTAGATGTCATAATTCGAAAATTTCATTCTGAGAAAGTTGAAGAATTTGAAAGCTTTCAACTTATTAGCTGCACGCTACGAGATACACGTATATATTTATCCAGGTTCTAATTGGTCATCATAAACCATAATCAATTTCACTCGATGTGTAGTTCACCATATTTCAGAAAAATCGGTCAAGTGAAAAACCATATAAACAAACGACCTCCCCTTTTTGCGTTCACTTTATGCACTGCATGCAGAGAATGCAGAAAAACTGAGTTAAAAGCTATAAGTAATCGTGATGGAGGTCGAAATGTGCACGCGGTCCAAAAGTGTTCGTAACTATAAATCGATAATAGACCACAGTCACAGAGAATATATTAATGATAGTGGTCAGCGTTTATATAGGTACCGCTCTGGTGAGAGGTCCGTGAATGCCAAAAGCTTCGGAACCTATGAAACACACGTCTCTTACGCGGAAGTGAATGAAAGGACTACATGAATTTTTGAATGGCATAAGCCAATATCGATGCAAAAGCAACCTTAACTGCACTACCGTTACGATTATTTTTATTAAGGGTTAGTTTGAGGGATTTCGCCCTTGCCATTGAATTTTATTTCAGGGAAAGTCCATCACAAAATCGGTTCGTCGACGTAGCTAGCTCGATCGTAAACTTTTATTGCGTGAAACGCCTTGTATGCAGAGGCGTAACTGAATGATAAGGAGCCTATGGCAAAATTTTAAGGCAATACCTCGTATACGTATAATATGATTTTTGATACGTTTTCATAAAGAATATTAGCGTTTTTATTAACAATAACTTTAATATTTGAGTATTCAATTAATACTTATTTATGGAAAAATAAACTTTTCGCATCGGAAACGTTTGGCGCCTTTTACAAATGCCACCTTCGCCATACCCTAGTTACGGCACAGCTTATATGGCATCAAAAATGCGAAGGATATCCAGTCAGTTTATCCAACCTTGACCCCTACATAAACCTCATTTCCAATATTCCCCTCTTTCCATTGTTCTTCCCCTTGTCACACCTCTCCTGCCCTCTAAAAAATGACCGAGGAAATCTAACTGATAAGGGGGAAAAGGAGCCGCCTGATAAATATTACCACCTGGTGGAGATACGATAGATGCGACATTTACGTCCACTGCTCATTTATCCGAGAATTAGACTCACAGATCTTTCGCGACATAGTGATGCCATGGGTGATTCGACTCGCACGTGCTGGGCGCGATTGGAATAAAAATGTATACGTGAAATCGTAGGCAGTTCAGGGAACGATTAGGAACGGGTTCAGGAATCGATAGCGAGATGTAAAGATTCAGCGGGTTCGATATATCATCTCATTAGTTCCTGGATTTACAGTGGGAAATAGTGTAATACTTTTTGCGCGGGAGGCTTAGTGCTCGTATATTAATGTTAAAAAATTTTTTTTCATAAATAATAAAACTTTCTGATCGCATGTGCATATATACATGAATAAGAATCGAACTTTAGCCACTTTGTTGGGCAGGTAATTCTTATGCGAGTGCTTGTTTTATTCTGTCTAATAAAACAGCACATAATTTATTCAAAAGAGAGTTGTAGAGCTCATCTTATGATTCAAATCAATTAGGCAGTGCATACGTCTTGATGGTTTTCGCAATGTTTTTATGGCTTACGGCGAGGCAAAGTTTGTCAATAAATTCATTTAATAAGATTATTTGTAAAAAAATATACGAAAACTTGATTTAAATTAATTTTGAAAGCCTTATCTCGATTATAATAAAACGCAAGAATTTCTCTGTATTGCGTATTATTCAAACCCTGACCAAGAATTATTTCTCTTCGTTTGCATATTTTCTGTCCTATTTGAAGGGTAGCGCATTGCTTTATTTGAAAATCATGATGAAAAATTAAAATATGTAAAACCATCTATTTCTACCCAAAAGATGGTAGAAAAGACAGGCGATTTGAAAATATCATTGCCAAATGTCGCAGCTAATCTATAAAATTTTGCAAATTTTATCACATAGCTGAAGAACCTACTTCATTGTCCCTTTTTTGACCTCAATCCACTCTTGTAAAATTTTATAGATACACAGCCCAAATTTTAAATTTTAAATTACGAATCATGGCTATAGCTCAAAAATAGTGCAAGGCCAATAGGCGTGATTTTTTTTCTCATGTTCGACATTTTATTGCGTGCCTTCTAACCATTTATGACAGACGTTGACATTATTTCGAGAACCAGGGTAAGGGAACCCAGATAATAAGAATCCATTTGGGTGGGGCTGATAAGGCACGTGACAGATTTTGAAATGCGATGTAGAGACACGTTTTAATATTATGCATAAGCTGAAGTGTTCAACCCACGAAATAATATAGGTACTCAAACGATCGATAAAGCAATGACGTTAGGCCCTATTTTAACGCCGAAGTTACTGAATTTCTTGAGTTTCATAAAATATATAATATCTTGCCCTAATTAAAGGATGTTGGAGCCAATTATTTGATGAAAAATCATTTAAGCAATAATTTATCGCTAAAATTTTCAAATTTCTTGTGGTTTTTGAAATTTTCCTCATCTATGATGAATATTTAAGCGCATTATATTTAATAGAGGCATGCCGAAGATAATGGCGTATTTACTTGGTGACTCTCCATAAGAAATAACTGCAACTGTTAGTTTTATTTCTAATGGTGATAGATTGCATGAATAAACCAAATTCATGTGTAAAACAATACAAACTCTGCTCTATGATTTATTAATTAGTTTAGGATAGCTTTCTTTAAGTTCTTATAAAGAGAGGTATTATCAATCATAAGTACAATTTGAAACAATAAATAGTTAAAATTTAATTCCACGATCACTTTAAATGGTGGCTCTCAAACTTTTATGCCATATATAATAATAGTAATACTTAACTAAAATTTCATTAGTTTATTGATAACGCAGTTACTTGGAATAGGTATACATAAAGAAACCAGTACTGTTATAACTAAGTGAAAATTTCTCAAATATCTGCGTACTTATTTCAAAAGTAATAATACGAGAGATTTTAATTGGGGCAGTTGCTTCCATAAAATAGATACCTGAAAGGAAGATACGCGGAGGGTTCTCTCAAACATGGCTAGTTTTGGGACGGTTAATGTTTCGTGAAAGTTAGGGCCGTATTTAGAAAATCAGCTCACCTCTTCCAGGTAGCTTTCCGTCTGGACGTCCATGTGCTGTCGCCCAGAGACCGGCGGGGGCGTCCCCAGCCTCTGAGGCCTTCTGGGGGCCTTTGCGCGTCTTCTGGCGGCCGCACGTCGTCGCCTCGCGGCCTCCAGCTCAAGCTTCCTCTGTTCTGCGTCAATAGGACCCTAGAAAGATCGCCATGCATACCCTTCATATCGATAGGCGTTGGCGGTTTTTATTGCATACGACACTCACGCACTCACCACAGACGACACGCACACAAAAACATATAAGCTCACCGTATATGTCGCAAATGTAAGGTGCTGAAAATTTTAAATGTTTAATATAAGTAAAAAATAGTTATTCGTGCACTTCACGTTGCTGTTGGGTTAGGAATAAATGTGAAAAAAATTAAGGATATTAAATTAATTTACGAAGCTGCGTGAGGTGAAAATGTCGATAGGCAGTTATGTACGTTGCGATAAATTTGAAATTTTAAGAAGACAACGATGTCGTGCCATATGATTTCCTTTACTTTTGGAAGTTTATTTTTCGTTAAATATAGTTTTCATAAATTTTGTTTTCTGGTCTTGTATTAAACACTCTCATTATCTCTAAATTCCTTTTTTAATTCAGCGAAGGCCAATGTTTTGGGAAAGAGGATACTCAATTTGGCTGAAAATCAGTCCTTTTCAGCAGCAATTTAAGATTTTTTTTTACAAAATCCTCATTTGAGTAAATTTTTATCCACGTTAGAATTTTCAAATGACAAAACCAACTTAGTATAATGCAATTCTAATAAAATTAAATCTAGCGAGCGCAAATATTTCTCCTAAGGTTTTATAAGAAACAATAATATTTTTTTATTGTGTAATGCGTCATACATCTGTATTTATATTGCTTCTAAATACTAAAAAAATATATATTTCATACATGACATCTAATGACACCACCTGCTGGCTAGTATAGGAATACGCTTGTCTTAAAGAAATAGATGAGATAATGCGGGCCGGATGAAACCACTGTGCGCGGGCTATGGCCTGCGGGCAGTAGTTTGGAGGCCTCTGCATTAAAAGAATATGTTAGTTCTAATTATGTTTAGCAATAAAGCCTTCTCGACTTTGTTCGAGCGATAATCACATAAAATTTCTCTATCCACGTTGTTTTACGGTCAAATTGTATTTAATTCATAGTTTTTTATAAAATAACATTATACTAATGATTTTAATGCTCGTTAAACATTGAAAACGATTGAATAAAAGCATCTTCGAATAATATTTTGAAAGCATTTAGTGATTAGCTGTGAGTATGCGGGAAAATGTGTTTAAGCGTGGAGGTCATATTGCCGGGTTCCTTAGGATGCGTGATGGTGCATTAGCAATTTGCGTGCTCTTATGACAATTGTTTCGAAGGCACTGACCTCTTGAGACAATAACTTGGCGTACCCGAAGTATGGGTTCCATTTTGGCTGCTAAAGCGGACGGAAAGACGTGATTGAGCAGAAAGGCAAGTAACCACACAAAGTATTCAGTTGCATTGGTATTAAATTGATTAATAATCCGTAAAACTTCAATTAAATTAACTTATGCTTAACATCAATATCCATTGTTGTTCATGATCTCCTATTCTAATTAGCTACTCTCTCATTTCCTGTGGTTTTTTAAAATTAACAATTAACTTCTTCGAAAATATTTAGATTGACGAATGGTCATTCATAATCAAAAATAAGTTTTGCGTACATTATTTTGTTTTGACCTGTGTAAATGTTTGAATAGAAAGCACTATTAAGCAACCTAAGTTATTTCTTCAGATAATTCAAACAGGCAGCGTTTCTTTGAGTTCTAATTTGCAGTGTGAGTAGATATCATGCATATAGAATAATTTTGAAATACATCTAACACCAATTAAAACACGCTAATTTTTTAAAACAAGTTTAATGACTGGATAAATGTTATAGGGGGTAAATTGAATATTC
Organism: Tanypteryx hageni; assembly: GCA_028673005.1. Classification (NCBI taxonomy): domain Eukaryota; kingdom Metazoa; phylum Arthropoda; class Insecta; order Odonata; family Petaluridae; genus Tanypteryx; species Tanypteryx hageni. Next base: position 52,034,295 of record CM054118.1, on the reverse strand, counting down.
AGTGACTCAAAAAATATATGCAAGTATAACAGCGTTCTTTAGATAAGTAATAATGAATTGATGATCACAATGAATATTGATGTTAAGCATAATTAAACTTTATGTTGATAATATTAAAATTAGTTTAAAATACATTTATTTACTTATTTATATATGTTACGTTATTTTATTATACATTATTTTTATGATATTCAGTATAATTGGCTTTGTGCTGTTTCTGAATTCTTGCTAATAAATAAATAAATTAGTGAATTATGTAGGCATCAAGACTGACATAGTAATATATTTTAGAACTTTATGTGAACAGCAGGAAATGTTTCTCATTGGAAACGTATATATTTACTTTTAGTTCGATAAATTTACATTATAATGGAAGGATAGAAGCTCTTTCTTAATATAAGGGTATAAGAAGTTAAAAAAATATCCAAACTTTTCTAAAACGATTCATTTATAAAATAATTATACTGAGTTCTTTTGGAACATATAATAACATCGAGTGGTAGTTACCCTTTGGTAGGATATGACCAAATGACAAATTTCTTCAGCGGAAATAAAATTAAATACTTGCACACACCTAGATCATTTTCATCGTTATGATTTAAAATTTTTAACACTGCTCCATAAAATTATTTTCATACATTCAAATAGCAGTCCAAGTTGTTATTAATTCAATATGAGATTGCTCTAACGAATAAATTTGCTTAGTGGCTTTAAAAGGCTAAATGGTATAATCTTACCCCTTGGGCGTTGATTGTTGTACCACGTATGACCCTTCTGTCGAACATAATGTTCCCGTACGAAAGAGGTCCATCTTCTGGGCTGAAATTTTATCGACAGAAAAATCATGTAACCATAATTTATTCTCATTCTTTCTCATCATTATTTTTCATACCTAATCAGCCGATGACAACCACGTGAGATAAGTTGACCAAATATACATCACTTGGAACCATGTACTAAAATTTTAATTGAATCATTTTAATTAAAACAAAACTGGCTGTGGTACAGTTGCTATCAGCACATACATTTTCATTTCTAGAACTAGAAAACTTTCCGTAGGTTTTCCAGTTTTTTGCAGACAAATATCTTATATTCCAGTTCTTGTGCATCTCGAAATATTTAGCGCATTTACTAAGCATAAAATTGCATAAAAAATTATCTATTTTTTAATCTTAAGGCAAACCTTGACTGAAACCTGACGATAAAATTGAAGAATGTTAGCATTTTATCCGATAAATTGGATTTAATGTTACCGCAACTCTATTTTTTATCACTTAAATCCACTTTCAAAGTTAGGTGCTGGGGATGGGATCGATTGGTTTTATAGTATCGGTGTACTCGAATAAATAGTGTCATTTACCTTCAGATAAATGTGAAGGGATGCGCGAATTTACATTCGTCAGTAAAATTTTTCGTGGTAAATTGTTTCAGCTTATTTTGTTACATTTTATTTAAAAAACGTAAACTTTGCACAATATATACCATAAAAATAATGCAAAGTTCATAGGTAATTATGTAAGTTATTCCCTAACCATGATAAAAGCCTTATGGATAAAGCTATGATTATTACGAACGAGGTATTATTTAATTCAATAGTTGCAGGCTATGAATGACTGTCTTTTTGTTCACAGATTTTTAACTGTGGACATATCAATGAAAAATAAATTATATTTTACCTTAGCCAAAAATTATTTTTCCCTTAAAAATTCACAATTTTATTATATGTGCATACCATACATCAATTATTGCTTCTAAATTTATCATATCGGGATTTTAATAAAAATATTTGCATATTCTTAATGTATAAAACGCGTGATACATGTAGCAGTCAAATACGCAGCTATCTTGAGTTTCAAATTTATTGAAGACTTCAAAAAAGCATAAGCAATGTCTTTTTCGACTTATGCAAAATAGTAATTGAAAGGAAAAACTGTAATCTGCGTTTCATTTGGAATACGAGTAAGCAGAGAAAACAAATTGTAAATTATTATGAGTAGTTAACAATATAAAAACAATAGGTTTAAAGAGATAAAAATCTTATTTTCCACGGTCCGTTATTTTAAATACGTAAATGACTTTAAAGGATGGGTTCTTTTTGTCAAATGCTTCAGCATTTCGAAGCCGGGGAAACGTTTGGTCGAGAACCTTCCGCGTTCACCGTTCGACCCCCTGAAACTGTTGAATGCAAACCACCCTCTCGAACTCACTTCCTGGGAACCTCTTCCCGCCGGTTTTTGGTGGCCGCGTGCACTGACACCACGGCCGCCGCAGCCGCCGCCGCCGCCTCGCACCTCGCCCTGTGGCTGCACAGCGGTGGTGCATCACGGCGTTTGTTGTCTAACACTCTCGGACGGCTGGCGAACGAGTAAAGGGGCAGACGCTCGAACGGCTGGGGCTGTGGGGGCTTGTCGAAATAAGGAGCGGCCCTCACGGTGGTCACGAACAGAGGCTTTTTGGGGGTGGGGGAGTGGGAGGCCGCAGCCTCCCTTCCCGCCCTCCCCTCCACCCCTTTCTTCTTTGGCCCGACAGGGGGAGTGGAGGTCACCAGGTCGGGGGCGTTGACGGCGACCTTCCCCCCGACGCCGTCGGCGGCCCTCCGGCGTCTGCCCCTCGCCAAAGGTTCCGTTGGTTGCGCCGGCATATCTCAAGCGACACCTTCAGAAATGACATCTCCCCAGTGGCTTGAAAAGCCTCTTGGGCGACCCGCACCTCACCCTTCCCCACTGGACGAGTCGCTGGTATCCATCGAAAATCTCGTTACCACGCTTTCTCGATCAGAACATGAACAAATTTTAAGTCCAGACTCCTCGCCAACCTGGTTTTCCTACCCAAAATCAGTCATCGTTCTAATTCCGCGATGAAACAATCAACCCCACGTTTACCACGATCTTCCTCCGCTGGTTTCCTCAGCGGCTCCTCCGGCGCCGCGTGTGGTTCCTAAAGTCGGCGAGAGATGGCGCGCGTGGTGAGGCGTCGCGGGTGACCCACCCCTATATCACGCTCCGGCGTCGGTTTTTCCACTCTCGCGACGCCCTCTCGGACGCGACTGGCCAATTCTCGGCCCATTTTGCCGCGGTCCGCGACGCGCAGACGCCCTCCACGACGCCCGCCGCTCCCGCCAAGCGGGGGCGACTTCCCTAACCCTCCCTCCCATCCCTGCAGCTCTCGGCTGGCCGGTGATATTATTTCAGACCGCCGGCCTTAATGACCACCTTCGTGGGGGTTAACGGACCTCTTCTCACGGAGACACCACGAAGGGCATCGTTCTTTGGCGTCCGAAGTTCGAGCGAGCTTGTGTTCTTTCGAGCAATCAGTCATATCTGTCCGGATGAGGACACTTTTGAAAATATTTCCCGATGATGAGCACTTTCTTCGAAATTTCGGGGTGGTCGTCTTTTCGCGATTACGGTCGATGCGACTTTCCTCAAGGTCGCGGAGATTTCGATTTATACTAAGGTCACCAGACGCTGCTGGCCCCGCTGATATGCACACTTTGTCGTCCTCAGAAATGGAGGGTTTTTCTCCCCTCACGAACAGCAGCAGATGCTAGATAAAACTTTTACTCGGTTATTATATCGTCTAACAAAGCAACCGTTTGCAAAAAGACTGAAAAATGCACCTTACTTGCTGTACTTGAGCGTTCCATTTCGTAAAAAAATCCTCGTTTGTCACGGAAATTATTAAATAGCAGCGTTTGAAATCTCTCAGGTATACTAGTACTTTCGTATTCTGAACAAGATGATCCAAATGGAACTTATGATGCCTACTTTCCATTTAATAATTTATTTAATACTTTTATTGCTTTATAGCTTTAAGACCACCCCGGATATGTTGCGTTTTGTTCTCAAATTTTGCGTTATAAAATATTACAAATACATTCGAACGGAATATTAAATTGATCACGCGTATTTGTGCGGCAAAAATAACGCGTCTATGTATTAGACTTTACCGAATCCGAGTCCAACAATAGTTGTTGCTACGGCAACACTCTCGTAATGAGTAATAAAAACTGCAACAACGCCAGTATTTACGCTAAATTCGAAGAAATACGATCGATAAGCAAATTTCTACGATAAAAATTAGAATCTTCTTTCCTTTCCTCAGAGAACAGTACAAATCCCGCTCCGATATTACAATTCTAAAATATTTTAATGTGCAAGAGAAAATTATCCTGCACGATGGATGTCAGATTTCCCACCAAATGGGAAGGACAGTTCCTGGAATCGAACCCGGGACTTAAATATTCGCAACAAAAACTATCCTCGGGAGCTCGGCTTATGTAGCTAGTTTTGTGAAAATCGGTCTATTGGTTCAAAAGTTAATAGGGGGGACGGACAGACAGACACAACGACGGAACTATAAGCCTATTTCCATTGTGGAAAGTAGGATAAAAATCCTCGTCTGAACCCTAGGCATTAGCATCTTTTTCGCTGGTCCCAATGATGGATGTACATCTTTATCAAAGTTCAGGTTCTCCGCAGTATATTCATTATAAATTACTGCAAAGACGCACGTATTTGAAGTCTTTTCTCTTTAGGTCAAGAGACGGATATTACCATCCGCACGCACGCACATTTGGCTATTATTACTCGTGTTTGCCAAATTTTACCTTCGAATTGCATCATTGGACAGGCTAATGCAAAAGAAGATTCGAAACAAACAATCATTTAGAAATCAGCATCCTTGGTTGAGGAAATCGGCTTAGGCACTTCTCATTAATACGGCATTTTAAATTAAAACTAGTCTATTAATACTTATTCTCATCGAGTCCTCCATTCTTCTACCTAACTCCCGTAACCTATCGCCCAATCCTTCGCTCTATACATTTTTTTATATGTTCGGTTTGGCAAACGTGTAACGGACGACTTCAGGTTGGCGAGGCCTCGGGGATGTCGAAGCGACACACGTAAAGGAACACTGTAGCTGATGAAGGAATAACTCCGAAAGCTTCTACGTTTGTGATGTTTCTGTGTTTTAGTGTTCTTTTACGTGTGTCGCTTCGACATCCCCGGGGCCTCGCCAACCTGAAGTCGTCCGATTGGTGAGTGTTCACTGGGTTTCCTCATCCCAACACCTTGTTGTCATCCATATATCCACTTTACCTTTCCTTTTCCGTAAGCTGTTTTATATATATATATATATATATATATATACATATATATATATATCATATATATATCATATATATATCATATATATATATCATATATATATATCATCAACCAAATGTACAAGTTTCCAATTGTCAACTAAATAACACTTCTTGGTTCTTGAAAACTAAATTTTCTAAAATTTTTAACGGAAAGGAAAAATTAATAGGGTGTTAATCAGTTACGATTCCGGGAACACAGAGAGCGACAAAAATAAAGGTTTTAAATACCCAACCCGAGAAACCTCTCTGTGTTCCGACTTCAAATATGATATCCCTTTAAGGGAGAAGAAACAGCTGGAAAGAATAATTCTGCAGCGCCTCGGCCTGATAGCTGAATTTTAATGACCTCTCTAATTGCCGCTCTCACGAAGGATCAAATGACCTACAAGAAGGTTAAGATCCCTTTTTTTTATTTTTCGAGTAAAAGGCTTCATATGCGTGAATACATTAACCTCATAAAGCGCTCCGCAGTACTTCTACAAAAAATTGAAAGCTGAATTTGAAAAATTCAGTCATCAATCTTGGGTTTGTTCTCCAGCGTATATTGTAATATTTTTCAAGTAAATGACCGCCTCAAAAATATATCTCACAGTTAAGTTATTAACATATATGTTTCGCCCGATGTCAAATATCGCAAAATTTATTTAACGAAAGGTTTATCATAAGCTACACTTTGCTAAAGAATTTTCACGATATTTTCCAATTTATTACCTACAGTTTTTCATTTCCGTAGTGATATTTCTGGGTATGATAAATAAATATTCATATCGGCCAAAAAATCCCAAAATAACGCCAGAAAAGGAAAGGACAATTATGTCAGAATAACTCTTCGAACACCTCTCATTCGCCAAGGATTTCATCTTTTCCCTCTCTCTAACTTCTCATCGCACCTGTGTAATGCTATCCACTATGAATCGATGGGTTGACCATAGTAGCAATATAGATGGGGCATTGCGAACAAAAGCCAACAGTTTTCTCAGAAGCGGCGGCGGTAAATAATCCTAATGAATCACGAGTGGGCGTCCCTTCTCGCCATCGCAATATAATGTCGATAGTCTCTCGCAAGCACGCGCGTATAAGTCCGCGAACCTTATTGACGCGACTGGGAGGGAAGAAAGGAGGAGGGCCTTTTTCCTTTTGACGTCATCTCTTAGGGGGGTAATCTTCGATTGCGGAGAGAATGAGAGAGGGAGAGAAAGAGTGCGAGGGAGAGAAGGGTGACCCCAAGGCCTTACCTCTTCTCGGCCTGTGACCCTGAGCCTCTGCTCCAATCTACTCGCCAGATCTCCCTCACTTCCGCTGGGGCGCGGTATGCAAATGAGGCAGTCGGCGTGACCAGCGGAGGTTTCACTCCCCGACTCCTTCCCTTCTGCCCCAATATCTCCTACCCACCTCTCTCTCTCCCACCCCCTCTCGCCCCGACTTCCTCACTCCGTTTCATCCCAACGGCACACGATCTCCACCCATCCTCTACTCCTATTCTGGAAGGAGGGAAGGAAGCCGATATAGTCCTTAGGGTCGTTGGAAGCTCTTGGAAAGTTTTCGGCTCCTCCTTCTCCCAGACCCTGGAGGTTATGAATGGCTTTAACCCCTGGACGTAAGCAGAAATGTGCTTCTAAAGCCGGTCTATTGCACTCTCCGAGGATCGACCAGTCGACTAACGCGCTCGCGTTTTATTTGGTTTTCCTGCATTGTTTCTGCTCGTGTACTTATCGCGTACCCGACGTTATTTTTATTTTCGTGTTATTAAAATTCGTCTAGTGTCAACGGCCTTTTTTTAATCGCGACCGAAGGAATATCTTTTGAGTTATCCAGGGTTGGCATTTAATGCCAATCTAAAAAAAAAGAAGGAAATAAAGTTTTAGGAGAATTTAACAAAATAGTTTATCCACGTTCAGAACGTCGGTTTGGCTACATTTTGACGCTTAAAACATATGGTTTATCGACACGAAAAGCGTTTAATGTTATATTAAAAAAATAAATAAAGGAAAATTAATTTTTCCTATCTCAACTTACAGTTAGGGAAAAATAGGTTACTACTGAAGCTATGGAACTGCTGAGTTTTAATTTGACAAATTTATAATGTTCTCACACACAAAAAAGTTACAAACCTTTTACGAAGAACGCAAACAACCTTAAATTTCCCAAATTGCGCTAAAATATAAAGTTTTTCCTAGAATAATGTAAGTTTTTCTAAAACTTGAAATTTTATAACCAAGAAAAGTACTTAACATCGCTATTAGTAAATGGATTGAACACGAAACGAAGGCCAAAGACAGTTTAAAATATGCAAAATATGCAAATTTCTTCACCAAAAAATAACAAAATAAACTAAACACTTCTCTGTACTGAAACGGATAAGGTTAATGTGCTACAGGCTACTACCCACGCGTAAATTTAAGGAAATACAATAATTTAATCTATAGAAGAATTTTTCTAAACGGTTTCATGTCAAATTCGCAAAACATGTAAGCAATGATATACATCTATCTCAATGAATGAAAGGGAAATAGATTATTGCGTTTCGGGACGATTGTCCAGAAAGCGAATGTAAAATACTGCGAGGGTCACGCAAAGCTTTCGAACAAACGACCAAACGAGTAATTGGAAATTGTCGATGTAGGAGGAATGAATAATTCCTAGAAACGCCATCAAATGCGTTGGGTGGCAAAAGCTATCAATAAAGATTGACAATTTTTTGGTTTTCCAACATTTATTTTTTGCGGCGTTTTCGAGTTTGCTATACAAGTTTTACATTTGAGACACTTTCTGTTTTACTCTAGACCTATTATGAAGCATGCCTTTAAAATAAGAGTTAATTTGCTCTTTTATTTTTATGAGCAGCGTATAAAATAAAAAATAACTTTGTGATTACAAAAGTTGAAAAAAGGTATTTCCTTCACCATAAGATAAGCACGCAAGATGAAAATTTTCCTTTGTTTTAACGTTTTCTGAATGTCTTTTGTCAACTTTATTCCAAGCATTGGAAAAGGATAATGTAGAACGATATGCAATTTTTATTCTGAATGTAATAGAAATTGTTAAGCGCATAATAATAGTTTTTGCCCATGTGTATAAATGATATGTTTTATGCATGTAAATGGACTTTTAATTTTAAATTATTCACACTTTTAATATTTATTAACTTTTTTAGAATGAGTATGCAGCATATTTTCTAGCACCTATCGAGAATTTTTGATTTTCAGCCTCCAGTTTTTTAATTGTTCGGGATAAGTTAAAATATTATTTACTTAAATACAAAACGCATTCGAGTCACATCAATATAACAAAACACTCGACTTAAAATAATTACTGTCGTTCTCACATTTTGCGACTAAAGATGCCATGGAAAATAAACTTTCTTGTTGAGCCCAGAATTCAATACTCCAACAGTTCAGATACGGATTCTATCTTTTGCAACTTCTTATCGCAGGGAAATTAACTTTCCATTATGAAGGATGAACAGTGATTCTTTCCGAATGCGTCTATTGCTTCGTTGGAACACTTAGGTCTGCCGAGAAAAAATTTCATATCAAGTTTAAAAAATAATTTTCAGATTTATTCTCTCGGTAAAACTGTCTCTTTCGCCACTATCATAAAAAATAAATTAGTTCTCACCAACTATAAAAATCTCGCATTTTGAGTATCTCTTAAAAAATATCCCGCATTTGCTATTCCATTCGTCTGCATTTCAAAACAAGCAATAACGCCTGATCGAATTTTACGTTCTTTTCGACTTTCGTTTACTTCCTAGCAATATCATTCTATCGAATTCAATCCCATGCAAAATTTCTCATAAAAGATGACATAACGAAACGCGCAAAATTGATCTATACCGAATGAATTTTTTATGAAAACTATGAAATATAATTTTATAACAGTGTTGAGCTGGTGACTCATTTCGGGGACTTTTTGGATCCTATAGACGCGTGGCATCAGTGGAAATGTTCTTTATGCTAGAAGTAACCGAGAAGCTTAAAAATTGATTTGTAAAGATTTCTCGATATGACTTTGATTTCTCTAACTAAATTATAGAATGCGAGAGAAAATTTTGCATGTGGAAGGACGATGAGCAGGTATTTTTCTTTTATTTTAATCAGGGGTATGCTTTCGGAAACAGAAACTCAGGTGCGTATCCTCCATATGTGCAGAGTGTGCAGTGAACACGGGCCCACAAGTACAAGGGGGCCAACATGTATTAATTTTTTACACTTTCGTCACGTGGTGTATATATATATATATATATATATATATATATATATATAATTGTGTTTCCGTAATGTGTAAGGTGGGAGGAGGGATCTTGACGTTACACTTGTACCCGGGTCCATTGCATCCAGAATTTGTCACGTTGCACTCAATATTAAATGCCTATATTTTCACAATTTGATTTTAAGAACTATGTATAAATTAAGAAACTTTTAAGGATCTGTTATTTGGCTCGTAGAGATTAAAAAAAAACTAAACGCCAAACAAGTGATGACAGTATAGGTCTTGGATAAGCTTACGGTTTTATTCAAGAGAAAATGCTTAATAAGTGCTACTTAAACTATCTATCTACAAATCTTTATGAGTAATAAAAATCGGCTCAGTTAAAAACTTTCCGCAGTATCTCATCATATTTAATCCTTGTCGTGCCAGACTAACAGGATTTAACCCTTTCAATCACGTACTATTTCATTGGGGAAATAGTTTTTTTTTGTATTTACATTCTGAGTATATCAATCATTCCTTTACCAAAGTTTTAGTTAATAGACCATTCATGTTGCAATAAATTTTCTATACGCAATTTTGTCTATAATACGCATCAGAAGTCATTAAAATAATGTAATTGGATTTCCATAAACATTGAGTGACTGAAAGGGTTAAAAGAGGATCTTATGAAAATTCATCAGGTCCAGGGTATTTCATACCATAATAGAAATTCTTGTTCAGAGACTTACTAAATTCTATAGACACAGTATATGGTATCGTTGGTAAGCAAAGTGAATCTTGACATTCAAAGATGTAATTGTAGAAGAATTCGGTTGATAATCAGTTTACTATCATCTTTGTTATGATAGAAACTAGTCAACTTGTACGCTATAGTATTTAGAATAAATCGAATCGCAAAAATATATACAGCAAATAAATTAACTATTTTCATTTGCATATATACCTAACTGAAAATGCCTGCATGTTGGAAGGGTTGGCTTACATATAGAGACTTAATAACAATAATATTTAGAAAGCAGAGAACTTCACGTTGATGACTAATACGTGAAGAAATGTAGATAACGAAGGAAATAAAAGTCGAGAAAGAATTAAAAATGCTTGTTTTTTTTCTCTTCACTCGATGAATATATCAAAGATGAATGATATAAATGAAATACTGTCGACTTCAATTTAAGAAATCTTATGATATTATTAAGCAAAGAATATGTAGTAAAGTTGGCAACTTTAATTCAGATAAAAGGTTCATAAACCTCCTTATATATGGACTGCGATCAATGGTTAAAATATCAACTTTAGGCTCAGAAAAAATGCAATTATGTATCCTCACAATTTCACGGAGTTATTCATAGACTATTGCAGTGCTGCCAAGCGTTTAAATGCATTAAAATTTAACAGATTGCATATTAATAATAAAATTACCTCCTTTTCCGAAATTTAAAAAATTAAGTGACCATGGAAAAGTTTAAATTACACAAATTACGGTACAAGAAGGCTTTTTCATATTTGCACTCCGTTTTAGTCTCTCCAACCAAATTTCTTACAGTATACAGTTTGCTTCCATTTATTGCATGAGAACCAATTAGCTTTATTTCCTTATATTTATACATATAATTAATTTGAAATGCCCCTAAAAAAACATTTTACTGGAAATCATATCGATTTGCCGACCTTATCCATGCTTACGTACCCGCCACTATGCGTTCAGAAAGTTCAGCTGTTTAGCATTAGATGTCAGGTACGAATCGACACCTCGGCAGCTGTAAAGAGTACAAAATTTATCCGCAATAGCGCTATCTGCTATCGCTTCAAATATTGTAATAAACACGTTGATGTTTGCATTGTCAGAAGTATGAGACGAGTTTGAACCGAAGATAAAGTTAAAAGTTTATTCTTCTATCACAAGAGCAGTATTTGATTTTCCATCAAGAATTTTTCGTCTTTAGGAAAGAAAGTACCTACTCGATTCAGTTAAAATGCATTAGTCTTAGTTACCTAGCCAAAGATTTAAACTCGACACGAAGGTTTACAGGAACTTTTCCTTATTGTGTTAAAATTTATAATTTAAAAGACCTAATATAATCCTAGTAGACATGGCTCATTTTGAATATACTAGTAAAATTACACGCTTTCCGTATTAAACGTCAATTAGCAAATGAGAAATGATTATCTGATGTAATAACTTTATAATATAGCAAATAAAATAAAAGTTATTGGATTGAAAATAAGTGTAGACAATTAATTACGCAGCAAATACTGATGTATGAACTTCTAGATGCGGTAAAATGATTCAGTAATAACAGCATATCAGGCAAAATAAAACAAAAATGATGCATTGAAAATATAAGGAACTATTTTTCTGTAAGTCACTGAATAAACTATTCTGCGCCCAATAAAGTTGAATATAGAAAAGGTAAAAATAATGCTTAATTACATTTCCGGATTATTACCACGTTAAATATGATAATCATTTAAAAAATAAAACAATGGTATGAATCAGAACTTCAGAATGTGAGAAAACTGAGCCACATTCCACCAATCGCCTTCGCTTAATCGAATAAACATGTAAATGCTCTCAGATAATTTGTTTGAATAGTATACTTGACTTAATTAAAAATTGACTCTAAAACTCTTCATATGCAGGTCAGGTTTACCTCTTTTTTTGAAGTATTTGGATGTGGAACAATTACTGTAACTTCCACATTTTTCGTTAGTAGATATACACTACGGAAGTAAATCTTTTCCAATTTTCCGAAATTCATATATTTCCGATTCAATTTCTCTTGCTTTTAAAATTGTATATCACATTAAAAGGAATTGCACAGGAATCACAGGGTGAATTAGACTTGCGTTTGCGACCCTATCAAATTTGCGCGTAAAACAAATTTGGAAAGAATTAATTGATGGCGTTGCTCTACGTCTTTCGAAAGACAATCCTAGAGCGCAAGGCTAAAGAAATCATTTATACGACGAAAAATAATTATTTCTTACCTGTATAGAACTTTTTTCACAAAACATCGTAGAAATACGAAATAAAACGCGAACGATTACGTTATAAGTCAAATAAAAAAGACACTAACTTGATAGGATTCCTGTATTTTCTTCTTGTTGTGACCAGCGCCCTCGGTTTATTAGCGAATGTGTATGTATACTGAGTGTTATGCGAAAGAGCAGTTTCCATTGTACATATATTCACTTAATTAGAGGAAGTGTATTTTTTGGATGAGCTGTCCATTTTCAGTGGAAGACGTTGATTGAAGTAAAATTTTTGCAGCTTTCAACTTGGGTTAATGACTTTTGAATGCTCTCTTTATGCACAATAAACATTTTTCTTCCTTTCTTGTGTTTATACGATCACTATTTATGTGCTTCATGTTGATACACAACTGGGAGGGTTGCTATGGGTGACAAACTTTCCATGCGTACGTCCGCGTACGTCTATTGATAAGCTTGAGAGAAGAAGCCGCTCATTCAATTCAATTCATCTATCATCTACGAGAGGTTCCTCTAAAAGTACTCGCATAACATAAAGTAGGAAAACATTTTCAGATAAGTGAAAAACAGTATTCATCGTAAAAAACTGATTGTCTAGGAAAAGGTGTACCACAAAAATATTTGCCCTACTTAAAATTTTGCACGCTTTCGTAACTATTGTCTCTTATCGAATGTGTAATTTAAAATTGTCGATTAATTGTTTTTAGGGTAAATACTTAAAAATGTTATTGATTTCTCTTGTTACCTAGTACCAGTCTGAGTAATAAGTAAGTTTGCAAGTAAGCATTTACTCAATGTTTAATTGTCTAAACACACGAAAAAGTTCTTACATTCATATAGCCTTATATCGAATTAACCTACTTCAATTTTTTACCCTAATTTACCTAGAAAATTGCTCTATATAGTCAAACCTCTGATACAACTATCAAGAGTTTCCCAGTTTTCTCACCAGAGTAACCCCTGTAGAGTTGGTCGGTACTACCCTCTAGCAGACATTGAGACAAACTAATACCTAATAGTATGAAAATAGCAAGACAGGAAGACAGCGTATCAAAAGTATGTATAACGGGAAGTTTGAAGTCAGAATGACAGCGTGTGAGGAAGTGCAATCGGACTCCTAGGAGATGAAATTCTTTTAAAATGGTATATGTTTATTTTGTAATTTTTCATTCACTGCGTATATTTGAAGGAGTCTATAGAATTATATGAATATAAAATCAAAAGACAGTCATCCTTAGTTTCCTCTTAGCATTGTGTATTTGAATTTTATTGTATAATTTAAAGTTTATCTTGCCGTTTCTCATTTAGTGACAGATTATCTCATATTTTCGTAGTTTCCAAGTATAACGCCTTTACGGTGGTTTTTGTGCATACGTTTTTATAATCAAACGAGTTACAATTTATTTAGAAATTAAACAAGTACGTGACGGTTTGTACATCTTTAGTCATCCCAAACTAAATTTTAATCTAATCTTTCCCTTTTTCAGTGTAGGTTTCTTTTTCATTATTCTCATCTGAAGGATTTGTGTAATTAATTACAGTTATTAACATTTTATGATAGCGATAATTTTGTGTGTTGGTATTATGGTATTCGTGAAATAATACATCACCCTTAATAATTTGTTTTAGTTTACCTAACAAACAATCTAAACGAATACCTTCAAAATATCCTAAACATTGTCTTCAGTCTTTTGATTGTTAACGTTGACAATTCCGTGTCTAACATGAATGAATATAATTTTCTCATCATAGTGTTGTTTCTTAGAATATAAAATCTGAAAAATAGTATGTGCTGTTCTAATAAGTCAAAATAATGATTCAATCAAATGTTTGAGGTTGATTTAAAACTAAACAGCAGATACATACAAATAAGGCAAGATACAAGACAATGAAATTGCCTTTTAAGATACTACTAAATATTAACTCCTTTATAATAATTAAAATAAAAAGTGGTTAAGTGATTAATGTTGATTGTGATAATAATGAAGAAATTGTGTGATTTTCATAAATGAAAAATATTGTATGTACGTATTCAAGTTTTAATAACAAAGTTTGTATATTGTGCATACCTTCAGAGAAAATGGCATTTCTGTTCAATAAAAATATATTTTTTTTGCACAAATGTTTTTACCATCTGCATATATGCACTTGAGTTAGTCTTATTGATGATAGCTATTCTTGAGCCTCATGCAAAATCCGGATTGAATGGCAGTGATAACTAACACGACAATCTTGAGGCAGTCTATTCAGTTATTTTTAATCAGATTGTAACATAGTTATCATAACTTTGTGAATACAAATGGTACTTGCATACACAAAAGGGATTAACCCAATTATTAAATGAGCCTATTAATGGATGTTTCAACAAGGACGTTAGAAAATCTTTTGTTATAGTTTATTAATGCAACTATTTAAATATGAAGTGAAGAAGAAGAGAGTTAAGACATTATATTGTAGAGAGAATTTAGCCAGAATGATATTTACTTAATTAATGACATGTTACTTTTCAGCAATTATATTTTAAATAAGAGCTTGACTATAACTCAAACATACCAAATACAGATGCTCAGTGGCCTTATTAATAGTAGTGGAGTCCATGAAGATGTATAAAATTTGGTAAAAGAAATTTTAATGCTATTGTTTAGTAATTAAAAACATTTATAAAATTTGAGGAAGCAGTGAGAAAGAAGCACCATTGTCATGAGTCAGACTTTGTGAATATAATATAGCAAAAACTAAAAATTAGATAAAAATAAATAGAATGTGTGAAATGATGAAGATTTATTGGCAATTTTCATTTTTTCTTCTGCAATATTTTACGTTCTTAGTTTGTTAAAATAGTTTTCATATAATTTCAATGCATTACTGGCTAATCAGGTAGTTTTACTAACTTCCCATGTATATTTTTCTATGGGTGCTGATTAAAATTATATAATTACATTTAAACTTTCCTTCCTTTGTGTTGATGTCACCTAACTTGATGTCATGTTTCCATTATATGGTTCCATGTTTATATTTGATTTTATTTAATTTACTAAGAATGCATTTTTTTGCTCCTATTTTATGGTCATAATCATCTTTTTTACTTCTTTAATACTCATTTCATATTTATCAAATCGGAAAATTTCACTTTTAATCCATTAAACATACGCTTTATTTCTGTATTGTAAGTATTCGCTGATCTTCTAAATATTTTATGCTGTATAAGAAGCTTAATGTCATTTTCACTGTAAAAATGCTATTATACATGTGCTGCCATTTCTTCAATTCTAATTTGAGCTATTTCATCTTTCAGCAGGTGTTTGACTGAATGATACATATTATACTCTTTCCTTTTGCCATAATGTAGGATTTTCTTGCTTGTCATCTTACACTTCAAGAGATTTTGTGACTTGAGAAGCCTACTATTGCTTTTGCTTCTTGGATAATGCAATTAATTACTTGAAGCTAGTCTTGAAGTAGCTCAAAAGTAATTCTGAAGTTATTAGAACTTTAAAAAGAAAGCACTTAAAGCATCTCTTGCGTAAACTTCAAACTTACTATCAACAAATTGAAAATACTCATATTTAGTTTTGGGAAATCTTATATAGCACTTAGTTTAGTTTGATAGTTAATGAAAAAATTTTTGCTAGGTTTTTAAAAGACATTTTTTCCCAGTTTTAAGTATTAATAAAATTCATGGTTGGGAAGATGTTTTGTTATGTCCAATACATCTATGATGGCATGTTTCACATTATATTTTTAAAGATGTAGGTGTAACAAAAATGTTCTTTGATTGTATGGTCAACAAAGACAATTTTTCCAAGGCCTTAGTGAATCTTTGGGTTTCTTGTGGTCTTTCTAGATATCTAAGCTTGTACTATATCTTCCATTTTTGTAATGTCAGTTTTTCCTAAAATAAAGGTTTTGTTGTAAAGCATCTCATAACATCTGACATCAGTGTGAAATTTAGATTCAAAATCAAATTTGTGTATACATTTGAATCTGTCTACGATTGAAGGAATTTTAATGAAGATTATTGCTCTACATTACGGTGACCAACCATCCCAAATTTAGAGGGACTCCCTCCTTTTCATCTCTCATCCTGCCTTGTTAAATCCCACAATTTGAGTCCTGCTTTTTGAAAAATGTTGATTAATATCCCAAATTGTCATTTAAATTGTTCGGAACTGGTCACACCAAGCTATCTGATATCTATTGCATCTATCTATTTAAGGCCAACTCAACAATAAATGCACCACAAACAAGTCACTGTAATCTGTCCCTCCTTATGGTCTGCAAATATTTGAAAATGTTCCTCCTTGGCTTCCTGAAAAGTTGGTCGCCTTACTCTACATGCCTATTTGATTGATTGTGCCAAATGAGGCATTATTTCTAACATCGGGTCATTATGTTTTTTTGTATAAATTTTATCTTCGACTTTCTAAATAGCACATTTGAAGCAGATATGTTGTTAAGTTGCAATTTCACATTATGACAAGTTTGCTGCAATCCAAGGAAGTATTCTACTTAAGTACTTGTTCCTTTTGAGCTAAAATTAAGGTAAAAATATTTCTATAATATCATTAGCTCAGTATGCTGTGCTGAGCAGAGGCTTAAATTATGAGACTCTCAAAAAACAATTCTAACATGCCACAAGTAGGTTTTAATGAAATTATTTATCTTGTATAGAGGCCCTCAAGGGATGACCAAAACTAATAAATATTTGGAGTTGACCAGTATATTTGTTCAATGCTCTCATCTCATCCATCCTAGCAACAGCTGCGTTAGGTGCCCACATTACATTATTGGTTATCTACTTGGAGCAAATGCACCAGCCCACATGGTCAACGACAATATCTTCTGATCATTCCTTCTTTTTAATATGATGTGGTTGTATTAAGGATAAGGGACTTCATTTTTCATACTCATCAAAAATTTAGAATTCCTTAAAATAAGTGGAGATGTGAGTTTCTTAAAAAGTGTATTCTTTTCTGCATTACAATTAGATTCATAAAAACAGCCCATATAATGTCAATAAATAAAAATTTGATGCCTTGTAATTTAAAAATACAGTACCCATATTATCTACATGCAGATTATCAGTGCAGCAGTTTAACCTGGCATACTGAAGCTGGTTTGAATTTTCCGGCTTAAATGAAAATGTGGAAAACACGAACTTCACTGATTTATTAAATATCTGTTGGCATATATGATTAATAAAAAAAGCACTTTTGGCAAAATAGAGAAAGTTGACTGAGTTCTTAGTTTAAAAAATGTTATGTAAACTGATTTACCTATAATTTTTACCTGAAATAAAGCTAAGCTTTCTGTTTTATTTTAGAGAGATTCTTATAAACTAAGGACCATCTTAAATTTCCAGTGATGTCACTTACTCTATGGTTGAGTGAATGCTTAAATTACTTTTTTGTCTTACTGTCTCATATTTTTTATGGGTGATTTATGATCTGTGACATTTTTGTACAAATAAATTGATAGGTTATCTAAAAGACGATGGCAAATTTTGCTTTTAAAAATGTGGATTATGACTGCTTACCCAAGTCCCAATTTCGCATAGATATTTGGAGCCTTACTCTAATTTACTCATTAATGAGAGGGTGGAAGAAATTTTACCCTCTGAACCTTCAAAAAACAAATTTTGGTGACGTGTTAATTTTTTGTATTCATTCTTACTCGGATATTTCTCTAGTCTCCTGGAATCTTTTCTATAACAAGATAAAAATGTTTTTATTTGCCTTAATGAAGGTCTCAAGACGATTTTATTATCTTTCATGCCAATGTGAAAACAATTTTTTGTATTTTTTCTGTAATGTTTTTTAATGAGTAGCTATAATCAACCTTTTCCGTTTAAAATTTATATTGACCATGAATCTAAATTGCCTTCAATTGCATTACTTGGCTTGTAGCTTAATATAATAATAGTGAAAGAAAATTTATTTCCAAAAGTGCACAAAGTTGAAATTGCAGCTATTGTTGCATTTTATTTAGAGTTGCTTATACTGCTTAATGTAATATTGAACAAATTGAAAAAGGAAAAGAAGGTATTAGGAATTCTCCCATTTGAAGGGGTAAACTGTTGGCAATTAACTCACAAATCTGCCTCTTGCTTTGCTAATCCACAGGTGCATAGTTATGTAATTATTTTTTTGTGGCAAGCAAGTGATAGCATTATACAACAAAAATTATATTAATTGTTTAAAAGAAAAATATTTTCTTTTATGAAAATAGTATTGGGACATTAATCTTTAAAAGGGAGTTTCTATCATGACAAGCCGTATTTTTTGTTTCATCATTACATTTGAATTGCAATTGCATGTATTTTTGATACAAATAATTGATTCACATGAATTTCTCAATGCTTTCTTATAAAGCAAATGTTAATAAAGCTGGTGAATAACATAAATACTCCATAAATCTATTGTAAAAATTAAAGGATATTTAATACAATGCAACCAGTGAGGATAAAATATACTGATGTTACAGGTGGAACATGAAATTTCATACTGTATGCAGTGAAAATAGTTAAGCGATGTAATACTGATACTTTACTAAAAAATTTATTAATTATACCTTAAAATAATTTATTATTATATAGAGCAATTCAACAAGTATTAAATACAGTGGCTTCCAAATATGGGGGGGGGGGGGCGATCCTCTGGAGAGGGGGAGGGGCATGAAATATTACACGTATATTTGTTGTCCATATATCTGTCCTAACTGTAAGACTGACAACATGCAGCTGTCAAATCTTATCCCTCAATTGGCTAGGACATATTTTTGCCTCCTTGTTTTCCTTAAGGTGGTTATAGTATTAATTACAACTGTTGGTCCAGCAGGTATTGTTTATGAATTTTGACAACATGATATAGAGCAAAGACAGTTTTCTTAGGTGAGGGGGCACAAACTCTTAGGTGTGGGAGGGGGGGCACAGCTTGATAATGTTCGGAAACCACTGTTTTAATCCAAATAAATTATATATATCACTTTCTCTTATAACTATAAATCCATGAGATTTAATTTAAATAAATAAACCATTAAAATTTTAAATCAACCAAGGGAAATTTAACTTTCAGGACTTTTGATTTTGAAGATTAATTTTAACAATTTAAAAGAAATTTTATGACGTTAGTTTAAATTCCACTGAAAATTTTTAACCATACAGCTCCATAGTTTCCTGAGGCTACGATTCTTTGCAAATGGAAACCATGGGTGTGTGTTGATGAAGTTAGGCAAACCAGTTATTGGCAAACCAGATTCATAGTTTTTCTACCAGCTAATTTTTGTATTCTAATCAATTCGATTTCAGCCATTATGTGAGTTTTATAATTCTTTTTCAAATTGTTATGTTTAATTAAAAAGCTTTGCTGGAATTCGTATTATCAAAATATCTTTTCAAATTCTTTAAATTAAACATTGGTGTATAACTTACAAAGAACTGGCCCCAAGTGAGAATTTGTAGATCCTTTATTTGAATATTATGATTGACGTAATATATAGTGATTTTCCACTGAGGACAGTTACTTTGCTGTTGTAATGTTCTTATTGTTTACACAAACATTATATAGCAATAGGATATATAGGTATCCATCACCATGGATTTATAAAACCTAAAGTGTAACTAGTTAATATTTATTTGAAATAGTTTAATACATCTTTATAGAAACAAAATACAGCCTTGTAAAACATCTGATATATTTTCTTTAGTAAATTAAGGACCTGTCTACAGTTATCAGTCTCACTTAAGATCCTGATATAAGAGAACTAGTAAGCTGGAGTGAAATATGTTCAATCGATATATATCCATTCAGTCATGGTTTTCTTATAAGGATTTTGTTTAATTTATGTAAACCATAATCGTATATATTCATTCACTAGGAAATATTTGAGTTAGAGAAAATTCATATCAGTATCATTCTGACAAATTGAGCCTACTTCACTGAGTAGGATAATCTCCAATTTTTTAGAGTTATTTTTCAGTGAATCAAAAAGTAATTTACTATGTATTAAGTTTTTAAGAATCTTCTGTATCTGTACCCCATCCATGTTACTAGTAAAATATGTAGTAACTATCATACTGCCAAACTGATCTTTGAATAGGGTTTTCACTGGCAAGAAAAGAATGACGTAGCAAATCATGGAAAGTTGCTGTGGTCCATTTAGAATCTGCTCAGTTGATTTAGCCCAAACTAAGAAAAATTTTTTCCAGTAACGATAATGTTTGTTGCTATTGAATTGAGTCGACTAAGTATTATCTGTTGAGGGTAATTTTCTCAGTTGATGGTTGAACTATGGAAAAGTTCATTATGAAAATTATATCTTGTGTTTTGGGATTGGACTGAAACAATGATCGAAATAGGTGACCTCTACGTCATGACGGATATCAGATAAATTGCCAGATGACCTCATTAGTTATTCCTGAATCGTGGGATTTCTATTATATCTGCGGATCTTCAATCATTGAATCATACAGATACAAATGATACACGACGAAAGAGATGAGGTGAATTTCTACACAATGCCTATATACTTAGCCAATGTCCAGCTCCTTCCTTTTAGTCGGACAGTAGCATAGAGAACTAATGCTATGGAAATAACTCTCAGTTCATCATCTTTTCCTTATCGCAACTGAATATTCCGCTAATGTCGCCGCTTTATTGAATAAAACATTTCGATGGAAATTGCGGAAAAACTCAACTATCAAATAATTTCACGCGGTGATATTCACCTCTTGGTTGCAACTTTCACTCGTAGGCGTCCTTTCTATATTCACAAGTCACCCTGCCTTCCATCACCGTCGCGAACTCGGGAGAGCCGCCGTGCGCTTGCGTTAAGCGGAGGTAACAGAAAAAAAAGTAAACCGCCTATTTGCGGAAGTAGAATCCGTAAAGACCATCGGGACGGTTGAAATCGAGTCGAGTTGTACAAGTGTAACAGTTCATCGAAATAATTCATCTCCCTCCAGCCTTTAATATCACCCCTTTCCCTGCTCCTTTCCCTAACCTCCTCCTCCGACCTCCCCTTAACATTTGACCGGACATCTACGCCTTGGACCGCGCGTCCCCTTCTGGTTCTGTTTTGGAGAACCGACGTTTCCCAACGGGTCGGCGTCCCGTGGCCTTCGGCATTTTGTTGCCACACCTCATGACTAATGAATCCCCCACTTTGCCGCCCACCTCTTTCGCCCCCCTTTTTCCCATCCATAATTCAGCTCCTCACTCCCGGACCTTTTGAATTTTTATTATTATGGTCGTGGACACTTCCAACTGTCGCCCTTTGGAAATCTGTCGCTACGTCATTTCCGATTCCGGGGCGGCGGTGAGATGGGATTCGTCGCTCTGTTTTGCTCGTCTCGGCTAACCTCGATGCTGCTCTCGTGACCCCACGTTAACTCCTACAGTCTCCTTCCCTCGCCTTTCTCTCTCTCCCTCCCTCCTCGAAGAGGTTTCGAAACATTTCTGTCGGCTCCAGAATGAGCTAGAGAGATCACAGAGCTGTCTCCGAAACGTGCTCCGCTATGAAACGTTTCTTGCGTTCCACTTGATAGCGGCTAACATTGATCTTTTCCTGACTCCGTCGCACCTGTTTTATGGGGGAGAGTTGATGGTCGTCCTAAAGGGGTTAGATGTTGTAGACGATCTCAGCGTATTTTTCAGGAAATTCGGGATTATATTTCACTTAATTGCTTAATTTTTCGGCGGATCTCACCTAGCTGTCAAGCACGGCAAATTTTATTGTCATAGTCTCGGATATCATCAGTTGACGTAATTTCGGCTCCGGGCTGCACGCGCTTCGTTATATTTGTGAATCTTAGTGGATTTAAAGGAACATGCGTGTGTATTAGAAAGCTAGGCTTGAGGCAAGCGCTATAAGTGGGACTGCAACCTTTCTCGCGGCCACTATAAATTTTCAATTTCACTAATATTTATTGTTCTATTATTTGATTTTTCTTAATTTTAGAGTGATAAAATCCTACTTGTGTAGGAATTATTATAAACTTGGTTTTCTTCAATTTGTGAATGGAAACATGTCCTACGAACTAATACTGTACTTGGACCTGCAAGTATTTAAGTCGGTTCTGATTTAGGAATTACATAAATTCCGTCTTAAGGGTTTTATCTTTAATAATTTTAGAAATTTGATTTTTCTTAATTTTAGAGTGATAAAATCCTACTTATGTAAGAATTATTATAAACTTGGTTTTCTTCAATTTGTTAATGGAAACATGTCCTACGAACTAATATTGTACTTGGACCCGTAAGTATTTAAGTCGGTTCTGATTTAGGAATTACATAATTTCAGTCTGAAGGGTTTTATCTTTAATAATTTTAGAAATGCCATTTTCCTTTGTATTTTTTCCTCGTTTTTTTCATTGCATCACAAGAACTGTAGCATGAGATAGTAGAAGCTCTTCTCCTCGTGGTACTTATCATAAAACGAGGGTAGCTGCTACTAAAACATTTATGAACTCTCACACAGGCCGTGATACATGAGCAGCGTTTTATCATAAAATAAATAAATTTATGTCGATACTATATCATCAACTTAACTAAAAGAGGTTGTTAGCATGAACAGAGGGAGTTAAAAATCATCCTGGATCAACCGATTCCATAATAAAAACGGATTTATTCGCAAGTGCTATAAACAGAAGTGAAAAGCACATTCTGACCCAAAACTTGTGCAAATCAGTACACATGTGACGTCATCTTAGTGGACGATATGATAACCCTGCGGGTGTATGCCATGCCTGGACAGTATAAATTTTGGCGGATTCGGTGGACAAATGTTAATTCTGTTCGCGCTGACGTGCATGTATGAAAGAGGATGGAAGATCAAGAGCGATCTCCGGTTGGGCAGCGAGGTCTCTCGAATTTCTTGCGAGATTACTCAATCTGTTTATGCCATTGTTGAATATATAGGGTCAAAGGGGTCTGACCGCCTGAATATGTCGTGACGATGGGGCGTTTTCGGTCTGAAAATGTCAAAGCAACATCTATTCCCATACGGTTAGTTGATTATGACCGTGATCATCAAAGAAAACTAAATGTATTCGAGAGAATGGAAAATTCTGTTACGTGACATCTCGATAATTTCCGGGAGAAGAGAAGCAAATCTTCCGATCTAACTACCAAGCGAAGTACAACTCTGAAAATGTAACTTCTCCGTAAATTTAAACTTGGTACTCAAAGTAGTTTATCTACGTAATAACAATAATTATTCACGCATGCATAGAGGTAACGAATACATTTTATTATATAGGAATTACAAAATAAACTACGATAGAAGAGATTTTTTAGCAATTATATATTCATCACTAGCCGTTCTGTCCCATCCCTGCTACATCTGGTCCGTAACCATTTACTTTTATCATCCATTCCATAATTAACTGACATCTTCACTTAACCCAGTTGGTTTTCCTCCACTAATTCTCTTTTATACAGCAATTCCTCGTTTAACGAAGTGGTTGTTTTCGATGACGTCACTTAATTATCGGAAAGTTCGTTAGTAGAGTTAAAATAACATAAGAGGCATAGGGATGCGTTCCAGGGATTAAGAGAAGGGGAAATACAGTGAAATATCATCAAGTACTAACAAAATTAATACCTAATGTGCCTAAAAACATGCAATATGATAATAAGTTTAAAAATAAATTAAATAAAATAAATCCATAAATCCTACTGAAGTCCCGCTCCTCTGAATTGGCAGCGTTGGGAGTGGTGGTGGTAGGAACTACAAGAGGGGGAAGGCAAGTTAGTGTCATCCGTAGCTATCCAGTAGGTAGGCCATTTTTACTACGTCAATGACAATAAAATTTCACTATTTTTAAAAGTTTTGCATGAAGTTTTTGTTTAATTTTTTAATTTTTTTGCTAAAATATTATTCGTTATAAAGAAGCTTCGTTCCCAGAGGATCAGTTAACCATGGTATTATTGTATTTCAATTTATACGTTGTACATCCTATCCTCTTATCCCATACTACCATATGCTTAATTGCAAAAGAAATGTAAGATAATCATCTGAAATTAAATAATGATTTTATGGTAATATTGTCAATAAAGTTATCTTAAACGACTAAATTAACGCATTTTCACCAGATTCACAAAGCAAGTTTTTTATGGAGTGGTGGCAAATATGCTTTCATGGGTCCACTGGCATCTGGTCAGAGAAACTCTTTTGTCCCAGATGTGGTAATTCTTTAATCGACGCTCGGTATTCACAGTGAGAGCAGCAGTACATTGCATATCCTATCTGCATGCCAAGAAGAAGTGCTGTTACCTTCGAACCGTCACGAATATGCTAGTAGTATATTTACTGAAGTGAATGTATCCCCCCTTATAATAAAAAACTATGTTGGTCCGTTGGTTGGTCCAAGTAACGCTCTTAAAACGCGAATAACTCGATCAAATATGCTGATATAAACTTGAAATTTGACAGAGATAATCTACTCGGATGTAAAAATGTTGTGACGAAGGAAAATTTACGAAGAACGTCCAGGGTTCGACTCCAAACGATGATTTGCATTCCCCATAAGATAACACGTAAAAATAGGCTTTTCGAAGTGCAGGCTTTTATTCTTTTTGAGATCTAAATAAAAACAAAATAACCTATGATCTTTGGATCTAGCCCATTTTAAAGAAAATACTATCAAGTTTCTTATTCCGTTCATCTGTTCCCGCTTACGGTTCGAAATTCTTCATGTTAAACGTTTAATTCACATATTTTGGGGAAATCTTGCCATTTTATCGGAATGTTGCCTTGCCTACCAATTGCATTGTTAAACTTCGGAATCCTATTGTTATTCCAATCCTTATGGGTTTAAGCGTGCTTTGAAGGCTTTTAATACGAGAAGAAGAGAAAGACGGAAGGAGAGGGAAATGATTTTCATAGCAATCAATACATTCGTTGCGTTATTTACGAGAAGGAATACCTAAAAAGCTGAAATAATATTTAAAAAGATGAATGAGCTAAATTCAATATGAATAAAATGGAAATGGTATGAAAAATCTGAGGAAGGTGCTGGACGTTTTAATAAACAAATCGAGCATGCAAAAAATTTATGGAGTAAAGCATTGGGCGACAGGTTACGGGAGTTAGGTGTAAGAATGGAGGACTTGAGGACGGTTTGAGAAATAGAGAAAGAAAGAGAGGTTTAAAAGAATCACAACAATAATAATAAATGGCTGTTTTCCGCACGTTGGTCTGATTGTAATGTTATTAAAACCAAAATAATTCGATCAAGGATATAGATAGAAAATTGAAATCTGGCAGAAATTTATATAATGAGCTAATCAGAATTTTTAAATTTAGAGTTGACATGATAATTTAAGAAACAAATGTTCGTTTTTGGCGCTATTTTGAGGGGGAATATATTGCATTTCCTCCGAATAAAATTTGTAAAATTTTATTTAATGAAATAATATTTTATGTAAACTGAAAATTTAAAAAAATGTACAATTCACATTGTATGTTCCAGAGAGTTAAAATAATTTTGGCAAGCTAAAGTTTTCTAGCGTATAGTTTAAGAAATTAATATTATTTTTTATGTAAGATTTGTATCTACGTAAGATAGCTTCATTTTTGAGGGGAGAATGTGAGGGAGAAAGGGAGGAAGAGGGAGAATGGGAAGAAGTGAGGGTGAAGAATAAGAGGGAGAGAGGGATGGAGAATGGAAAGAAGGACGAGAGAGGAAAAATACGAGGGAGGGAGAGAATAGGGCGAGAGGGAGGGAAGGGAATGGGAGGAAGGCAGAGAGAAAGGGAGGAAGAATGGGAAGGGACTTAATTTCAATGCATAATCTGCACATACCCGTCATATTTGACGGGCAATTACGCTAGTATGATAAGAAACTCCATATATTTGTATGACTCCTTTGAAATGCATGTGAAACGGCATTAGATGGATAAACATTGTCATCATGTATAAGCGCTGGATGTATTGATGATGTGTTGCCACTTGTCTGGGTTGTGTTCTCGACCTAAACCACCTCTACATCAAGCTAATTCATCGCTTATAGATATAAATTTAGTTTACTATTATAGAACTAAAGATACATTTGGTAATTCCAGATAAAATTTTATTATATTCTACCTAGGTTTCGTTGGAATGCAACATCGTCATCTGATGTTGCACTGCAATGAAACCTAGGTCATATATCGTATAATAAAAGTTTATGTGGACATACCAAACAAGTCTCTTTATTTCTACAATATGAAGAAATTCCATCAAGTATCGCCTGAAACCATTAAATATTTAGTTTACTACTTTTGGCAACTGCGGAAAAGTTTTTTTCACGATATTCCATTCTTTTGTTCTTGATCTTAATGATTTTACTCGAATAATTGACGCATTATAATCTCTGACGAGATTCATTGATGATATAGTTTTTATATATCTGTTTATAAGAAAATTTCTTTTTATTTATGAACATTCTAAAGAAGCCAGATTTAACGTTTAAATTTTCAACCTGTAACATTAACAAAGGTTACTTTGCTTGGAGGGAATTTTGGAGTTATATCTGAGCGTCGAAACATGGCAGAATGCTGGTCACATAATATTGCTCAGTGCCGTAGATAAAAAAACTTAATATTTTATAGTGAAGCTGTAAACCTTAAGGTAATAATACTTTTTAGGAAATATTATATATTTCTGGTTATTTTTTCTAATATATTATTTGATAAAAAGTTCAAGATAATTTTCGCAATCAACATAAAAAACTCAGTATGGGTTAATTAATATCGTCAAAGAAAAAATCAATGCTAAACACCGAAATTCTATACGTCGAGATTCAGTATTGTTAGCTTTAAGTAATGCTATTTTATCTATCTATAACATTTACGTACACCAGTAGAGCAGTACTGTTTTCATCGTTTTTATGTTACGATTTTTATTCAAATCAATGTTTGTAACATGACTTCAATTGTAGCATGAACTCTGCCAGTATGCCGCACTTTCTTTTCTGATTAGCGTTTCTAGCTAACTTTTTATTCAAAAACTATCCTAGTCGTTCATTCTCCTTTTTCTCGAGATTTAAAACTTTCAAATATAGCCTAATAAATTTGGTTGTGTAACATATATACCGATAAGTTTGTTAAGTTCGACAAACTTTAAAAGTATCAATATATCCCTTGTTGAACACTTATGGTCGGGAATGCTTAATTCATCACATACCTCTAAATATTTTACGCTAATAATTGTCCTTGTTGTCACATAAAATATTTTAATAACATATAACCAAATAACCGCATGTTAAAAATATAAAAAAATCTTTTTTGCATGTTTTTTCAAACGGAAAAACCTTCCAGAATGGGTGAAATAATCCTTTCTTTTCTATTTTCTTCAAAAGGTCAAGTTCAGATCATTCAAAAAAGTTCTTTATTAACTTTTTTGGATACGTTAGCACAATTACTAGTTTTATACTGACAAAAATCGTATGCCAGCTACACAATAATTGTTGCGTGGCACATATATTTCTTTCATATGATTTATGCATGAATTTTGCAGATATTGATGGTAATTAATCCATTTGGAAAAATCTAGTAAACCGTTAGGTAGGAAGGGAAAAGTGTATAAAAAGCCCTTCAGCTATTAAGGAAATTAAGAACTTATAGAAAGTCTGCAGTGTAAGACCAATTCTAAAATTATAACTAAGATAATTTTTACATATATAATTTTTTCATGACGATAGTATGAGGGGGTAGTAATGTTATTTTGTTAGGACGTGATGCGGGATTTTATACCTCTATTTAAATGGAGAATCACTCCGTTTCCTCTCTCTTCTCTTATATTTAAGTTCATCCCCGCCTATTTCACTTATCGCCCCTCATCCACTTATCCAACTCATCTTTTATCCTAACCTAGCAACACCCAACTCTCCTTCCTCTATCCCCTACTCTCCGATTCCCCTCCCACCCTCTCCCACATTCTTCCCCTCCCTCCTTGCTTCTCTCCGTCCTATGCCTCGGCCGTATTGGTCCCTCTTCCAATCTTATCTCAATCCATTCCATCCACCCTCCCATATGTCCCTCCTCGAAAGCTCTCTTTAGCCTCTTCTTTTTTCTCCCTCTCCCCATCCATACCACCAGCTTCATGTGAGCATCCCTGACGTCTACCAATGGATGTATTGCGCGGCGATAGAATCGGGGTTACAGGAAACAAAACAGCGTTGACAACAATGAGGGATGGAGGAGATTCCGTCGGTTAGGAGGGCGCGAAGGCAAAGGGTGGGGAGGGGGGTGGAAAGGTGAGGTCAAAATCGAGGTGTTGAGATTAGGGGATGGAGTGGGTTATCGACGATGTCTGCAGAAGTAGTCTTTCAATAAACTTGGGAACGCAATCTCTCCTTATGTTGGATGAATAGTATGCATGCACGTACTCAGAAATTTGCTTCGGGGAGGGGGGGGGGGGGAGTGGGAGTCGGAGGACGAAAAACAATTTACAGCAATTGATTAAATAAAAGTCATATTTAAATAATATAAACTTTATAACGTTTTTAGTTCTCATAACTCAACGCAGCAAGTGGCAGCGTAGCAAGTTTGTAGTGTGGTTATCGCAGATTCCACAAATATCTGTACACCGGGGGGTGGGGGGGGGGGAGGAGGAGGATCCGGACCTCCCCTGTTTACGTCCTTGATAGTATGTTTTCATGAAAACAGGTGCCTTATTGGGCATTCATATATAATATTTAGATTATTTAAGTTGGTATAAAACGATCTTGAAGAGGCAAGCGTCGTCCGCTTTCGTAAAATCTAAGTAATATTCGTTAAGATAATTTCCAATGAGGGCGGTGTATCTCAATTTTTCGATTGAGAATTTCAAAATGATTAATCATGAAAATTTTTATCTTGCGACAACAACAGTAAAGCGAAATTCACCCATTTTGATAAAGTTTATGGTCTATACCTCCATAGAAGTGACCTTATTAATTTTAATCTAGTGTTAGCGTTTAAGCTTGGCATTCAAAATTCATTATTTCTGAAAGCATTTGTCATGCTAATACATCTTTTTCATTTAACGCGCAATCGAGATAGTACAGTGGAAGAAACCATAATCATGTTGGAATGGAAATAAGGGCGAATTATTTGGATTCGGGGAAAGAATAGAGAAAAAACCGCAAAGTGAACGATTAACAGTACCTACCTACTATTTCAAAAAAATTAAAAAATCCTCCAATAGTTTGTCATTTAAGAGATTACGAAATGAAAGCTATATTATCGATAATATGTAATTATAAATTCGTATTAATGAAATTATTTTCTAAGAAATTTAACTATTAAACTCCTATTTGTGTTAAATAAGGTTGCTTAATATATCTTATGTATGATTGTCTTAAATTTACCCAAGGCCCTCAGGGTCTACCTTCACTGGTGATATTTATTTTTTTGTTAATAATGGAAGCTCCTTATTCTTCTATTTATGGCAATTGAAAATCTGATGATTTTTTCAGTGTCATCGTACGTGAGTGCAAAATATTCTCCACGTGCTAATAATACGTGACAGACTTCTCAGACTCATTTCTTTAAACTTAACTCAGAGTTTCTGACCTAGAATGAAGTTTGACTCGTGCGTCGTACTCTTCGTCGAAAAGTATACTATTTGGGTCTCGGCGTTTTGCGACCACACTTGAAGTCTTGTTTTCCTCCTAGCTGGCCTTCCTTTCGTTCCTCGAGTCCCGGCATAGCGAGGCAGAAACTCTCCTTCGTAGAGAAACTCTTGAGTCGCATAGTCAAGTCAAATCGTTGGTTGAATTTATATACCGTGTCGACCGGTCTTAGGCCTTCCCATCCTACGGTCGAAGGTTTGACGGTGTAAAAGGTCTTCCCGCAAAATGCATACTTCTTGCTAGGGTTGCCACCTCTCCCGGAATTAACCCACCTTACAATTAGATGCATCTCTCCCGGAATCTGGTGGAACTTGTCCGGGAGCCCAAAATTAAGTAATCTTCAGCTTTACTAGTCTTTTTAACTTATATTAAGTTGAGATTTTGGTAGAATCGTTTCCTTTGATTCCGAGGAAGCGATGTGTAATGTATAAATATACTCTTTATCCAGGATCATGTTGGTTACTACCTCTTAGTAGCCACTAAACGGACGCCTGATTTTTATTACAATTTAAACCAATCAAGAAACATTCAATATTGTTTTTGATTTCTTTTCAAAAGTAAATGGAGTTGACGGAGAATCCAAGAAAATTGTAACGTTTGTGCTTTAAGTTTCAGTATCCAACGCACCCTGCGAACGTGTGTTCAACGTAATTAATGAATTGTTGGGCAAATGTCGAAACAAATTAAGTGTGGATCATGTCAAGGCAGAGGTATGCGCCAATTTTAATTACTCTTGTAAAGATTTCCATGTCTTTTAACTATCAAAACCAGATCTTTTGGAGATTGCTTGAAAATAGAAATTCAAATGAAATACATGAAGTATTGCTTTAAAAAGTAATGCTATTTTTAAGAGTTTGTTATTATAATTTATTGAATAATATTAAAACAAAATTAAGGTTAAACATTCATATGTTTTCTAAATAATAAATAGAACAAGCTTTAATGTTCTCATTAGCTGTTTTTAACCTACACACAATCTCGCAATTAACTACTCATATAGTGGATATCTCCCGGAATCAGCAATTTACAAGGTGTCAACTCTAGCTTTAACAATAAAATAAAAATCAAATACTCATATGTTTCCTAACAAGTAAATTAAACAAGTTTCATTGCTCACTTTAGTTGTTTTTCGACCTAGAGAAAATTATCCCGAAACTTGCCACTCGTGAGGTGGAAATCTCCCGGAATCAACTATTCATAAGGTGGCAACCCTGCTTCTTGTCCTTGCAACTAAATTCCATTGTATTCTGCAATACGACCAATTTGACGGCGTATTTTTAGGCGCGGTCGCGGTCGGTTTTGTGGAAATGGCCGATAAGAGGTTTACGTAACGATGTGAAGGTACTTGTGATATATTTTCTGTAGTTTTAGCCTATTATTACCTTTATCAGTGAAATAAATTCATTCAATAAACTTGAAAATTTCAATTCTTTTGCGAATATTTTTTTTTTCAAAATGGGATCGTGGTTAATATTGTATTTAAACTGAAAGAAAACTGAAAAATTTGTTTATTTTGAACTTATTTTAAGAATTATAACTTCTTTTCACGTTCTAGGTAGATATGCCAACCGCTTTGGCCCATCGTAACTTGACGATTCGCCCGTCTTCGCAAATTTTTCTCAACTATTTACGACGGAATTGAGCTGCTTCCTGACTTGCTGATCTTCAACCGAAGCATCTTCTCTCATCTCTGCCCAAACCTTCCTGCCTCAATACCAATATTCTGCAAGCTACGTCTTTCCATCGTCGTGGTGTGCCAGTTCAGAGGAACTTCTGCTGTCGAGGGAGCGCGAAGGTAAGGAGACGTCAGTTCTCACAAAAAGTGCCCTCCAGTCCTCATTTATCTCCATCATCAGTATAGTGTATTTAGTTACCGACGTGGCATCTAGTTGATTGTTACGATACATCGAGTGGGCGATAAGGAAGCGCCAAATTTATGCTGGGGAGAATTAAATCGAATTGGTATCTTAATTCAGGCATTATTTTAGAGTCGGAAATACTAACGGACGTAAAGACATACCTTCTAGCCATTGACGTAAAATAAAATCTGTTAATATTGCTTCAGTTTCATCGCAGAACAACAGGATAGCGTAATATAGTTATGCATAAATATATTGATGGAATTAGAATTCGTACTTTTTCAATTGATCGGTTGTTAGTTGCTATTTGTTGTGTGGAAAATTGGGACAAGTTATTCATTCGTAAGGTGTAAACATTATTGGGCGACATTAAGATACTTTTTGGATTTTAAATTGACTAGCGATAAATGCCGACTGTAAATATCACCGTATATATACTTTAACACTCGAATATCTCTTACACCAGTTTCCCACACAATGTTTAGTATTTGTTATTGTAACATTGCAGTTGTCACATGTGTTATCCTAGAATATAGAGAAAAATGTTTGGACCGCTCGCTCGATTATTATTGGTGACTACACTCGGACCTTTGCATATTATTTCTGAAATATTGCTTCAAATATTTCTGCCATTAACTCTTTTATGTTATTATCCTCAGCATGGTTTCACCGACTGAAGTCGGTTATTTATTTTCAAAAGGTTTTGTTAAAAATTAGGCAGATTTAGAAATTGTGTAAACATATTTTGTGGCGACAGAATTGGACTTGCAGACGCACATTACTCGTTACATGGACTCCAACCTGTAAATTCTTTTAAAAATGAATAAAAATTATAAAATCAGAAACTTTGACTTATATTCAAGTTGGCTGGTCGAGTTTATTTGAAGCGTTATTTTCAGCATCATAAGCAAGCACTCGCAATTCAGAAACTTTTCATATCGGCGAGAATGTGTTTCAACTCAGCTGCTTCTCAGCCAAAAACTACTCGGCTAAATTTAAAAGATTATTTTTTCCGAAAATTTTATGAAAAATGAATGTTGAAAGAAACTAACTTTTTAGATATTTAGACGCCTCTGAATCGTAAAGAGAATTTGTAGTACTACTCGCGTCAATCGTCGTCGTTTCGCCGTTTTGAATCTCCCGTTGATATTCTATCCTTTTATTTTTTTTGTACATTAGCACAAAAACTCTTCTGAATAGCTAAAATGATGAAATTTTCCGTAATAGCTTCTACCCATAAGGATAAACTATTTGGTAACCTCGGGAGAAATAGATTGAGAATTCTGATTCATTTCTTCTTAGTTACATTTGTAAACATCTTCAAATTTTTTCTCGGTAAATATTAATTTAATCCAAATGAAAATTTCTGTCTTTTGCTCTCCGTACTCACCCCATTATTCTAGTACAGTGGTTCCCAAATTTTTTGTGAACGCAGCACCCTTTCAAAAGTAAGTAGGATTTCACGGCACCCCAGCCTTAAATCAGGATTTTAAAATTTTGATACACACGGGTATTGCCACTTTTGGACGCATCAATTTCTTAGTAGTATACCATGAATAACTTATTAGGAGAAAGATTACTGCCGTAATTACCTATCAACACTTCCAAATCGTCGATTTATTTACTAAATAAAATTTTTCGCGGGACCCCAATGTTGGACGTAAACCTAGTTTGGCAACCGCTGGTCTATTGTTTTTAAAGAATTCTCATTTCTTATCAGGTTAAGACACGACCGAAACCTATCATTTTCTACCTTCTCTCCACCTTCGATAGTTTTATCTATTCTTTCCACTTCTTAATTCTACATTTCCAGATGTATCCCTCGATTGTAAATATTTTATCTTCATTGCGCTACACCCCCCTCCAATTTTGTTTCCCATTTCTCTCTCTCTCCTTCATCACCTACCTATTTCGTTGCTCATTCTCATTCTTCTCAGTTTGTTCCTTTTCCTATCCATCCTCCTGCTTTTTCACCTTTTCTTCCTCACCTCTCATATCCGAAACATCGTAACGCACGCTAGTCAGCTGGCAAGAAGGATCCTCCGGTCTCTTTTGCGCTCGTCGCCATTGTGGAGAATGCCAGTAAATCAACTTCCCAAGCTACAAAGCGACAGAGGAGTTAGTGGAAAAGGAGAAGAGGAGGAGGGGAGAGAGGGACATGGCGCAGGGACAGGAGGGAGGAAGGATAGGAGAGGGAGGGAGGACAGGAGAGGGAGGGAGGACAGGAGAGGTGGTAGAGGATTGGAGACGGGAGAGATGATAGGGAAGAAATAAGGGAGTGTAGGGTCTTACATTTTATTTACGGGTATTTCACCTCCAGAATTTAGGGAGTTGGGAGAGAAAGAAGAATGGAGTTGGGAAGGGAGGAGGGAGGCGAAGGATTTATTCTTGAGGTTGAAGGGAAGGAAGGTGGGTAAAACGGGATATTCCATTAAGTGGAATATTTGCAGGTGTTGAAAAAGTTTAATAGTATAGATAAAATAGTGTTTGTTTAGTAACCGCTTTTCTTGAGTATGATCTATCTCATTTAACTTGCCTTTGTCGTGTATTTGTGAAGCATATCGGTAACTACTTGATTACGAACAGCTCATCCGAGTTGTTAATGTTTTAATATGGAATATTACCATAAATTTACAAATTTTTGATTCTTATTTCAAAACACCTTATTCTAATTTTAGAAATTAATAGAAACAAAATGCTTGGCGACGCTAATCATCCAAATATTCATTTCTTGCTAATGCTTGGGATGGGCATGGGAAAATTATTTGAATAAAGAAAAGTAACACATTTGGCAGAATGGATGGTTGATAAGAATAATGTAGCTTATTAATGTAGAATCAACTATTCTTTAATTAATTTTGATAATGGCGAATTTATTTATGTAATGCGTTTATAGTCGATGAAAAACTTTCATATTAATGGATGTTATTTCATTTCTCACGTAATAATAATAGTTAAGCTCGTTTGTTGATTCAATAAGCTAAGAAGTTGACGTATTACGCTGGGATTTATGGAAGTTGAATGGCAGACAACTTTGTCAGGAGAATTATTTGATACAAAACTATAAACGGATATATAGAAAAATAACCTTATATAGGTAATTTATTATTAATGTCTTGTTAAGCTTTGCTGCTTTCGGGACATCATTGTTTTGTGTCTGGCTCTGTTATAACAGTGGATGAACTAGCTGTGCCTTTCTTTTCTTTGATAAACGTCTTAAGAAACTCAATAGCATCAACAGACAAACATTGGAACATGTTGATCGGAAGATTTCTAGCCTAATGTCATTCATCCAAGGCAGTGTAGCGTGCAGTTGCTTTCTTATGCCATTCCGCTACCTGAATTTTCTTTACCGTCGAAAGATTTCAACAAGCTATGGAATTCGATTCTTTTGAATTTCTATAAGAAGGAAATTAATATTTTGGTAAATCAGGCTTTAACTGCAAATGTTACACTGCTCCTCGGTTATACCGCGGATTTTGGCAAAGACGCGGCGATTCGCGTTATTGTACTTCCCGTGGCTCAATCAACGACACTTTTTCATTGTCTCAACACAGTATGAACACGTAGATTTTTATTTTTTTTAGCGATTTCTTAAATCCGCTTATGCGTTCGAGTTGTCCGTCTGTCTGTCTGACGCGCTAACTCCTTATAAAGGGAAGCCGAGATGTCGTTTTTTCGCCATTCGATTCTGTATTCTGTCTCATTACGCACGTTTTCTCGTTTTGCCCGTCTGGTTTCAATTTTTTTAACCGCGATTTAATGTCTTCTTGAGCAGCTCTTTCCTTACCCGTTTAATTATATTTTTTACGCATATTTACAAGCAAAAACTACAAAAAATTGTACTGACATCAATCTGTAGTGTTGACATGATTCCAGATTCTGAGCAGTGTAATTTTTTAAAGTATTTGTATAAGACAGGAAGAGTAAGGAAAACCATCGGTATGTCCGAAATTTTCACAAACTCGAATTTTTATTTTTAGATTTCTATTACCATCCCGTCATTTTTGACGGATCGTCGTTAGTAACGTATAATATCAGATCCCTTTAAATGTATTGAGGTCGTTGCCATAGTATTGAAAGATTGCCATTGTTGAAAAGAGGAAAAATTCACACTTTTTTCCGATTTAAATCAGATATATACGCTAATTCGATATGTATTTGAATTCTGCCTTGAAGAATTAAGAACTCCGTTCTTTCACATAGACAATTTCTTTTTTTCGAATTCGTATTCCATTTTTAAGTAATTTAAAAATGCATTTTTAGAAAGCCTTGCACTGAATCCCACGCTTTTCTTATGGAGTATCGAAACGAAACATTGAGGTTAAAAACATCCCTTAAATATTAACTTTTTGAAAATTTCAATTTTTCTGGCTGGTTTTGACTAAAAACCTATAATACTGCTGAATTCAAGTCCGTTGCTCATTTGGAAGAGCCCAAACATTAGTATCCTCCTATATATATATATATATATATATATATATATATATATATATATATATATATATATATATATATATATATATATATATCGACGACTCTTACAGAGGAGGATATCATTATATATAGACGTTCCTTACAGAGGAGGAGGAGGAGGATATAACATACTAGTAGTTGGTGCTTGCATACTGCAAGCATTTTATCTCACCTTGAAAAAACATTCATTTTTCAGTAAGACATTTCATCATTAGAAATATTCTTTTAATTCTAATGATTTCACCTTCGCAGCGATTTTCGTTTTTCACACATGTAAAACTAATAGTTAAAAACAATCCCCAAATGTTGCAATTTTAAAATTTTTACAATTTCTCCATTATGGGGTACTAATGCTACACATTTTAGCCAAATTTTAAAGATGTAGCACTTCTAGAAGTCAAATAATATTTTTCTAATTGTTTACATTTACATAATTTTTAATGGCCGCCGCAATTCATATATGGTAAAATTGAAAGGTTTATTTGTGCAAACTTACTACTCTGTAAATAATGTGAACATTTCTGCTTCCTAGCTCATCTCGTAGTACCTAAACAGTTATTTATTTTTGTTAAAACTTTAAGAATTTCTAACTGCCAAACGAATTAAAATATCAAAATTTGTATAATCCTTATTTCGTTTTTTTTACGAATTCTACTTATATAAAAAAATTTAACTCCGTAGCACATGCGGAATTACATAAACCTTCAAAATTTGTTTAAGCAATTGCGAATTTTTAACGGCCGCATTTTTGCACTTTTTAAAGATTTTCGGTTTTTCTATTCGGTTTTGTACAAAATCCTACCTATGAATATATCTATTAGGATCTATTAGGATTATTGTCATTTTTAATTACAGTGTCTTGGGTTCGACTCCAGAGACCCCGGAATATCTCCCATAAGTTAGCATGGGAAAACGCAATCCAGTGTGTAGACAAATCTAATAAGTTTAGGAAGCTGAAATTTTGCAAGCTTATAGAACTTTTCTCATAACTAACTATAAAAATCGAAAATTTTAAAATTGTAAATTTTAGTGGTTGTTTTAACCCCGTTTGAACATTAAAGTTTAATAATTTTTTGGTTCTACGGGATGAGCTAGGAAGCTGCAATTTTCAAATTATTTAACAAACAGTGCATTTGCACAAATAAACATTTCAATCTCTCCATATATATATTGCAGCAACCGTTAAAAATGTTTAAATTTTAAACAATTAGAAAAATATTATTTTACATCTAGAAGTGCTACAACTTTAAAATTTTGCTGAAATGTTTAGCATTAGTACCCCATAATGGAGAAAGTGTAAAATTTTTAAAATTGCAACATTTGGGGATTGTTTTAAACTATTACTTTTACATGTGGGAAAAACGGAAATCGCTGCGAAGGTGAAATCTTTAGAATTAAAAGAATATTTTAATGATGAAATATTTGTCTGAAAAATGAATGTTTTTTCAAGGTGAGATGAAATGCTTGCAGTATGCAAGCACCAACTACTAGTATGTTATATCCTCCTCCTCCTCTGTAAGGAACGTCTATATAGAATGATGTTATCTATGTTATATCTGTCCTCCTCTGTAAGAGTCGTCGATATATAATGATAACAGGAGGATACTAATGTTTAGGCACTTCCAGATGAGCTGGAGATTCGAAATTTTTTTCATAGGTAGGATTTTGTACAAAACCGAATAGAAAAACCGAAAATCTTTAAAAAGTGCAAAAATGCGGCCGCTAAAAATTCGCAATTGCTTAAACAAATTTTGAAGGTTTATGTAATTCCGCATGTGCTACGGAGTTAAATTTTTTTATATAAGTAGAATTCGTAAAAAAACGAAATAAGGATTGTAGAAATTTTGATATTTTAATTTGTTTGGCAGTTAAAAAGTCTTAAAATTTAAGCAAATAGATAACTGTTTAGACATTACAGGATGAGGTAGGAAGCTGAAAATTTCAAGTTATATACATAGTGGTGCATATGCACAAATAAATATTTGAATCTCTCCATAAATTTATTGTGGCGGCCGTTAAAAATGTTTATATTTAAACAATTGGAAAAATATTATTTCACTTCTAGAATTACTACAACTTTAAAATTTGGCTAAAATATGTAGCATTAGTACCTTATAATGAAGATAGTGTATAATTTTTAAAATTGCAACAATTGGGGATTGTTTTAAACTATTATTTTTACATGTGGGAAAAACGAAAATCGCTGCGGAGGTGAAATCTTTAGAATTAAAGGACTATTTGTAATGATGAAATGTCTGTCTGAAAAATTAATGTTTTTTCAAGGTGAGATAAAATGCTTGCAGTATGCAAGCACGCATTACTAGTATGTTATATCCTCCTCCTCTGTAGGAGTCGTCGATATATGATGATAACATATAGGAGGATAGTAATGTTTAGGCACTTCCAGATGAGCTGGAGATTCGAATTTTTTTTCTTAGGTAGGAGTTTGTGCAAAACCGACTAGAAAAAACGAAAATTTTGAAAATGTGCAAAATTACGGCCGCTAAAAATTCGCAATTGTTTAAACAAATTTTCAAGGTTTATGTATTTCCGCATGTGCTACGGAGCTGAAATTTTTTTTTATAGGCAGAATTTGTAATAAAACGGAATAGGGATAATAGAAATTTTGATATTTTAATTTGTTTGGCAGTTAAAAATTCTTAAAATTTAAACAAATAGGTAGATGCTTAGACACTACGCCGCAGGTTAGGGTTCTGAAATTTTAAAATTATTTAAAGGTTCATCTATGTAAAGGAATAAACATTTCAATTTATCCAAAATTTGTTATTTTGGCAATTATAAATTATTTAAATTTAAACAATTTGTTAAATGTTATTTCACTTTTAATTGTACTATAAATTTAAAATTTGGCAGAAATGTTTGTCATTATTAAACCAATGTGGGAAAAGTATATTATTTCGAAAATTGCAAAAAATTAGTGATTATTTTACTCCATTATTGTTCCATAATTAAAAAACAAAAACCCGTCCAGAGGAGAAATCTTTAGAATTAAGAAAATATTCCTCATGATGAAATATCTCTCCGAAATTTAATGTTTTTTTGAAGGTGCGATTAAAATGCTTGCAGTATGCAAGCACCTTCTACTAGTATATATGTATATGTAAGCGAACACAACAATAACATTAGCTAAAATCAAAATGCAACAGAGAATAACAGCCATCGGTTTCGAGTAACAGCAACAGAATCGTAAACCAGTAGTTAAAGAGGTAGGAAATATTTCATCCAATTGACGGCAAAGTTAATTAATGTTATATTCAATAAATTTCATTAAGCTTTATTTGAGTAAATGGCATTAAATTTAAATGCGTATATCAAGAAAAAATCCATTGCTAAGCATGGAAATTTGAAGCTAACTTCGTGGTATTTATGTAACCGATAGATTCATTTAAGCTAGCCATAAGTAGTAGCTTGAGAGCTTTTTATATCGATTCATTCGTATTGATGATTTATCCGTAAAATTAAGATATAGCGTTTTTTTGCTTAGTGGCGGTCACGAAAACCGTTTCAAACAATCCACACTAAAAGCATAGAAAGAACAAAAGATCAATTACATAGATTGGAAAAAAATCTCGTCATATCCGTGTGAACATAAATGGTAAACGTACACAAAATTTGCGTTAATGTTTTCTGGATCACTTAACAAGTCTCTTGCGCCGAGGCGCAGGCAGAAGAGAAAGAGATATATGAAGGTCGGGGACGGACCGCTTTGTGTGGGAAGAGAACCGTATTTCAAGGAGGGGGAAAGAGGGGGGGAATTCAGACGAGGCAGCGTTTGGAATGCTACGGAGGCGTATAATCCAAGAAACGGAAGCATATTTCTGAGCTATACATATATGTACTGAACTCCATTAAATCAGAGAGGGTGTTGGATGCCGGTTTATACGCCATATGAACTCGTTAGCGTGAGAACGTGGTCCTTTTTGGTTATTCCGTGGGATACCGCAACGCGGGGGAGTGGTAATAGAAGCGGCGCCTTGTGGTATTCTTATCTATTCGGTACCGAATCCATCCTTATACGATTTTCCCCACTCCATTTTTCTCGTGTCATTCGTTCCCCATTCTTCTTCACCTACATATTCATCCCAGTTCTTATCACGTCATCCGATTTCCACGCATCAACCTAAGTCCGACACATTCCTCGTATGCCCCGCACCTGCAATCTTCAGCCGCCAAAACCTTTCTACCCATTCCTATTTACACGTATTCTGCGTTCTTCGATGTAACTTCCTACTGCTTCGCTACCCCTTTAATTTTAACCCAGCCAACTTATCCCATTGTCCTGCGCATTTCAAATCTTCTCTCCTCCCATCATGGGGATCCGATTTCTTCCATTTTCAAGAGTGCAAATTAATTGATGAATGTCAAAAGAATGGTCTTGGATAAGCTTAATGTAATATGTTGGTGGACTCGTGCGCCGTCGGAAAACGAAGGTGCTGGCGATTCGTACTGACTTACTCGATCTTCCAGATACTAGAGAACGTCTGGAGTGCCAACAGTTGTGGAAATTATTTCACATGTAACGGATTCAGTGGTTGGGAGATTCTTTGAAAGTATCGCACCA
The DNA here is from genome assembly GCA_028673005.1 of Tanypteryx hageni. Taxonomy (NCBI): domain Eukaryota; kingdom Metazoa; phylum Arthropoda; class Insecta; order Odonata; family Petaluridae; genus Tanypteryx; species Tanypteryx hageni. The sequence continues at coordinate 51,993,424 of CM054118.1, read as the reverse complement.
CAGAACTCCGCTATAATGGAACGCGTAGATAAATTTTATTTGTATAGTTTTCAATTTCGGAATTTTACGAAGGACGGGCTAGTCGATGAAGACACGGATTTTCATTGAAGTAAATTATTTTTCTACCTACAGACATATCTAGATACAGGAGTACGTAAAATGTTTGCAGTGACCTCAGTTAGAAAGTGAAATAATTCGTTGGCGCTTTCTAAATACCAATGGAATTGAGTAATTGAGGGCAAGTATAACGAGTATCTAATTACGTAGATGAGATGAACTAATTCTTTCTGGGGCGCAAAATTCTGATAGAGTAGATACTGGCTAACTGTTGTGAAGGCGTTCGTATTACATGATTAGCAATTTTTATGACTAGTACATTTAATAATACGACCAGCCAAAACTTTACAGCTAAAGATTATATCGATAAGATGATTAATTTACGCCTAATTAAATATTTATAATTATTGTTACGAACTAATACAAAGTTGTAAATTTTCACTTAAATTATACCTATACTTTTTACAACGCGTCTTTATCTTGGGGTTGACATAGCACCTTTCCAATGCTCTTAATCCTAATGAAACCCATCTCTCGCAGAATTACTTTCGCAGGATTTCGAAGTGCCTTTGCTGTCATTCGGGTTTTTATCGACGAGATTCTCTTTTCCCCTCAAAATAAAAGAATACCCCGTGCCTAAGCGTTTCATATTCATGGGTTAAAAAAAATCTATTTCACCCCAGAAAAAGTTTGGCAGATTTTACCTATACAATTTAGTACATGTTTTAAATCCAATTCTTTACCGCAGAGGTCGGCAACTTAAGGCCCGCGGGTCGCATGCGGTCCTCGAGAGCGCCTCATGCGGTCCGCAGAGCTATAATGAAAAAGTGGTCGGTAAAATTTAATAAAGACAATTTTATATTTATCAGTTAAATTATGGTCTCAAAACCTTTTCTGTTGAGGTTTTCTGGCTAGTAAATTATTTTGACTTGATTTTCACTAATATGATACCACACAATCACTTATGATGTAAACACTCATCTGGTCCGGCGAAACTCTCGTGACTTCCAATGCGGACCTTTGAAAAATTCAAAATTACGCCTGCGGCTCGCCATGCAGAAAAGGTTGCCGACCCCTGCTTTACAAGATACGTTAAATTTATTTTTATCTTGAAATTATTCGATGTTTATATGGCAACTAATTTAGATTTCATTCTGACAATATCCGAAATCTTTCCATGCTTTACCACTTTTTAAGAAGAAATCATTTAGTAAAATAACTGCGAACTGAAAAATAATTTCGAGGTCCTAGATAACAAATTTCATATCTGGCAACGCGTTCGTCTCTGTCCTCTATGAATGTCCCTTTACGTCTCCAACTTCTCGCATGTTAATTTCTACAGTACAACATTTTCTTTAGGGTTGTCATCGATTATAATGAAAATGATAGACGACGTAAATTCCACATATATATTTCACGCGACCAAGATTTCGTTGCAGAGCAACATCATCAGGTGAAAACACAGACTTGAACAGGGTATTTGAAGGAAAATAATTTCTTGGAATTCTGTTATAAAGTGAGCAAAGATCAGGTACTTCTTTATCGGAGTAGTATTTTTTCGGCTTCTATAAGATATTAACGACAAAAGTTTGCGAAAAATATTAACCCCGCCTATAAATAATAGCCTGGTGAAATGCCAAAATAGTTACATAGTCGCAGCAACATTACGTACCTAGGTAATAGTTTGTAATTTTTCCAGGACAGTTAATATATCCGACCACAACAGCTGCTATATTCTTTCTTTTAGTGATGACTTGGATACAAAATCGATTTAAATATTTTTGTAAATTTGCCAAAGCTTTAGACGGGTTATCATCCGTATTTCGGATCATTAATTCGTTAAAGCTTCCAAAATATCAACACATTTAAGTGTGGAAGATCGATTCACCGATACTGCAGTTTATGTTTCTAGATCTGAGTATTTATACTATGGAATACCATAACTGAAACGCTTAAAACACATTTTTGTGTTATTGGATATGATATCCCTATTACTTTTGAAACTTGGGAATAGGAATGGACCTTTATAAGGTGCATTTAAGAACAACCATCGCTAACGTATTTGGCGATGGAGGCCTCCTATGCCCATAATCATCATATGCAGTCTTTCCGTGATTATTCTTGGTTTAACTTGGCTCTCCACATACTACTGTTCTTTTTCATGTCTTGATAACTCTCTTGCCCTATCAAGTTGTCTATCAGCAGCAATTTTTTTCTTCCTCTTTTTCTTTCATGTTTTACTTCTAACTCATCTTTAATCATGCTTTCTCTTCACAATCAGTGTCATATCCACTTCGCCTTTCTATTTCTTATTGTTTGTATAATCATTTGCTTCTCTCCTATTCTTCTTAGTACTTCCTCGTTTTTCATACTGTCTGCCCATTTTACCTTAAACATTCTTCTCCATGTCCACATTTCGTAGCTTTCTATGTATTTTGTCATTTTTCCTTAGTGTCCACGTTTCTGTCCCATGCAAAGCTATACTCCATACAGCATTTTATAGCATTTTATCAAGTTCTTTCGGATATCCTCCTTTATATTTCCCGTTAGTAGGCGTTTCTTTCTTCTGTAAGAGGCTTTTGCCTTCGCTATTATAGTCCTTATTTCATTGGCACATTTTAATTCTCTCGTTATGATGCCTCCAAAGTATATATATTCTGAAGCTTGTTCTAAAGGCATTCCACCAATACTTATGACCAAGTTGTCTTCTTTACCCGATATTCGCATGATCTTGGAATTTTCTGTATTCATTTCCATACCGTAGAAATACGTGATCATCCGCGCCTTTTAATGTTCATAGGTATAATTCTTCCTCCAATCTAGATATCTCCTGTAACTTCCAGCGCTTCTTAAATTAGCCTTTCTCCATAGGCGATAGGCAATAGCACTGTCGTACTCCACCGATATTTATTCCGCTTGTTTCAGCATTTTCCAACCTGACCTTTACAACTTGATTCTCGTATAGATTGCTAATCATTGTCTTGTATTTCCACCCTATTCATATATACTTTAATATCCTCATCAACATTATTCAATTTAGTCTATCAAAGACCAAACATACGCTGCAATCTTGGCTGTACTCTATTGCCCTTTCTGGTATGATTCTCTTTACTCCGATAGCATCTCTGGTTCCTAGTCATTTTCTGAAACCAAATTGATCTTCCTCTAGTATTTCTTCGGCCTTTTTCTCTAGCCTTTTATTAAGAATCCTCAAAATGATCTTCGAAGTGAGTTAAAATAGTTCTGTAGTCTATTTTCGCCGATCTTTCCTGCTTTTTATATGGTTCCTTAATGTATTCTTCCCATACCTATGCTAAATGTTTTGGTTCTGCGACTATTTTTCCATCTGTTTTCGTTATTTATTATCGCGGATTTCATTAGGCTTCTTATATTCTAGTTGCAATAGCGCAGGGTCTCCCAATATGTGTGTCGCAATGGAACTTGATGAGGGTCGGGGAAAGATTTATAAATAGTTTATTTTGATAAAATTTTCCATTTAAAAAATGAGTTTGCGATAAAATAGTCAAAGAAGTCATGATAGTAAAATTTTCGACCTCTGTGGACACATATGCACTATCTACTGCTTGAAAAATTAGTATATAGATAATAGGTGGGTCCCAGGTAAACTCTATAACCCTAGGTGGGCCGTACTATTAAAAAGGTTGGGAAACTCCGACCTAGCGTACATCATATTGTACCGCTCTAACTTCATCTGTTGTATTTCCTCACATTTTTCCTTTATCCAGTTTTTTCTAGCTTTGTCTGTTGCCCTTCTCCACTCGTTCTTTATTCGTTTATAGTTCTATCTTAGATGGGTTAGATGAAAAAAGAAACTGTTTAGTCTCGCCCAAATAAAGACGCATATCTATATATCTACATACCTTCTTCACATTTATCCACTTTCTCTTCTCATCCGTTTTTTCGTGTTTTTTATTAGTGATCTATGGTTTTCTGATTTTCTTCTCTTGTTTTTCAATCTTTTTGTTCAGTGTGTCTTTGATACCGTCTTTAATTTTCTCCCATTCTGTATCCACAGTCTTTGGTTTGTTTTCCAAATTTCTAAGAATATCATCAAATTTAATGCTGATTGCATCCTTTCTTCCTTTCATATGGTCAAGGTCCCAAATCTATCTCTTCTCATTTTTTGTTTTAGTTTGTAGTTACATCGACTATTAGAACGCTGTGATTTGAATCTGTCTGCTCCTGGTAATGCCATAGCATTCTTTATGCTATTCCTGAATCTTTGTTTTTCTAGGATGTAATCTAGATTTGGCATCTTTTTCTATCTTATGGGCTTTTACATGTATACAGCCTTCGTTTATGGTTTATTAGCCATATATTAGTCACTACTAGATAGTCATTAATGAAGAATTCTACCAGTTTTTCTCCTGGATTTCTTTTCCCAAGACCTATATTATCCATTATTTTCGGAATACTTAGTTAGTGTTATTGTAAAGTACGTTGCTTTTTCAAAAGTCGAAGGTAAATTTACTTCGAATACTCGGTTATATGCATTGATTATGGGAACATGCCTGGAAGTCATGAGAATTTTGGAGTATCTTTTCCTTAAATGAGTGTTTTCCCTATCAGTGTTTAATAAAATAAAAATAATTCAGGGAAGATAGACATTTTTGACAAATTTAATGCTTGGAACTTATATGGAAGTAAGTTTAAAACAGCTAAAAATTCGGGCGGACACTTTGAAGAACCTTTTCCAATTTAAAAATATTTTATCATTAGAGTTTGGTAGTGCCATAGGGTTGCTAAGTATATTAGGATGAATTGCTTATATGGCCTAATCAACCGTTTCACAGATAGAACATTACTTACAACATAAATCGATTATGAAAAAATGACATTCGTATAAGGTGCATTATCATTGTTTCATTAATATTCTTTAATTGCAAGATGGATTTTCTTCGCATTTGGGATTATTTTGTAAAATAGCTGTATTTTGCTTCGACCGGTTACGCATGCTCAATTCTTTGAAAAAATGACATGCAAATGGTTCCTTTATTAGCTGAGATGAGCATCTGGTTTAATTAACCAATCTTTTGGTTTCTTGATCATGAATTATTTCCTCATATAGCACAATTTAAAAAAATCAAATCATTGTATGAATTTTCCTATTGGTTTTACGATATTAAAGATTATAACTAAGCATGACAGGCGGCTAAACCCAAGAAATATCATTGATAGTGCAAATTATCAAATTTCTCGCTTATAGTTAACAAATTTGCCCTTAAAGTTCTCCTCTTACAATTTTTAGAACGTTTTCAACTTCTATAATTTAGAAACGGGCTATTTGATTTGAGAAATTATTTTTAAATTTGAAAAACTCTTGTGAAAAAACAAAAACTACAAAAATATAATCATTACGGAAGGGAATGAGAAGTACTTTTTTAAAAGTCGGCTAGGTAACTTCCTTCGCTTTTTATCCCTGCCTCGCTCATCTCATCGCTCGACCGCGTCTCTATTTAGCGATCCACTCTATCACCCGCTCTCCATCTCTGATCCCGCTCTTAGATTGCATCCTGGATTGGCGCGTACCCTCTTTTTCGCTTTACAGGATCTGGTAACCCCCAGACATTGTCCTCTTGCAAAAGCAGACGCATTCCTCTCTCTCTTTTCACTGTTTGTGCCCTCTCTGCGTGTCTTTTGGGGCCATTGTGTTGCTTTTAAAGAGCACGCGCCTTTTGCCTTTGTTTTGCCTTTCGCTCTATCCCCTACCCCTCTTTTCTCTCTCCAGAGAGTGGGCGATGCGTGTTGTCCCTGTGTTTTGTCTTGTCGTGACCGGGGGGGGGGGAGGAAGGGAGGTCGAATGGACGACGGGAGGTGGGGAAGGGAACGGGGAAGAATGGCGGAGGGCGATGATGAGATAGGGGTGGTCTGGGGAGGGAAAGTGAGGTGGGACTAGGAAAAGAGGGTGTGAGTAGGAGGAGGTTAGTGTGTGGGTGGAGGCAAGGGATAGGAATAGTGTAGCGAGAGATAGGAGAAGGACAAGGGTGAAGGAATGGGTGGGGGAGGAGGTTTAGGTAAAAGCATTGAGAAGGAGAGATGAAGAGGATGGGCGGAGAGTAAGTGCAATAAGAGGATGAACTAGTAGTGGTGGAGTACGAAGGGGGCGGAGTTCTGTACGAGAGGGGCATGAAAGAGATGGCGGTGTGCGGAGGAGGTTGCAGTTGGGAGGTGAGGTGATAAGGAGATTTTCAGGGATGGACATGGAAGGAGAGTGATAAAGAGATGCTCTACGTATTGGGTAGCGATGTTCCTTGGATTAGAAGTACAGTTAAAGAATGATACGTAGGCACTTGGCGATACTGAGATCGCATAAAAATGAACGAAACAACTACATATTTAAATTTGGGATCGGCAGTGTTCGTGGGTTTTTAATCAGGGAGGAAGAATTAATTGCATTTAATTTCTTTTATCTCTAAGTATAACCTGCGCCAATTATTCTTTATCTAAAGACAGTAATGAGGCCGTATTATGCCTAGGTAAATATAAGATATTGTAATTGAAAGGTTCCAAGTAAGCTATGCATTTTTGCATCAGCTGTAGGTAAAATAGTTGCATTATTACAGAATAATAATGAATCCAAAAACAGCGCTAATAGAATAGTAATTGTTAGTTTGGTTAGGAAATATACTGGCACGTACCTCGAGATTAAGCAGTTTTTAAGAATTTCATTCATTTCTTTATCGATTTCCATTTTGACATCATTAAAGTGTAGAAAATTTTTTAATTATCGTAAAGTTATGTAGAACAAAATTGAAAATAAAACAATAATATGCTCCCAAGTTCTAATAAAAGATCGGTGTGGAATACACTTCAATTTCCACAGAAAAATACTAAATCTTTGCGGTGTATTTAGTATGCAACCATAAAGGTAACATTTCTTTAACTTCACTCTCAATTCAATTGTAGCAGCATTCTGTTTTTGAATTTCCCATTCTTTCCGAAAGAAAACTTCATGAATATGTACTAATGCGTAGAAACATCTCCGCGGCCAGTACTTAAAAATGGTTCACTTGAAAACTATTCTCTAGAGTCGCAATACGGAGGTGGAGCATCTGTTGAGATTCGTGAAAGGGCCTTTTCAATGCGGAGGGAGGAGGGATGGGACGGCGCTCGCAGATTTTGGATGTTTTATCTTTTGCGACGGTGGCGTGGGTGGGTGAATAGGAGATCCCTTTTTGGGCGGCAGTCGACTTTTGGAGCCGGTGGGTTGGAGGGGGTGAATGGGAGTGAGAGAAATGGAACAGGATGGGAGTTTTCCGAGGGAGAAGGGGGAGGAAAGGTAGGAAGGCGAGGTGTAGGGAGAGAATAAAAAGTAGAGAAAATGTGGACAGGTGGAAAAAGAGGTATAGGAAGAGGGAGAAAGGAATGAGAGAGGGAGAGAGTGAAGGAGATGGGAAGAGAAAGAGGGAGAGTGGTATAGAGGGAGAGAAAGAAATTGTTGAGGGGCAGAGAGAGAGAGAGGGGGAGGCAGGGAGAAAGGGGTAATGCCCAGAGAGCGGGTTAAGGGGAGGGATTTTTCGAAACCAGATTCGCAACTGTAAGCTCTGGCAGCGTATATGCAAAAATAAACATTGCAAAATAAAATTAGGAAATGGCGAGAAGATGTAAAGGGAAAAGGAAAGGTAGTAGAATGATGGAGAGTTGGGGTTGGAAGGGGGTGAAGGAAGAATGGGGTGAGGGAGGGAAGGGGGTGAGGGGAGGGAAGGGGGTGAGAGAGGAGGGAGAGAAATGGGACAAGGGCGCTCTGAAACGTATTTTTAAGATATATATATATATATATATGTGTGTGTGTGTGTGTGTGTGTGTAAGGTATGTATAACTGAAAGCGAGGGAGTATGGGGATCGTGTGGGTCGGAATGGTTAGTGGAATAAAAGCACAATTCCTCCCTTTTATCTTTTCCCTCTCTCGAAGTATTGTTCCAGCGGTATGGCTGACGAGATGAAGTTGGGGTTTGGTCGGTCGTTCTCTCCGCAGCGATAGGCTGAAAAGACGCTTCCTTTTCTACCAAGCTTTCCTTCCTAAATCCTTCGTCCACTTCCATACGCTTTATCTTTCCTATTGCGCCTCTCTACGTTTTTCCACATATTCCATTTTATTCTCTAGCTTCCTTCCGTTTTGTCATTACCCACTCAATATTATCAACCTCCCCTCTCATCATCCCTTGCATCCCAAATCCTTTCTTGTGTAAAATGTGGAATTATCTTTGTCTAAACTAGTTGGAATGTATTGGATGAGTTGGTGTAATATTTTGCATTCAAATTTTCAATGGGTTGATTTTTTCTGTAAGCTAATTGGCGAAAACGGTAGTGATATTGCGGATAATTTTACCAAATGACGGATATATGACTATCTGATAAACCTCCAGGAAATTTTCGGCAGGAAAGAGAATATAAATACCATACCGAAATTATTTAATAGGAGGTTTAATCAAGTTAAGGCTTTTATGCCATAACGTAGATATTATAGGCATGGCTGTCATGTTTTTATATTGGCTACTTGGTGAAAATTCAATCAAGGTTGTTAATTCCAAATGATTCATAATCACAAGATGAAATTTTACGCTTTAGGAGACTACACATTAAGCCATGCTGGAGTGAAAGAATCTTTAGAGATTAGTTCGGGATCAGATCCGTTGAGAAAATAATTTTGACAATTTCCGTATGACATTTTTAAAGTTCATTTATTAAAAAAAATAAACTCTTATACTTTATGGAAATTGGACTTGAATTAAATCAAAAGACATTTATAATAATATCATAGAACTTGTTTTCTTAGTTTTCTTGACTGAAATGGACGTTAAGTTTATGGGGTTAAGTAATTGCAAAGATTCACATTCTTGCTGACTACGCGACAGATTTTTATTTATCCCAACTTTAATTTCCATCGATTATTACACGTGAATTTCCTATACATCTGACCATTTATCTGCTACGTGGAAAATTATCTTATCCTTTCCTGTAATTTACAGGTATCTTATGTTTGTTAAAAAATTGCCTAAATAAATTTTACGAGCAATTTTTCTTTGTAAATCTATTTGAAAATCCACTTTTGGCATTTTAGTAGTATTAATTTGGTTTTGAAGATTGGAATTTATCACTTTTTGTGTCGTTAGAAAATTGAAAAGAATCCTTATCTCAGATTTTTTTTCTGCTAATCTTTTGTATATGATTACTCAAAGTCTGTCTGTCTATTTGCCTTCAAATAGACGAAAGAATTAAGTTATTCGCTTCGCGCTTTTTATGATGCATCGAAATTATTGTTATTCAACGTCAAACCTAATAGATTGCAACGTTAACATTTGCAGATAACTATTATGCGGTAAACTGTGTGTTGACTGTTTTTAACGATCGACCAAAAGAACAAAATCTTTATTTCAATACTGAAATATATTACCTTTTTCGTAAAGGAGAAGCAATTAAAATTGCACATTAAAATTATAAAAACAAACCACATTGAAAATGTCAGTTGTCTAATTTTATAAGGAAAATATGGGCTATTATTAATAAATGAAAAATAACATCGTGAAGTGCAAAAAAATTGTGTTGGTAATAATTCATGAGTAAAAATGAAATAAATGGTTGAATTAACTGTATGTTAAAAAATTGCATATATTTCAATAAAAAGAAACAATTTTAAATCATCAATAACATAAAACTTTGAAATTATGTAGTTTCTGTGTATCGTTATTTTCCTCTATAAGATGAATTTTAAGCATGGAGATTTCTGACTGACTTCGCAAACGTTTTCGCGGGTGCCACTAGTAATCAATACATTGTGAATAAAGGGAAACTTACTATAAGTGGAAAAGATGCAGTTTATTATCATACTGAAAACCTTGGACAGTTTTTTCCGATATTCGTGATGTCTCTTTATACTTATTTATTAGACTTAATTTCTGGAATCGAATGTTATCGATGCATGTATGCGCATGCGTATTCTTTGGTTAGGCGCTCCAGAATATATAAAAAGAAATCCTTGATGAATTTGTCCATTCAACTTTTTTAACCATAAACATCTTTCATTGAAAGCTAAGTATATTCTATAGTTAAACATATATTGTAAGGAACCCTAAATTTTGTTCACCGATAAAATATGACGCACACATTGGATTAGTTTTTTATTTTCAACAGAAAATAATAAGATAAAACATAATAGTGACCAGTGGAACTGTCCGTCAAAATGACGGGTAGGCATGACTAAAGGCGACCGGCCGGCTAACTCGGCGACAGTATCGCTGGCGCGTGACCTAATCGGGAGGACATAAACTCCTCCTGGACACGGTTTTCGGCCATTATCAGACCTCGTGTAAATTTTTTCACAGATTTTACTGAATTGTGCGATCCGCGCCGTGAATAGGCGTCGAATGACACCTGAACCGACCCGATCCGTTGAGAACCTTAGGAGGAGTTCTGCGGACAACGATCGCATGGCGGCGTTTAATATATATACGGAATATAGATACGAAACAATTGCTATTTTTCGTAAAATGTTTTCATAAAATACTGTGAAATGTAAATGTTTATAATCGCCAAAATTAATGTTACAGTTTTATTGCTTGACCTAAACGAAGAACAAACGGCTTTTTCCGACACAATAAATAGACAAGGCTTGAAATTAAAAAAAAATAAAATTTTACGTTCGATCCACATTGTTTTAATTATATATTTATTATATTATTGCAGATCAACTTAAATCATTGTTCAGATTTCTATCAGTACTACCTAAGGGTTTGAGTTAATGATTAGAGTTCTATTACTCAGTCGCTTTATGCCTTCAATTTTTAACTATAAACTTTTTTTCCTATGGAGTTGTTTAAAGAATCGTGTACACTCGAGGAGAGAAATTCATGGCGTTGTATATTTGACGAATTAGTAAAAGGTTGCATCATCGAAAAATTCCTTGGGAAAACTACAATCCTTTCTACTACTCAATAGTTAATGATGAGTGCAAAGGGAAATTTTAAATAAAAATAGAAATGTAAGTGCTTTGTGTAATTTCTTCCGGTCTATTTATTTGCCATAGTAATTCGAATTTTTAAACGAAAATCTTAATAGGAAAAAATTATTTTACCTAATGGTTTATGCAGTATAACGGATTATCGCCGACCGCGGATTGTCCGTCTTCACTCTGAAAAGTGTCCTTCCAGTATTCTAATTTGCGGCTCCCGGCACGTATGTCTTTGAGGCATCACTATTTATACAGCAACAAAATCGTAACTGCTCCATATTTCTTCTTTCCGCTTCTTGATTTATCCATATTCTACTTTTCAAGTAAATTCTCACTACGCCATGACATGTGCAAGTTGTATAGGTATTTGCAAGCTACAAATTTTAAAATCTTCTCACGTTGCAACAGTGTATCGCAAATCGGTAATTGTAATAAACGTATAATGAGTAATGTAAGTAGAATACTGTTGCGCATTTCCATTGTTTTTAACGATTGAAAAATTATACTTGGATCGCCGCATTCGTCTTCATACTCCTTATCTCCTTGAGAATTTCGGGGGTGGCCTTCCCCAAAAATACCCATTTTGTTAAACTTGTCGCTCTCATCCTTTTGAATAAATGTATCGTAATGGAACCGCGGTCGATTTTACGGTACCTCTCCCATAGACAAATCGACTGTCGCTGCCAATCGCTTTCAAGCATCCGGGCATTTGTTTCCGGCGACCGTGGAAAACTACGGTTACGAGATATCCGGTTCGCCGGAGACCGAACATTTCGAAAATGAGGCGGCGACATAAGCCATCGACAGTCCGATCGCGACCGTGTCGTTCTCCCTTTGCTCGATTTTTTTACGCCTCCCATATCTCTCTGATCCTCTTTTTTTCACCGTCTGAATATCCTCGGCGATTTCCCAACGAGACATCGCACCTTCGTCTTCGACCATCCGGCGTAGCCTCTTCTCCCTCCCTCCCCCATTTCTCACTCCCTCTCTCCCCCATTTCTCTCTCCCTCCATTCATTTCTCACTCCCTCCCTCCTCTATTCCTCCCTCCCTCCCCATTTCTCTCTCCCTCCCCATTTCTCTCTCTCTCCTTCCCCTTTGCTACCGATTCCTTTTAATCTCCGTCCTTCCCCGATTCTTCCGTCCATCTTCACCTCTTCTGAGGCCATATCTCTTCGTCACATCTGTCCCATCTCGTCGGAGCGCTCGGTCCGTCCCTGAAGGAGAAGAGTCTGCCACCAACTTCCTCGCGCACCCGGCGTTAATATGCATCTCCGATCATCCATATTGAGGACTCGGGTCGTCTACCACGTAGCATAATGTTCCCTCTCCTCTCCATCTCGTGGCAGACATCGCACGATCCCTCTCTCTCTACCTCTCCTTTCTTCTCTCTCCGTCGACGGATTGGTGTCCGGGTTGCTTGCGACGCAGACTATCGGCGGAGGCGTCCACCCTATCAGGCAAAAAAAGATCGGTCTTTCTTAAACGCGGACGTGTGTTGTTTTTTTTTCTCCCTTTTCTCATTGTGCGCCGTTTTCGTTGCCTCTTCGTTGCTGACCTTATTTCCCACCTTTCGTTCCCCCTCGCATGTAAAACGGTCATGTGTATGTATATCATTTCGGAGAGCAGCGGGTTGCGTTGATGCGCCGATCGATATGAAGGGGTTGGGAGGGGAGTGAATGTGAGAGGGATGGGGTTTAGAGGAGGAAGAGGAAGGGCGAGCCGAAGGGTGGTCGCGGTGCTGTGTACCTATCGTCTCGAATGTATCCACTTCAATTTTTCTAGGCCTCGCGCTTTTCGTGCCGAGATCATCGGTTCGTTGTAGAGGTATCGATACGGGGAAGAGTGGGATTCGGATTTTTTGGCGGCGGCCGTGGTTCTTGATTGTGGAGACAAAATTGTTTTCCTACGATTTCGAGCGAACCGCATGCCTGGTTTTAATTCTTATCAATATATTAAGTGCCTTCTAATTATTAAATTGTTTTGTTTTCAATTTTTTGTTTCAAGAGTTATGTTTTAATTTTACTGGGTAATAACCACGAACTAATGAGAATGCCATGGTAAGCATGTGCTACTTTATGTTATTGAAACTTATTTTTAACAATTTAAATGCGCTCAAAAAGATTTGTTTGTGCAGAGTTTATTCGCCGCTGCAAGGGATTCGCCACCAAAACTATTATATCTCAAGAGCTTCGCGAAGAGAAAATAAACCGCTAAATAAATACAAATAATTATTGAGATGGCAAGATGTAACAATTACCACCCATTATTATATTGCAGTTATTAAATGATTCAGTTCTAACTAGATGTAAAAATTACCATTAATTTCTATAATGAAGTTATTAAATGAAGGATTCTATTGCATATTCGGTCATTTCAGGTCAAGTTTTATATGTATTTAAGGAATATTCAGACGTTTTTGCTAGTTATTTAAAAAAGAATCGAGGTATATAAAATGGGCTGGAATTGGAAGAAACTTAACGTTTAATGCAGAAAAATGTTAATGAACTTTATTGTGCAACTCCTTCATTTAACATCTAGGTAGTAATTTTTCAGATGAAGTCTAGCAATGAAGTTGTTCGGTTTAATAATGAGCCAAAGTTATTAAAAAGGATGACAAATATAAATAGCACCAAGTCTTTCATAAATAGAATTAATTAAAGTACGTGTTATTACAAGTACTGCTAATTTAAATTTCTAAACTCTTTCATTATTTGGAATTGCCTAAATTATGGTAAATTATACCGAAATTCAAAGAATATAGCAATAAATTTTCTTATTTCAAACAGTAAAAGCGGTACCCAAAATGCCCTTATTTCTCCCAAAGGCATGATCAGTGGCCAGTTACCGTACTTCTCATATAATTTGGGCCATGTACGGCAACTTTTCGTTAAAATTTTTGCGAGTTTCTTTGTGTTTTACGTCAACAATTGTTATCAAAAGTTAATAATAGATTGCATAAAAGGTTTAAATTACTCTGCCATGTTCTTGTAAAAAAATTTCTTTTAATGATGTACAGTTACAGCGAGAAGTTAATTTTTGTTTCATCTTATATAACAGTCTGTAGTCGATATGTCAAAAAACTTATTTTATGCTTGTATTTTACTTAGCGGTTTGGTCAATCTGTTGTGTAAGAGAAGGGCCGTTACATCAATAGAAACTAGTGTTTCTTTTCTAGGTCAACAACGCAGGAGTAAATTTTGTCGATTTTGAATGATACGTATTTTTACATTCGTATTAGTGTTTTACGACCTGCCATTAAATTTAAATGGGTATTATTAACGCTTTCACTCGTATTGCTTCATGAGTTATTGAATCCTCGTTAGTGGCACTCGAAGATAATTTAATTGAGTAAATATCCAAATGTGCGCGAATCTCCTCCATGTATCGGAAGTCGCGTTCAAGAAACGAGTTGCGTTTACAAGGAAAGGGATTCACATTTTCTTTTCCCAAGTATTGTTAGAAAGCTCAAGTCTGTGAAGCCTGTTTACGGAAAGGTGATGCGTTGTATCTCATACCTCCTGCCGATCTCGGGAATCGTTGGGTGAAGTTTCGGTGTAGATATGCGCACGCAAACACGCTTACACGCACATTCGAGCGACACATCGTATTCTCCATCTTGGCACCACTTGGATCAAAGTGTAGACATGGATGGCTACTTACTTAGTAAGAATAAAAGTTCACGAAAACGGCTCTGTAGGGTATTTTACTCTTCCATTATTTTATGATTACCAAACTCACTTAACTCAATTGTAATTCCATCTTTCTTGACGTTCATTTTGCGTCTTTTTTTGTATAGACGCCGATGGTTGGAAAGTTAAAAACTAATGTGACTCAACTGAGAAATCGCCTGACGCATTCGCATTCTCACTCTTATTTCTAATGATCGACAATAAAACGCGCTTTCTGAATTTATTGTCACAAAATAGATATAATAAGCTTTAAACCGTAATAATAATTTGTTTGTGCATTTTACGCCATTTATTCTTGTAAAAAAGTAGTACATAATTCGTGTGTCGGGGACCTATCCCCTTTTTTACCACATGGCCATGGTATCAGTATTCGCCATTGGCTGCTGTCTAACCGTACTCTCACATCTTGTTTAAGTTAAAACCCTTTGGTTTAGTTCATTTCTCGGTCACAAACCCATGTCAAGAATTTGCCTCGGTGAAACGTCCAAGATCATCACATGAGTTAAACACTGGACTGTCATGTATTTCGATCACCCCGCAGAGAAAATTCATCATTGTATTATAACTTACCAACACTGTCTTAAACTAAAAATCAGTTTTTCACATAATCTGTAAGCATGTTAGATAAGTCCATGGCGATTTTGGAATTAATAAAAGGAACTTCTCTGCAGAAGTGACGATTGTTTTTAGTAGAAAGAAAGTTTGATAACACCGCTCGATTTACGGGAACGATTTCTTTATTCTTATGCAGTGTATACGAAATTAGAGGAACGGTAATTAAAATATTTATTTAGCAGCAGCTATTCATTTGACACAGCACGAGAATTTTACACTTATTTTGCAGGTCTTTCTTTAAGGTTCAATCTTATGGTTTGTTTTTCTTTTCACATTGCGTCCAAACATTTATTTCATGTGAAATAGCACCAGAATTAACGTTCGGAGGCATTTTTAGTCAGAATGGAAATATTAATTTTTGAACCAATGGATCGATTTTCATGAAACTTGGTGGAAATCTCGTGCTACTCCCGAGGATAATTTTTATTGCGAAGATTGAATGTCTCGGGTTCGATTTCAGGAACTATCCTTCCCATTTGATTTACATGGGAAATCTGAAATCCATCGTGCAGGGTAATTTTCTTTTACACATTAAAATATCTTAGAATTGGAATATCGGAGCAGGATTGGTACTATTCTCTTAGGAAAGAAATGGAGATGCTAATTTTTGTCGCAGAATTTTGCTTATGGATCGTATTTCTTCGAATTTTGCGTAAATACTGACGTTTTTGCTGTTTTTATCACTCATTACGAGTGTTGCCATCGCAACGACTATTGTTGGACTCGGATTCGGTATAGTCTAGTATAATACATAAGTTGGATAATCTTGTTTTGATTCGTTTTCCGATTCGTCCTTAGGAAATGATATATTTGAGGACATATTTGAACGATGCTCCGAGGAATGGATTTTCGGATAGAAATAAATGATCTTTGGCCAATGTGCCGTGACATCCTCTCTGACTTTGAGAGAATGATGTTGACCAACAGTAAAATAAGACTAATGCCTTTCGTCTGTTATTCGACAACAATAATCTCCCCGTTCCGCAATCTCACCTCCCTTCCGACCAGTCCTCCCTCCGCCATTCCCACTCCGTTTCCTCCCATCCTTCCTCTGTCCTTCCATCTTCCACTCAACTCTCTTCTTCTATCTCTCGCTTCCCTCCCCTCGTCTTACCCCTCCTCTCCCTTCCGTCCCTCTCATTATTCATCTTAGTGGACCGATCTCGAGAGTGGGGTGGGGACGGAAGGGAGGGGAGGAGAAGGTAGGAGGGCGAAGGGGCAGTGAGTGGGCAGTGAGTCTCCGACACCTGTTGGATGTGCCGCGTCGGAGGCGAAGGCACCGACGGGGGGGCTGCAGACACGGGGGATGGAGAAAGGGCAGTGTGTGATGGCGGGCGTATGGGAGTAGCGATGGGTGGGATTGGATAATGGCAGGGGGTCACACACGAGGTGGTTCGAAAAAATCGTGAGGGTTAAGCAGCTAGGGTGCTATAACGATGGGAGAAAGGTGGAAAATTGGGGCGTTTTCTTCCATTTCCGCGTGCTGGGAACGAGGGGGAGGGAAGAGTAGGTGGGCGAGGTTTCTGGAAGGTGGTCGGAGGGACATGTCGAGTGGGTGCCGCGAAGGGAATAAGGAGTTTCGTAGGCGGTTGGGTGGAATGCGGGGCTCGATGCTCTTGGAGATGGATGTTGGAAAGAGAACGAATCTGTTTGATAAATCGAGGAGCGAGAATGGATTTTAATCCTTTTACGTGGAAATGGACACCCGCAGCGTGAAACCAGAATGTTTACAGCCATCATTTTTTAAATCGTTTCGATTAAAGGGGCGTTTTTTTCTTTTTGGTTGTCGTTGCTTTTCATGTCGCGGTGTTGGAAGTTTGCGAAGAGATGAAACGGTTCGTATTCTTAGTGGCTTTAGCTTCTTACAAAGCTCTTTTATACCCATTATATGCATATTTTCTACACAAACAATCTTTCTTTGAGGGGAAAAGGAATAAAAAAACCTGGTATGATGTTACTTCTTTGCCTTCTGGATGTAAACCAGCCAGTTTTATCGAATTTTAGCGCTATTTCTAAAAAAAATCACTCATCTATTCGGTTCATTCGTCTGTCTGTCCGTGTACAAAATTTATCTATGGAGTTAAATGAGAGAATGAGAAAACCACTTATAACTCGAAAACTTTTCATTCTTTTACGACGAATCTTTCAGGAATTACTTTTATATTTTAAGTTGCTCATCGTCTTGCATTGAAGCCTTGGATTCGTGTTTTTTCTTCATTTGACTAACACGAGTATGAGTGCACATTAATCATTTGCATATTAAAATGACTTAAAATCAACACCGATATTTGAAAACGCGTCAAATCGATATACAAATTAGTTTTTAACGCAAAGTTTGACATAATCTTCATTTAAAATCTTTCATCGTGAAGGTGATTTGCATTATTGCAGGTTTCGTGCAATTGCTTACGACTTGGATAATAACTTCCCGTCACATCTATCGACATATTCACGAAATTTCGACATTGTTTTGAAGTTAAATCAATACCTTGGTTGCTAACGAAAATAAACAAATATTAATTTTTTTGTTGATATTGTGTTAATGAAATAAGATATAGAGATTAAAGTTGATGTGTTTCTGAAAGACTTGGAGGAAAATTTCTGCGAAACCATAGTTCCTTTTTAATCTTTGAATAAAACAGATGAATTATATTTATATAAATTTATTTCTAGGAAATCCCGTTTTATATGCGCTAAAAAGTAAAAAAATAAATAATTAATAAAGTTTATGCAGAAAAGAATCAACTGCAATGCATTGGAGTTGATTCTTTTCTATATGTTATCTTCGCCTTAGTCTCCACTCCTTATTAATAAGTATAAAAGTTGTTTAGGTTAATGATTAACAAATAAGTCTTTATGAACATTTCTTTGTCACACAACTTTTGTATTCCCAAAACTATTGTTACTTTCTGTAACATTCAATTGTGTGAATATTATATCTTTATGGTTTATTTTTTAGTGCATATAGAAGTTGGTAAAGTTATTTTTCTTAAAAAAATCGCTTATGCATTCGCTTCATCCGTCCGTCGTTCCATGTAACAAAATAACTCAATCTGCAGTCTGCGTATATTAAAACAGTCAAAAAACAGTATTCATACCTTATACTTCGGAAAATAAGTTAAAACTTTTTACGAGTGGGCCACTTGGTTAATAAATTTTATGCTCGTGGGTCAAAGTATCAACGTGAAGAACTTTATGAAAATATCGGCGCACAATACACAAATGTATGCTGTTTTAGTATTAAAAGGTGGTTTAGTGAATTGGATAAATTACGATTTATCCGGGAAATTTGTCGAAATGTCCAATCCTTTCATTTTTTCTTCACCGAATCGAAATCAGACATAAGTGGAGCACAACTTTGGTGGATCTCTGCCACGCTTTAGGACCAGAAAGAGCCCCAATCACCCCGTCCTCGGTGCATTTTATGACGGTATGACTTCCAGTGGGGGCTAATTCGACCACTGAGGAAGAGAGAGAAAAGAAATGGGAAACAAGGGACGAAATGTCACCCAGTAGAAGCGTAAACAACGAAATGACGATTTTTTTTCGTTTTCGTTGCAGTTATTTTAATAATTCGGTTAACGTTTTTCGTTACGGTATTCAAAAAATCATTTCGTTACGTTACGCATTACGTTTTCCAACACTGCTTGATTGTTATATCTAGTAAAAAAATTGCAAAAACCCAGGAGTTTGTCCAGCACGAGACGATTGTGGGGGGTTGTACGAGTCGCTACAATGTCATAATTCTGATGGGCGCCAACGTATTCGTTTACATTGTTGCTGTCCCAGCTGAAGTTCAGCTGCTAAACGGCCGCGTCTTTATGACGTGACCGTTTAGGAAAACTCCATCTCTCACTTTTCTATACGAGAATGCAAAAAAATGCTACTTTCTTAATGTTTCCGCATTTCAATAAAGAATTTATGAAAAAAGACAAAATTTGGGACAAGTGACGAAGAGGGACAAACGATGGTAAAGAGGGACTGTCCCTCCAAATTTGGGACGGTTGGTCACTATATCGTACATCGATTACAGCATTTGGTATACTTTTCTCTTTAAAAAAATAACGCTCTACAATATCGACATTCTTTATCCATTCTTCATTTCTTCTTTGGTGCCTGATTTCGTTTATGCTGTTTTCCATTGTCCATCTGTTCGTTTTGATCTTCTCGTTCTTTCTTTCCCAATTTATTCTACGTCGATCTTCTTTATCTTCTTTTGTTTCAAGCTCTGATCTCCTTCTCATTAATTCTCTGTAATATCATCTTCTTTCTTCCATTTGATGAAATCTCGGGTTGTTATTTCCTTAAACTTTAACTAAAATTATATTAACAAAATTTAACTAAAATTAACGCTGATAATAAACACAATAACTTGTCGAAATTGCAAATGATATTATTTTTCTGTCAAAGATAAGTATGGTTGAAAGCGTTGTTATGTACACTAAGCATAAATAAAACAATAAAAATAAAATATAATAATTGTCATTTATTATGTGGCTAATCAATAAAAATATACAATAAAGAAGCTAATTATGTAATTTAAGTAGGTATTAATACTTTCCTAAGTTCTTACCAAATTATCGCAGTTTCGTCGTTAAAGTAAACAAAACCGAAAGAAGTCGATTAGTTGTTTGTTAATTTGGGTTCGAACTCGAATGTTTCTTGGGGATTTGTTTTTCTAAACGGCTTTTACTATAAAAGCCAAACATTCCTATCAAATTTCACTCTTTTATTTAGTCGGAAAGTTTGTTAAAAATAAATTTATATTTCGTCATAAATAGTTCTCGAATATCCCGCTTTTATAACACCCTTTAAGGGCGGCGCCACAGTCGACAGCATGCAGTATATGATAGTATAGGTGTGTTGAAAGCTTAGGGACCCAAAATGTGCGAACTGCTACGTGTTATAGGGGAAGACGTTTAAGGGGAGGGAAAGTGGAGTGGAAACCTTGGGATTCAGCTCTACGTGGAGTCTCACAATCAGCAGAGAATGACGTAGAATTTTACCCTCCCCCGTGCAGCCCGCGTTTCGAGAATAGACTCTTCCAGACCAAAATGAGTTTTTGCGCATGTTCCGTAAACTTTCAACAGAGCTACACACAGGCTCTTATTCGTTAGATTAATAGGATTAATAGTTGAACAATGGCATCGGTTGGCAAGGCGACTTCTTGTTAAAAACGTAAATTTTAGCCGAAATTGGAATTTAAAAGTTTCAATCGAGCGATTTCGACCCGAAGGCGAAAAATGGCGATAAGGATAAGAAACAGCGTGTATTTTTCTTGAATACAGTCCAAGTCCGAAGATCGTAGGGCTATTCTTTCTAATTTAAATTTCCAAAAATATAAAATCCTGTACGACGAAAATTTGTTTTTTGCGTGTTATCTAATGAGATATATAAATTATCATCTGAAGTCTAACCCAGGTCTTTATTTGTGATTTTGTTTTCGTCATTCAATTTGTATCTCTGAATCAAGCATTCTTACCAAATTTAAATCTTCTATATATTTGGAAATATTGTTAGAACACACTAAAACTGTTATAAGAGTTTAAAACATTTCCTGACACTCGTTCTTTATATATATGGTATAGATATGTAAAAATCACTCTCTTTCGGCAGTTTAGTGGCATGCACCCTTTCTTATAAATTTTATATCTTATTAATGGTAATTTCCCGCTGTGTTATCATATGATTGGTGATAGTCGTCTCAAATACTTTTTGAAGTTTCATTTTTACGATTCGAAACTGAAGCAGATTAATCATAAAATTTAATCGAAACTGCGCAACTGAAATTGATTAAACACAACTCACCAAAAGCGAAAGTATATTTCCGAGGAAAACAATTAATACCCGTGCCAAGACACTATATACTTTTATGATACGTTTTTTGTTAGCTTGGTGGTGTCACCTTCATTCGCTCTAAATAGCCTTCTGAGGTGTTTACTACAGCTCGCTATAATTCACTCCTTTGAAATAACAGAGCATCGCATCAAGGATTAGAAGCAGTGAAATATTTTATAGACCGCATTTTACACCGTCGCTTGAAAAATGGGGCGGATTTCACGGGCGAAGCAGTCTCGAAGGGGGTGGAACAGAAAAAGAAAAAAACATTCTTTGCGGCCTCCTCCTCGGCGGTAAACAGAATGCCACAATCAAACAAAGCAATTGGTTTAAGTCGGCATAACTTATTGCTCAGACAGAACTTAGTTAAGGGAGGGGAGAGAGAGGTGAGATGGGGGTGATCTCCGACAACCTGTCGAGCCAAAGTGATAAGGGCCGCTTAGGAAAACACCCGATCCCATTGTCGAAGCCCTTTTGGTCCTCGGGAAGAGGGCAGGGAGGGGGGGGGGGTAGGGGGGACCCGCGCTCATGGTGGTTGTACGGCTTACGTAGCAGTGTGGTGGTGTGGGTGGGCGGCGGGTCGTGTGAGGCGGCTCGGAGGCAAAAGGGGAAGCGAGGGCAGCGCTTGTGTGCGTCTCGGGCGCGGCTACCGAAGAGTGATGGCGACGAGCACGGCGTGAGTGGCGCTCGATCAAAGCATGAGCGATTTATGGCGGCGAGCGAACGCTTCTTTGAGCGGCGGGGGATCCCCAGAAGAGTTGACGGGCAGAGGGGTGGGAAGAGGGAAGGGTGGGAGAGACCCCGGTGAGGCCGGCTCTGGGTGCGGATCCGTGGGTGGGCGCGCGAGAGGGTCGTAGGTGAAGAGAGTGGCGCGAGGACTGTTGGGAGGGAGAGAGGAAGTGGCGGGAGGAGGAGGAGGCAGAGCAGCGTGCGTCTCGCCGCGGAGTGCTGTTGGGTTGATCGTCTTGTCGCGTTTGTCCGAAGGAGAGAGCTGCGGCATTTGTAAGCTCTGTGCTTGAGAATTTTAGCGCGTTTTTTTTAAGAAAAAACCGATCTTACGTTGTCGGTTTGTCAGTATGTTCGTCTGTTTGTGAAAACGTAAAAGGTCACAAAGTAAACTAATGAAATGTGTGTACAAATAATGCATGCATTGTCATGAGTGGAAAAAATCTGGTGTAATTCTGATGTGAGAAACGGTTGCTAATCGCATTGACACAATACGTCTCTGCAATAGCCATAAAAAGGCGAGGAAGACTATGTGCGCAGTCTGGCTACAAATCAGCCGTCATCAGTCATGATCTAGCAGTTGATTCTAAAATAATGAATAAATAGCAATACAATTAAATGCCTATTCACCCACAAATCCTTATTTTTTCGTGAAAACGGTTTTAGTTATTTGCCAAAAACAGAGTAAGGATTAAAGTCTTCATCTATTGGTTATCCTGCGTTATCTTTTTAAATTGTACGATTGATACTTGGTTGAATTTTCTTGAAAAATATTGACAGTTGTCGAGAAAGAATTTTAGATCGTGTCGATAAAAACACTTTATTATCAACTTTTAACAGCACCGTGTTTCGTAGTAAGTAGGAGCAGGGCTGACCCCAGGCATTTTGACGCTCCAAACAAGGATACTTCCAGCCTTCCTTCACATAATTTTCACGATTATATTTTACTTTATTTGTTACTGCTTTAAACTAGCGGGAATAATTTTGAAACGAGAAAAAAGTCTGCTATGACCGGGAATCGAACCCGGGTCTTCCACTTGCCGGGCAGATATTCTACCTCTGAACTATCGTAGCAGAACACTTTTTCTCGTTTCTGAACACGGATGTTTTTCTTTAAACTAGTAGCAAAATAAAAACATGACTAGAACGTTAAAGGATTACCATCGAGATGCCTCTAATAAATACAGTAGGCCCTCAAAATTCGTGGGGATTGCGTTCGCAAAAATCACCTCGAATGTAAAATGTAAAAAACTCAACGTTTTACGTATTAAGAACGACTTAAGCATAATGCCGCGAGTTAAATCTGCGAGTGGGCAAGTTTATACGACGCAGTTGTCACACGCAAACCTCCCGAGAATAATCAAAACCGCGTATGTTCTGGATCTTCTGAATATTGTTAGTATCGCCCTAAGATTGGCGATCCGGAGTCTCTCGGCTCGCCGGTGCCTTGGGCCGGTGTCGCATGCAAACTGTTTAAATCAGTGAAGGTAGTATTAAATAATTTATGGCATAATAAGGGCTTATTTCAATTCTGTGTTATTATTTAATTTGCAATATTTCTTTATATACAATTTAGTGTTCGAATTCTTGAATAATCCACATATTTCCATGTGTAAGCCAAGGTTCAGGCGTAAAAATTCCAACTTTGGCTAATGTTTGGCCTTGCGATTTATTTATTGTAATGGCATAAGACAGTTGGATCGCGAATTGTCTGCACTGTAAAAGGAATTACTGGATCATCTGGCGTGTCAATTTTTACACATGGGATAAAGTGAATGATTCCAGCCATAAAACCAGTAATGACTTCCGATAATTAATTTAATTATGAATCACATTTAATAAATCAGTCACTCATCATTCTCTCGCATATTTTCCAATCATAACCCGCGTTACGTGCCTATTATTTACGTTAAATAATGGTACATTCGGTTTTAGAGTTAAATCATAATGTTCTCTTTCAGATTCAATGAACTTGATTGTATTGTAACTTTAATTGGAATAAAATCGAAGTTAAATATAAATACCGATAATCAAATGAAACTTATACGTATAAAGCACCTATATTAATTTCATTTAACATTATAACCAGGGCCGGCCCTACAGTTTTCTCGAGTGTGGGCAAGAATTATTTTGGCTGCCCATAATATACTAAGTCACTTCGTTTCCGTCAGCATTCCATTCAAAATCACAAGATTTTACTCCATTAAGTTCATACAGGTAGTTTTGTTGGCAATTGTTACAAAAAATCTTTTACTTATAAATTCAGCAGAAATACATGTATTTTAAATTTTTTTTTCTATTAGAAGGAATTCGTTGAAATATTCACACAGAAAAATGCACAGAGAATTAAAAAAACAAACATTACGAAAAATGAATAATTAGTTACATTTTTGAAGCACTTTCCACTAAATACGATATTTCTTCAGGTATTCACATAAATATGTGTTGATAAATAATAAAATCTACACATCAGGAAAATGGACCAAAATTTAAGTTAAATACATTCTTTATATAATACAAACTTGGATGGCGAAAATAAATAATGTAATAGATATTCCTGACTTTTATTGCATCAAAATCTCTAACAGTTTCTTCAGAATTGTTTTCACATATGGACAGTAACACTTCATTTCGCGAAGGATTTGGAATCCTTTGGCTGTAAGGCTTTTGGTTTCACTGCCTTGTTCAGCTTTGTGGACGAGGTTTTGCCGGTGGCGTTGTAGTCGACGTCCTCAGGTCAGATGAGTTCGAAACTTCTCCAAATTGAACAAAATGCCAAAAACGGAATTATATTCTTCTAACTGATGAAATATTTTAGAGACGGATAAAATTGCAGTATCGAGAACGTTGTCAAAGAAGTTAACTCTAAATTGCTTCTCAGAATTGTTGATTGGTCATCGGGTGCTTCATATACAAACTGTGCTTTTGTACGACGGTTTCTGTTATTTCCTTATTGGGAAAAGCCCGCTGTTAAACCCGAATCTTCAGCAAATTTACCAGCTGTTCCTTTTAATTTGAAGAAATTATCATCCATTCTATATGCCTCTAAAAAGACCCTATTGAGTGCAGCAGAAACCACTATGGAAAACTACTCGGAAACTGTAATAGACTAGACGAGGCAAAAATTGACACACGTGGAGTGATTTACCCGCGTCACGGCCGCCGCTTTGAATATTTACAGGGTCCGGGCAAACTTCTCAGAATTTTATATTTCTATATTGTCCATCACTTATGGTTTTATATACATACTAGCTGAAATTACCCGGCGTTGCTCGGGTTTTTAAGTAAAAACAAAAAATATTGAGAAAGATTTGAGAATAAAACCAAATAATGAAACCAGGTTAATTTTTATTATAGTGCTTAATGGTATGCGATATTTCTTGTCTTCCCATCTTTTGTCCAAATAAATAAAATTTTCATGTATGCTTGATCAATAAATTTGACGATTGTATTTTCATCAAATAATCATAATAAACAATCGATGGAATCACTTTTAAAATATAGTTATTTCACTCAAATTAAGTTCCAGTGGAAGAAACTGCATGATATTATGTGGTCATGAATCTCAAAAACATTAAAAACTTGTGCAGGAATTGCAAGCTCTAGGGATGCAAACGGTGGAAACACGTTTGAAGATATATTCAAATTTAGCTTACCCATACGTTATTCAAAGGCTGATTTTGTGGATCAAATTTGTCACGTGAATATTTTAAAGTCAAACCTAAGAATCAAAATGAGTTCCCAGACTTTGAAACCGAATTTGGCGATAAAAAGTGTTGGTATGACATGAAAAGTCTTATTATAATCTAATAAGTATAATTGACATAATTGATGCATACAAATGTTCAGTTGAAAGGAAAGCAAAATGTACATATAGATGTTCAAGGGAGGAAGAGTTAACGATTATAAATGTTGGTCTAAATTGAAGAATCGTTATAGAAGTTTTCTTATTTTACCTTCTGACATATCTTTCAATTTATTCATTTTCAATGTTAATGAAAAACATATTTCGCTGTCTACTAAGTATAGAGAATATGCAGAATACACAAAAAGTTTTTAGTTAATGAAACCACTTAAAATTGCACATTGAACTGTCTTCCAGTTAGATATTGAAATAATTAGCCCGATTTATAGTTTTTTGGCGCTTACCTTTCTATGAACAACCTTAGTGTTTCATTCTTTCCTACTTTAGTTTATATTAGGTATACTAGGGAGATGCCCGTTGAAATTCAACGGGAAACATTTTGTGAAATAATAAATTAACATAAATATACCTTGAATTTCTTTGGATGGCAGAAAAACATTTCGTTCTTTTAGGCGTTCGTTTTTTCAAGTCTCGAACTCTTACGATGATTTTAAGTATATAGCTAATTTTAATATGCAAATGATTAATGTTCTACATTCAAATGTATTCGTCTTAAATAACGCAACGAATGTTGATTACATTGGTTGCTATGAAAATAATTTCTCTCTCCTCTCTCTCTCTCTCTCGTACTAATAGCATTCAAAGCACGCTTTAACCCATAAGGATTGAAATAACAATATTTCGAGATTTAACAATGTAATTGGTTGGCAAGGCAACATCCCGATAAAATGGCAAGATTTCCCCAAAATATGTGAATTAAACGTTTAACATGAGAAATTTCGAACTGTAGGCGGGAAAAAGAACATAATAAGAAACTTGATAGTATTTTCTTTAAAATGGGCTAGATCCAAAGATCATAGGTCAATGTTTTCTAATTTAGATCTTAAAAAGAATTAAAGCCTGCACTTCGAAAAGTCTATTTTTACGTGTTATCTTATTGGAAATGCAAATGTCTTCTTTGAAGTCGAACCCAGGACTTTTTTCGAGATTTTTTGTCATCACCTTACAATATACAAATCTAGCATTCCTTCCAAATTTCAATAATATATCTCGATCTTTTATCGAGTTATTCGCAGTTTATAGCGTGACAGAGGGAGCCACAAAGGGACAGAAGTAGCCTTTTATTACCAACTTTTATATTAACTCCGCTTTATATTATATATATATACTAGTAGTTGGTGCTTGCATACTGCAAGCATTTAATCTCACCTTGAAAAAACATTAATTTTAATTCTAATGATTTCACCTTCGCAGCGATTTCCGTTTTTCCCACATGTAAAAATAAAAGTTAAAACAATCCCCAAATGTTGCAATATTAAAATTTTTACACTTTCTTCATTATAAGGTACTAATGCTACACACTTTAGCCAAATTTTTAAGTTATAGCACTTCTAGAAGTAAAATAATATTTTTCTAATTGTTTAAATTTAAATAATTTTTAACGGTCGTCGCAATTCATATATGATAAAATTGAAATGTAAATTGGTGCAAATTTACTACTTTGTAAATAATTTGAAAATTTTAGCATCCTAGCTTATCCCGTAGTACCTAAACAGTTATCTATTTGTTTAAACTTTAAGAATTTTTAACTGCCAAACAAATTAAAATATCAAAATTTGTATACTCACTATTTCGTTTTTTTTTTTAATTCTAATTATAAAAAAAATTTCAGCTCCGTAGCACATTTGGAAATACATAAACCTTGAAAATTTGTTTAAACAATTGCGAATTTTTAGCGGCCGCATTGTTGCACTTTTTCAAGATTTTCGTTTTTTCTAGTCGATTTTGCACAAAATCCTACCTATGAAAAAAATTTCGAATCTCCAGCTCATCTGGAAGTGTCTAAACATTAGTATGCTCCTGTTATCATAATATATCGACGACTCTTACAGAGGAGGAGATAACATATAACATATAGGAGGATACTAATGTTTAGGCACATCCAGATGCGCTGGAGATTCGAAATTTTTTTCATAGATTGGATTTTGTGCAAAACCGACTAGAAAAAGCGAAAATCTTGAAAAAGTGCAACAATGCGGCCGCTAAAAATTCGCAATTGTTTAAACAAATTTTCAAGGTTTATGTATTTCCGCATGTGCTACGGAGCTGAAATTTTTTTATAAGTAGAATTAAAAAAAAACGAAATAGGGATTATACAAATTTTGATATTTTAATTTGTTTGGCAGTAAAATATTCTTAAGGTTTAAACAAATAGATAACTGTTTAGACATTACGGGATAAGCTATGGAGCTGAAATTTTCAAGTTATGTACAAAACTAGCACAAAAAACATTTCTATTTTACCATGCATGAATTTCCGCGGCCGTTAAAAATAATTTAAATTTAAACAATTAGAAAATATTATTTGACTTCTAGAAATGCTACAACTTTAAAATTTGGCTGAAATGTGTAGCATTAGTACCCCATAATGGAGAAAGTGTAAAATGTTTAAAATTACAACATTTGGAGATTGTTTTAAACTTTTATTTTTACATGTGGGAAAAACGAAAATCACTGCGAAGGTCAAATCATTAGAATTAAAAGAATATTTGTAATGATGAAATGTTTGTCTGAAAAATGAATGTTTTTTCAAGGTGAGATTAAATGCTTGCAGTATGCAAGCACCAACTACTAGTATGTTATATGTTTTCTCCCCCTCCTCTGTAAGAGTAGTCGATATATAATGATAACATATAACAGGAGGATACTAATGTTTAGGCACTTCCAGATGTGCTGGAGATTCGAAATTTTTTTCTTAGGTAGGATTTTGTGCAACACCGACTATAAAAAACGAAAATCTTCAAAAAGTACAACAATGCGGCCGCTAAAAATTCGCAATTGTTTAAACAAATTTTCAAGGTTTATGTATTTCCTCATGTGCTACGGAGCTGAAATTTTTTTAATAAGTAGAATTAAAAAAAAAACGAAATAGTGAGTATACAAATTTTGATATTTTAATTTGTTTGGCAGTTAAAAATTCTTAAAGTTTAAACAAATAGATAATGTGACGGGCTAGGGTTTCTCGGAGAGGAAAGGGCACAAATGAAAGTTACGCGTAAAAACACAAACACCTTTAATCGCCTGGGGCGCACACTACACTACGTAAGCTTCCACAAGAGAGGAGAGAACTGACGCGCACCCTGTTGGCTGCGCGCAAAAACAAAATAAAATGAACAGCAAAGTCCGTTATCGGTCTGGTCTCGTTACATCCTCCCCCTTAGAATGGCATGTACGACCTCGAATGCAATTCTACAAGGTCTGCTACTGGCGGCATCTCCTAGGTGGCTGCATCCTAGTAGGTAGCGCAGGTATGTGGGAAGCCACCGATGAAGTAGAAGGCACCGATGTCCTGGAAGGCACCGATGACGTAGAAGGCACCGATGTCCTGGAAGGGAATGATGTCCTGGAAGGCACCGATGACGTAGAAGCCACCGATGAAGTAGAAGGCACCGATGTCCTGGAAGGCACCGATGACGTAGAAGGCACCGATGTCCTGGAAGGGAATGATGTCCTGGAAGGCACCGATGACGTAGAAGGCGCCGATGACGTAGAAGGCACCGATGCAGGTCTTGGGGCTGATTGCTGTTGCCGTGGACGGCCTCGTTTCCGCAGCGGCCGTAATAGACACGGATCAGGGGCACCAAGAGTGGCGACAAAGGGAGTCAAGGACGACACATGGTAAACACCAAGAGGGATATTAGGTGCTTCAGGAGTTGCAAGCTGATATGTGCTCGGTGAGATCTGCTTGCAAATCAAATATGGGCCATCTCGTCGAGGGGCAAACTTTGAAGTGTAGCCATGTTTGGCTTTACTTAACGCGTGTATCTCGACCAGAACCCTATCCCCAATCTTAAAGTTAATGCCGCTTCTTCTTTTCTCGTCAGCGTATGATTTTGAGCGATCTTGCTGAATTTCATGCTTTTCCTTCGCTTCTCTTAGTGCTTTCGCAAAGGTTTTCAGGTACGGAGTAATTTCCTGTACAAACGGCGAATTCTCAACTATCGCACGTAGATCACGGTTGACGTCGTCAGGTGTACGAAGTTCACGCCCGAAACACAAGTAAGCAGGGGAAAAACCGGTTGCCTGACTCTTCGTCGAATTCATCGCGAATCGAATGCTCGGTAGGTGATCTTTCCATCCGCTGTGGCAATTGGCGGTGAAGATAGCCAGTTGGGTCTTAAGGTCCCGATTCTTTCGCTCTACAGGGTTGGCCTCAGGATGATACGCAGGTATCAAACTCTGGTTGAAACCCAGACAGTATGCAACCTTTTGCAGTACATCGCTTACAAACTGCGTGCCGTTGTCACTAATGACCCGTCGCGGGGTTCCGAACCGAAGGATCACTTCGTCGATTAGAAGTCTTGCGCACGCAGCAGCAGTAGCGACTTTCAGTGGGAACAATTCTACCCATCGAGTTGATGTATCCTCCACTATAAAAATCCACCGCTCCCCGGTAGATGTCTCTGGCAGTGGACCAAATAGGTCCATCGATAGCACTTCAAACCGTCGGTGTTGTATAGGCGTTTGTAGGAGTCCAGCTGGTTTGAGGTTGCTAGGCTTAAAGCGCTGGCACTCGATACATGATTTCACATGATCTGTGACCGTGCGACGCATTCCTGTCCAGTAGTATCTGGAGCCGATCTTCTGCAAGGTCTTTTCTGCACCGTAATGTCCGGCGGTGGGCGAATCATGATATTCGTACAATATCTTGGGTATTTGTGTCCGTGGTAAGACCTGCTGGGCATCTCCATCATCATGCTCAGGGGAATATCTATACAAAATGCCATTGAGCATAATATATCCCCGGTCAGTCCATCGTACAAAATCTACCGCATTCTCCTGTGACTCGAAGCAGTCGATTATCTGCTTAATTTCTGGATCAGCCAGCTGCTCCTGCCTGATAACTTCTGCAGAGGTGGTCGGCATGTCGACAGTCACAGAACAGATATTCATATCCTCGTATTGGCCTGGTGGACGTGATAGCGTATCAGCCACTGCGTTACATCGCCCTGGAGTGTATTCTACTTGAATATCGTACGATTGTAGAGATAGAGCCCATCTTGCCAGGCGACCACTAGGTGACTTGAGTGTCATGAGCCAGCGGAGAGGTTGGTGATCAGTAACAACTGTCACAGGTGCTCCTTCTAAGTATCCCCGGAACTTTTCCAAGGCCCAGACAACTGCCAACGCCTCCCTCTCAGTCGTACTATAATTGCGCTCAGGGGCAGTCAGCAGTCTGCTCGCATACTCGACGGGGCGTTGGTCTGGAAGCTCCCCCTGGAGTAGAACCGCTCCCAAAGCGTAAGCGCTTGCGTCTGTTCGGAGCACATATGGCAGTGTATGATCTGCTTGCCGAAGGATGGGCGGTGTTGTTAATAATTTCTTGAGCATCTTGAATGCATCATCTTGACTCGGTCCCCAATTCCATAGAG
Organism: Tanypteryx hageni; assembly: GCA_028673005.1. Lineage (NCBI taxonomy): Eukaryota > Metazoa > Arthropoda > Insecta > Odonata > Petaluridae > Tanypteryx > Tanypteryx hageni. The sequence goes on along the minus strand of CM054118.1, from coordinate 51,962,232 downwards.
CATTCTTTTTCGTCAAATCACTTAGAGGTCGAGCAACACTGGAATAGTTGGGCACAAACCGTCGGAACCAGGACCCTGTCTGCAGAAACGTTATGAGTTCTTTGACATTCTTAGGTGCTCTCATTTCTGCGATGGCGGCTATCTTACCGGGATCTGGTTTGATTCCTTGAGATGAAATAAGATGGCCAAGATATTTTACCTCCGACGACCCAAGTGTGCACTTTGACCTATTTACATGTAACCTGAATTGTTGCAGGCGACTGAACACTTGGCGAAGGTCTTCCATGTGTTCATCAAAGGATGACGATAAAATGATCAAATCATCCAAGTACGCCAGTACCTGGACATCTCTAAGACCAGATCGGAGACGGTCAATCAGCCTTTGAAAGGTGGCAGGAGCATTTCGGAGACCAAATGGCATGCGTTTGAATCGGAAGTGGCCCAAGGGCGAGATAAACGCAGTTTTGTCTCTGTCTTCAATCCTGACCGGAACCTGCCAATACCCTGAACGTAAGTCAAGCGTAGTCATGTACAGGGACTGCTTTGCTGCGTGAAGTAGATCATCTACACGAGGTAAAGGGTATCTATCTGGAACCGTCAGACTGTTCAGGCGTCTGTAATCAACGCAGGTCCGAAAGGTTCCGTTCTTTTTGGGCACGAGGACGACGGGCGCTGCATAGGGAGAATCACACTCCTCGATGATGTCCTCAGCCAGCATTCTCTCAAGGTCCTGCTGAAGAAACTCCTTTTTGGCAGGCGACAGCCTATATGGGGGTACAGCGATTGGAGTATCATCGGTTACCTTAATAGCATGCTCTGCAAATGGAGTGGGCTCCTTGCTAGGAGAAAAGACATCTTCATATTCAGCGAGAAGTGCGGTGATGCGGCGTTTCTGGTCCTCATCCAAATTCTGTCCTTCATCATCCCGTAATGGCAGGTTGCTGACGTGGACGTTGCTCACAGGTACAGATGTAGCAATATCTTCTTCTCGTACAAAACCGTGGCGGCTACTGGGATCTTCCTTGAAGAACCATTCATGTCCGGGAAGATCCAGAACCATGCCAGCACTTCGGATAAAATCTATGCCAAGTAGCATCCGGCTCTCCGGATGATCCGGAATTGCGATCAAGGTCGTGAGGATTTTACGGTTGACGACAGAAATTTCCACAGAAAAACTCCTGGCTAATACTCGATGCGTTTTTCCATCAGCTAACTTCATGTCCAGGGAAGTCTCGCTGAACGGACGCCCTCGAGAAATTAATATATGATAAAGCTGTGCACCGGCTATACTTCTTTGGGAGCCAGTGTCAAGACAAGCTAGACCATCCAGTCCTAAAATCTGGACCGGGAGCATTGGTCGCGATGAACCATCATCAATAGAGAAGGTTGACTGCGTAAAATTGAAGGATGAGACAATCGTACTTTCAGTTTTCATGGGAGGCGCACAGTTAGGACAGTTGCTTCTGACGTAACCTGGGGCACCGCACCCAAAACACGTTATTTGTGGTTTTGGCGAATCAGATTTTGGGGTTTGGGGTGATGATTTTACTGATTGTACAACATCACCCTTAGTTGCCTTTGCTTTCCTGCAATCTGATTCAACGTGGCCGAAATATTTACAGTAACTACACCTCGGACGCTGTTTCTTCTCCGGTCGGTGTCTACCTTCATTACTACTGAAATCCTTTGATGGTCGCACAACCTCACGCCGTGAGTGTTCAATGTCTTTTGCACATTGCAAAAGACTCTTGAATGAGTCGAAATCGCTAGGTGAAAGTCTTTTCCTAACTTTTCTATTCATTAACCCGTATACAATATCTAATTGCGCGCGTTCTGGCAAGGTATACGGTAATTGTGACAAGAGGGCACGAATGTGGCATACAAAAATCTCGCTTGTTTCATTTTCGTGTTGCTCACGTGCAAAAATCTCTCTAAAGACGAGATGAGGCGGCAATTTGCGAGAGAACGCGTCTCGAAACGCGCACACGGCACCGTCCCAGTCCGAAATATCTCTCTTTATACCCTGCCACCATGTCGCAGCAATGCCTTCCAGAAGCATTGAGACACCACGTAATGCATTTTCTTCGCTGACATTTGCGCAATCCTTAAAGGTCAAAACCGAGTCCAAGAATGCGTCAACATCAGACGAAGCACTGCCGTTAAATCGAGAAGTACATTTAGAAAAATTGCCGCTACTTGGTGTAACAAGGACGGGGCTCGTCAATTGCCTATCAAGAACAGTCATTCTTGCCGAGTCCGTAATTTGCGCAATCAGCGCCTGAAATTGTTCGTTTGATAACGTCAAGGCTGGCGGAGATTCACTCTTCCCTTCCGTGGGTAATGATTTAGATTTAGGCATGGTTGCTATTTCTAAACTAATCCACGCAGGAAACAATATCACTCAGCGGAAATACGGAAAAATTCGCTAGGCGGCAAGGCCCAAGGTCGCAGCGCGGAAAAGGCAATATGGCCGCACAAAGTAACAACCACGTGGAAGAACGCAGTTTGGCCAAAAAAGCAATATGGCCGCGAGTAACACAATTTGGCCACGCGGAAGAACACAATGCCGCAGCGCTGAAGGACAGTTAATTGTTGCAGCGCGAAAGGACAAATATTTTCGCAGCGAGCGAATAATATCACGTGGAAATAAGAAATTTACGGACACACGTATCGCACTAAATTTCACTGTAGGTGGAAGTAGGCGAAGAAGTATCGCTTCGCGGAAGGATACTTAAGAAAACCACGTGGCAGGATGTATAGCACTAACACGTAGGAAATAGACAGCACACACTAATTATGGCCAAAATACAAATTTGAAATTTGCGGACACAAGTATCGCACTTAATTTCGCTGTATATGACACTAAGTGAGGAGGTATCTATACACAACATGGAATTGGTTGCGCTGCTTCCGGAATCCGATGCTCAGATCTGATGAGTGTTTAAAACGCAAATATTCCTTTGCAAACTTTTATCTGCTCCCGAGCCGCGAGTTGGGCGCCATTTGTGACGGGCTAGGGTTTCTCGGAGAGGAAAGGGCACAAATGAAAGTTACGCGTAAAAACACAAACACCTTTAATCGCCTGGGGCGCACACTACACTACGTAAGCTTCCACAAGAGAGGAGAGAACTGACGCGCACCCTGTTGGCTGCGCGCAAAAACAAAATAAAATGAACAGCAAAGTCCGTTATCGGTCTGGTCTCGTTACAATAACTGTTTAGACATTACGGGATAAGCTATGGAGCTGAAATTTTCAAGTTATGTACAAAACTAGCACAAAAAACATTTCTATTTTACCATGCATGAATTTCCGCGGCCGTTAAAAATAATTTAAATTTAAACAATTAGAAAATATTATTTGACTTCTAGAAATGCTACAACTTTAAAATTTGGCTAAAATGTGTAGCGTTAGTACCCCATAATGGAGAAAGTGTAAAATTTTTAAAATTGCAACATATGGGGAGTTTTTTAAACTATTATTTTTACATGTGGGAAAAACGAAAATCGCCGCGGAGTTGAAATCTTTAGAATTAAAAGAATATTTGTAATGATGAAATGTCTGTCTGAAAAATGAATGTTTTTTCAAGATGAGATGAAATGCTTGCAGTATGCAAGCACCAACTACTAGTATATATATATATATATATATATATATATATATATATATATATATACACATATATATATATACTCTCATTTACTCTACTGCTGAAGAAGGGCATAGGCCCGATAAAGTGCGTGTTTTTTGTGTTCGTGTGTTCAACGTGTCTCTTCGACGCCCCCGGCAGCCTGCCAACTTGGTCTCCGACTTGGTAAGTGTCCGCTGGGCTTCCTTCAACACCTTGTTGCCACCCTCATCACTACCTTTTCATTTCCTTTATTTATATATATATATATATATATATATATATATATATATATACATATACATATATATCATTATATATAGACGTTCCTTACAGAGGAGGGGGAGGATATAACATACTAGTAGTTGGTGCTTGCATACTGCAAGCATTTCATCTCACCTTGAAAAAACATTCATTTTTCAGACAGACATTTCATCATTACAAATATTCTTTTAATTCTAAGGATTTCAACTCCGCAGCGATTATCGTTTTTCCCACATGTAAAAATAATAGTTTAAAACTCCCCAAATGTTGCAATTTTAAAAATTTTACACTTTCTCCATTATGGGGTACTAATGCTACACATTTCAGCTAAATTTTTAAGTTGTAGCATTTCTAGAAGTAAAATAATATTTTTTAATTGTTTAAATTTAAATAATTTTTAACGGCCGCCGAAATTCTTATATGGTAAAATTGAAATGTTTATTTGTGCAAATTCACTATTGTGTAAATAATTTGAAAATTTCAGCTTCCTAGCTCATCCCGTAGTACCTAAAGAGTTATCCATTTGTTTAAAATTTAAGAATTTTTAACTATCAAACCAATAAAAATATCAAAATTTGTATGATCCCTATTTCGTTTTTTTAAGAATTCTACTTATAAAAAAAATTTCAGCTCCGTAGCACATGAGGAAATACATAAACCTTGAAAATTTGTTTAAACAATTGCGAATTTTAGCGGCCGCATTGTTGTACTTTTTGAAGATTTTCGTTTTTTATAGTCGGTTTTGCACAAAATCCTACCTAAGAAAAAAATTTCGAATCTCCAGCACATCTGGAAGTGCCTAAACATTAGTATCCTCCTGTTATATGTTATCATTATATATCGACGACTCTTACAGAGGAGGGGGAGATAACATATAACATACTAGTAGTTGGTGCTTGCATACTGCAAGCATTTAATCTCACCTTGAAAAAACATTCATTTTTCAGACAAACATTTCATCATTACAAATATTCTTTTAATTCTAATGATTTGACCTTCGCAGTGATTTTCGTTTTTCCCACATGTAAAAATAAAAGTTTAAAACAATCTCCAAATGTTGTAATTTTAAACATTTTACACTTTCTCCATTATGGGGTACTAATGCTACACATTTCAGCCAAATTTTAAAGTTGTAGCATTTCTAGAAGTAAAATAATATTTTTTAATTGTTTAAATTTAAATAATTTTTAACGGTCGCCGCAATTCATATGTGGTAAAATTGAAATTTAAATTAGTGCAAATTTACTACTTTGTAAATAATTTGAATATTTCAGCTTCCTACCTCATCCCGTAGTACCTAAACAGTTATCTATTTGTTTAAACTTTAAGAATTTTTAACTGCCAAACAAATTAAAATATCAAAATTTGTATAATCCCTATTTCGTTTTTTTTTAAGAATTCTAATCATAAAAAAATTTTCAACTCCGTAGCACGTGCGAAAATACATAAACCGTGAAAATTTGTTTAAACAATTGCGAATTTTTAGCGGCCGCATTGTTGCACTTGTTGAAGATTTTCGTTTTTTCTAGTCGGTTTTGTCCACAATCCTACCTATGAAAAAAATTTCGAATCTCCAGCTCATCTGAAAGTGCCTAAACATTAGTATCCTCCTGTTATATGTATGTTATATCCTCCTCTGCAAGGAACGTCTATATATAATGATATCATAAGGTACTTTTAGAAATGCTCTAGTGCTGAAATTTGGTATGAATATAGGTCTTTGGTTACAACCTCTGCAAAAAATCTGGAATTTTAGAAAAGGTTTTATTTAAGGGGTGTTTTTGACCACAATGTCCAATTTTAAAACTCCTTAAGTAAAACAGTGCAGGGCTATATAAAATTGCATTTTAAAATTATTTACATTTAAGTTACAATGTCGGGACTTCCACCATCCTATGGAAAAATGAATGAAGTTTATTTTTCTTGAAGACAGAATTCAAATCCATTCTGTATTTACCTAAAAATCTGATTATAATCACAAAATTATAATTTTTTTTTCGATTTTCCACAATGAAAAAATTAACTACCATAGCAGCGACTCCAATGCCTTTCAATGGGAATTGATTATCCATACTTCAACAGCATTGATTTAATGCTTAGACTGCATTATAATATATTTGATTTCAGCCAACTACGTTTACATAAGATGACGTAATAATTTTAAATTAATTTTTTTATCCGGATACGAACTAAAAGCCACGGATGATGTCGCCATAATCCTAACACAAAATATACCCTTATTTTTACATAAATTTTAGCGTAATATAAAGGCTCTTTTCTTAATGATGATTATAGCTATTGCTGAAACAGCGATCTAAGCCATGAAACCGGAAATTCGAAAACTTGGACCCGAGCTAATTGCCAATGAATTTTGAAATTCCGGATAGATGCCTTAATTTCGCGGAAAATGAAAATTGTCTTATTTATATATTATTATGCCTTTGATTGTAAACTACGACGTAAAATTATGATGACGTCATTATACTTACACACGAAATTTAGTAAAACGTGAAAAGTATTTTAATGGTGTTTCGTAGTTTTTCGAGAAATTTTAACTCTTTTCAGTTATTTAATTTAGTGGCGTCCTGCCTATTTTGCGATTTTTAAAAATTCAAATACGTGCCAAAGACACGGATGATGATGCCATAATTTTAACACAAAATATCCTAATTATTCCATAATTTTATTGTATAGTGTATTGTGTTAATGATGATTATTTTTATTGCTCATGCAGCGCGATCTGAGTCACGAAACTTGATGTACGAAAACTTGGACACGACGCGATTGCCAGAGAATTTGTAAATTACTGATAGTTGCCTTAATTTCACGGAAAATTATAAATATTTTGCTAGAACTCATGGGATTTATTGTCTAATACCATTAGTCTCCACATGGCTGAAGTGGAGTTGTCCTGGAGATCACTTTGGTTTCTTTACAAGTTTAGATTTTGGTTTATGGTGATTTTTTAAGCGCATGCAGTATGCAAGCACCGACAACTCGTATTTAATTATGTTAGTCAGCTTTCTCACTGTCATTTTTGTCGTTAAATATCCTTTCACTATATTAGCTAAATTTCGTTGACGGAAATATGGAGCGGTACAATTGTTTATTGGCAATGTTTCGTCAACAGAACAAATGCTTGTACTGTTTGTTCGTTGGTCAGATATTTTACCTAACTGATAGTAGAATGATTATCTACTTCGTAGTCTTTTTCTGTAGCACATATTTTATCCTCACCTCGTTGGATAAAGTGTTCATATTTCCCCTCATGTTACGTCATGTTCCGTTCATCAATAGAGGTAAATTAAGATGTCATAAAATCCGGAGGCGTAGCTATCGTCCAGGAAGCCGTGGCCCGGGGGCCTGCAGGAGAATGTATGGTCCTTGACAAATCTAGCCCGGGAGAGGGTCGCTGCCCTAGCTACGCCACTCGTAGAATAGTAAGTAGCAGCTGTATTTGGGAGGTGCAAAAATTCCATATTATACTCTAGCAAACCACTTTAGTCTAAATGGTGCCTGTAGAACAATTCCCCGAGTATTTTATATTTTTACCCTTCAAATTCACTGTTTATCAATAAAAACGGTGCTTTCAATAACCTTTCTTGATCAAATTGTTTTTTTATTTCGTCCCATTAACATTAAGGCCTACGAAATTTAACGCCTGCAAGAATAAGGTTTAAAACTTGAGTCACCTAAAAGAATATAACCTGAATATTTTAGTACGAGATATTCAAGTTTTGTCAGGAACTATGCTTTTGTGTTTAAATTCATTAATTGTCAACTTTGGCTACTGTTAGTGGACCCTTCTAGAAATCTTAATGGTATTTAATATGAATGAGTCTGTTAGAAAAATTCCTTCTAGTCATAATCTCACCAGCTAATGACTTGATATTTTTGTTCTACGATTAAATTCCATTTTGACTCTTTATTCTCCGTTATAATTTAAAATACGCCATTTCTTCAAATTCTTTCATAATTTTATTGCTAGTGATTTATTTGCATAATTTATGGAAAATTAATATGCTGGAATTTGCTTCTTTATTGGTTTTTGATGAAAGGAGACGCTTTGTTTACTCTAAGTTTATAGAATATTTACTCTATAACGTAGCTGCGTCTAATCAAATTATGCTGGCCCAGGTGTTTCAAGCTTTTTTTCTTGCCACCTACCTTTATTAACGTTTAATGTGGAATGTTTATTCAGAATACTTGCTCATAAAAAGACAAAGGTTCAGAAATTTTAGATTTTGAATCATTTAAACGTATTTTTATATTAACTAATTCAGTTTAATATTCATTTATTCATTTATCAGCTTGTCGATGAGATTTATTTGAATACTTTTTTCTGAGAACTTTCTCGGTAGATAAACGTTTCGCACCTGAAGTTTCCCTAGTGTCACATGCGCCTCTGTTATTTACTCGCTTTACATTGTCAAGGGGATTACAATAAACACATTAGATGCATAAATATGCGTACATATGGGATATGGTTGGAAAGAATAGAGAAATATTTAAAGTTGTTACTGGGTGCCTTCAAAGCAGATTCTTGTAAAAGATGATTTAGTTTGATTCCTCTCACACCTGTGCGACCTGTTCTTCGGCCTCTGTATATATAGGTGTATCATTTTATAACTAGTGGTACACGCAAAAACTTCTGCGAAGTCAGTCAGAAATCAGCATGTTTAAAAGTCGTATTAGAGAGGAAAATAATGATACACAGCAGTTATTTTCAAAGCTTTATGTTGTTAATGCTTTTAAATTTTTTCTATTTATTGAATTGTTAATTATACCATTAATTCAACCATTTTTTCATTTTTAGCCTACTTTCCTAAAAATGGAAAGTAGTCTTATGAGATCGCCCGTGTGTGTGTGTGTCCCCTTAACATCTTCTTCATGAACGAACCGATTTAAATCGAATTTGGTACATAGAATATGCACATAAATTAATTAGCAAATTGACATATTTGGACCGAATCGACACAGCAGAGGTGCCACAATTGCAAAGTTAAACTTTTCGGTAATTATGAATTTGGAAGGAATTGGCCCCACCGATTTCAACGAAATTTTGTATGAAGTAGGCATGCAACATAAAATAACAAAATCACGATGTTTAGTATAGATATAGAAATCAGGGCTGCCAAAATACAAGGAATTAAAAAATAATTATTTTTACGCGTATTTTTGTTGAATTGTCCAGATTAATTTTAATCAAATTTGATATTTATAATATAAACTTATATACAAAACCATATTAGAATATTTAAACCGAATCAGCCAAACAGGGGTGCCACAATTACAAATTAAACTCTTTCATTAATTAAGGATTTTGAAGGAATTGCTTGAACGGATTTCAATTAAATTGTGTATATACGATTTGTACAACATATCATAACAAAATCAAGATATTTAAAGCGGAGCTAAGGAGCAGAGCTACCACAGTAAAAAGTTAAATAATATTTCTTTTACACGTATTTATAGAGAACTGACATAATGGATTTTAACAAAATATAGTATATTTAATCTTCATAATCACAAATAACTGCTTCTTACATTTATAGGATATATATGGATGTCAACAAGGTGTTGGGATGAGGAAACCCAGTGAACACTCACCAATCAGACGACTTCAGGTTGGCAAGGCTCCGGGGATGTCGAAGCGACACACGTAAAAGAACACTAAAACACAGAAACATCACAAACGTAGAAGCTTTCGGAACTACTCCTTCATCAGATATATATATATATATATATATATATATATATATATATATATATATATTACTACTACTAGCTGAAACGCCCGGATTCGCTCGGGAAAGAGTTTTCTTTTAAGTAGCAAACGATTTTTATTGCGTATTGTATTGTAAAGTTTTACCATTAATATAATTACACATTAACGTCTTACTTAACATTCACATGGATAGATGCATTAAAGCCTTTAAAGCAGCAATAAAATTATGTGGATTATTCTATTAGCCAAAACCTAAACTATAAACAACATCTTTGTTACCGAGCAAATGTAAGTAGATGTATCGATTTATTTTGCAATAAATCTTTAAATGTTAATAGTAAAAGATAACAATGTTCTAATATTCCTTAAAAATCATTTGACTCACTTTAAAAGTATTCGTAGACTATATTTAGGTATGAATCCATTTGTATCCTTTATCTTGGCGTTAACTATTCTTCCTCTACGGCGCGCCACGGCGTGGATTTTCTTTGCAATAATCTTTACGTGGCTATCTCCCTTTGAAGAGGACAACAATTAAGACATTTAGAATTGTTTCCGCCTGAAAAATGAACATCTTAACCGATAAATTTTGCGCTTAAAGGAAAATTTCGAGCGATTTAGCATGTAGTACGACAAAACATGAACAGAATTAAAATATTAAGTCTTTTGTGCGTAAAATAAGCCATTTCCCGTGATCGTAAGTAAATATTTAGGTATATTTATATTCACATCAGTGAAGGGCTGCATGGCATTTTGGGGTTTCTCCACACCATTTCCCATGCATTCTTATGGAAATAGTACTTTGTTGATCCCATGGAGTATGAGAGACCCCATGGTCTGCAAACCTAGAGCAAGTTCTTCCTTTGGTCTGTAGGATGACAAATGAAACTGTTGAATTCGATAGCTTCAACGGTGTATAAACGTATAAAAAACATACATACATACACAGATACACATACACTCTAAAATATTCATAAGATTTTCTTAATGATGATTAAAGATATTACTGAAAAGATGAAACCGGAAATGTGAAAACTTGAACGCGAGCTGATTGCCAGAGAATTTAGAAATTCAGAATAAGATACCTTGATTTCGTGGAAAATGAAACGTCTTATTTATCTATTATTATGGCGGTGATTTTAATTACAAAGTAAACATGATGATGTCAATATATCTACTCGCACACGAAATTTAGCAAAACATGAAAAGTTGTTTCGTAGTTTTGGAGAAATTTTAACCTTTCAATTCTTAGATATAGTGGCCTCATGCCTATTTCGCGATTTTTAAAATCCTAATACGTGCTTAAGTCACGAATGATGATACCATAATCTTAACACAAAATATTCTAATTTTCCATAATTTTAGTGTATAGAGTATTGTCTTAATGGTGATTATTCTTATTACTAATGGCGATCTGAGTCACGAAACTTGAAATACGAAAAATTGGAGACGAAGCGATTGCCAGAGAATTTGGAAATTACGGTTAGTTGCCTTAATTACACGGGACATTATAAATATTCTGCTAGAACTCATGGAATCGCCAAAATTTAATAAAGTTTAACTTTGCAATTGAGGCGCCCCTACTTAGTTAATCGGGTCATAGTATGGCATTTTAATCATGAATTTGTGTGAAAATTCTATATACCAAATTTGTTTGAATTTGGGTCAGCCAGTACCTTCAAAGAGCATAATAACCGATAAGTTTAACTTTGCAATTGTGGCACACCTACTTAATTAATTGGGTCGAAGTATGGAATTTTGGCCATGAATTTTTAAGAAAATTCTATGTACCAAATTGGGTTGAATTCGGTTCGGGCATTTTCTTCCAAAAGCACAACTACAGAAAATTTTATTTCGCAATTGTGGCACCCCTGCTTGATCTATCCGGTCCAAATATGTCATTTTGGTCATGTATTTATGTGAGGATTCTTTGTACCTACCTTCTTTGGTTGAAATCGGTTCAGCCAGATCTTCCCTGATATATAACGTACCGGCAGACGGACATTGCCGAAATTTGGACCGTATTGAAATTTATGTCCCGAGCTCTTATCTTAATTTTAACTAATTTAAAAAGGCAATTTTATAAAGCCCTGCACCGATTTCATGTTTTTGTTTTGGGGATAGAAACGTAATAAAGGTGTCGGAAAAGAAACCGATTACTACCCCGCAAATGATCCTAGATCCACTCAATTCTTACCATGCCTAACAGCGCAAACTATCCTGAAAACTTGGCTTTTCCAGAACCCCAGACAGACAGACGGATGGACAGACATACCGAATAAGTAAGCTACTTTATTTTAGAAAAAAGTGCTAAAAGTGTAACACGATAAAAAGTATCACTAAAATTATATAAGAATTAACTCCGCAGATTTTAATGCAAAGTGATATCCAAACAATTTACGCAAGGAACTGAAAGTTGATTGCGATTATTGTTTATTTCCCATTTTTGAAATTCAAAATGAAAAGAATATCCGCATAAATATAAACATGGCCACGGCCGTGACCACAAGTCAAATCTCTGGCTGCAGTCATTACAATAAGAGCTGAGACAATATACTTTGCTGTTACTCGATTGTCTGATTCGGGAATTCACTTTTCCAATCGAATTTATTATATCCCCTATTCCCTGAATTACCTATGATAATCGACCGTTTATAGTTTTCAATCTATTACCTATTTAGAATCCAGGAAGAAATACATGGTTTTCCTTCGATCCTCGTCGATTTGATGCCCAGTTTTCGATTGGTCGCTGACCATATGTACCCACACACAGCTCAGAGGGAGTTCCTTGTGGTGGGAATATCTTAATTCTACGGCACAGTTCTCGCTTACTTCACGCCTTCTGATGGCTTACCGCCTCGCACGTGACCGCGTCGCCATTACACAGGGCAAAATGCGGCGACATTCGCGGAACAATAGACGTGCGTGCGGCGGTAGCGTCCACGCTGATTCTTCCTATCCTTTTGTCCCGGAAACAACGCCCGCTTCCCCTTTCACCTCTCCCCAAATCCCCTTATAATTCCCCTACCCCTTCGCCTTCCTACACCTTTATCCTCCCTCTCAGATACGCACTTTCGACAGCTTACATTTGCTGCGTCCAAGCCGACTTTCCCGAAAGTCATCCTCGCTCTTAACGTCCACAATCCGGTTCCGTCTGTCTTCCTGTCGTCGCCTGTGTTGATCCACTTGCAATGATTGGTTTAACTTTCATCCGTTTGAAATGATAAAATTGGAGAAGGCATCACAATCTGTTTAAAACTAGGCAGATGTTATCAACTTAGCTTACGAGTAATTATCGACTTTTCCTCAAATGCAAAATTAAATGCAATTTTCTTTAAATGTATATATTTTGTTCGTGAATATACCAGAGAAAGACACTTAAAAACTGCGTCAATAAAAGTCAAAAATTATACATTTTTGAGTTAATTTGGCGACTGAAAGTGTAAAAAAATTATTTCACTCCATGAGAAACGTAGATCATTTAAAACTACAAATGTAAAACTTCCTCAAGATAGCGGCAGGAAGAGCTTTTGACAAATTAAAACGACTTAATGGCTTTATTAAAATCTACAACAGCGAGGTGAGGATGAAATTAAAAAAATTTTAAAAATTCGAAAAATGTCAAAAATTCGAAAAATTTCAAATATAAAAAATGTCTAAAATTCGAAAATTTTCAAAAATTCGAAAAATTTATAAAATTCGAAAAATTTGTAAAATTCGAAAAATTTCTAAAATTCGAAAAATTCCAAAATATCGTAAGTATCATATAACGTTAATAATTTTATGAAAGCAAAAATTTTAAAAGGATTTATTTGAGTTGGGTTGCTGTATTTGATAAAATGATAATTTAAATGTAACAGTTAAAATAAAAATATATAAATAATTTTTGGTTGTTTGAATAATTACAACTGATGAGAAAATAAATCTGTATTAAAAATTATTATTTCACTGGCATAATTTCTGATACTAATGTTTTGCAGTATTTAGTAATTTTGCTAAAATTTTGTAAATACTTTTATTAATGCATCAACTTAGCTGAAGAAAGAAATTTTTGGTAGACAGACACAACCGCGCCGTGCTTTTCTATATTTTATAGTGTGCGTTCGTTTAAAATATGTATATCGTTTAGTTTCAAACACTGCATCGCACGAAACGCAACTGTCTTTAATACACTGTACACTTTCCTAACTTGATTGTTTTATTTTTATACATTATAGCAGACCTGGGCAACCCGTAGCTCGCGAGCCACCCGTGGTTCTTTTCATAACTTTTGTGGCTCTCGTGTTCTTTCTCTTTGGCAATATGATTTGGTTCTTTTTATTTAAACGAAAAAACAAAATCCAAAATCATAATAACTAAAAACACCTTCCAATGCTTCCATCTCTTCTTACTCTCTTAAACCGGTGCATAATCCTCTCCACTTCGTTTGCCAACGATTCAGAGAAATTTCTCTGTACAACTTTTAGAAATTTTCAGATTGATAGTTCCGTACATGAAGAATATCAACTAGAATTAATAGGTTTGCAGTGCAATAATGAATTCCAAAATTCAATTATATTTATAATTATTATTATATTATAATTATATATATATTATATTATAATTAATTATAATTAATTCCAAAAAATTCCAATGTTTAAAAAAATTTAAATCGAAATATTTCCCAAAAATTCAAAAATTTCTAAAACCAATTTTTTATTTACGGTTGACAACTTTCTTAAACCTTTACACCGAAATTTCTAGTGTTTATAGACTGTATTGTGAGGCCGTCGATCTCAGCCAATGATGTTATCTTACGATGGCATTATAATTCTAAAACAACAAATATGCTATTTCTATTAATTTCATTATAATGATTAATGGACTATTTTTGTAAAGGTTGTTGAAAATGTATCTATTGTTTTCAATTACTTATGGAATTGAAAGAGACAAAGCGCCAAATGTAATTTGCTCTGCGATTCTTCCCTCACTTGTTTTTATTTCGACGATAGAATAAGCTCTCGCTCCTAGAAATGTCAACTTCAAATATCGGCAATACAATCATGAAGCAGAACTTCATCTATAGAATTACTTGGGCAGAATCGGAATAGTGGGTTTTAGAAAGATTTTACGATATAATACTTATCGATGCTGTAGATGAATTCATGGGCTGCAAGCAATCTCATGAAAGCATAGTTTATTGATAAAACTTGACAATATAAGAAATACTTCAAATAATAGAAATATTTTTTTCTTTAGCAGGCAAATGAAGTTGCAATAAGTATTTTCGGTTGCAGACTACAAATGGTGCACCCAGCGAACATTTTTGTTTCATCAGTAATATAACTTCATTTCTGGAATATCAATTTGATAAAAAGGTAGAAGTTACAAAAAAGCTATATATAAAATATTTAATTTAGGTGATAAATTTGGCAATAAAATCTTAGGAATCAAAAAAATATTTACCAATCAATTCGATCATTTTTTTACGATTTCGATAAAGAAATCTTATACCGTGCGTATTGATGTGATTCTATTAGCAGCACCTCAAGCCGTGTTCCATTTCAAAGAAGTGGAATAATTGAAATCTCATATTTCATCATTTTATACGTTAAATGTTTGCGTTATTGAATGTTTATAGAAAATAGGAAGAGTTTTTGTTGATGAAATTTGCCAAAGCGCAAAGGAATCTATATATGAACGCGGCTTTTATGTAATTAGATCGAGAACAAGAACGAGACATCGCAAAGCCACTCGATGAATTCATCTCCTTCAGATCGTGGGAACGCATAAAAAGACGATTTTCAAGTCTCGGCATTCATTTCAATTCGTTTTAGTCTGCATATCGAGAGGAAACACGAGCGGTCCAACCATTAGAGCCGTCTTCCGCTATGCAAAGTATTAAAGAACGAGTCCCCAATCGGAGTGATCAAAGGCCCGCCATCGCGCATCGAGGACGTAGGTTGAGGATTTCCCCGGTGAAGAGGGGCCGTGGGGAGTATGCGGAAATTGACTTACCGTCAAAACTCGTCTCCGGCCCTGTTTATTCGAGTGCACGGATTTCCCCCAAACAAATCAATCGAGATCCTAATTGGAGAGGGGAGGAGGGCTTCCAGTTTCATCAAACCACGCTTCCCCGGAGGTGGACGGGCTATTCAAAAGCGATTCGAAAACGCCTTCATTTCCCTCCCAGAGTCCCTGTCTCCTCCATCCCTTGTACGGGTTAAAAGCGGGCGGCGGGCGACGATCCGGAATCGGCGCCACTCCCCCCAATAAGAGATTTTTCACGCTTCGTCGAACCCGTGGTCATCCGAGACCCGGTTTTAAACCTCCATACATCCCGTGCGCGCCACAAAATCCCAATCCACCCACTCTCATTCTTCGCCTCTGATTGGCTAATTATAAGCCCCCCTCTCGCTCGTCCCGGGAACATCCACCGCCCGCTGCTGCTGCCATTGCCGCACGGGACGTGTACCATTCCTTCTCCCCTCCCCACCTTCCAATCCTCTCCCCCTCACAATATCCCGGATCCGAAACCGTGCCGGAGCGTAGACACGCGAATGGGAACTCCTTTTGAGGTTCATTCGCGCGTGAAACTACGCCTCCTCCGAATGCGTCCTCTCTATCCCCCTTCCATTCTCAATCTCTCTCTCACGCTTTTCCCAGTCCCTCCCCTTCCTTTAATCTCCGAAGCGTGGTCACATGCCCTATGTCCTGCTCTTCAAAGATCTTCTCTCTTCCGCTCCCACGCCTTTTAAAAGCCGCGTCGGAACATCAGACGTCGGATACACGACCACCGTTTGCATTGTCGTGTGATATTTTTTTAATATCTGGCGGTCTCCTGTCAATGGATTGTTTTCGATAAAACAGTCGTCGATGCGTCGGTGATAAAGTTGACCAGAAAAATATCGTTTTTTAAATATACGTAGTAAGCAAACTCCCGATTTATCGTATGTTTCGGGCCCGTGCTCATTCCGGTTAATCGGATCCTCGGGTTGATCGATATGCTTGTTTACTCGTACCACCGTGCACGCAAATTTAAAAAAGGAAGTCCTCAAAAAAAGTTTAATTTTAATGTTACTGTATAACATAAGTTCACAGTTAAAGTAATGCTATAATAGTTACTTTGTGACATCTTCATAGGTACAGCACAAGTATATACTAAACATATGTTTGCACATAATGCAGCATAAAAACTTTTAAGACAAATTTTGAAACATTCGGTTGATTGTAAGTTTACTGTAGTGGTGCTTTCTACAAAATCATCGAAAAATTAGTGGACGATCTTGCCTTATAGCTGAAATCTGTCATTACTAAAGATAACTCCGTTAGGCATGAATCCGTCGGAAAAACCGTGTGCCTTTCGAATACCAAGCATCCGTCTTCGGTAGATTACGATGATCGGTGATTCTGAAATTTAACTTAATATATATAAAAAGAAGTCGCGAATGGAATGGGACGTAAGAGATAGGAAAATTAAAATCTCTAAAAGAGCTAAAGAAAAAATTATTGTGAGGTCGTTTGTTATGCATCATCATGCGATGGATGGCCGTATGAAAGTCACTGTGGTTATTTAATAAAACAATTTAGTTGTTTAGGATACACTCACTCTTCGCGCGCTTCATACAGGATGTTGATTCTACGCAACGCTACAGAGTTAACGCCGAAAATCTTACTTTAATGAGTTAAGAAAGAGCATATGTTACAGCTAGTATGCCCTTACCAATCTCGATATCCAGAGTGCATTCATAAGGAGGAGAGAATCACAATGGAAATTATAATTCCATGCCGAGCGAATCAGGCATGTGCCATTGCACGTTTTCGTCGTAAACATACGGACGCGTGTATTCGCTTGTGCACTCTAATGGGCGAAGAGGGATATCACTTGGGCGGAATATCCGTAGAAAATGCCAACAGGGCAACGTTCGTGGGTTTTTAATGCTGTAGGGAAATAATCAATTCAGATTTTTGCGAATCCATCTGCTATGTCCCTATGTGGCCACCTCGAGGCCCAATAACTTCGAATCAATTACTTAAATTGTAGCCTAGAATAATTTTACAGTGACTGGGACAAAAATCGGCGCTTTCATTTGTTTACCCTTTTGGTCGGCACAGTTAGGACGTTAGGGTATTTTCAACAATCGGGTTCGAATACAGGCTAAGAGAAAATCTTTCCTCGTCATGTTTCATTTTAGAAATCAATTTTGTATTAGATAAAAAAGTCTCTTCACTTAGGTATTCTGTTCCGTCAATAAAAAGTAATTTCCTCGGTAGTGATAAGTTCAAAGAAAATATTGCCGGTATTTTATCGGCACTGTTAGAAGGTGGCGGCGACAGCGGTGGTTGCCCGAACCTTTTCCTCTTACAAATACGACACGATTCAATGCAATTTTCCTGCCTTCATTATTTTCGAAGAATAACATAAGAAGTTCAATTAAAGTGTACCAGACAAAGTAGGTAAATGCAAACTCGTAAAGTTAGCATTGGAACAACATTGTTAAACGTTTCGTCCGCTCCAATGGTACATTGCTTAGCCAATTTTGAAAACTAAAATTTGGTGTGGTTACTGTATGTTAAGGATATTGCTACTTCTGATATAGTCTGTAAGGTATCGATTAAAAAGATTTTCCAAAAAGAAGTCCGCTAGTTTTGGAGATAAAAATTCGAGAACCGCCCATTCTTTCAATACTGTTTTATACTCATTTCCCATAAAGATCGCCTTTGAAATCTGTTTTTCCATTGATGGAGTATACTTTTCCTTATTATTACGTGTTAATGTAATTTTCGGTCAAAAATGACGGGCATGCATGAATAAAACATTAAATTTAAATAACATTTATATAAAGTATTTTAATGAAACCATCCTTTACAAACACCAAAAAGTAAAAAATAAATATAAAATTCACATAATTAGATGTTCCAGAAAGTAAGAGCAGTTTTAGGTATATTAAAGCTGTGTGGCAAAGAAATATTAGTGATGGTTTATTTGTACTCAAAATCTTTTTAAAAATCCAGCAATTTAAATCACTATATATGACTTAGGAACACTCACACTCACACACACAATATCAATGAATAATGGAATTGTATATTACAGTATTCCAATTCTGTTGGTTGGTCTATCCGTTGGGAACGCTGCATTGGTTCGTACTCGTTGAATGTAAGATACTTTTGGAGTAGGTCATTGATGTTCAACTTTTTTACATGGCGGGCTGCATCGGTGGTTGCGAATTCTTTAGCCGCATTGGAAGTTGCCAATTCTTCGGCGGGCCGGATTAGAGTTTAATTATGAAGTTGCCTATATATTCAGAGATTCCATATGAGTGAACACCAATTTTAAATAAGGTTTATATGGCTAATATTTCAATATTAAAAGTTTTATTATTAAAATTTTTATAAAAATTTACGAATTTGTGTTAAATTTTCCGGATTGCTTTTCGCGGGCCGCACAAAAATCCTTCACGGGACGCATCCGGCCCGCGGACCGTAGGTTGGGCACCACTGGACTAGGTAGAAGAAACTTGGCAGGAATTCATCAATTATGCATTAAAAGTCAATGACAAAATAATCCAGAAAGAAGAACCGGGTTCGACTCCAGAAGAATTTTTATTTCCCATAAGATAACATGTAAAAATCAATTTATCGGCGCGCAAGCAAGCAAGCTTTCATTCTTTTGATCATAAAATTAGAAAAATTTACCCTCGATCTGCAAACTGGGACTGTTTTAAGTTCCAAATTCTTCCGATGATTCTAAGTAATTTTTAAATGCAAATTATTAATACCAAATTGAGAAAATGAACGCCTCTGGAATTGAACCCATAATGTTTCATGACAGACGATGAGATGTTTACAATGTGCAAGAAGTAGATCCCAATATATTTCGAAAAAAATCGTCTTTCCATTCTAGAGTTATTCGCGTTAAACGATAATTATGCACAGTGAGAACTGCCTTTATATTATTATTACCAACTTTTATATTAACTTAGAAATATATAACTATATACATATACGACTATATATATATTTTTTTCATCCCCTCCGAAATTTGAAAAAAAAAAAAACTTTCCTCGGCGGGATTCGAGGGATAGCACTCACAATACGTTAATAGTCATTATAATCTACGTATGTGAAGACTTGGGTAGATGTTTGGCTGCTTTATTTATGAATTCTAATTTCATTTGAATTGCTATTCTTAAGTTAAATCATGCGGTCTTTTCAAAAGAGTGTTCAACAATAGAAATCTAATCAAAACTAATTTTTTGACGATAAGATTAGTTAATATCGGTGCTGTCATTTTTAATAAAATAAGTGTTTACATAACAGAGCGCGCCGTATACCTATAGAGTGCAATAGCGGCGACTTAGTCCGCTTTTATCGGATTTGCAAAAAAACTGAGGCGTCTGAAACAACGGACACACGGTCTGAAAGATACTGAGCCTAACGGAGAATATTGAGCGTGTTTGGCTTGCTAACTCCACTGTATGAATCATTTTCATATAAATACTACGACTGTTTTGTGCCACAGCGCGGCTGCTCGAGGGTTAATTTTATTCTCTGAAATAATTCCGTTGCCAAATTGCTATTCTATTACTAGTTAATACGACCTTTTGAAGAGATTTTAGCAAAGAAAATCCGTTCGAAACTAATTTATGACGATAAGGTTTGTTCATATCGTCTCTATCCATTTTAAATTATATTCGTTGGGATAGTTGCGTGTTTTCGTCTGCTCTATGAAATCTTTTACAGGCCCATCGGTAACGAGAAAAACTAAACCTCAGAAGTACGGAAGGAAAGATAATCTTTTGTAATAAAAATTTACGAGTGTAGAGATAATTGTTTAATGGTTTTCTCTGTGATTTTTAAATTATAATTTCGTTTTAGTTGCTATTCTAGTGGTAAATAATAAAATATTAATAACTCAATATATGTAAAGTCGAGCATGATAAATAGTTGTATCATACATAAATACAAGGTATTGTGTGGACTGGCCGAAGCCACAAAGGCGCTAAAGAAATATTACTGGACGAAGATTGTTGCGTGACGTCAAAGGACTAGGGCGTAAAATTCGATTTATTATAATTTAGCTACATAATCATTGCTTTAGAAATATCGTTTATGCAGTATTTTTCATGACACCAAGCTCTATTAGTGAATGAATGTAAATAAAAATCGTTAGGGCAATTTTTGAATAAATCGACATTTTGTGAAAATCGATGAGAATAAACTACCTTCATTGTTCCGCTTTTTCATTTGTATCTCTAGAGAGTCTATAATGCATGATAGCATGCATACATACACATCATTCGATTTAGCTTAACCATTTAAGCCGTCGATCCGCGTACAGACAGATATATAGACAAACGGAATGGCAAAAACCTTTTTTAATCGGAGATAACTAAAACATGTATTTCCGCCAAAACCTCAAGTCGATTACATTGCTCTCTTTATTATCTATATTAAAAATTAAAATCAATTCCGTGTTATTGTGGTACAGGGTACGGAAACATGGATCGCTAGCAGTGCTATTGCCGATCCGATCTGCAGTCGACATTTCAACGTGCCGCATTAGCTGCTAAAGAAACTCCGCATGAGAAGGGGAGCTTGCATAAGGAGAGAATAAATAAAAATTTACGGTTGACTTTCCAACTAGCCGTCCATGTACCTTATAAATTGATGTAAAATCCACCGCAGAGCGCGTGGGCAAGTTCTTGGCAAAGGTTAACTTTCCGTGTGTCTGCCTTACCGCGTATCACAGCAGTGATACTTCAGTACTTAGAATTAGTCCCAGATCTGCAGTTTTCATCCGCACTTCCTGCATTAGCTGTATGGATTGCTGGCATGGCCAAAAAAATACGCACAAAAAGATAGGCCGACATAAGGAGCTTAGAAATAAATATGTTCCGGTCATTTTTCTTGTAGCATTCTAGGTACTTTATAAACGGTTACAAAACCCGCCACAGAGGCCGACCACGGCAGTTCAGGAACATACATTATTATGTGACCTTCGGTGATGGTCGAAAAAATTTCGCATAAAAATGGTAGCCGACATAAGGAGCGTAAAAATAAAAATATAATCAAGTCACTTTCCTTCTAGCTACCTTTTAAACGGTTCTCTACCTCCTAAGTCGAAATAATAATTCCATTCAATGGAAGTTATTCACAAATATTACGAATTTGTCTGTGTATACCGAATTAAAACTAATTGCAGTATATTGTTTTCCTTTGTCTTCGATCAACTATCGGCATTCCAACGTTCTGTGTTACGTGCATAGCTTGCTGGCATTTGACTTGGTGGAATGTTGAAAATAACTCCACACACACACATCAGGTAGTCTGGCGAAAAATACTCAACCCTTAGTACGCCGGCCGGGTACTTCATAAAAGGTTGTAAAACCCGCCACAGAGGTCGACCACGGCAGCGTGTGGGCTTAGTAACTTGCCCAACCAATACAGAAGCGGGCTCATTCCAACGCCAAATTCGATAGACTGAAAAAAAAAACTCCCGTCCTCTGGGCGGCTGTAAACACACTTCTCGACGGCAGTTTTTTTCAGCCTAGCTCTTGCGAGCGAACAAATTTACCCGTTGGATTTGAACCCGCTTCCTCGGTACTGGCGGGCAGGTTACTAAACCCACTCCGCCACCGAGCCGGCATAGGAGACTAGGGAATAAGTTGGAGTCACTCTATTTCTAGCAGGCACCCTTCAGAGGGAGGGAGGGGGTATGGAGGCGTAGTACACGTGCTGGTCTCCTCAGAGTGAGCGAGAGGTAGAGAGCTGTCATGCTTGTAATGCTGTGGTTTTCTCAAATTTCAGATTAATATGAACACGTACCATCAATAATAATCTTCCTATCATTATGGGGAGAACATAATGCTCGACCGTTATTGTTCAATCCGTAATGAAGAATAAATAAGTCTCGAAGAGAGATTCTTCTGCCGAACCTGTATGGTAAAGAATTCGTTTCATCGGTGTAGAGATGAATACTGTTTTCATTCACCAGATCAGCTTGTCTTAATTTATTCTCATATCGGATGGGAATGAAAGTGCTAAACTGTAATGTAAAATATTTAAAATGTTGAGGTTTTCTGCAATAATAAAGTTTTTAGTTGCAATAAATATAGTCGTGTGGTTTGTATAAAATATGGTGTGAGTTTTAATGGTTGATGAACTTCAAGTGTAACATATAGACCATTGTCTTAAAGATGATTATAGTTATTGCTGAAACGGCGATCTGAGCCATGAAATCTGAAATTCGAAAACTTGGACGTGAGCCGATTGCCAGAGAATTTAGATGCCTTAATTTCGCGAAAAATGAACATTATTGTCTTATTTACATATTATTATTGATTTGAAACTATGCCTTTTACTTATGATGACGTCATTAGACTAACACGAAATTTTGTAAAACGTGAAAAGTATTTTAATGTTGTTTAGTAGTATTTCGAGAAATTTCGCTATCGTTGACTCACAGCAATTTCACGGATTAAAAGTGATATTCGACCTACGCCCCAGTGTTGGTTACATTGAAGAATTGTTATTTTGTCCGTCTCGCCTATACTGAAATTTCGCAAAAATTGCATAAAGATTTTCTTAACCTTTAGGTAATTCTTATCTAACACTGCAAAATGAACTCCAAATTAAATCACTGATACTGCAAAATTATTTTTGGAATCTTCTTGTTAAGATAATTACTCGAACAATAAATCGGTACAGTATAATTGCACAAACATTCTCATTTAGGTATGCGTCTGGTCTCACTATAACCTTCCATGACTGGTGGGAACTCCTACTGTTACAAAAATTATAAAACCGCGGAAAATGTCTTGTGCACGTAAATGTTATTAATGCAGTAATACTAATGGTAATATATGCGAAAGATGCGTTCCTGGAAAAGGCGCGTATATCAGGGCCACAAGACATGTATAGGTATTTTTGTCATGTAATTTAAAACTTTTTATTTTAAATTTAAAGGATATTACCAGTTTCATAGAATGTAATAATAATAATAATAAATAAAATTGAACAATATGTACGCTTTTAAATAAAAATTAACAAATTAATAATAAAAAATATATACACTGTACCGCAAAAAAATTTAACCACTACTAGTCGAGCCTCTTGGAGTTAGATCCTTAATCTTTGGGCGAGAGAGTTTTATTGTGGTTCAAGGAGTTACACTAAGTTCCGCGTGGCAGGAGGAATCTCTACCAAAGAGGGCCCAACATATAGGATTATGAATCCTTGTCTGATATCATCTCTGATACATCACTTGTATTGTATAATGATGACAACATTAGGGCTGAAAACGATATAGACTTAAATACGTGAAGCGTAATTTAAAGCTGATCAATAATTACTTCATCTTCATATGGAGGGCAAATGTTAAGAACAGTAGATTACCCAAAATGTTATACTGTGAAATTTAGGGAGCCACTTCCACTGATTAACCTATTTCACAAATTTTGCTCTTTTGTTAGTCGGTTCGAGAAAAGTTTTAAAAAAATCATCGTAGGTGGTGTAAGGCAGTATTATTTACCCTTTCTCGAATCCGTTAAGAAAGTCTTCAATTAATAGACCGATACACGATCCAAATTTGTTATATAAAAGAAAACGTGCTTTCAATTTGTTATATAACGACATTCCGTTTTCAGCGGAATAATCTGCGATTCTGATAATATAATCAGATATATAAAGATCTCAAAAATGAGATTTCAATGTATCGACTGGAGTTATTTCATAACATCATCCCTTAGAAGAAATTACAACTTTTTTACGATTGTTTACTAGCAACTAGCCAACTGAATTCAAGTCATATGTTTTTCTGAATCTATCACTTAAATAAGAACACTTTTTTATCGCATTACATTTCTCAGACACTTATTTCCTTTTAAATGAATAACAAAAATGATAAATAACTGACATTTCGTTATCATCACGCGTATCTGAATTAATCACAAAATAAACCCTCTAATCATCTATTATAAATTGTTTTCTATCTTCTCCCCCCTTCTCTTGCTTTCGTTCGATTCGACTCACAGCGTTACAACCAGAATCTCTTACATTCGTATCTCTCTCTCCCTCTCTATCTATCTCTACTCCTCTCCACCTCTCAATCCTTTCTGCCTCCCTTTCCCTCCCTCAGGCACCGTCGTCAGAATTTGCTCCTCCAGTAATTCTCCGCTCTCTCCCCCTCCTACACACGATTCCTTTCGCCATGCTCTCCGCACCGGGGAGACCATTTGCACCGCATTCCATTTCCAATATCCCTCGAGGGGGAGGTTTGAGGTGGAGAAGGGGTGGGAAAGGGGAGGCGTGGAAGGTAAAAGGTCCCATACGTTGGTCCAGCGAGGGCGCTGAAGGGGGAAGGAAAGGGAGACGGTGGGGAGAAATAAGAAGGGAGATCGAGTGTGAAAGTACAAGGAAGAGGTAGAAATGATGCGGGGATGTTGGAACGGATGAAAGTGATGACAAGGGAAACTGTATTACGTAGAGCGATGCAGATGGGTAATGATGAAGTCATGGTGGGGGGTAATGACGGCAAGAAGTAGGAGTTATTCGAACAACTTAAGAAGATTATAAAAGGTTTAGGGGGTGGACGAAGTTAGGATCCTTCAAAACTCGTGGAAAATATTTTTAAATCTTATTAAGTAATTTCCTTGAGGAATCATGAGAAGTACTAAATAATTTACGTGGATAAAAATTGGCTTAAATGAATAAAATAGGGCATTGATGCTAAAATTGCGATAATTATGACTAATGGAGAAGCATATCAAAGAAATATGTTAAGCAAGTAAGACGACTTTACTTTTTTAAACGAAATAATTATATGACTTCTTTACTATCATCTTGCGCCTATGTTGCAAGTTCAGAGTATGCTAATTATTAGCTTTCCGTGTTCATGCTTAAGCTACCGAAGTAATCGAGCACAAAAAACATTTAATCGGGTTGAATTTGAGGTGTTTTTTAAAAGATAAATCTGAGTTAAGATGGCGAAAAATATATTAAGTAAGGTGAGGTAAAAATGTGTGAGGATGGAGGGAGATTTTGGCGATAGGAAAAGTTAGAGTTGGAAGCAGAGAGATCAAGAGAGATTTAGAAGGATAGCACGAGGAGAATTATAGAGAGAGAGTAGTGGGGGTCCATATTCTAGTTCTTCTCCACCCTGCGTCGAAGTAGCGGGTAGGCGAGTTAGGAGAAACCGCGGTCTCCTCTTCCTCCTCCAACCGAGAGTCGCCCTGGGGCGGTGCGCCGGGACGGGAGCTCCCATTCCCGCCTGACTCCGCTGCGTGCGAGAAAGTGAGGCGGCGGAGATATATGCGTAAAGTGGTAGCCGCCTAACTCATCTCGGATAACTCGATCAACATAACATTAAGGGCGAGGAGGTGACCCGAAAGGCCCATCCTTACTTATCCCCTGGAGATAGAGAGAGGGAGAAATTGAGAGGGGGAAGGTAAGGTTCCACGGAGCTATAGCACAGTTTCTGCCGTTCTCTCACTCTCATTGCCCCTCCCTTCTCCTTATGTCTCCCCTACCACCCCTTACCTTAAAAAACCCTAACACTCCCCCGCTATTCTTCTCTTACTCTCCCTTCTCGCCCCTAAATGCCTCTCCCAACTCGCTCTCTCACTCATACGAAAGAGAGCACTTCCTCCCGCCTCTCATTACCTTAAACTCCTATTCTTCTTTCCCGCCCTTCCTTCGCTCCCGGCCTTCCATAATGCCAACCTCGCTCCTCTCCCTCTCTCTCTCTATCTTCCTCCCAGACCGCGAAGCACCCTCGCTGCTTTCCACCTCCCACCCGACGCCACCGCTAACTTCTCTCGGTTTTGCTTCTAACTTGCGATTCCTTTCACTTCCTCTCATTTACCCTCTTTCTTCTCGTTTATTCCGCGTATTTAGCCCTCAAGTTATCTTATGCGTACGGGTTTCCTGGTATGGTTTCTCTTTGCAGTGCCCCTTGGCTTCAAAGTCGTGGGTAAGTCGCAGTAACTGAAAAAGAAAAATCAAATATTAAGAAGTCGTTTTTGAAAACATCAGCATCCAAGATGCGACCATACTGCTACAGATATTTCGTTGCATCTTTAATGAATGTCAACTCAGAATTCTTTTCTAACGGTAGTCTACGTTGATTTAATTTTTTAAATACCCATGCTCTAGTAAATAATTTTAAATAAGATACTTATGTTTCAAATTTTTACTTGGCAAAAGTAAAAAATACGTCTTAATTAATTTAAATGCCTATATATTTTCATTGTGTGGTATTTTCTGAAGCAATCGTTAGCGTTCGCACGTTTCTCTTATTTTTTCTGGCATTTTTCTATTCAAGCAAATTACAAAGAGTTTGTATATACTTTACTGCAAAGTGAAGTGTTATTAAATGGTTTACCATTTAACGCTGGTTTTGTTCTGTAGATGAGTATCTATTGTGCCCAAATTATTCTTTATAAAACTAACATGAATGAAAGGTGTTTCGTTATTTATTTTTTCCCTCTTTATGCAAGATATAAGACAACCCAACTGACCTCAAGGCCCTTGGAAAATAACTTACGCCGCCATTTGTCTTCTGCATAAAATTTTGAAGTAGAGGTGTAATGATGTGCTTTGTCAACACCACCCATATACTTCCTGTAATTCACAACAAAATTAGGTTTGATTACACCATGGTTACACGGACACAGATTATTATATACTGAGAGATGTTTTACTTCTGAAAAACATCGTGATGCTTGTATACCCTAAGAAAAGTGCTACTGTGAGCTGGCTAGAGAAACCAGTGTATCCCATTCTTATTTGCCTTTCAAGTATATCAATAAGTTAGCTTGTTTAACCTTGCATGGTTACTGAGATATATAAAATGCAATCTTGAGCTGGCTAGATAGGATTCGTAAATCCCAATTTCATTGAAAATGATGTAGCAAGCGCTAGTGATCAGTAGTCACGCTCATTGGAGTAGCGTACTAATAGCGAATCGGTGCAATGAACCTGGGCCCCCAGTCATGGGGGTCCCTACAACAAAGATGTATTTCATAAAAAATATTTGTATTTTGTCATATTAATTTTTTAAACGCGTAATTTTTATCCATTCCAACTGGAAGATCGGGGTCTCTCCGACATCCTAATTTTTCTGTTTGTCGGGAGATTGGGACGTAATTTTTTTCAGTTATCGCGATATTTCTGGCGATCCTCGTCAAAATCATTGGAATTAATTTGCTACCACCGTATCATGTTGAAAGTTGCACAGTCTTATCGATGGATAAGTTGGTTTCTCATTGAAAAATTGCTGTTATAAGCAGTGCTGGAAAACGTTACGCGTAACGTAACGAAATAACGGAATTATTTTGGATTAACATAACGAAAAATGTCAACGAAATTTTTCAAATAGCTCTAACGGAAATATTATTAAATATGTGTTAAGTTTATTAACTTGAATATAACATTTTAAATATGAAAATCCGAATTTTCATAAATGATCATCAAAAACGAAAAATGTGCCGAATACTTTGAAATCTTAAAAACGTTCCTGATCTGCAGCATATATTTAGAAGTGCCTATAAATTAGTATTCTAAATTAGAAGCACGCATTTAAGGCGAGTACGTAATCTCGAAACAAAAAATAAAATTAAAATAATTATTTTTTACCGAATCATTTCGTTTTAACGTCAGACGAAACGGAAAACGAATTGTAGATTTTAGCGTAACGAAAAACGAAATGCCTGTAACGAAAAACGTAACGAATTTTTTCGTTTGCCAACACTGGTTATAAGACACCAAAACAGATTTTGCACTGGGGCCGCCATAAAGTTTGCTGCGCCACTCGTAAAATCTTGATATTCCGAATACCGTGAAGACAAAAATTTCGCTGCAAAAACATTTCTTAGCCTTTCTTTGTAAGTCTTTACTTTTACAAGCAAGTTCGTGCTTTAACGAATT
This sequence comes from Tanypteryx hageni, assembly GCA_028673005.1. Classification (NCBI taxonomy): domain Eukaryota; kingdom Metazoa; phylum Arthropoda; class Insecta; order Odonata; family Petaluridae; genus Tanypteryx; species Tanypteryx hageni. The sequence goes on along the minus strand of CM054118.1, from coordinate 51,933,705 downwards.
TATTATAAGTTCACATTTACCTCCAGTGAGATGGAAATAGCTTTACTTTCCAGCTTACTGGAACTTTATATTTTTGAAATACAAATAAAGCATTGTTGAAATGAATTTTTGGCTTTTTTCGCATAGTATCGAACAATATTATTAGTTAAAACGAATTTTAATTACAATGAAACTATTTGCGCGTCACACAGAAGTTCATTATAACAGGGTTTAACTACATTGCAATACAAATCGCCAAAAAGAAAACATTCAGTAAAGAATTATCGAGGTAGTCCTATAACTGTAATCAGATAGATAACCAGATTCGCATTTTGGCTACAAAGCAACCGTACTGAGTGGTTATTCACCAACGGCAGGAAAACAGATTTACAATAACATGGTTTCATCTCTGATTTGCCTAATGAAATAATTTATCTAATATGTCATTGCGTCTTTAAGATCCATCTCACGTTTTCTGCGCTAGTGAAAATCACGGAATTTGACTAGACTTGCATTTCTTTTTTAAACTCTGCGATATTATCTTACAGATTGCTCTGATAGGTCGTGGGGCAATAATTAATGCCTAGCGTTTCTAATGCATGGATTTACGACCGCGGCTATCCGTTTTTTTATTGGAAGAGTATAATTAAAACTTTTTTGCTCAATAATCTCTGCTGAAGGCTGTCATTTTCTCTATACTTCGGTGACATGAAAACGTGTAATGCAAGAGCGATTCATTTTCCTTGAAATACTTACCTCCATAAATCATCTCTCAACACACTACCATTTCTATCTTTCACTAATCGGTTTCTTCTTATATCGTTATCTCCATTGCTTACGGTTTTTAGTTTTTCATTGTCGATGATACCCTGTTTCAGTTACGTTCATTTACAACGTTTTGCATTCAGCGTAGAACTAAACATTTAAAGTTGAATTTTGTAGTAGTTATGTAGTAGTAATGTAATCAGCACCATGCACGTACCCAGAAATTTATTTCGGAGGGGAGTGGGGTCTGAAGCCTATCCAATTTCCAGCAGTTGATTAAATTAAAGTTTTATTCAAATAATAAAAACTTTTATAACGTTTTTAGTTCTCATAACTCAACGCAACGCAAAAAAGCACTGATGGTGTAGTGGTTAGCGTGTCGGCTTTCTATTGCAAAGTTCGGGGGTTCAAACCCCTCGAATGGAGGTTTTATAAAAAAAATATCATCAGTGCCTGGCAGTAGGCAGCAGTACTGTCAGTATGGTATAGTGCCGAAAACAAATGATGTTGGTTGGGTCTATATCCAATACAGCTGTAGGCGTGATCAGGACGATTTGAACGGCTACAGTACTGCGATGTGGAAAGCAAGAGGGGAAAGTACCACATTACAATCCCTAGTAATAATTATATGGTTGGACAATATGAGTTCTCTCTCTCTCTCGAGGTAAAACAATCCGGAGGTAAAATAGTCCCCCAATCGGATCTCCGGGCGGGGACTGCCTTGAGGAAAACATTTGTAGAAAGTAATTTACGAATAGGAACTTGGAACGTAAGAACTATGAGAAAAGCAGGAAAGCTAGAGAACTTGAAAGAAGAAATGAGAAGAAATAGATTGACATTATAGGACTAAGCGAAACTAGATGGGAGGGAGAAAGACAGTTCGACTCGGAAGAATTCACGGTAGTTTATTCTGGAGGAAATAGTGGGGAAAGGGGAGTAGCTCTGGTACTTAGGAAAGATATGATGAAAAGCGTGACAAAGATAATAGCAACGAACGATAGACTGATGGCAATAAAGCTAAAAGCATTCCCAGTGGACATGCTCATAATCCAGGTATATATGCCAACGTCAGCTCATGAAGATGAAGAAATCGATGATCCCTCTAAAGAAGAAGCCAAAGACAATGCAGTGTAAAGATTACAGAACGATAAGCCTTCTGTCACACACATCGAAGATCATCACGAGGATTCTTAATAAAAGGTTGGAGAAAAGGCAGAAGAAATAATAGGGGAAGATCAATTCGGTTTCAGAAAAGGACGAGGAACTAGAGATGCTATAGGGGTAGTTAGAATCATATCAGAAAGGGCAATAGAATACAGTCAAGATATCTGCGCATATTTCGTAGACTGGCAGAAGGCCTTTGAGTAAATTGGGTCAAGTTGATGAAGATATTAAAGGATATAGGTGTAGACTGGAAAGACAGGAGACTGATTAGGAATCTATATGTGAATCAAGTTGTAAAGGTCAGGTTTGAGAATGTGGACACCTGCGGAATAAATATCGGTAGAGGAGTAAGACAAGGCTGCTGCCTATCGCCAACCCTATTCAATATATATGGAGAAAGTCTAATGCAAGAAGCTTTAGAAGGCACAGGGGATTTCAAAATTGGAGGAAGGATTATAAGAACAGTAAAATACGCAGATGATCAAGTACTTCTAGCAAGAAAGGAAGAGGAGCTACAAAAAATGATAAATAGACTAGTGATAACAGGAAGAAAATACGGTATGGAAATAAATACAGAAAAATCCAAGGTCATTCGAATATCGGGTAAAGATGAGAATCTGAACATAAGTATTGGGGGAAAGCCTTTAGAACAAGTTTCAGAATATAAATACCTTGGAAGCATCATAACACGAGAAGCAAAATGTACGGATGAGATCAGAACTAGAATAGGAAAAGCAAAAGCGGCTTTCAGGAGAAAGAAACAACTACTTACAGGGAATATAAGGGAAGATATCCGCAAGAAGTTGATAAATTGCTACGTATGGAGTATAGCATTGTATGGGGCAGAAACATGGACGCTAAGGAAAAATGGCATCAAATACTTGGAAAGCTTTGAAATGTGGACTTGGAGGAGAATGTTGAAGATAAAATGGACAGATAGGATGAAAAATGATGAAGTGCTACGAAGAATAGGAGAGAAGCGAATGATTATACAGACTATCAGAAAGAGGAAGGCTAACTGGGTTGGACATTACCTGAGGAGAGAGAGTATGATTAAAGACGTGTTAGAAGGAAAACTAGATGGGAAAAGGGAAAGAGGTAGGAAAAGGTTTTAGCTGATAGACGATTTGAAAGGGAAAGAGAATTATAAAGATATGAAGAGGACAGCGGAAAATAGGAGTATATGGAGAACCAGGTTAAACCAAGAATAATCACGGACCTGTCTACGGACAGACTACCTATGATGATGAACTCAACGCAGCAAGTGGAAGCCTAGCAAGAGGAAACGTAGCAAGTTTGTAACGTGGATATCGCAGATTCCACAAATATCTGTACACCGGACCCCCCCCCCCCTCCGGGTACTTCCTTGATCAGCACCATCTCTTGGAACAACTGAACAGAAAGGCCGCGATAATTTATTTTAGCTACATGGGCCTTCAAATGATCGCTTAATGGACGGCAGCGTAAAATGATGACAGTTTTCAGTAAGGCTTCACCTATGATGCGTTATTTTACAAAAATCCAAGGGTAACGGAATTACAATAAAATTTAAAAATCGTAAATGTTTTAAAAATAGCATCGAGTGCATTAGAAGCTGTTTGATTTACTTATAAAGTCTAACTTATAAAAGTTAAATAGTTAATTCAATACAAAATTTGAAGATGTATTTCTGTGTGCTCGTATTTTATTATAAAAGTTATAAATAATAGGCCGCCTTCTCAGAATTCGTGTCGTGCACAAGTAGTTTGTAATCCTGCCGCCAGATGGGAGTAACAGTAGTTAAATGTTATTTTGCTCTCTCTTGAACCCTGATTTTCTCCAACAAAAATTTTACGTGGCTCAGAAATTGAACAAATTTCGTTTTTGTCAAAATTTTAATAGTAGTCCCTATCGTGAGCATTTTTTATCTCTCACTATTAGCATTTACTTATTTAGCAACTGGTACATTTCCTTTGCATTTTACACATTTTGCTGCAGTGCAGGGCTTTGCGAGTCCTGGCAATTCAAAATATGTTTCATTTTTCACTGGCTATGTCGTCTGCATAATAAGTTTTTCCTTTTCTCTGGTCCTTTCTCGCTTTTGAACCATTTACATCCGAACGAGGAAGTCTATCATTTCTTCCATTTTCTCTTATCGAATCTGTTGTTTTTCTTCTCTTTTGCCACCAGTGTTGTTTCTTTCTTCGTCATTTTTTCTTTTCATATTCGTTTAATAAAAATCTGTATTTTCCCTTTTATATCTCAAATTATATTATCTTCTGCTATTTCTTTCGTTTTATCATGCGTCTCGAGTTTTATTAAGTCTCCCCTTTTAATTTTTAAGATCTAATTATTAAATACCACGACTTCCAAGTATTCACACTCGTTTCTTTTTTTCCATCTTTCCAAATTCTACAATCCAGTTTATATCACTTGACTTGTATTTTGCTTTGCTTGCGATAAATTATGTAAACATTTGATCCAAAATGTTTTAATCAAATTTTTGCATTTTCCCTCGCTCACTCCTCTTTCGTCTTTGAAATAGAACATTTCTCTGAAGTCCAACAGCTGAAAAATAAGTTTTGATTTTTATCTTGTGGCAGTGTTCCCAAGGCTCCTTAGAATTGCAATGTTTTTACGCGCTTTCTTTCTTAAAGAAGTTGGCAGCGCGCGTAAATCGTCATATCTAAGACGTTTATATGGCAGTGGAACTCGTAGCTCGTACCGTCTTATCTCTTGCACTTTAACTCGTAAAGATGGTACTTTCATCTTGTTGATATCCTGATTGCTATTTTGATATACACATAGCGACAGAACACCTTTTCTTTTTGTCTTTTTTCATCTTCCTAATTTCTAATCCCAACTCTTTCTTTATTCAACATGTGTAGACGTTTCTAAAAGATATAAAATTCTATTAGCGCACTTCTCAGAGAACTAAGTTAACGTACGGTCACCTCATGTCGTTCCTTCTTCGTTAGGTATGAAAATTTGGCCAAAGTATTAATTTACCCTACGACATATTTACAGGAGTTTTATAATATGTAGGTAAATGAAATTTTAGTTTCATTAAAAGTAGATAAAAGCTTTAAGAAAGCTTTTTGTCAGTACCTTTTTCGTAATTTTTACCCAATGAATGAGTTAAATGGTGAACCTTTTAACCTCTAGAAAGTTTGTATTGCTACACTGTGTATCTAGGCTACCAATCTTCACTACTGAAATTGATTCTATGGACGCTTCTTGAACAGAATAGATATTTCGAGCATAGTCATGTAGTCGGACAGCTAAAAGGTCGCCCCTGTTTAACGTGGGAAATTCGGTGCATAGAATATCCACATAAATTAATTACCAAAATGGCATATTTGGACCGGATCGACTCAGCAGGAGTGCCACAATTGCAAAGTTTAACTTTTCCCGAAACAGCGATAACCCGTGCGGTAAGGAAAGGCGAGAGGGGAGGGTGCAAAGTGGAGTGAGGGGATAGGCCACACCCACTGTACACCCAAAATGTTCTTTTGATCGCGGTAGACCTATATTGGCTGCCACAATAAAAGTAATAAAAAACACTTGTGTTGAATTGTCCGAATAAATTTTAACGGAATTTAATATTTATAATGTACACATATATACTAAACCATAATAGCATGGACTGGATCAGCCAAACAGTGGTGCCACAATTACAATTTTAACTCTTTCACTAATAATGAATTTGGAGGAAATTGGCTCGACGAATTTCAACTAAACTTTGCATATAAGATTTGTACAACATACCATAATGAAATCAAGATGTTCAAAACGGAGCTCAAGAGCAGGGCAACCACAATAAAAAGTGAAATAATATTTATTTTAATTGTATTTCTAGAGAACTGATCTCATGGATTTTTACCAAAGATAGTATATATAATCTTCATATAAATAAATAATTAAACTGTTATATATTAACCGAATCAACTAAACAGGGCCTCGACAGTTTTACTACAATATCAAGGTTAGAATTTGGAAGGTATTGGCTGAACGGATTTTAAAGAAATTTCGTTTAGAACGGATCTAGAAATCAGGATACCACAATATAAGGAAAACTAATTTTCTGATTTCTAAGCAAATACAAAAGCAATTATGTGTCACGGGAATCCGTGTCCACCCCTACTTGTTTTAAAGTAAGCGTCGTCTTAGACGGGGAAATCGGTTAATACTTGGCAATTGTAGGTTAATATACGCAGCAATTTAAATTCATGTTTGGTCATAGAGCGTTCTTCCGTAACTAATTTTTTTGTGGCAGTCTGATTTGTCTAGTTTTTGATGATTTTATCACTTATCATTTACAGTTTTTAAGCGTGCACGATGGAGTTAAAGTCTTGCTTCCTTTTGAACCACTCTGTTTTCCAGGTTTCGAAAGAATGAAGAAATGCAATTGCAATGTCAGATAATTTACCATATGTATATCCTTAAAACCTTACGCCAAATTCCTTTGTCTTATAAACTACATCCAACCATTCGCTTCCTCCATTATCGCTCCCTGCTCCCTCTATCTTTCTCATCCCCATTTTACACACACGCACCAGTTCGTCTCCCACCTGATATTCCTCCCTCTATCCCCCTATTCTTGCGTCCCGCCCCATCTCATCCCACCCTCCCTCACCATCCCTATCTCTAACTTCTCCTCCCCCTCCCTATCTCTAACTTCTCCCCCCCCGACTCGGAGCATCCTGCTCTTTATCGAGATTGATATCGCTTATACAGGGAGCCGGTGAGAGGATTGAAGGAGGCAAGAGGGAGGGAGTGAAAGAGAGCGTTTCCCCGCAGGAGGGGAATGGGTGCGCGGAAAGAGAGAGGTGGAGAATGGAAGGGGCCGGTGGTAGTGTTCTCTTGTCGTGGCTACCGAAGACCGCTCTCTTCGAGATAGGATCGGACACACGCCCGAAACCAGAGGGACTACCTGCTCTTACTCCTCCGCCCCATCCAGCCTCTCCTCGCATCCAAACTCTTTCCTTCTAGGACCTTTATTCTCTCTCGGAAACAATTTTTTCCCTCCCACGCAATCGCCCTCCCTTTATCCCTCTCGCTAAAAATCTCTCTTCTCGCGCTAGGCTCTTCGTTCCATCGTGGCATTCCATTCATCTGAAAAAATAACTTTATCTACGGTTTTGATGAAGCTTCTTTAGTTTCAGTGTAACTTGAAGGCGGTTTTAAATGGATTTCGTTTCCTGAATATATAAACATTTTCTAAAGTTATATTTCAAACAATAAACGATAGATATTTTTCAGATATAAGAGCAAAACTGTTAATATCTTCTCTGAAATAAAAAAACTTTCGCAGCCCTTATATCTGGCCTAGGTAGCTCATTTTATAATATTCCACGCCGTTACTGTATACATTGAGATTTAGAAAAATGTCATATAGAGGGCGCAATTTGCACGGAAATGGAACATATTGCATTCTTTTTATTCAAAAACTTTGTACTATTTCCTCATAAAAAGCAATTCACTACTGGTTGCGACTAGTGATGGTTATCCCTATTTCATATTGTTGCTAATCTAAAGTAACATTCTTTATAAAAATGTATTTTGTAGGCTTTGGCCTAGATATCTTATTGATATGCTTAGTTTGTGACAAATAAACTCAATTTACTTCTAAAATAAAAAATGTTCTAATCAGTCGATTAAACTATTCGACGTGGGATCATGTTTACCCATGATATACTGTCATTTGTCAATTATTTTGCGTATAGGAAATGCCTCGGTGAGATTTTTAATATGTAACCTCGATTGAAATTGCTCTGACGAACTTAAAATTTTCGTCGCAAAGAATTTCAGGTTTATTCATGTTTTCTTCTATTTTGCTTTTCTTATACAATCGAAATTACTTTAGCCATTTGTCATACATTCTTCCCAGCACTGTTTTCAACCTTCTCTCTCCCTCCATCTTTTTTATCCAGCTTTCTCCTTGAATCCAACCCCTTCCATTCTTCACGTCTTTCCTCTCCCCATCTCTCCCACCACCCTCTTATCTGTCCTTCCCCACTACTACTCGCGCCAACCATAATATACCTGAAATGTCGTCGGCCCCGTCCATGCACGCGTTGCTGTGAACACGAATCCCAAACAATACCCTATTCTCTCTCACTCTGGATCCCGTCCATCCATCACACCTTACCTTATAGCCACCCCACTCATCCCTTCCCTCTTCTTCATTCTCTACTGTTACGCTTTTTTCGCTCTCTCTGCTTCATCTTTCTTCCGCTTCTTCTTTCTCTCTTTCTAAATTAATTTTCGTTACGAAGACAGAAAATCTTTATTCCTGCAAAATTTGTTGTATTACTTTATTTTATATTTTTTGCTTTATAGTTTTTATTTTGAATTGTTAGTGTACCTAATAGAATTTTAAAAATTAAAAAAATCAAATATTGAGCGAGAAGGGGTGGGATTTAGTCACAAATGACAAAACACTTTTAGTATAATTTTGTAATTTTGCTGAAATTTTACGCGGATAGTTCACAAATATTTTCTATTTGATTACGTTCTTTGCTTTCCCTATATCACTATTTGATTCTCCTTAAATGTGAGATAATTGCTTCCGTCATGTTTTGCATATTAGTTTATTACTCGCGATTTTACCTTGTAAAGGTTTTTTCCCAAAATTAATTTTTATTTAAAGTTTTCCTCAAAATGGCCGTTGATCTCACATACTCGTGGAATAACTGATACGTATAGCCAGTAGGTGAAGGTAAAGAGATATCGATTACGTTAAAGCATCCTTAAATTATTATTGATGTACAGATATATTGTACTCAAAAACTATTAAAAAACACGCGAATTAACACAGCGAATGCGCTATATAATTTGAAAGTGACTTATGTACATATATTTTTCCGTGTATATATATATATATATATATATATATATATATATCACTATAACTATACACAAATACCTCAAATCAATTTATTAATCATTCGTTCTCATATTTTAGCCACAGTGATAGGCCTAGCCTGTAATAATATAGGAATTCACTCTAACCCTCTTCATCATTCTGTTACACTCTACCTCCCCATCTTCTTCCTGTCTCTCCAACTCCCTCCTTTTATCTTGAGAACAATACCTCACCTTGACGACCTATTTAGCCATCAGCCACTTTTATTCCCATCCTACGTACCCTTTCCTCCTTTTACAATTCCTTTCTAATTTCATCCCTCTTCTTTCAACTTCCTTACCTCCGAATTTCTTCCCATCCTTCTTTCCTTTCTATCCTACGTCACCCCATCCTTCCCCTCTCTCCTTTCTCTCTCCCTCCCCCATCCACCTCCTCTATTCCTCCATTCCACTACCGATTATTACGGTCATATCGGTGTGCCACGGCCCGAGGGGTGCAGCCCAAAAATGGTCGAATCCGTTTCCCCAACCCACACCGCGCGCGCATACCACACGCAGCCAAGAAAAGGGTGCGGCGGATGCGGCGCGCGCTCCCATGCGTGAGCCGAGATCGGGATCTACGCTTTATTTTCCCAAACTTGATGGCCCGCGACGTTGTCCGCATCAACCGTCTTCGCCCATTCCACTGTTTTCCTTTTTCTCTTCCAGGCTTATTTTTTTAATTAAACGATAATTTTCGAGTAGTTTCTTTGTCGCTCAAACGCATTTATTTAATTACATTATTTATTGTAATTTTACGACCTTATTATCGACTTAATCAGGTTTCATCAGAGATTGGTGGTTAATGAAAATGAGATATATGCCTTTGTAATTTGTTTAAATAGTACAATTTAACCAAAACTTCATTCCGTTTGTATAACGGAAAACGTTCAGAATAGCAACGCCTGAAAAGAGCCTATTTTTCTTAATTATGGTTATTTCATCGGATGATGAAATTCATACGATCGATTATCTTATTCTGATTTTTTTCGTTTTCGTCGTCGTTTTGTCTCAAGGAATCATTTCTCACCCTGCGCTCGTTCGAAATTATCGTGCAGTCGTCAACCGTCGTTCAACTTTCTATAACCGATCGGTATTTATTATTATCTGATTTATCATGGAAGGAAAAGTAACTTTAAAGTTAATTAAAATATACATGTAAACAAAAACTCTAGTTTTTCGGCACACTACTATCAGGTTTAAACAGTTTTCAAAATTTATCATGGGAGGAAAAGTAACTTTAAAGTTAATTAAAATATACATGTAAACAAAAACTCTAGTTTTTCGGCACACTACTATCAGGTTTAAACAGTTTTCAAAATTTCAGTCGAGATAATAAGGCAATTTTTCAATGAAATGCTTAAATTGCGAAATTATAATTTGAAAATTCGCGTATTATTACATGCATTTCATGTTTTCAAATAGTTTCATTGGCATTAAAAATTTGACTGGCCAATAACTCTTTATTGCCTGTATACATAGACAACTACAGAATACCGATTCCTTCAAGCCTCATAGGAGACAGTGTCCTCGATATAATCCAGCGCAATCCAGGCAAGTTACCTCTCGATCGTCAAGGACATCGGTTTCTCATTTGGACTACGATGCATGCCAAGCGTTTAGTAAATAGGTCACCATATTCACAACTTTTAAAAAATGTATGAAATATTATAGAGATTAATTTTTGAGTATTCAAAGTTTGATTTGATGCTATTTAACCGATGGAATCAATTTTGATGCATAGAAAATGCAGGATCTATAAAGATTTCATTCGCATACATCCATAAAGGAAAGTTTTTACCCTCCTCATTGCCTGCGAAAAATGTCGTGGTAAAGACTTCCAACTGTTTTTATATAAAATATTTACCACGCACGCTAAAACAAAGTTACAATGGAGTTAGATCTCAGAAGAAAAATGTAATCTAGCATAGGTTAGATTCATTTCTGTGGATAATGAGGCGACTGACGAAAGTTTTGGACGGGTTGTTGCAGAGTTATTTATAAGAATAAGAAATTTTGGTGCAGCTGGAATCGTTGATACAGTATTCTGTTTTTCCCATTTAAACCTGTAGTTGCCCGTAGACTACATTTGTTATTCTTCTATTTCTATCGTCTGTTTATTGCCAAGTTTACTTTTGTACAAAACTTTCTTTCCGCCTCCGTTCTCGTATCTTTCACCCTCTTCCACTTTCATATTTGCCCGACCCGTGGAATTTTTTTCCTCCATCCTGCGCACCTCACCTCTTACCTCCCTCTCCCCTCCCTCTTTTCCTTTGCCCATTCCGCCCAACTTAGCCGTCTCTCCAGCCGGGGGCGATCGGGAAAGGGAGCGAGAGCGAAGGAGGGACCCACCCGTATCGCTCGGAACGATCTCACGCCGTTTTGTTTTTTGTGTCGGAAAAAACGGTGTGAGGGGAGGAGAGGAAGATAAGGAGAGGGAAGATAGGGAGAGAGGGAAGATAGAAGGAGAAAAAAAGAGCGATAGAGGCGGAAAGAAGAGGGAGGAATGAGGCGAGGTGAATGAAGAGGAGTGGAAGGGAGAAGGCGGAAGGATAAGACAGGATATAGACCGAAAGAACGAGATGAAGAAGATGGAGATAAGATTTAGAGGGAGAGAATGGTAGAGGGAAATGAGTGGAGGAGGAATGAGAAATAGAGGGTTTAAAAGAGGGAAGATTTAGCTATAAAACTGGGAAATGAAGCGGAGGATTTAGCGACAAAATATGGAGAGAGTTAAAGAGAAATAGTTAGAGAGGATGTAGGGAAGGAGAGATGGGAAACAAACCAAGTGGAGAGAAAGGGAAGAATTACTGGAAGGAGAAGTGGAAAATGAGAGAGAGATTTCGTTCTGCACGTTCTCTTTCACGTCTGTCCTATCCTTCTTCTCCCCTTTGACCTCCTCCGCTCTTCCTTCTCTTAGACCTGCGCCCAATGTAGTCCCCAGAACGGTCCTTTTCTACTCTCCCCCTTCCCCATCCATCCCTTTTTCGTCTCTAGATGTTTTCAGAATCCCCCACCCTCCTATCTCAACTCATTCCTTAATTTAATGCCAAGTACCTCTCCATTGCTAGTTTTAAGATGGCGAAAACAGTTATAAAATTCCTCTGTCCTTATGCCCCTATTTCTTCGAACGTTATTTAATAGACCTTTTTTAATGCTTTCGGGGAAAATTTTTATCGTATTCGGAAATTGCAGAATCTCAAGGAAGTTGTTAGGTCGTCAATGTTAAAAATACTTAGCTTTTTCTTGTTGCTGCTTTAATGTTATTTTTATTATTTTTAATCATCGCTCCTTCAAGTTTTTTTCGCGTCAAACTTGCCCGAGTTATCTTGTCCGAATTTTGGTTCAGGCATGTTTGGTTTAGTTATGAGAGGGTTGGCCTTCCCTGCGAACGTTTACCGCACCAGCGATAATAAGCTGTCATTTATGAAGGATATCTCACCGTAGATGTTAAACGGAGACTTTTGGATCAAGTAGAATGTATAGGCTTCTGGCAGGACTCCAGGCAATACGCAAATTAAGGAGATATCTTGCGTGAATGGTGCGTGGTTTATCTTTCCATTGGGGGAAGGGCTATCACCGCCCTGCTTTATGAATAATCTATCCCGAGAAACCAAGACAGGGAGCTCGGCAGATGAATCGCAGATAGGGCGTATAAATTTAATGTGACAAATATGTTTATACATGTTTGATACTGTCGTAATTGCTTAGATGTTTTGTGACAAAAATTATTAATATTTTAACAGCTGATGTTTTGACTAAGCACTTAGTGTGACCAACATATATTTGATCGTGTTTAGCTTGAGAAAATATTTTGAATCAGCATTAAATGCCTATAATTATTTTCCTATTCGTTAGTCCGAGTAAAATATTTCTGTAAATATAGGTATTTTTTATCTAAAGAACATAAAGGCAAAAGTTACGCTTTTCATTTTTGATAATGAGTCACTAAGAAAACTCCAAATTTAACGTACTTTGTGACACTTTTCGAGGGTTTCCTTATACAAAAATGTATTAGATTTTCAACCCTAATAGGTATACTGTATAGGTATACTGTATATAGGTATACTGTATACTGTTACACATCCTCCAGCTACTTGTTTGTGAAAAGTTTTTGAATTTATCTTCATGCCAACAATCGTTAGTCTTTTATTATTTGGCACAATCTCACCCTAATTTTTGGGGTGACTATGTGACACACTACGTTTCCATTATTATAACCCAATGAGGTTTTAATGACACAATTTCACCCCATGGAAACATTTTAATGGATCATTTACAATACAAAAAAATATTTTGCCCATACACGAATAATTAAAAATTACACAAAAAATGAACTAGAAATGTTAGCTTAACCTCAAAAATCATACGAAAGCAAACAAACAACCAAACACATTAAAAGCACAAAATTTCCTTAGTTTCATTATAAATCACAATAAGCTTTTATTTCCGGCACCTCAAAAATATCCCTACGACAAAGTCGTTAAGGTTTTTTATGATTTGAACAATATCTAGGTACTCGTATTCAAGTTCATCCTTGCAGTCTAAAATGCATGACATTATCTTTAGTTAAAACATTTTTAGGCTCAGTGACTGGGTTTTCTTCGAAGTCACTGAAACCCAAGCTATCCTCGGAGTCTTGGTACGGAATTTCTTCTGGAGTGACTTTGTGACGGGCCAAAGGCTGTCACAAAGTCACCCCTGGAAGTTGTAAAAATTGCACAACATTACAGTATCACTATAAATATTAAGTCAATCAAAATAATTTTGTCAGCTAAAGGCTTCCGTTTAAATGCAGTATTTGTAAACCTTAGATTTTTTGGAAACAAATCAGCAATTTGGCGTGGGCAGATGAAAGTTTGGTGGTCATATGTTACCACGTGCAAAGTAGGCTTCAAACTAAAGATGACTAGCAGAAAGGGAAATAGAACCAGTCATTCATTGCAGCGCCAGTGCATTGCCAGCACAATACAGTGCTTCACTACCAGAACTAAGGCGGGGGAGTTGAAATTAAGGAAAATTATGCCATGTCACGGTTTACGGTGATATGCAATTCGGAGAAAAAGGATTTACTTCCCTTCGTACAGGTATTTTATAGATAAATCAGTTTTATATAGTTCGTACATATGATTATTTACGTATTGTCGGGTTTTATGTTGTTCTACGCTACTCGGCTTTTAGCGTTATCTGTTGTAGAAATGGCTGTTTTCCGTCTAATCTGAGGGGACACCGATGAAAATTTTCCACAGGCGGACTTTATACGTGTTGCATATAAATTTTAAGTTTAACAGTAATTTCATGAAAACAACGTAATATACGCCTAATATTACGTTGAAATAACATGACTTACGAGGTCTCAACATTCAAGTAACACGAATTGTAAGGTTCGAGAGAGATTTAGCAAATTTTAACCTTATTACGCTTTGGGGACAACTTGTATGTTCAATGGAGAACCTTCGCAGACTTTTGAAATTATAGGAATGACGCAAATAAGTACTACAAGCCATGAAAAATCTCTTAGGCGGTCTATATAAACGTAGGATCGAAACATCTCGCGTGAATGAAAACTCCCTCCACGAAAGAAATGTTTTTGGGCGTTACGTGCAAACCCAAAGCAGCACGTAACTCTAATGAGAAGTAATTTGAGGCGGTCAATTAAGACCTTTTTTAAGTTGCACCTCTATGCTGGCGAAAAAGCTGTTATTCCACCACCCCACCATCCACTACCCATTGACCAGTGGCGTGCACGGCTTCAATGGAGATGAGGAGAAACTCGGCGGACTTAACCGCCCCACCTCCTCTACCCACTCCCCATTCTCGTTCCCTCGCTCCTCCCTCCTCTCGAGCCCGTCTCCCTATCATAGAGTACGTCTTTTTCTTATAACCCCATCGCGTGTGGGAGGGAGAAATTTCATTCTTCCTCCTCCTCTCTATCGAAGCCTCCGCGGGCGAAGGGATGTAATTGACCGTCTGGTTTCTCTCCCTACATTGCCTCTGCACGCGAATTGGCGTGATTTCGTCACGAAAAAGGGTTTTTTTATAACCGCGCAAGTAACATCCCGCGTGAGTCTTTCTTATAAGTGCTGGGTAAGGGAGGAAGGACGGAAAGAAATACATCGAAAGGTTAGATTTGAGAGTCGCGAGGCTCAATGAAAGAGGTGAGAAAATTAAAGATCTCCATTACTAAAGTCGGGAGAAGTATTTTATGCGAATTAAATCCGTGTAATGGGGCCGGGTTATTGTTCGGTTCCATGCTTGAGAGAGATTTTTAGATAGTTTAAAGGAGAACTTCGTTACTGTTAATCAAGTTTTGATCTGGTATTTTCCCTTTAATCGCTGTAATAATGACTAACAATTTATGTCGGGCGGATCATAAATTTATTTAGAAGGTAACGTTCGTTTTCAAATCTTTTCTGGTGTGAAAATTCTAATACTTAAGAGATGATAGTACTTTCTCAAGTTTCTTTTTAATTTTATTTTTAAGCATAACGTTAGGTTTAAGTTACAAGTAGGGCTTCCAATTAACCGGAATTTTCGCTAACCGGTTGTTTTGGTCAAAAGATTTTCAACTAACCGGTTAACCAATAATTAACCGGTAAAATAGAAACCATCAATTAATTTTTAGACGTTTATTTTTAAAAATTTCAAAGGAATACAAGAAAAACTGCTTAGGTTTTGCTGCAATAAATAAACGAAATTCAATGTTTCGTATGTACAAAAAATTATTGTTTGTACAAGAGCACAAAAGATTGTTTATTAATATTAAAAAATAATAATATTTCAGGAATATCAGAGCAGTGCATTAAGTGTTTTCGTTTTTAATAGAACTACAAATTTTGGTCGAAAAATTATTGGTCATAGAAAAAACTCGTTCACTGGCTGTAGAAGTATTGCGTTGAAAAGATTCTCCAAATAACAGCCGAAAGTCAACTGGAAGTTGTTTCCCTAAAAATCCATTCTAACAGTTCGCAAATCCTGGTGTTTTAAATTATTATAATTTTTTTAATGAAATACCTCTAAGAACATTTATTCATTCCAACAAATTCTTTTCACTCGGATTTTTGAAAGGTGATTATGATAAGCATTATTTCTCTCTTCAAATTTTAGGTTAATCGGACACAATTAACCGATTAACGAATAGTGAGAAAATTCGAAAAATAACCGGTTAACTGGACAGGGTAAAAACCGGTTTGGAAGCCCTAGTTACAAGTCTAATAAAACATGGGCGAGAGGATAAGATAGGAAGTTAAGAGAAGTTGAAGGTGAGAGATATGAAATGGAAGAAGAGATTTCAGGTACATCAACCTCCATTAGCAATATTATTGGGTGAAATTAAATTATTCCTTATAAGTCTATACTTAAAACCATCAGTGATAATAATGGCTATGCGTACCTAGTGGTGGCAAAATTAAAACTCGACAATGCTAATTAATCCAGCGCGTTTTATTTTCCCGATATCGGTCCGCGAGGCTTTTACTAGCACCTAGGAGTTCCCTCGTATCATCCCTCTCACCCTCGCAGAAACCGAGAGTTTCAGATGACATCAGTAAAAGTCGCTTTACGACCAATTATCATAGGTCACGTGTAAACAAATTGTTCCGCCTTCCCTCCATCGCCGCTTCCTTTTTTTCATTTCGATCCTTCGACGATCCGCCGTATTTTTCACTCCCACTCACTCACCCCGAACGATAGATAAAAAATAAACGATCCCTCCGTCGTCCACTCCCTCCGAGCGGTCCCTCCTTTTCTCATCCTTTCGACTCCTCCCTCTCTGCCTCCATATCTCGGCCTCAGTAGTTCCTCAAACGGCCTTCAAGACACGCAACCGGTGGTCTGTCTGCCTCGATCCTAACCTGCGGTGCCCTATTCGGCTTCTGTCTGGATCCATCGCACGCTGTAATTTCCACCGCCCACCCACCCACGACACTTAAACCCCTTCCACTCCCGTCCTCCCCCGCCGACACCCTCATCACCCTTAACCCCTCCCCATCCTACCTCTCCTTCTCCCGCTTGCCTCTCGCCTCACCACCTTAGGCCCTCCTGCCATTACCTCCGCCCTCTCGAAGGAGTCTACCGGGTGCATTAAACAGCTCCAAAGCTTTGGAGCGCCCCTCCCGCCCACCCCCTCCTTCTGCCCCACGAGTGACCGTGGAAAGCAGCCCTCGAGGACAAGTTATCGTCACCGCCATCATCCTTGGGCCTCTCTGAATGTTATTAGGTTTGGTAATATGCCTTTGCTAGGAATTGACCCCTCCCACTTTTTTGAGGTTTTCCCTCCCTCCATCCCTATGCCTTTAACTCCCTCCTTTTTCCCTTACACCACCATTTTTTTATGCTGGGCTGTCCCACCTTCGGGGCTAGCGGTGGTAAACACAGGTTACGAAGTTGGAAAAATGCCTTGTAAACTTGTAAAGGTCTTGTTATACTAATTCGATATTTTTTACGCAATCCCAAATTAAGCTCTTTTCCGAATTTTTTTTCGGAGCTTAATTTCCGACTTTCGCCTCACAAAATTTCCGGAATTTTTCGGATAGTCTTCTAAAAACGTACTTTTGTGTCATCCAAGGGGATGAGGTAGGGTTGCGATGATAAGGTTGCATTCTTCCCCGTTGAGAATTTTCTGCTGCCCTCGCTTATAATATTCCGTGGTATTCGGGGGATTGTTACGAAGCCCAATACTAGTGTAGAAATTTGCGAGTAGCGTAATAAATCATATGTCGTCATTGATAATATTGAGAAATAGCGAATGTCATCGGCAAAGAGAAAAATGTTATTGGAAAATTTTTTCTCTTATAAATCAATCAAACCTCTATCAATTGAAGAAATATTTAAACTTAGATGAAATGGAGTTAATGTCGAAGTTTCTGCATTCTAATTTTTCACTTTCTATCTGCCAATGGAATAATCCTCTGCGTTTCATCTCGCTAATTACAACCGGACAATATGAGCGGTGCCATTGATAAAATAATTCTTACCCTAATAAAGTGTCAATGTTACGATAAAATATATTTTCACCTAATAAATTTATTATTATTTATTTAATTTATGTACTATGCTCGATCCCGCAAGTATTTGGATAAAGTAATCCGAATAAAGTGTGTTGTTGCATTCTGATTAAGATCGTGTCGAAAGAATCAATAAACTTTTAAAATCTTAGGATCTTGCTCGATACTGGTGTTCTTGGCTAGAATAATTGGAGTATTCATACGAATGTGTATCACGTCACTTAAATGCAGCTTGTTTACGTATCGTGTCGTATATAGGTAAAGGTAAATGCATACGACCGACCTATTCTGCGAAAAAAATCTTTGCCCATATCTCTTGAATTTATGTTAGCATAAAAATATGAGCCCCTGGAATACTTCCTGTAACTTCATTGCGATATGAAAAGATTGTTTGAGGTCATTGTAACCGATATTCAAATTTTCCGATGAAAATGTCCTCTAATACATTTTCATAGAGATATCTTTTATTCAAACGGTCCCAATAGAATAGAGCGGCCAGCGCCTTTTATTTCTCTCCTTTTTTTGAATCGCATATCGAATCCGGCAAAAGTTTAAGTAATAACAACTATGCTTTATCAGCGACAATGACTCTTGTTGGATGGCTGTAAATAATGCTTGCGTTTGTTACCACGTATAACACGCACTCAAACATTTTGGTAAATGTTTCGTAGAAAAATTGCGTATCATACATGATACATACATGACGGTATTCCCATTTCTGAAATTTAACTCTATAACCAAGAAAAATATTTCTGAACGTGTAGTTGTAATACTCGAGTTTTGGAGAAGGGCGTATTAGTCATCGTCACCAACGACATTACTCATGCGGATTTCGCTGCTAAATAGTCAAAGAAAAAATGTTTAAATTTATTATAAAAACTTGATATTTTCATAGAATTCATCTCCAACCCACGCATTGGAGATTTGCATTCGAACGTTTACCGTGCCTTTAAAATTAACGTGGCTTACCATTTGTGTGCGCGCCTGCCTACACCGTAGGATGAAACTTACGGTTTCCCGGGCAATAACAAAACTCCACGAGTCCGAAAACATACGGCGCTTTTCCACATTTTGTTACATCTCTCTATCAAAAAAAAGAGCGAGGTAAGGGGAGGGAAAAAAACGGAAGAGGTGGAGAGGAGAAGGAAGGAAGAGAGAGGAAAGAAGGAGGTGGAATGGAAGGGGAGGGATGGTTGGGATGGAGAGGAATGAGGATGGTTTTGTCTCATCTCGGGTGGGTTTCTGTAGGGGACGTGCAACATCTGTGACCGGGAAAGGCGAAGTGGGAGGAGGATAATAGCGAGCGGCGTTGGGTGCAATGGGGTGGGGATCGGGATGCTGGGAGGAGGAAGGGTGGGTATTGTGGCCCTGGAGGGAATCGGCGGTTTCCACTATGCTGCGGTGGCGTGGAATTCTGGTATGCCCTCGGGGAGCTAGTGCGAGCCTTGTAAGGGAGAAGATGGAAGGAGGGGGCGGGGTGGGAGGCATAGGGAGGGGAAGGAGAGGCATAGGTGACCCGGAGCGAAAGGGAGGAGCATCCACGATGAGGACTGGGATGGAAAAAGTAGGGACGTAGGTTGGGTTGTGTGTAGTTTTTTCTTTTTAAGAGTCCAGGTGGCGTTTTACGCAGTTTTGACATTCCTCGAACCGATTAGGTGTATAAAAAATCGGAAAAGGCATTAAGTTAAATTGTAAATTGTCGTTTTTCCCTTTTCCCCGTTTCAATTGCGGCGCATTATCGATAATCCTAATTGGTGAGACCGAGGTTTCTTTTTTTACGATCGCTGCGTCCCCCCGGTAGAGTCCTACGAAGGGGCTTTCTTTGAGGTGTCCCTTTTTTGCTTATATTTGTGTGAGCATATAGGTCTCTTTCACGGTAGGATTTTATTTTGTTATTTGATCAAAAACAGTTAAATGGTAAGGTGGGTAAAATTATATCATTGGGAACCAATAAAGCTACCATGTAAAAAAGTATATCGAATACTTAATATTTAATGAATCTACAGCTTTTTTATGTAAAAGAGATTCGTTAAAAATTAATACGTAGTAAAGAATAGTAAGGATAGAGAGAAATTTATATATATATATATATATATATATATATATATATATATATATATATATATATATATACACACATACTAATTATGAGATTTTCAGCCAAGTTAAAAATTTGTAATTACATACGTTTGTGAAAGCGTTAATTTCGATTTTAATTTAGAAACAGCATTTCAGATAACAACCTAGTGAATTGAAGACACATGGATTTAATATAAATGATTGCAATTAAAGTAATTGTTACACTTTCGGCATAAAATTTTATGAAAGGAATTTCTACATTTGGGAATTATGAGATACACCATTCATGGCCGATAGGCATATTAAGAGCCGAATAATGTTTTCAAAATCAACGATTAATCCTTTTGCATTATTATCATTGGCTCATTATTGTCAATCTTAAGCGAAAAAAATACCGAGTTTCACAGGAATTTCGTACCCAGTAGGCGGGAAATTTCTCGGCACTCATTTAAAATAAATGCGATACCAGATTTCAAACATATTTTGACAAGGAAATGTTTTGTTTCTTTTTCATTTTCCCTTATTTTAACGTAGCCTTTTTTCTATTGCCCCTAATAGTGTAAGTGAATTTGATACTTTCCAACTTTGTTTACCCACTCACGTTTATCGATAAATTACTGTTCTTTCAAATATAATTCGCGAACCGAAAAGAAACAAAATTTAGTACTTCACGCTCAACCATCGCATAGCCTGTTTGCCTACTGCCTACTGAGGGTGCTGACATTTAATAATCAACTCATAGATTGCGAATTCCTTCCAAAGCTTCCCTTCGTTTCTCACACGAGGGGCTTACCGGCGTTTTTAATTAGAGGAATCGTAATATCCGCTGTTACAGCACCGCGAGTTCTCCCGAGAAAAGGGTGATTCCTGTCAAGCGGAGGGAGGGGCTCAGAAGGGGCGCGGTGTGTTCCTGACAGCAGGCAGAAAGGTCGCAGATCGGCGTGTTGATGGAATGGGATGGAGGTGGTTATGGACGATGTCGATGCGGTCGTCTTGATGGATTTCGGGTGTTGTGGGGGGAGGGAAGGGGAGGTGGTGAAATTGTGAAGGAACGAGGCGAAGGATATCTGAAAGGAGGGTGTTGAGAGGGTGCAAGAGAACCGACTGCTGGAAGGTGGAAATCTCCTCTGTCAAGCGCGCGCTAACACACCTCGCCATCTATCTCTTGACGTTGATAGGTCAACGGATCATTCGAGAACAAACGACACTCGACCAATAAGTCTGCGTCGATTGTTCTTGACGCGCGGTTCTTTTGTCTCTTTCCTGGACAGAATAGACCTCCGATGGTGGACGATAAAACGCTCCGTCTTCCTGTTTGGTTTTATCATGTGGGTTGTCTCGTGAGGTTGACAATGTTTTTCTTTGGCGATCGTAACGTACAGGAGAAATTAATGAGGGTAGAGAGAGGTAATGGAGGTTGGAAAAAAAGGGAGACAAATGGTATTTATTTGGTGAAAGCTAAAGGCCGACGATGCCTTTTTTACGTCTCAACGGCTTATCAAACGTGAAGCTTGGAAGACATTATTGTATTAAAATCTAACATTATATGCGAGGTTCAAACAACAAAACATACATTTTTCGTGTAAAGCGGGTAATAATGTGCGGACGAGAGAATTGAGTTAAACAAGTACGGAAGAGGTGCTGAAGCGAACAGGACATTGCGGTCTCTCTCTTTTCCTCTCTCTCTCCTCCTCCATTTAATAATCACTGG